>OU342940.1:21649801-22849801 GCA_910592295.1 Andrena haemorrhoa
GCGCTTTCCATTATTGTACGCGCCAGCGGTCACGCTACATTCTATGCGAATAATGTTCACGTTCATGATATTAATTGGATTGTCCGATTCGTGCCACTGTCTGGGTTCTAATACCCGATTCGTCGAGAATCCCAGTAGCGATCCAATGTTATTAGGCTTTGTAAAGTCTACGGCGGACCGACAATACAGCTCGCTTTTCATGGTGTTGTTGTTGGGGCGCAACACTATTGGATACACATCGTTGTCGCCAACATTGCGGGCATCGGTACCACCAAGATTTTGAGGATACCGCTCGAGTAATCGCTGCTTCAAATACTTGGCAATGGCGTCTAGTTCGTAGGAGCCGTGGGGAATCGTAATGTATTCATGGTCGGCGTCAACGCTGCTGTTGGTGTCATAGTTTACGACGAAGTAGAATTTATCATTGCTCGAGTCGATGTTCGGTATTGTATGATAAGTTTCAAAGGTTGTTAGACCAAGCTCGTAATCATCATCACTCAAATCTATGGGTGGAAAATAGCTCACCGCGAGGGTGCTACTCTTGCCGGTTAGAGTGAATGTTAACGACATATTCCAAGCTGTACGACTCAACTAGTACTGAATCATAGCGGTTGGAAGTCAACCCTTAAATTTGGTGTCGATCGTTTGTAGAAAGCGTAGACATAGTTGTCCACAATTGCTCTGATCATACTTCTGATAAGACGTTCGATTGTATTCGATTTTTACAGCATCTTTATCCAGATATTGCACCAATTCCTTGGGTGGTCGAAGATTGCCAAAGCTGTCGAAATATACAGCTCGACACCCTCTCTTCGCATATGCCACCCAATGAGTCCCCGACCCCTCGACATTGTCCAAATTTACGATACCGCTCTCGTTTCGACGCACTCCTCCAGCTGGTAGCGCGTTGCGCATAAAAACACCTCTAAAGAATGGAATACGCATATGTTTTGCCAAATCCTCCAATTGCTTGTCGGTAGTTACGCCCACAGGCATTTTTAATGTCTTTTCGACGTTTTTTTTTTTTCGTTTCGATATTCCCTGTCCGCGCTTGTATGGTGTGAGATAAAGTCCGCGACCTTCCATGGAGCGATTATGACGTTGCATTTCCTGTAGCTGACGTTGCGCCGCCTTATTATCGTTTACCGCCTTGGCGATCCCCGCCGCTCCGCCAGCGAATGATCCGAGAACACCTAGCAGCGGGAGAAGTGGTAATATACCACCCCGTTTTGCCACCGGAAGAATCCGCTTTTGCGACGCTCTCTTTGGAGTCCTTTTGCGGGTTTTTGTTTTCATCCCCATTCCGATTTTCGTCTTGGCCTTCATAGCCGCCCAAACAGCTGTAGCAGTGCCTCTTTCACCCAGAGTCGAGTCTCGCGCAACGATGCGTTTTCGCGCTTTGTCAGCGAGTACGTTATCTGCCGCGTGTCTTTCACTGAGATCGTTGCTGCGGGAATACGCAATATCGTGTTCGCGACACGCTGCGTCCAACGGATTTATACCTTGATCACCTCTAGCCAATCGTTTTGCCAGATGAGTTCCTGGACCGCAAAACTGGTATCCCGGGATATGTAATTCTATAGGTAGCGCGTTTATTGCCCGATTTAACAAACCACAACCTTTCTTTACACTTGTCGGCGACATTCACCACAGTTTTTAATCAGTGGTGCTGGACCGTCGATATACGTTCGCTGCCAAGGGCGATTATAATGTTCCAAGCACCGACGATACTGTTGAACCTCAGAATCAGCTTTTATATGCTCGGGGAGTCTGTCCCAGAACTGATCAATGTGTCTGCCAAACTCGCGGAGTAGAATAATCTTTGGTATATATTGCAACTGCTCAGAGGTTAGGTCTCGAATATCGCAATTATCCGACAGGATCAGAAGCATTTTGAATACTGAGCTGGTTTGCTTTGGTGTGGGCATATAAATAGAGCGCGTCACCGCTTCGACGTATCAAAATAATTTTTCATGGTTCGCGGAGAGGATGCGATTCTTGCGACAACCTGCGACGATACGCGTGACAAATTTTGATGATAAATCACAAATGATGTCCTCGAACAAAAAAAGTCGCAAACATGGTAACATGCTGCCAAACACTATCCGTTCCCTCATTTGCGGTCCATCAAATTGTGGAAAGACCAACGTGCTGGTGAGCTTGTTGGAAAGTCCTCACGGCGTCCGCTTCGAGAACGTGTACGTGTATTCCAAGTCGTTGCAACAGCCGAAATATCAATATTTGGAGAATTTATTGACTCCGATAGATGAAATTGGCTACTTTACGTTTTCGAATAACAGTGACGTCATCCCACCGAGCGAATCGCTTCCGAATTCCATTTTTATCTTTGATGATGTGGCATGCGACAAGCAAGATACGATAAGGGAATACTTTGCAATGGGGCGCCACTCGAACGTCGACTGCTTCTATCTCTGTCAGACGTATGCAAAGATTCCCAAACATCTTATACGCGACAATTCGAATCTGCTGATTCTGTTTAAGCAGGATGGTACCAACTTGAAACATGTGTACAACGATCATGTAAACACCGACATGTGTTGTGCCCAGGCAACGCCCAAGCACACGTATTATACACGTTATACATATTATATTACCGTAGAACGTTCGAGACGTTCCTAAGCCAAATCGGTCGCGAGGCAAAGCGCGAATCTACAAAATCAGCGGAATTGCGAGCGCTTCAAGGTGACCACATACGGCGCCGCGAAGCGGGGGGCCCACGCCCAATAGCGGAACAAAAACCGATTTGCCGCCGCAAATCGACAGACTGGAGATCCGACCCTCAACTGGGTAACACGGCTAAAACCTACTTGTACACTTCTGTCTAGTTTAGTGTTTTTGAATAAAGACTTAGTCTTTGAATTTAAACAAACTTGGTGCAATTTCACCCGGTGGATTCTTATCCTTTAAACACTTCCGAAACCACGATTGCGCCAGATCCCCTACCAGCCTTGCGAGCCATCACGCAGGGCACAACAAAATTGGTGGCAGCGGTGGGATCTGCATCGTAAAAATTTTACCAAGCCTTGACGCAACCAATTACTCGACATCGTCTGAGAGTGAACTCTCTCTGACAAGATTATTGGGACATCGCAGTCACATAGGCTGGTTAGGCTATCGTCGCTATCCAGGTAGCACAGAGGACCGAGGAACGGCCTTTGAGAAGACGTTCGACGCAGTCCGAACGACGACGAGCCTAACAACGAGTAAAATCGACTTGTGAGTGAACGGGTGAATCAACCATTTACCAAACACCAAATCCATCTACGAGGACGTCACGGATCCGAGGACCGAGGCGCACGAGAGGACTTGGAGACAGAGGAACGTGTAGGAGCCGCACCTGAAGGACGGACGGAGAGCCGTACGAGGGAAGCAGCCGTCGGAGCACGCAGCAAACAGCTGTACGGATCGACCTTGCTGGGTCCAGTTTCATCTAATCACCGCCGTTGGTTCACGTACGAGAGGACGTCCGACCGAGCCGACGACATGTGGTTGCGAGCAGCATTGTGAGTAAACGAAACTCATACCGAGTCCGAAACAGAAAACGCGAACGTAAATATTGTAAACCAGAGTCCTAAAGAAATTCAGAAACGGTACATGCATGTCTATAGAAGACGAACGCGCGAATCAATTCAAACTCCCGGGTCAAAGAATCTTGTCGAGATCATTCGAATCGTTTTTCAATAAAAAGTTAACCTTCGTACGAGAAGAACTAGACCTTCTACCTTCTATAGACCATCCAAGACCGTCTCGTCACACACTTCGACCGCCGCCGTTAGAATTAAACGTTAGGAGGAACGACGATTCAAGCGCAGAATCGTCTCCGGAAAATTTCGTAACACCAAATAGAGAATACCCGATTTTATTAGCGGATTTTAGTTTGTTGGACGGAGTAAATTCGAAGGAACAAGAAATGTCGTTGCTTGACGGCGCTACCCCCCCCCCCCCCCCGGGCTACAACTAGACGTAAAAAAATTATCTACCGCATTGTCGTTAGTCGACAAATTCGTAGGAAAATCGTCAGACGAACTTGCAGAATTTCTGAAATCTTATGCAAGCGCCTCAGAGTTTGTCCCCGCGGACGAGCTACCGCGTTTCTTGAGAACGGTAATAGGAACAAAAATAAAAGGCAAGGCAGCCAAGGTACTAGAATACAAGGAAATAGAGAGTTTCGATCAATTAAAGGATATCTTAACATCATTATTTGTGGACAAAAGGTTAATAGGAGCAGTCGGAGCGGAGTTTCACGCCTGTCGTCAACGAGATGGCGAGAGTGTAAAACTATTCGCGTCTAGAGTAGAGGAATTAGCAGGAGAATTATCCGAGCTATCGGTAAAGCCAGGGAACAGCAACGAAGTAAATGACGCGTTAGTAGGATCGGTACAAGAACGCGCTTTAGATGTTTTCACCCTCGGATTGAATGTAAGATTAAAGACAATTATAAGGTCTCGAAACTATGCGACATTAAATGCAGCTATAGGAGCAGCAATAGAAGAAGAACAAGCAATGGGTCTAAATAACTCACGGAACTTTAGGAAGTCCGATGATCAGCCCAGAAGAAGAGAAGGGTCAAACGTACCGCGTTGCGAACGCTGTAATAAATTAGGACATTTAGCGAGGAATTGCTATACGCGACTAAGCATGCCGCGAATAAACTATCCGACGCAACCGACGACACACATAAAAAGGGAAGTTCATCACGCCACGGTAGTCTGCCACTATTGTAAAAAACCGGGGCACCAAATCAGAGAATGCAGGGCCAGAGAAAGGGCAAACGAGCGAGAATATAGACCGCGCTATACAAACACTAATTACAGGCGCGACGACTCTAGACAGAATTTTAATAGAAACTCGAGCCGAGAATCATCTGGCGGAAATCGAGATTACGCGAACGCGAGCAGCGGAACAACCGACGATAGACAAACTAACGCAGGGGCCAGAGTGGACTCATACCGAGCGAATCTAGTAGTGACTTCCAAGATAGAGAATACCATTGAAATATCGGCGCCGGAACTAATAGAGGAAAAAGCAAACATGCTAGTCGACACCGGTGCCGACATCACGCTAATAAAGATAGGAAAGGTGTTGGGCGACGTCCAAGCCCAAGACGAAGTAGTGTCCCTGCGAGGAATAGCTCCAATGGAAATCAAGACGCTGTGTCTAATACAGTTAAACATAAAAGTCGGGAATAAATTAATAACACACCCTTGCCGATTAGTAAGAGACGACTTTCCGTTAGAAGCAGACGGAATCGTAGGACAAGATTTTATGACCAAACACGACGTATGCATTCGGGCAAATCAAGGAATAGAATTGTACGGAATACGGTTCCCTTACTCCGGAGGAGGAAACGTAACATTAAAACCGCGATCAGAAACGATTCTCTTAGCCAGAACGACGTGTAAAGGAGAAGGAATAGTAGAAGGACAATCTATTAAGCCAGGAGTGTTCATAGGAAATTCATTAACGGTAGGCAATGACGGTAAATGCGTAATAAGCGTAATGAACACCACAGCGGACGAAGTCCTTATCAATACGCCGACTGTGACGTTAGAAACACTGACGAGCGATGACATTGACCCGACGGACGCAATCTGCGATAAAGAGCGCGACGCGCCGACATATATGGTACACGCTGTACACGGGAGAAATAGGATGCAAGTCTTGCGCGAAAACCTCAGGACCGAACACCTAAATAGCGAGGAAAAAGTCAGCTTACTTGGGCTTTGCGAAAAATATAACGAAATATTCGGATTAGAAGGAGACAAACTAGGATACTCCACAACGGCGGAACATTCAATTACCCTAACCCAAGGTACCAAACCTATATACGTGAAACCGTATAGATTGCCCCAAGCGCATACAGAGGAAGTAGATAGACAAGTTCAAGAGCTGGTAGAAGAAGGAATAATTAGACCAAGCATCAGCCAATGGAACGCTCCCCTGCTAGTAGTCCCGAAAAAACCAGATGCTACAGGTAAACGCAGGCTAAGAGTAGTGGTAGATTTCAGGAAGGTAAACGACGCGACGATAGGCGATTCGTACCCTCTACCCAACACAACAGACATTCTAGACCAATTAGGCGGAGCGAAATACTTCTCAACTCTAGATTTAGCGTCAGGATTCCATCAAATAGCCATGAAAAAGGAAGACCGCGAAAAAACCGCATTCTCGACGCCGTACGGACATTTTGGGTATAATAGAATGCCATTCGGGCTCAAAAACGCCCCCGCGACGTTTCAAAGATTAATGAATACCGCGCTGTCGGGCCTACAAGGAATAAAATGTTTCGTGTATTTAGACGACATAGTCGTCTACGGACGTTCGTTAAAGGAACACCAAGAGCGACTAGAACTCGTGTTCAAATGCATACAAGAGAGTGGCCTAAAACTTCAACCCAACAAGTGCGAATTTCTACGCAAGGAAACCATATACTTAGGACACATAATAACCGAAAACGGCATCAAACCCGACCCGTCAAAATTAGATGCTGTCCGAGACTTCCCAATACCCAAAGGAGTTAAAGACGTGCAATCCTTCCTAGGTTTAGCCGGATATTACAGGAGATTCATAGATAATTTCTCACAAATCGCGAAACCATTGACACAACTTTTAAAGAAAGACCAAACATTCAGATGGACCGCGCAGGAGCAGGAAGCCCTCGAGATCCTAAAGGAAAAATTAATGACAGCACCGATATTGCAATATCCAGATTTCTCAAAACCGTTTGTTCTAACAACGGACGCTTCCGGAAAAGCGATAGGAGCAGTATTATCGCAAGGGAAAATAGGACAAGATCTGCCGATAGCATACGCGAGCAGGGTATTGAACAAGGCGGAAGAGAATTACAGTACAATCGAAAAGGAATTGTTAGCAATCGTATGGGCAACGCAACATTTCAGACCATACCTATACGGCACCAAATTCAAAATCGTGACAGACCACAAGCCACTTACTTGGCTTTTTAACGTTAAGGACCCTGGGTCTAGATTAATGAGGTGGAAATTGAAGTTAGCAGAATACGACTATAGCATAGAGTATAAGACCGGGAAGACTAACAAGAACGCTGACGCCCTCAGCAGAATGTTCGCGATAACGCGAGGAACGAAACAAAAGATTGACCGTGAAACAGTAGCCGGCGCCAGCGAAAGTACCAGCGAAAAAGACGAGTCCTGTGCAGACGGAAAATTGAGCGATACAACATACACGGAAGACGAAAAACTTCGATTGTTACGCGAATTCCACGACACACCCCTGGGTGGACACCTAGGCATAAAAAGAACCATGGAACGAATAAAATTAAAACACTCGTGGCCAGGTATGAGACAAGAAGTAGAGAAATATATTTCCAAATGCGAAAAATGCCAGAAAAATAAGCTATCAAAAGTAGCCAAAGTTCCAATGACAATCACAGATACCCGCACAGAACCGTTCGAGAAATGTGCACTCGACATAGTAGGGCCCTTACCCGAGACAGACAACGGAAACAAATACATACTAACGTTTCAAGACCTACTAACCAAATTCAGTAAAGCCATACCCCTCGAAAATCAAGAAGCAAACACAGTAGCAAAAGAATTTGTCACCAAAATAGTCTGCGAATACGGCATACCACAACGAGTGCTAACTGATCAAGGAACTAATTTCCTGAGCCAAGTCTTTAAAAATGTTTGTAAGCTATTAAAAATCGACAAAATTCAAACTACGGCTTACCACCCCCAATCAAACGGAGCACTAGAAAGAAGCCATCGCACACTGGCGGAATATCTAAAGAATTTTATTACGGACGACCAGACGGACTGGGACAACTGGTTGCCGTACGCAATGTTCACTTATAACACGACCCCTCATACGACCACGGGCTACACACCATACGAACTTGTCTTCGGAAGACAAGCTACCTTACCGACTTCGTTAAGACAACCACCCCAGCTAACGAATACCTACGACAAATACGCAGAAGAACTGCGCGAGAGATTACGGTCGGCCAACGACATCGCCCGCGAGACTATAGGAAAAAATAAAGAAAAATCAAAAACGTACTACGATAAGAAGACGGCGGACAAATCCTTTAAAGTTGGAGATCAAGTGCTACTGCACGACGAGACATTGAGACGCGGACGATCTAAAAAACTAACACCCGCGTGGATAGGTCCCTACTCGATACAAGCTACGCACGACAATAATAATTACACTATAGGAAAAGGACGAAAAACGCGTCGCGTACACGCGAACCGGCTTAAACATTTCATAGAATAAGGGCAGGAATAGGGAAATGGTCGCAGTCGTGAAGGGAATTAACGATACGCGAAACTTTAGACAAAGTAGTATAGAGTTAAAATAAGTTTATTAAAAGCGGCGACAATCAGCCTCGAGGATAGCCCCCCAGCAGGCCCACAGGTCCGGCGGCCGAGCAGGTCCAATAAAACGCTCCCCTTGTCGTTCTAAAGCAATCACCGAACGCGAAATCATCAAATCAGAGAATTCAACTAGAGCAGAGCACATTTGGGAAACAAGGGCATCGAGAAACTCACCAAACATTGCGCGTATGCCCCACGCGTCTTCGTCGTCTAGCCACTCAGCATTCTCGGCGTCGAAACGACGCCGAGCCGCGCGATATCCTCGAACCGCCCGCCGATATCCATGGCTCATGCAACCAGGAGGAGACGGGAACTCCAATTTCTGAACAAAAACGAAAGTAAATAACACAAACTTCACGCCCTACACACACTCGCGTCAACCACAAAACGCCAACAAACTCGCACTACACGTACCAATAAAAACATCGCGAGTTCTCGCGGAATAACCAAAATGGACATCATCCTCAAACGGATCGCAACGGTATGAGCAGAGACGAAACAATCGAGCCTACGAAAGCGATCTGCTCACGTTAGCAAATTTTTATCTCGAGCACGCACTCGCACGACGAAAGACTTCACGACTAACAGAACGAAACGCCGACTACACCTCGACATTATATTTTTTTTATTATAGGATTACCGTCCTACAGTCGACGACACTATTCGTAGGAGGGACACCCCCCGACACAGACTTCGCTATAAAAGAATTTCAAGATCACCCCGGCATTTACTTCGAAAACCTAGGCGACCTACAGATTTATCGAGATAGCTGGAAATTAATATTACACATAGACATATCCTGTATATACCGACGTGAAGCGACCCTCCAAGCTGCACTACATGACATACTTGCTCAATGTAAAACACCTTCTACCGATAACTTACAAAAATTCTGCAAAACGTTCGGCACGAGAATTAGAGACGAGCTAGACCGCGTCGCTAAACTCCTTACCTACGTCCAGCAAACTATAAGCTCAGCACAAAAACAGCGCCGCGGATTAATAGACGGATTAGGTTACATAGGCAAATCACTCTTCGGACTAATGGATTCCGAAGATAGGAAGAAAATCAACGACCAAATAGACTTTTTAAAGGGACAGGAAAACAGACTAAAAAATATAATAAAGGGACAAATGCAAATCGTTAGAGCCAACGCCGAACTTCTCAACGAGACTATACATAACATACAAGACAACGAAAAAACGCTCTTAAACGCGACTTGGCAAATTCAATATCAACTACAACAGTCAACTGACATTACTAGATTTCGAGAGACAATAGACGAGCACCTCATTTTAATAAATAGCGTCACGGAAACACTATTGCACGACGCACAGGACCTGTTATAATTCATAATGGATATAAAGAAAGGAATCCTTAATCCACGATTAATACCACCAGCTCAAATCATAACATACCTCACTTCAGCACTTCCATCTATTCCGAAAGGATTAGACTTCCCTATCGGAATAAAATTAGAAAACATGCATGTCCTATATGATATCCTAACTCTCTCCGCATTTTCGGATACTAAATCAATTACTGTAGTACTAGACATCCCATTGTTGAGCGCGAAGAAATTCAAATTAAGTAAGGTACACCCGGTACCTACAAAGGTAAACGACTCGTTCTACGCATATATAGAACCCCTCGACTCATACGTAGTACTTGACACTTCCGTGCAAGATTACATACAACTAAGTAAACAAGACCTAGCAGAATGTAAAATTATAAACGATCTATATCTCTGTACCTCTAATCACCCAATGTTCAAAGCAATACCATACGGACCCTGCGAAGTACAGTTGTACACAAAATTGACACAAAAACCAAACAATTGTAAAATACGAATCATGACACTAAACCACACGATCCTGATAGAATTACAACAACCGGGTACATGGATTTATATCGCGCCGAAACAAATACAACTAACAGTAACCTGCGACGATAAAAACACAAACATGTATAGTATTAAGGACTCTGGTATCATAACGATAAGAAATAAATGTACAATCACTACCGCCGAATTCACGATAGAAACTGGTAAGCAATACGGAATAGAAAAAACATGGAACTACTTACCTGGTTACAATTTGTCACTAGACGAAATTACGCTTCCACAAACCACTGTAAATTCATATCGAAACACAAACTTCGAACTTAAAAGGATAATCAAACACCCGGAAGAATTAAATAAAGTTAGCAAAAAATTAGAAGACTTACAAAACGATTTAGAAAAACCCGAGATTATACCAACCGAGTATCATTATAGCTTCTTCACACTATCTTCAATAACGGGATTTATAACAATCACTCTATGTATCTTCGCACTCTATAAATGCATTGTACGATGCAAAGCGAGAACACCACGGCATTGTACAACGAATAACACAAGTCGCGAAAAAACCACGCAAAAACCCGAGGCGATAATCAAAATAGTTAGTAAGGAAGAAACGTCTTCCACAAATTCTCTTTGAAACACTATAATCATCATAAACAAACTATTGTCGCTATATTATATAAATATTATAACCTCTCACTGTCAAATATATAAGACAGTTTATATTCATACTCACCGAGTTACCATTATAATCTAGTTTAAGAAAAATGTAAGTCGATGATAATCAATCCAACTATTACGAGTTTTGGGATTTCCCTAAGATAGTTTATCATCGGCAGTTGGAAAAGCTATGGCTTTTCCTCCCCAAGGGGGGAGGGATGTTGTGCCCAGGCAACGCCCAAGCACACGTATTATACACATTATACATATTATATTACCGTAGAACGTTCGAGACGTTCCTAAGCCAAATCGGTCGCGAGGCAAAGCGCGAATCTACAAAATCAGCGGAATTGCGAGCGCTTCAAGGTGACCACATACGGCGCCGCGAAGCGGGGGGCCCACGCCCAATAGCGGAACAAAAACCGATTTGCCGCCGCAAATCGACAGACTGGAGATCCGACCCTCGACTGGGTAACACGGCTAAAACCTACTTGTACACTTCTGTCTAGTTTAGTGTTTTTGAATAAAGACTTAGTCTTTGAATTTAAACAAACTTGGTGCAGTTCACCCGGTGGATTCTTATCCTTTAAACACTCCCGAAACCACGATTACGCCAGATCCCCTACCAGCCTTGCGAGCCATCACGCAGGGCACAACACATGTCTTACGAGGATTTCAGTGCTTTGTGTCGTAATTGTTGGCAGCGGGAGTATGGTTTCGTGGTAATAGACAAGGATAGCGCGATGTCCAATGGACGTTATAGAAAGGGATTTAACGAGTTTGCGATACCGTGAGATGGTCAATTGTCATCGACATCGATACTCTGAAGATTAAGGATCGCGAGAGAATAGCGAAGGAAATTGCAAAAACCAGTGAAGCCATTCGCAAGAAACATCAGGCTTTGAAAACTGGCAAGATGGAGGAAGATATCGCGTTGGAGAGATACTTTAAACCTGTTGTCAAACCCTTAAAACATATTGTTGAAAATACCGCAGCGGTGGATGCTGACACGTCACCGCTGATGAGCACAGACATCGAAGGTAATGAAACATTAACGCCTAAAACAAAAATCGGGTCGAAAGGGAACACATCGCGCAAGAGAAAGAGGAAACCATACATGTCATTGGAAAAATCACTTGTATCCTCCACACCAATTCAATCGAAGCGGAAACGACAGAATGTCGCATCAAACGATGCACCCGTTCCTCCCAAACCAATAAATACATTTCTCGATGTACAATCGCTCACAATCAATGATGAAGACATTTTCGAAACTAGTCCCGAAGAGTCGTTTGCAACATCTATTAGACAGCAACTCCAGACATCCGAGGGACAAAAAACGTTTCGCAGCCATTTCGGTCCGCTGGGGCAAAAATACATGAGTGCAATCCTAAGTGGTGATAGGGATACAGCAATGGACTATGTATACGGTGTATACTTTCACAATAGTGGAACGATGCATGGGGATAAGGCTTTCGATATAGACAGGGCTGATAATATAATCATAGATGGTGTAAAATACGGAGGAACACCCGGCCTTTACGAACTAATTTTCAAGAGAATTCCCGATGATGCTAGATACACCGATGCCGATAAACAAAAATACAAAAGCATACTGCTGACGACGAATGCCTACAGACGCGGTCATAACGCTCAAAATCCCGTATTGGGCAATAAGGGATACAAGTATAAAAATGTAATTGCACCACTACTCCCCCGTGTATCAACCAGTAAGGCTGGGAAAGGTCTAACAACACCGCGAGCCATGGTGGTAAACGATAGGAAGATCGATTACGTGCACTGGGACGATCCCAACGAGCTGGTGGATCGATTCCGTTTGCTGGAAGCGTCGCGTCAGGCGGGTAACAACTCGCATGACAACGAGATTTTATCGATTATCGAGGAACTCCGCGAGGTAGGTCTCATTATAAATTAAACCGCGCGCCAATGATTTGCACTGTATGCATCGAGATGTCGATCAACAAATTTGGGGTATCGCTCGAGAAGAGTGGAGCAGCTAGAATGGACTATTACAAATGGAACGGTATGCTTCGAAATTACATGCGAGATAACGCTCTTTGCGTGGCTGGTGCGGACTTTGATGCAAAATCGCGCAAGATACGACGCGTAGCGCAACCCACGGCTGACAGCGATGCCGTCAATAAACTATACATGGAAAAGAGCATTAAACTTTTGAGAGAGCAGCAGGAAGAATTAGGGAGGAAGCTGGTCGTGTTTCAGAGAGATATGATGACGCTGCAAAACAGCGTTCAAAAGATATCGCAGGCGTCGTATTCTATCCAACAGCCGCGCTGCGAAGGAGAATCATGCGAGACGATTAAACTTGTCCAGAATTTCCTCGGCACGATGGGGGGCACATAATGCATGTACACGAAAATTATCGCATCATTCGTGTCAATGACACCTCTACGATCAAGCATGCAGCCATTATCGAAATCCAAGAGTAAAGAAAACCATGGCCGCAAGAAGCTACAACTCGTTGAGGAATTGCACGCTCCAGCCCGAAGATATTTCCCACGGAGGCGCGTCATAGTGCATGGATACGATGATCTGTGGCAAGCTGACATTGTAGAAATGCGTCCATACTCGCGATTTAACCAGGGTTGCCACTACATACTCACCATCATGGATGTGCTGAGCAAATATGCATGGGCGGTACCGCTCAAGACTAAAAGTGGTGCTGAGGTGGCTAAAGCGTTTGCAAAGATATTTAGAGATCGATATCCAAAAAATTTGCAAACCGATCAAGGAAAAGAATTTTACAACGCCGATGTGCAGAAACTCTTGACGAAGCATGACATTAATCATTATTCGACGTATTCGGTGATGAAGGCCTTCGTCTTAGAACGTTTCAATCGAACTTTGAAGAACAATATGTGGAAACTGTTTACGCTGAATGGAACCTATAGATGGACCGATACGCTACCAAGTCTACTTGCAGAGTATAACGCACGAAAACATAGAACCATCGGAATACGTCCTTGCGATGTTACCCCAGCGATCGCCGAGAAGCTGCTAGCCACCGTATACAGCAACATAAAGATCGCTGCTCCAGCGAGATTCAAATTGGGCGAGTTTGTGCGCGTGAGCAAATTTAAAACCATATTCGATAAAGGCTATACGCCGAATTGGACAACGGAGGTGTTCGAGATAGCCAAAGTACAAGCAACTAATCCCGCGACGTATCTGCTCGTCGATTCCTGTGGAAAACCTGTTGCCGGAGGATTCTACGAATACGAGCTGCAACGCGTCATCGATCCTGATGTATATCTAGTGGAAAAAGTGTTGCGTAGGAAGGGGGATAAAGTGTATGTCAAGTGGCTGGGGTTTGATAAATCACACAATTCATGGATAAATAAAAATAATGTATTGTAAAATAATAATACATGGTTCAATAAATACAATGATATACATATACATGAGTGAACAATTTTACATAATTTCTTTTTACAATGGAATTTTACAAGGGTATTATATAATGTCCCCAGGGCAGAGTGTCGGTCGAATCGGGTACGATATGCCGCTTATCGTCGTACGGACTTAGAGCGATTTTGGATTCCGAAATGGTGTACACTTTATGCAATTTAGACCGTATGCATGATTGTCTGCGAACCATTTCGATCTCCCTATGCAAACACTGCGCGTAGTTGTCGAAAGTTATCGTTCGGGCTATGACGTTGGTCTTGACGCCTTTCGCCTTTTCCGTATCTTTTTTACCGTCTATGCGAAGTGCATACATTTTCGCTCTAAGACCTACGAATTCGGTCATTATCGCACCGTTATTTTCGTCCTTCATCAGCCCTGGGACCTTCTTATTTACATGCGGCATATTATATGCATTGTCAGTAGGATAATCGCTTGTGTCGAATCTATCGATATTGTGTTTCATGGTCTCGTAGATATCGTCGCATTTAATGTGATAAATTAGGCTGTCTGCGTCGGTGTATAAAATTTTACCATGTTGGCCGTGCAGTGGAGACATATACTCGTGATGAAATTCATACAAACAAATTTTTGATATGTCCAGGATGCACATACCCACGTATATCGGTTTGTTGAATTTCACCTCGAGTTTTCGCAATTCAACAGCTATTAAATTTTCCGAAAAAACACTTCTGCTGTGGAAATTCGGTTTCGCGATCATTGCCTCCGCGCCATATCGCCCTTCCCAATGTGTCAAAAGTTTTACATCCACGTGATTGAGTACATTTTCCATAGTTTTACCGAATACCGCGTTGTTCATCAATTTGTACAAATTTTTGTCAAAATCATTTGTCGCGCTTGTTCTAAACCGTGTATTTAGTTCGATGTAATCGCGGAGTCAGGGGGATTGAGCGAATTGAAGCACGCGGTGTATCTTTGTAATATGAAGACCGTGACGCGTGCACTGCTGCAGGCTGCGGTAATGGATAACGTAACGCTGCTTATCATATACCGTCGCGAGTAACTTGTCCTGTCTGCTGCCAGGTGGTTTGGCACGCGTCGGGCAGAACGGTATATCGGCATGAGCGTCGTGCAGACGTTGCGGATATTCCAGATCTACCTCGAGAATGTATCCCGTGGGCGAATCGACACCGATTTTAGACACGTCAAAATTTGCGACATCTTCGACCCATTGAAATTTGCCATATGGCAGGGGCTGAAACATTGCCCATCCATCCAAATTGTTCACGTCAAAGTACATCAAATACGATGACTCTTTCGATGCGTCGTAAGATGACATGTACTTGTTATTGGCCTCTGCATATCTTCCTGAACATTGACTTAAACCTCCACGTATACCGCGTTCAATAAACATAATCATATCGATTTAAGTTTGTCTACGAACCAAAAAACACAGTCCGCGTCGCGGCGACATCGATACATCGGTAGCGATGTATCGTACGAACAATGCATATAATATGCAATGCTATGCACTTCATGGTGCTGGTACATGTATAATTTATTATTTACATCACCCATTCGGTGACTATCATCCGTTTTCTCGATGATGCACTCTAGATCTGCGTAAACCACGAAGGGGAGCCGCTCCTTCCTACCGTGGTTGCCGAAACTGAGGAGATTGTTGCCTTCGCTGGGCAGCAGAATGGCGCAATCATTCATTTTCCCGCAATCCATGGCATGGGCCTCCAACTTCTCGGCAGATCCAAAGTAGTGCATGCTTCTGTAAAAACAAAAAAAAAATTTTTATTCAATATGTTTCGCGAGACATTTCAACATTTCGCAAGTTTATGTACGTACCGATCACAGATGAATTTCTTTGCCTTCTTCTTGCTCAGCTGTGCGCTCACCAGCCGGGACAAGTCCTTAATGCACGCAAAGTGCCCTACATCACCGTGCTCATGATTCGGCGTGTAGAGCATGTTGACATGTTGATCCCTCTTGTGGCTGGTGTGGCGCAGCGGAAAGACCGTCGACCCTTTCTCCGCCTCGAAGCTGTACACGTTGACGGAGATGTCGTTTAACCCTTCAAACTTCCCAATTTGCTCCGGGGACATTGGAAAATCAATGCCCTGGAGATTTAATATGGAAGCATAGTCGGGGTATGAACTTGGGCGATCGGTGTATCTTGCCGCAGGATGGAGAGCGACGACCACTGCCCACGCGAAACACGCATTGTCTGTGGATTGCACATTAATTGTCGCCTTCTTTAGCAACAATTTCTGCGGCAACTTGATGTGGCATCCCGCGCGCAGCGGATTGTACTTGTTGACATTGACGGTTAGGTTGAGAATCCTCGTCAATGCCCATCCGCTGTCGCATTCCTGGAACTCTTCCAGCGATGCCAGGGTGGGTTCGATGATGCATCGCTGGTAACACTCCTGCAGATCGAATGTGCGGAAGAGTTCGCAGTTTCGGGTGTTGATGCTTTTACAAGCATGCTTGTCACCTGCCACAAATTCACCATTGACCACAGTGTTCACTTTGAGGTTTCGATGTTTCCTCAAAGCATCCCGCACATGCTCCAACACAATGGTCCCTGCATCTTGGAGGAAGTTGCGCGGCTCGATATAATTCGAATTTAGCACGGCACCAGTTAATACGCGGGTATCGAACGCAGTGTCTATTTCGCGCCACAAAAGTCCTTTGCTCGAATGTCCGGCACCTTCGCGCACGAAACGGCCGCGCAGCGAATATTTCAGTCCTTCGAGCTGCGCGATTCGCGCAACCAGCGATTACCAAACACCAATCGATAATCGAGGACGTTTTACGCGGGTGTGTTCTTCCAACGTTTCGATACACTCGTTGCACCGTTCTTCCCACGCGAGGTACTCTTCCCGCAAAGTCAATCGTACAGATTGATCCAATAATTGGCGTTCTACTTGCGAGAATTTTTCCATGATCGTAAATGGAATGTATATGTAATATCTTTTCCTCGCAACACGTTGCAACGATTTGAGGCTCTGTACAGTTTGGAGCGCGCTTTTATGGCTGATACTACCACGATTTGGTATCTCTGTCTAACTCTTTCGGTGTATCTCCTCCCTCGGATGCATTGCATGCAAAAAACAAACGGTGATCCGTCCCAACATGGTTCTATACAGTTTCTGTCGATACAGCATAATTCTTTCCATGATTCATGCATATGACGAATTAGCGCGCAAAATCATACGACATGGTTTCTGCCAACACCCAATTCTAAGATTCGGCGCTTCCATAAGTATTATATTACATTCGACACGTGTCGAGACTTTTATCCTTGAGGATGGGACTCAAATTATATGCGATCGCGCGATATGATCTTATATGGTGTGCAAACTCCAAATCACCCGATGCAATTACTATCGACACAGCATAATTCTATGATTCATGCATATTACGCTTTCTCACAATATTATATTGCATTCACATTGCAAAAAAATATAAATGAAGAATAACAGGAGGGGGTAGATGGTGGAGGTGGTGCTATGCGCCTTTATTTAAGCCAGCTCCTCACACGCTTTTGCATTAATCGTTCAGTAGCCTCTCAGTGATTTTTGATAGACAAGCAGTGCTTTGAAAAAAATGTGTAGCACCGGTGTGAATTATTACGTTCCAATCATGCAAGATGATGATGATGATGATGTATCACCATGCAGGAAAAACACATCTAACAAGTAAGATTTAATTTTTCATATCTTATCATCGTTTTTGCTAATTATATGTTTTCCTGATAAACGGTAATTTTCATGATTGGACTTAGATCGCGCCAAGCATCACGTATCATGGTTAGAAGATACGCTCTGACGCCCACATCGCATAAACATCTGGAAATTGGAATCAGCGTGCGATCTATGCCACTTGTGGAAATTGTTCTTGGCGACAATCGCGGGAATCAATTGGTGCTGCATCTTCAAACATGGAAAACGCAAAGACATTGAAAAAAGTGCACAATTAATTGGATCAGCACCGCTATGGATTGATGAATTTATAATAGAATTTTGTATAATGTGTTACGTGAGGGCGTTGAATTTAAAGTGACCGAGCGGTTGAGTCTAACTTTTCTCACGCAACGCTTAACAAATTAAAGATTTATTTATTACGCGAAAATTCAGGATTGTTTTGGGAGTAGGGCTTTTATCTACAACCAATACAGGTTGTCCCGTCTGGATGTGGTACTTTGAGACTGGTTCGAAAGAAAATGAGACGATGTTTGAGTAAATATTACCATGTATTACAAAATAAGCAAAAGGAAATGTTTAAAAGAACATAAATTGGGGAATTTACATGGTATGCGTTTAGCGATATAAATGTACATAATACGGTTTGTAGAATTTTGCAATCGGATACAAGAATCTAATTGGCTTCGAAAGTTACAATTAGATTTGACATGGACGTCAGATAATAGTTAACGGACAATAATTGATCGAGGGTAACCCGTAACCATTAAGTGGTTGGATCAGTTATTGTATGTACGTTCGGTTTTATACATTCACGGTGAATATTTTAGAAAAGGTTATGCGATCGGTGATTATAATTACATGAAAACAGAAAATTTGCAAAAAACGCGGTACACGCCGAAGGGAAGGTAACAGTTGACTGAGGGAAAATCCCGTAACCTCCGTGGTTGGGTCAATTATTACTTCCGTACAATGTCATGAATAAGTAGGAACTTGAATCACTCACCGACTAAGGTAGTACAAGGCTTAAATTTGGAACTAACGAACCGGACCGGTTTGTCTCTCTCTCTCTCTCTTTTATGCTCTATCTCGCTCTCTCTCTCTGATGGACTGGAGCGGTTCGCCTCTCTCTCTCTCTCTTACGCTCTATCTCGCTCTCTCTGATGGACTGGAGCGGTTCTACGGCCGGGTGAGGCGCACGTAGAATTCACACACACACAATTCACTTGTTCGGCGGATTATGATTATAAATACGACGGAAAAATATAAGGTTTGAACAAAAGGAAAAATAGTTGGAATAAGTAAAACACTGAAAGAGTCTTTACGGGGACTGAGTCTTTCCACGTTAAGTATTAACTATTCACGATGGAACTCTAGCTCACACACCTAATGTAATAGGGCAATACGTCCCTCGGACAGAACGTCAACGCTACTCGCGATTTGCCAGCCGACTGCGACGAACGTTCGCAGGGTAGGCCCGAGCACTCGGGCCTTTGCGTCAAATTCGTTGACGCCGCACCTCATGCACACGGGCCCAACCGTCGCCACCCAGAACGTTCCCAGCATCCAAGTCGCTATCGCGTCCGGCGTTCTAAGAACGCTGACGGTGTCGGAAGGTTTTCTCACGGAAGAACGCAGCGGCGTAACGGTTCATATAAAATTATTATTATCATACGGTTTGTAGGTCATTGACAATTGATCGAGGGAAACTCCCACAACACTCAATGGTAGGATCAAATGTCAATGATGGTGTATAAAATTTTGACAGGGGAGAAAAAATATAAAGTAGCCTACTACAATGCGTCGAAAGGCTTATCACGTTGCGCATTCTAGGAACGTCGACGGCGTTGGGAGATTGCTGACGACAATCTTCCAGAGTATGCCGTGGCGTGACAGGCTTCAATCGGAATTAAATTATAACCATTAAGAATATTCACGGATAATCGACTACTGATTGAGGGGAATCCCCATAACACGTGATGGTTGAACCAGTCGTCGACATCCGTGTAGCAAGATATGATGTGAATTTTAGCAAAAATTTAGAGATGAAATTAAAAAGTAACCGGCACGTAACACCCTCCCCCCCTTGGAATCATCGTCCCCGATGATAACTAGGTATAAGGACACTTGGAGTGCCGCGTATAATTCAAGAAAACATGGAGTAGCTGCCTGTCACGCCTACGACGTACCGCGCTTGTTCCTCCGACACGAATTTCGACTCGGTGATTGTGAGGATCGCCTCGCAGGGCGGAGTACACGCAATCTATGAAAGGACGCCCTATGTGAACGCAGCCTTCCAGATCTATTGTCGTTATTGTACTGCTATTTCTGATGAGACCGCAGACGTCCGCATCTGTTATGCCCTAATTATCCCTACACGTTAACTCTCTGAGCGACGGCATGTCTTTGAGAAACTGAGCACCGACGTCCGGGTACAGTAGGCTGATCTGTAGTTCGCTACAATGATTCAGGGCACTGAGTGTTTCAAGGCTAAACTGCCCTCTGATGTTAGTGCACCCCGTGATATCCAATTTGATAATATGCTTCATGTGGCGACCCACTTCGCCGATGAAGGCGCTGTCTACCCAGCCGCAGAACGCAACCCCAAGCTCGGTGACCAAGGGATAGCGGGAAGGGAGGCTGACCGCCATCTCGACGGGACCGAGGTCAAACTCGAAAAAGTCTGCTGCCTCTTCCTGCTCGGATTCCGCATCCTCCTCCTGCATCCCTCCGTGACCGGGCCGGGTGTTACACCCCACGAACTTCATCGACTCCATGGATCGAGGTAACATGGTGTTTTCAATTAATGTCTGTAAAATATTAGAGTGGAAGTTTTTGGGCTTGGATAAACAAAAATGTGATAACATTTTGAAATGTGAAATGGCTGCGGCGATATATTCGCCTCTAGCCGTAGAATCTCTTAGACTCAGCCTTACTAGGTCCACTGTTATTTGTAACAGGGACCTTCCAGAGAAATCGGTGCCCTTGGCGCTGAATCTTTGTAGATTCTTATTAGTTTGGAAAATCCTTCCTAGTTCAATGTCGCTGCAGTTCGTGCAACTTCCAATTGATAGGTCTCTCAGGGAGGTAACGCGTGCTGCCAGCTCCCGAAAGGCTGATGGTCGGGCGTTGACGGCCGTTACATCCAGCCCTTCCAGTGCTGGACAGTTCTTAGCAATCAAGGCCAACAGCTGAGGTCGCAGATCTTCAGCGGCTTGGTCATCGTCTAAAACAATAATTTTTAAGTAAGGGGCACATCGAACCAATACCCAATAGAAGGCTTCCGTTTTAATGCGCCTCCATCCTTGCATCCCAGGCCATCTCCAATTGTCTAGATCGAGACGTTGTGTTTTCCGGAAGGAGTCGTGTACTCCTACTCTCCACGTCTTCGATACCTGCTCCATGCGGGCGCAATCCGCGAAAGGCAGGTATGCCGCTATTCGCGCAATCACTTCTACCGGCAGGAGTGCTGAACGGACCGGTTCGTACCCCGGGAAAGGGTTGTCCCATTCAGGATTGAAGTTGGATGGCCCGGTGCTCGAGGATGGCAAGTTGAAACTATGCCATGCGTCGGCGACCATGATCCGGAGCCTCCGCTTGTGAAGCGTGATGGGTTTTGAGATTGCGTCGTTCACCACCTGGGCTGCTTGCTGCGAAGTGGCGAATGTGATAAAAGCCACGTTCCCACTAGGTTGGACCCTTAAGACGACGTGTTCTGCTCCGTGTGGATGGAAAATTTTTAAGAGGTCTTTTTGTTTCGTGAACCGCGCTAAGCGGCACACGAAGATCCTTCGTGAGCGTCCGTGATCGTTGATGGCTGGGTCAGACATCTCTATTCGGCTGTCAATGATTTGAGATAATAACAGTGATAATGGTAAACAAAAGAAATCCGAAATATGTATAAAACCGGAAGGGCTACGTGATTATTGATCGAGGGTTTCCATGACACTCAATGGTCGGATCAATTATTGTCCTCAAAATATTTGATTTGGCGCAAGGTTAATCTACGATTGCTTGCTGACGTGGCAATGATGAAGTGACAGGCGCGATCGAATGAGCATCTGTGGTAGGCGTATCTGTGGTAGGCGTGATCGAATGGCAACCGCTTTCCACTCTTACAATGACATTGCTTGGTCCGACCGTTGTCTCTGGCGAAGTCTCAGGTCTCCTCTTCCTACAGGGCAACAGAAACCGCACTCTCCCGACACTACTTCGGAAGCTGTATAGCAGAATTCCCAGAGTTAAAATAGATGATAATGCCAGTCCTCCGTGCAATAGATGGGTACTGAATCTTTTATTTCGGTGATGTCGTCCTATCTCGTCGAGTTTTCCTTCTACTTCAGACATAGTATCTTCGACAATAGTGGGTGTGTTTTTATAGCTTGTATCTAATGGTCGAATGTCATGATATTTGTAAATTTGGGGTAGAAGTTCTGAAATATTTAGTAGTAAATTCGGTTGGTAAAGGTACTGTTCTCGATCCTCCAAATGTTGAATTCCAATTAGGGTCACATGAGCGGTTTTAGCAATACATCCTTGTTTAAGCTGTAAAATACCAGTGCCCTCCATGGTTACTAATTCGTCCTTCATTCCACCACATATAATTTGCAATGTCTCCGGTGACTCTAAGGAATATAACCATCCTTGAGTTGATTTCAACCGGGCCCAGAACGGGGTGTGCTGAGATCTTATTCGCACATCGCAATATTTGAATGCTTGAACGGTAGGCCGCAACAATAGCAAAACTTCGCAAGCGTCATTGGACGAAACTTCGGACAACGGTTGATCCAACGGGCATAGGTGCACATAAGATGTTCTGTGACAGTTGTTAATATATAACTCATCTATGTTGAAGTAAAACCGATGATCATTGCTTATTGCCAAATATGGGGTTCCTGGATGGACGTAGCTTGATCCTGTCGAATTTTTAGTAAATTTTTGTGGGATAGGCCAAGAGTATGTGCGGTAGAGGTGGTATGCTACTCCGTCTACCAAAGGCAAGTATAGTATCAGTAGAAGTCTGCCTTTGTGGTAGCTGATCTTTTTACTGGATAATCTAATTAGTTCTTCTATTCCCTGGTATCCTTGCGGTATCGGGAGGTCGTATGAATTTTGTGTATTTCTAATGTCTGATACAATACGTTGAAGTTTTAATTTATCCAATAGTGAGCTATGTAATTCTCCTGCCTTTGCGGCATGTATTGCAGCAAGAAATTTCTCGGTTACTTTTATATATTGGTCCAAGGACAGTTCCAGGTTATGTGCATAGTGTGTCAACCAGTATGATACCCGAGTATAGTTTAGCGATTTATCTATGTCACCTATTGCTGTAGAGAGTTGGTTGATCTGAACTCTGTTTTTGTTCATCAGTCTTGAATTTTGGTCTAATGCTTCATGGTATTTGTGGAGCTTACTGGTAATAATATGCGTTTGATTTTTTATGAGATGAGTTATTTCTTGTTGATCTCGGTATAGTTGATCAATTTCCGAATTGAAGTATTCTGCATCATCCGTTGTTAGTGTGCCAAAGAGAGTGCGGCTTAGCGATCCGATGAACCCAAGAGGAACACTCCTCCGTACGATGGTCTTGGGGCTGTTAAACTCCTCCGGAACTTGAATCGCCGAGATTGTCTCCTTTAGCTCCAAACGCAGCGCCAAAGCTTCTTCCGCCTTTCCATTAAGGTAACTGACACGCAAGATGCTATTGCAATCGCTTGCCAGCAGTACGGAGACGCAGTAGTTGTAGGTTTCATTTAATTTTTCATAACCCATTGGAAATTGGGTTCCTAATTTATGGGCGTCGAGGAAAATCGTGACCCGCCAGTCGGCGGTCATCAGTCTCATAGTATGTAATTTTTCAAAATACAGTCCAGGACTAGCGTGTATTCTTGAAATTTCATACGTCTTCTGACGTTGCCCTTGTATTAGTGAGATCCAGGTCATCACAGAGAGGAGCGTTACCAACTTCATTTTGCCAACTGAAAATAGAGCTCTTCGTACAGGGAAGTCTCTATTTACTAACGTGAACGCCCGCATGTTGTTTTACATACCGAAAGGTAATATCATAACGATTCTGATTGGAACATACGGAACATACGGAACATAGGGAACATACGAAATATCGGAACATACGGAGGGTTTGTACAAATACCCCAAGGACGATGTATTGACAATGGAGCAATAACCAAAGTGAATACATCGTAGTTGTTGCATAGGGTATGCATATTTAAAATTCCGGAGAGTACTAAGTGTCATTTTGGAATTTTTGTTCCGGTTCAATGTACTGAGCACCCTGATGGTGTAACAATAGCTTATCGGCGTGTTTTACAAATCGTTCGCCAGACTTCTTTTGCAAAATAATATTATTCTTTTCGAGAATTCCAACAATTTTGTAGGGACCGTGATATCGACTACCAAATTTTCCTTTTCTGACTTCTACCAAAACGCGTGCCATGTCGCCAATTTTACCTTGAAATGGTCGCGCTTTTTCATCGTAGTGTAATTTTGATTTGTGTTTAGCCGATATCAAATTTTGTGCAGCCAAGATCTGCATTTCAGTTAATCGCGTTAACAAATCTCGGAGATATCCATTATACGTCGACAAGGATTCGTCTGTAGAGAATGCACTAGGACAGCGTGCTATTTCGCCAAACACCAATTCGTGTGGGGTAAAATTTGTTGCTTCGTGAACAGACGTGTTATATGAAAATATTGCAAATGGTACTATTTTATCCCAATCATCAAAATCATTTAGATAGTGTTTTATGTATTCTGTCAAGACTATATGGCTACGTTCTAGAGCACCATTTGTTTGTGGACGGTACCCAGAAGTAGTTACGTGGTTAATTTTGAATACTTTCGCTAATTCTTTTAATACTTTGTTAATGAAGCTAGTGCCTTGATCAGTTAAGATCGCGCGTGGAGCCCCATATTGTAAAACCAGATGCGTGACCAGCGCGTGAGCTACAGTTTCTGCTTTTATATCCGGTACAGGAACTGCAATGCAGTATTTTGTAAGATTATCCTGCATAGTTAGAATGTGCCGATTACCGCTAGGAGTCAATGGAAGAGGTCCCACAGTATCTAGAGATATTTTATCAAATGGCCTTAATGGTGTATCAGTTATAAGCATTGGTTCACGAGTTTTTGTCCTAACAAGTTTGTTTTCCTGACAACTATTGCATGTTCTGATAAAATTTTGAATGTCGTTACGCATCGATGGCCAATAAAATCTTTCTCGAATTCGTTGATATTGTTGCGAGCACCCTATGGATAGGATCCATGGCCCGCTGGTGCTCGCAGCGAAGATAAGAAGACAGCGAGAAGAAGGCGATCGGGTCGATCGCCTGTCAAGCTGTCACTCGTGAGCCAGACGCGATAGCCGGCGGACATATCGATACTTATATTCAGAGCCTGCAGAGATTGTTCTTAGTTTACCCTGTTAATGTTCTGCTGTTGTAGTTATTCATTAAAGTTATATAATGCCATACGGAAAACGTAACACTGGTGTCAGAAGTGGGATGCCCACTCGAAGCGGCATGCCCACTCGCGCTTCCGCGGCCTCCGCGAGATCTTCCCCGGGACCCACGGGCGACGCCTCCCTGCAGGAGCTGTTCAACAACCTCCAGCTTAGCATCGTGGGACAGATGCAGGAGCAGCGAAGGGACGACGAAGCCCGGAGGAGGGAGAAGGACGCCGAGGATCAGCGGACGCAAGCGGCCTTCGAGGCTCGCATGTTCACCCTGGAAGAGCGGATCCAGAAAGTGACCGTTTCGGCACGGAGCGGCCAGGTTTTGGTTGGCGGCGGCTCGGGGCTTCGGGGAGAGGAGAGGGCGCCCCCTGTAGTTAGTGCACCTCTGGCCCCTGTAAATAGTGTTCCGTTGGCCTCCGGGAGTGTTGAAAGTTTTGTTTCTCCCGCGCCCGTCTCCGCCCCCGCTGCCACCACCGCCGCTGCCCCTACGGCGGGATCCCGTGTTCTTAGTCTGGGTTACGCGGTGAAGCCGACGATTTTCGACGGGGAGGGCCCTTGGGAGGAGTACAAGGTTCAGTTTGAGACGATTGCACGCGCGAATGGTTGGGACGATCAAAAAAAGGCTACGGCCTTGGTCGCTTCGCTCGGGGGTGCAGCAAGGAGCGTTCTCACGACGCTCACCGCCGCACAATGCGAAAGCTTCGCGGAATTGGTCGCGGCGCTGGAATTCCGCTACGGGGCAAAACATCTGGCCAACCTGAACTATGTACTCTTCCAGAGCTGCAGGCAGCGAAGGGATGAGAGCATCACTTCGCTCGCCACTAAAATCGAGCGTTTGGCACAGTCAGCGTTTGCCGACTGCCCGGTAGAGACTCGCGATAAACTCGCCGCGTCCCAATTTGTCACGGCGTTGTCGAGCCCCGTTCTGCAACGGGAACTGCGGCTCGGCGGATTTTCGTCTTTGAGGGCCGCCGTGACTAGAGCCCTCGAAATTGAGGCTGTGGAGGCGATGTCTCGCGGCCCTGCCGTTGAATCGCGAGAACGACAGCCTGAGAAGCGGAAGGCTAAATTTCCCGAGACCTTTACGAGGTTTCCTGAGAAAAGGAAAAGGTCCGACGAACTCGAGGGTCGGTCGGGCGCTCCACCGGTCACCTGCTGGCTCTGTGGCAAGAGAGGACATCTGAGGAAGGACTGTTACAGCGCCAGGAATCACCAGACGGGGGTGGCCCCTCCGAACAGGCCTCGGCAGGGAAACCCGAAGAGGACGGCGTAAGGGGGAGACGCCGGACCGCTGGGAGCAGTCCCCCGGTCGTCAAAAGTGTGGCGGTGCAGGGGGCGACTGGAGAACCAAGCGGAGAAATCTTCGTTCGCGGAAAGATCGGTGGGTACTCCTGTAGAGTTATCTTAGATACAGGATCCCCGATCAACCTTCTGGAGAAGGGGCTGTGTTCGCTAGAAGGCATCGACAGGACGAAGACTGACATCCGCTCCACTACCGGAGAGAAGATGAAGGTCTACGGAAAAAGGAGCTTGGAAGTGAGCATAGGAGGGCTTCTGAGCCCAGAAGAATTCTACATCGTCGACATGGTTGAAAAGTGCATACTTGGAGCAGCGTTTCTGAAGAAGCATCGCTGCAACGTCGACTTTTCCCAGGGTGTGCTGTGCCTACCCGGACACCCGGAGGTTCGCCTAGGAGAACCGTCCGCTGTGCCGAAGAAGCGAAAGGGAAAACGGGAAACGGTTATTCCCCGACATTTGGAAGAGCTGTATACTCGTTGCTCGACAGGTTTGTCGGAGGAGCAGGAAAAGCTATTCGCTGAGCTTCTTTCTGAATTTCAGGACGTTTTCGCCGCGGATCCGTCTCAGATTGGGAACTGCGAACGGGTTAAACACACCGTCAACACCGGAGATTGCTCTCCTATTAAACAGGCGCCGCGGAGGTTGCCTCTACATCGTCGAGCAGAAGTGGAAGAGCTGCTCAGGAAAATGTTGGCGCAGGGCGTAATCGAGGAATCCCGGAGTCCATGGTCTTCCCCGATCGTGCTCGTGAAGAAGAAGGATGGGAGCATACGGTTCTGCGTGGATTTCCGTCGCCTCAATGAGGTTACCAAGAAGGACTCGTATCCTCTACCCCGTATAGAGGATACCCTGGACGCCCTCGCTGGATCGTCGTGGTTCTCAACCGTGGATTTGCAGAGTGGATACTGGCAGATCTCTATGGACGAAAAGGACCGAGAGAAGACTGCGTTTTCAGTGGGGACAGGACTGTGGCAGTTCAAGGTCATGCCCTTTGGACTCTGCAACGCCCCTGCTACATTCGAACGACTGATGGAAGACGTACTTCAAGACCTGACCTGGAAAATCTGCTTAGTTTACTTGGACGACATCATCATCTACGGGAATGACTTTGAGCAGGAGCTCCAACGCCTACGCACAGTGTTTTTACGATTACGTCAAGCTGGATTACTGATGAGCCCCAAGAAATGCTCCTTTTTCTGCCGTGAAGTCAAATACCTGGGCCACATCGTCACGGAGAGTGGAGTCAAGACGGACCCGGAGAAAATCAAAGCTATCTCGGAATGGCCGCAACCGAAGAACGTCACGGAGCTGAGGAGTTTCCTAGGGTTGTGCACGTACTACCGGAAATTCATGAAGGATTTCTCCAGGATCGCCAAGCCCCTGCATCGCCTCACTGAGGCCAAGCAGAATTACCTTTGGACCGAGGAATGTCAGGAAGTTTTCCAGGAGCTGAAGAGGGGATTGACCGGAGCCCCAGTTCTCGCATACCCAGTGATAGGAAAGGACTTCATTCTAGATACGGACGCCTCAAATTTCGCTATCGGCGGCGTCCTCTCGCAGGAGCACGAAGGACAGGAAAAGGTCGTGGCATTTTTCTCGAAAACTTTAGGGAAAGCCGAAAGGAACTACTGCGTCACTCGAAGGGAGTTGCTGGCAGTGGTGAAATCCATCGAGCACTTCCATCACTACCTCTACGGACGCAGGTTCCTAATAAGAACAGACCATGCGGCGCTTCGCTGGCTGTTGACCTTCAAGCGCCCTGAAGGACAGGTCGCCCGGTGGATCGAACGACTACAGGAATACGACTTTGAGATTCGCCATCGGGAAGGAAAAGCTCACGGAAACGCCGATGGACTTTCGCGAAGACCTTGCATCCAAGAGAATTGTAAGAACTGCAATCGACTGGAGAAGAAAGAAGCAGAAGAGGAAGTGCATACCACGAAGAAGATTCACAGGATATTTTGCGACGAAAAGAAGAGCGAGTGGAAACAAAGCCAGGAGAAGGACGAGGAGATCGGCTTCATCCTTAAAAAGAAGGGGGAAGTAGAGAAGCCCGGCTGGCAAGACGTTGCCCGTTTCTCTCCACAACTGAAATATTACTGGTCAATCTGGGACTCGCTGGAAATTCACGAAGGTTTGCTTTTCAGGAAATGGGAGTCCCATGATGGTACGACGACCTCGTGGCTTTTGGTAGTGCCACGCGAAAGGGTTGCAGGAGTACTGAAGGAGTTCCATGATGCGCCAGCAGCTGGACACTTCGGAGTAAACAAGACCTTGGCAAAGATTCGCCAACAGTTCTTCTGGGCTACGTGTCGACAGGACGTCCAAGAGTGGTGCCGGCGGTGTGACACCTGTGCGGCGAAGAAGGGACCACGTCAGAGGGGAGCAGGGAACCTGGGAATATACAACGTGGGAGCTCCGTTTGAGAGGCTTGCCCTGGACGTTGTGGGTCCGCTCCCGAGGTCCCAGGCCGGGAACAGGTTTATGTTGGTCGTGGCGGACTACTTTACCCGGTGGCCGGAAGTAATCGCGATGCCGGACCAGCGAGCTGTCACAGTGGCAAGAGCTCTTTTGCACAACGTAGTTTGTCGTCACGGGGTGCCTTTAGAGATACACTCGGACCAAGGAAGGAATTTTGAATCCTCCGTGTTCAAGGAACTCCTGAAGCTGCTGGGAGTCAGGAAAACACGTACAACTCCCCTGCATCCGCAATCCGACGGGCTGGTGGAACGACTGAATAGAACATTGCTCCAATACCTTGCGATGTTTGTCTCTGAGCACCAGCGGGATTGGGACGAATGGATTCCCATGTTCCTCCTCGCTTACAGATCAGCACGACATGAGGCTACCCAGCTGACGCCAGCGATGATCCTGTATGGCCAGGAAATACGCTTACCCCTGCAATTGTGGAGAGGTCTACCCCCAGAGATAGAAGAGGACGAGGACCCCGAACGAGGATACGCAGAATGGATCCGCGGAAAAATGAAGAGGATTCATGAATTCGTTCGTCGCCGTCTGGATGTCTACAGCTCCAAGATGAAGTCGTGGTACGACAGCCGTGTCCATCCCGTACAGTTCCAGCCCGGAGACAGAGTGTGGCTGTTTCAGCCCCGAAGAGCGAAAGGGAAGTGCCCGAAGCTACAAGCTGATTGGGAGGGGCCCTACACCGTAGTGGACAGGATAAACGACGTCGTCTATAGGATCCAGCACTCTCCCAGGAAGAAGTGCAAGGTCGTCCACGTGCGTCGCCTCGGGAGATACGAAGGACACCTTCAAGAGGATTGAAGACGTCGTGGAGCATCCACACTTTCGAGAGGATTGAAGACGACATGGACCATCCACATCGTCAAGAACCAAGAGAGAAGACTGGTCCAACTAACCGGGCGGACTGGGCTGTGGAGGTTGCCTCCGTAGCCCGGCCCCCCCTCTCTTGAGATTGTTACAGGTTCACGATACCCCACGACGAGGGACAAGGTGTCGGGGGACTGCCACCGCGGCCTGGATACGCGCTCCCGAATTCCCCGAATGTGCCACAATAGCGTGGCAGTCCGCAGCGGAGCGCGGACATACGTGAAACCGCTCCGCTAGCCCCCCTGGAAGTGAGTCCCATGAGCCCCCGGGGCCGGCCCCGGCATGGAGGATACCATGGGATCCCTGGGTAGCAGAAATGTGTGCAGGGTGGACAGCAAACGGGAAATGGCACCCCCAACCACCAGTCGGACAAGCGCTGCTTGGATCGGCTGGAGGGGATGTCGCGGAGACGGGAGCGTTAACAGGACGCAAAGGACGGTTCCCTGGGACAGCACCAGATGCCACGAAGAGGAATGGGGCCATCTGGAAGTCAAGGATTGGACAGAGGAAGACAACAGGGCTGACGAGTTCGGTGACCGGGTTGCGGGCCGGACCGCGTGCATGTTCGTGGTTGGCCGCGGTCCCCTGCTTGCGCACTCGGCTCGCATGGCGGCGACTGGCTGCGGGCCTCTGCTTGCGGCCTCGGCTTCCTTCCTGGGTTTCCGGCTCGTGCAGCTCCAACGGACAGACCTTCGAGGAGCGATACTAATGCTCTGGTATTTTTTGAGGGAAACTGGATCAACGAAATCAAGAGGAACCTGGACCCCAGCAGAAGGGCTGAGCGAGAGTTGCGACATCGGGCAGTTCGAGGACCCGCTTGAAGGACCCGCGTCAAGAGGGCTGGAGGATTCCCGAAGAGGACCGCGCAGAAGAAGGAAGAAAGTGAACAAGGAACCTAGGAGTTCCGGCCGCTGGAAAACAGGGTTCCCCACCCGTCTCTGCCCAAGAAGAAGATGCGCCTTCGTAGAAGACGGAACCGGCCCAAGAAAGAAGTATTCAAGACCGAAGACGCAAGTGGAGGGCAGAGGCGCGGAGCCCCTTCGGGGAACCACGTACCCACGCCTTGCCCAGGGTTTTTGGGTGGTTTTCCCCTTGGGCGTGAAGGCGAATGCCGAGGTGACGGTCGGAGGAGGCCACGCAGCGACCTTCCCACTCCTCCGGACCAGGGTACGGCTGCAGAACGCTGAGAGGCTGCGGCGGTCGGGACGTCCGCTTCTCCAGAGGGGGGAGCAGTGTTGCGAGCACCCTATGGATAGGATCCATGGCCCGCTGGTGCTCGCAGCGAAGATAAGAAGACAGCGAGAAGAAGGCGATCGGGTCGATCGCCTGTCAAGCTGTCACTCGTGAGCCAGACGCGATAGCCGGCGGACATATCGATACTTATATTCAGAGCCTGCAGAGATTGTTCTTAGTTTACCCTGTTAATGTTCTGCTGTTGTAGTTATTCATTAAAGTTATATAATGCCATACGGAAAACGTAACAATATGTTTTTGTTACGCCCTTATGCCCTCCTATTAAACTTTTGTGTAATTCCGAAATGATTTTCGGGCGGAGTTCTTCGGGCGGTACCTGTACGTTTCCGGTACACAGAGTTACTTTGATTTCACTATCCGCAAAAACATTTAATAAGATACCAGCTAGTGTACCTTGCGGAAGTGTATCCGTAAATTCACCGGATTTCGAAATTCTAAAGGTTTTTATACCTGATTGTAAAAGTGTATTTCTTAAATTTTTCAAAGCATTACCTAATTTTGCGATGGAAGTATCATCATAATGCTTTTCTTTGATTACTACACTAAAAATTTTGTATTTACCTCGCGGCGTAACGAGTACCTGGCCTTCTTTTGGCTTTGCATTCCGCAGATTTTCAATGCTTATGGCCCCTATATCTGCGAGCAATTTACTTATTGGGGTTACCAATTCTACATCGGAAGAAATGAAGTGAACGTAATTTTCGCGAATGTTTGTTAAATTGTTTCGAGTGAAATTAATATTTCCTCCGCGTGTGCTTCGGGAGAAAGTCGGTGACGTTAATATGTCCGGAAGTATACTTTCTGTTATTTGAATTCCTGGCCGATACTGATCAATTTTCCTGTGGTTCCTCGATTCAGGAATAAATGAACGTTTGGGAGTGGAAAATGGGTCGGAAGATATGGTTTCTGGTTTTGAATAAGGTGTGGATAATGCAAGCGGTCTGTTTGATGGTAATGGGGTTGGTATCATGGATCGGCGCGGTGAACGATGAATTAGTGTATTATCAAATCCTGAGGCAGTGTTTGGTTCTTCTTCTTCTTGAATGGATTCTAAAGGTGGTTTCCCTATTTCATCTTTTGAAGGTCCTGTATCAGTAGCTGTTGCTTCTGCACTATTTTGTTCTCGCGTTTTATATTGAACCCACAAGTCTTCTGCGCGTTTATCCAATTCTTCCCGGAATGAATTTTCTGTATCCGGTTCTAGTTCATCGGATGATTTTTGAAGAATCTCGCTATGCTCCTGCAGCGATTGGTCAAAACGGTTAAAAGATTCCTGAAGTTCCTGTAGCCCAATGGGTTGAGTAGTGTCGAGGTGGATCTCGTTATCGTCACTATCATTGGATGGAGGTGCAACCTCTATCGTTATGCCTTCGGCAGGTGTAGGAGCCGCGGCAGCTTCATCCTCTGTAGTGTCCACAACCTCGGACTGGTCTGCAGATTGTACTTCTTTAGAAAGGGCGCGTTGAAATTCTTGAACCAATGTTGGTGACTTGAGATTAGGTAACACGCTTTTTCGACCTCGGAATACCGGTGGGTCGGTAGGCGGTTCATCTTCGGAATTTTGTGAAGATTCTGTAGTAGTTAATTCCGCGTAATTAATGGGAGGTTTTGGATCGACAGTTGGAACTGTGGAACGCGTTCTTGTTGAAACAGCATTTTTATCTAATGGAAAGGTACGTTTACCTCTCTTGATGATTAATTTAACTATAGATTTTGGTTCTGCAGGCACGGATCTAGAAGTGCTCGGAGCTGGTAGCTTTTTATTCGCGGGTGGTCTTTTAATAGGCAGAATTTTTGGAATACTACATTCCGAATCACTTTCGGATGTGTCTTTAGAACTGGATTCTGAACTAGTATTAAATTTTGTTACTGGGTTTCGAGATAATGCATCTGCGTTGGAATTTAGACGTCCAGGTTTATGTACAAATTCGTATTCGTAATCATGCAATTTTAATCTCCAACGTACTAATCGTTGTCCCGGATCTTTTATTGAGTCTATCCATTTTAAAGGCTCATGGTCACTAACCAAAGTAAATTTTCTTCCGTAAAGGTATGGTCGAAAATGTAGTATTGCAAAAAGAACTGCTAGGCATTCCTTTTCAGTGGTAAAATAATTTTGTTCTGGATTCGTTAAATTTCTCGAAAGGTAAGCTACAGGCAAATCATGTCCGTCCACATTTTGACTGAGTACGGCGCCTATTGCGTAATCGGATGCATCAGTAGTTAATGTAAATGGTTTATTGAAATCGGGATATTGCAATATGGGACTCCTGCACAAAGCTTTACGTAAAATTTGGAAACTATTTTTGTGTTCTTTTTTCCACACGAAAGTGGCGTTCTTTTTTAATAATTCTGTTAATGGTTTGGCTTTGGCTGCAAAATCCTTGATAAATCGGCGATAATAACCGGCTAGTCCAAGAAATTGTCGTACATTTTTTTGATTTTTAGGACGAGGAAAATGTTTCACTGCCATTAATTTCTTAGGGTCAGGTCTTACTCCTGATCGACTGATAATGTGGCCTAAATATGTGACTTCGGTTTTTAAAAATTCACACTTGTCTGGCTGAAGGGTTAATTTAGCATCATTTAATCGTGTGAATAACCGTCGGACTTTCTTTCCGTGATCTTCCAAATTTTTCGCGTAAACGACGATGTCATCGAGGTAGACAAATACTTCCACACCCTGTAATCCGCGCAATACCTGATCCATCAGCCGTTGAAACGTCGCGGGAGCATTCTTAAGCCCTTCAGGCATACGAATATATTCGTAATGACCGTTAGGTGTAGTAAAGGCTGTTTTAGCGCGATCTCGTGGATCCATTTCGATTTGTTGGAATCCACTGGCGAGATCAAAGGTTGAAAAGTATCTCGCTTCGCCTAAATGATCTAGAATCTCCGTGATGTTAGGCAGGGGGTATGCGTCACCTATTGTTTTTTCATTGAGGTTCCGAAAATCAATGACTAATCTCCACCTTAGATTTCCCTCGGAATCAGGTTTCTTTGGTACTATCCAGAGTGGTGAATTGTATGGAGAATTTGAAAGTCCAATAATTTCCTCTGTTAATTTACTAGAAATTTGGCGAGCTATTTCTTTTTGGTGAACTCGCGGAAATCGATATTGCCTAGTGTTAATGGGCAAATCGTCTATTGTAGGTATTCGATGTTGTATTAAAGGAGTGGATTCTAATTTGTCACCTAGTAGACGAAATCGTTCCGGAAATTCTTCGATTATTCTAATTACGTGATCTCTTTCCTCGTCATTTAAATGGTCTAAACGTAATTTTGATAAAATTTGAGTTACACGGTCCGGTGATACCGGTGACTCCTGCTGTTCAGAGTCAGAATCGAAGTATTCGCGTTCTTCCGGAAAATTATGGTATTCGAACGGTAAAATTTCTTGAGGCGGTATTTCTATTTGAATGTCCTTGTCCAAGGTATTAATTGCGAGAACATGGCACACGTTATTTTTAATTTTTACTATTGCTTCTCCAATATAAATTCCATCTATTGTTTTGAGTAATGGTAAATATCCTTCTTTCAAATCACTGTTGATGGTGTCTATGGCGATTGCTTGTCGGGTACGACTGCTAATACGATAAACACGCGGCGTACTATTTTTCTGAGGTGCTTCCTCTGGAGGAGCCTCGCCAATAAAATGGATCGGTCGAATTGGTTGACTTTGCGTAACTATAGTATTATGTGCAAAAGAAATTTCGGCTTTTTCTTGTCTCAAATAGGCTTTTCCTAAAATACCGTCACTATGTATCGGAAAATTTGATCTTACTACATGAAATAGGATTGGTTGATCCAAAATTGATACTATTGTGGTTCCTAATGTTTCCATTCTTTCGTCTGTAATTCCTCTCATTTCGATAGAATCACGTACATCGACGGTTACATCCTCGTGCAATGCGTTTAATTTTATTACATTTATGTCTGCACCCGTATCAATCAAAAACGTTGCAGTTTTATATCGTAATTGTTCCGCGGTTAATTTTACAACAGGCGATTCGTCGTTACAACCCAAATTTAATATTGTTGATCCCTTTCCAGAAATCTTACTGTCGGACGACGCTCTGAGTTTTGATTGTTCGACGGGCGACGCTCGGAATTTTGGTAACTCGTCGTCGCGTCTGTTCGAGGAGTTACTCGGGAGTTTAAATCTGAATTATTACGTGGTTCTGACGAATTCTGATTCGGTGAATATGAGCGATTCTGATTCGGTGAGTACGGCCTAGACTCGCGAAATCCTACGGAATTTCGTGAATCGGGATTCAAATTTCGTGAGCTAGATTGAAAATTTCAATTTTGATGTGCGACTTGAGTCGTCTGAGGAGTTGGACTCGTACTTCGTGCCAATTGTGGAGCCGTCGGAGATTGTGCGTATGGCAAATTTGATGGAAAACGCGGATCCTGTGGATACGGTGAATAGTATGGTGGATAAGGCATTTGGTAAAAAGGTGGATAAGGCATGTAAGGATACGGAGAATAAGCGGGATACCCATGTTGTTCTGGATATCTACTCGATTCCGTGTTACTACGCGGTGGTTTAAGAATACTTGTCGGAAATTTTGAATAATCCGAATTTCCAGTCGCGTTTGGACTCGGGCTTCGCGAGCGAGAGTCTCCGAAATTTTGGTTTCGCGAATCGCGATAAGTGAATAGGCTTTGACGCGAATTACTTTGATTAGGCGAATCTGGACGGGGATTTAGACGAGAATCGTCCTGTCTTGAAAGAAACAATCTGTTCGGATCTCCGGTTGGTATTACTCCAGACCTCATTCGCGTTTCGACTCGCGTCGCATGTTTTACCGCGTCATCTAGAGTTTTGGGATCCCGCGCGTCTACGGCCCTGGCAATCTCGTCGGGCAAGCCGCGAATAAATGCTTCTAACGCGCATTCTTTAATCGGGCGCATCATCTTATCCGCGTCCGCGCCATACGAATCCTCCAGCGCAAGTCGAGCCCCGCTAACCAAAATATTAAGCCGATCATGAAAATCATTTACTGTTTCGCTTCTACGCATGCGGATGTTTTCAATCTCATGATGGTAATATGGATAATCTTTCCCGGGAGCGAATCTGTTTTTCAAATGTTTAATTAATTCGTTTACGGTATTAAAGGTTTTCCCAAAAGTGCTATCGCGTGCAGCTCCTTGTAATTTTCCAAGGACTGCTTTAACGAACGGGCCTTCCGACGCAGGAGGTACAAAAACTGCGCCGTTTTGCACATCTTGTAAGAAATCTTTCAAAGGTATATTTCTCCCGTTGAAGAAAGGAATATTCAACGTCCCGTGCTGTAAAGCAAAGCATTCCGCCATAGACGTCATCATCGCGTTTGTGACGGATAGATTCACGGATGACGCGCTAGCGTCAGCGGTTTCATTGGGATTAACCATTTTGTTAAAAATTTTTTTTTTTTTTTTTTTTACAAATATATAAATAAACTGAATTTATAAACTGAAAATAAATTAGAAGGCGATATCACGGATCTTTCTAAAACTTTCAAGAAAACAGAAACAAATGCAAGGCGTACCGATTAAATCACATATACAAATTTATATACATTGCTTTTCTCTCGAACGTCTCAGGAAATACCACAATGGACGGAGTTTCGACAAAAGCAGTAAAGAATATCCCACCGCTGTCACCAGTTTAGCTGTTACGTGAGGGCGTTGAATTTAAAGTGACCGAGCGGTTGAGTCTAACTTTTCTCACGCAACGCTTAACAAATTAAAGATTTATTTATTACGCGAAAATTCAGGATTGTTTTGGGAGTAGGGCTTTTATCTACAACCAATACAGGTTGTCCCGTCTGGATGTGGTACTTTGAGACTGGTTCGAAAGAAAATGAGACGATGTTTGAGTAAATATTACCATGTATTACAAAATAAGCAAAAGGAAATGTTTAAAAGGTAGAACATAAATTGGGGAATTTACATGGTATGCGTTTAGCGATATAAATGTACAAAATACGGTTTGTAGAATTTTGCAATCGGATACAAGAATCTAATTGGCTTCGAAAGTTACAATTAGATTTGACATGGACGTCAGATAATAGTTAACGGACAATAATTGATCGAGGGTAACCCGTAACCATTAAGTGGTTGGATCAGTTATTGTATGTACGTTCGGTTTTATACATTCACGGTGAATATTTTAGAAAAGGTTATGCGATCGGTGATTATAATTACATGAAAACAGAAAATTTGCAAAAAACGCGGTACACGCCGAAGGGAAGGTAACAGTTGACTGAGGGAAAATCCCGTAACCTCCGTGGTTGGGTCAATTATTACTTCCGTACAATGTCATGAATAAGTAGGAACTTGAATCACTCACCGACTAAGGTAGTACAAGGCTTAAATTTGGAACTAACGAACCGGAGCGGTTTGTCTCTCTCTCTCTCTCTCTTTTATGCTCTATCTCGCTCTCTCTCTCTGATGGACTGGAGCGGTTCGCCTCTCTCTCTCTCTCTTACGCTCTATCTCGCTCTCTCTGATGGACTGGAGCGGTTCTACGGCCGGGTGAGGCGCACGTAGAATTCACACACACACAATTCACTTGTTCGGCGGATTATGATTATAAATACGACGGAAAAATATAAGGTTTGAACAAAAGGAAAAATAGTTGGAATAAGTAAAACACTGAAAGAGTCTTTACGGGGACTGAGTCTTTCCACGTTAAGTATTAACTATTCACGATGGAACTCTAGCTCACACACCTAATGTAATAGGGCAATACGTCCCTCGGACAGAACGTCAACGCTACTCGCGATTTGCCAGCCGACTGCGACGAACGTTCGCAGGGTAGGCCCGAGCACTCGGGCCTTTGCGTCAAATTCGTTGACGCCGCACCTCATGCACACGGGCCCAACCGTCGCCACCCAGAACGTTCCCAGCATCCAAGTCGCTATCGCGTCCGGCGTTCTAAGAACGCTGACGGTGTCGGAAGGTTTTCTCACGGAAGAACGCAGCGGCGTAACGGTTCATATAAAATTATTATTATCATACGGTTTGTAGGTCATTGACAATTGATCGAGGGAAACTCCCACAACACTCAATGGTAGGATCAAATGTCAATGATGGTGTATAAAATTTTGACAGGGGAGAAAAAATATAAAGTAGCCTACTACAATGCGTCGAAAGGCTTATCACGTTGCGCATTCTAGGAACGTCGACGGCGTTGGGAGATTGCTGACGACAATCTTCCAGAGTATGCCGTGGCGTGACAGGCTTCAATCGGAATTAAATTATAACCATTAAGAATATTCACGGATAATGACTACTGATTGAGGGGAATCCCCATAACACGTGATGGTTGAACCAGTCGTCGACATCCGTGTAGCAAGATATGATGTGAATTTTAGCAAAAATTTAGAGATGAAATTAAAAAGTAACCGGCACGTAACAATGTATAATTCGCGTATTGTGAAGATGTCGATGCATAATAAGTCTTTGTATTTCAAATGTGAAACTATGAAGTTTATGTTTAATCTCGAGCGTTGTATCAGCCACATGTATTCGTGGCTTTCCGAAAATACGCATCTTGTCCATACAAAATTTTCAAATTTTGTCACCGTGGTGCAACGGTGCGACGTCGCAGGCGAAACTTTAGATTTGTGTCACATTGCTAAAACTATATGCGATAGCGAATATTTCGACAGCGAATCTCTTATCGATTGCGAATTGCTTGCATGTGCCTTGAACGATATTGTAGATATCGCTCGTAGCAAATGTTAAAAAAAAATAAGTCTTTGTATTTGAAATTAGAAACTGTGAAGTTTTTATTTAATCTCGAGCGTTTTATCAGTCACATGTATTCACGACTTTCCGAAAATATGCATCTTATCCGTACGAAATTTTCAAATTTGTCATCGTGTTACAACGGTGCGATGCCACCAATGAAACTTTAGATTCGTGGCACATCGCTAAAACTATATGCGACTGCGAATATTTCAATGGTGAATCTCTTATCGATTGCGAACTGCTTACATGCGTCAATGTTAAATTGTACAATTATTATTTCTCTTTTAATAAATTACATTACTTGAAAAAATATTCTTTCTCTATTTTATTTATCCATCTTCTTCCTCCTCCTCATTCTCTCCAAAACTTGTTAGCTTTAGAATGTATGACGCCATCCCACACCACTGCTCCAGAGGATTTCAATTATGCGAGATCGCACGATACGCGGCGATGCTAAATCGGAACGCTTTAACAACTTGACAGCTTTAGAATACATGCGATTTTACCACTATGAATTACATTACTTAAAACATATTCTTTTCTGTAAATCGGAACGCTTTAGAATGCTTGTTTTCTACATAATGGTTCGCTGGATCGTTGATTAAAATTATTAATTCTCTGCGTTGGGGGAAAGTATCTGTTGGTTCCGGCGGTGGATCGGGTTTAGAAAAAAATTTTTAGAGGGAGGGGACGACTCTCTGAAAATTTTTCCAGCGGCGTGCTCGGTCTGAAGAGGTCTCCGCGGTGACTCGACCGGGAGTGATCCCCTCCATCATCGCGGCTTCCCCCACTCCGCGGCTCGTGCGCGCGCAACCGGTCTTCCACTCCCTGCTCTCCCCGCGCCCATGTTTCCCTCCGCCGCGCTCCCCCGCGCGCCATCACTTCCCCCCGCCCCCGCGCTCCCCTCAGAGGACCAGGGTTAGAACCCGTCTAGTCTTACTACTATCACCCCGAGCGGTTGGAATGATTTACCGGGTTCTTGCTCTATCAAAGGGCTGAGGCCCACCTTGACTATACTTACCGGGAATATGGAAGGTGATACGGGGGTTGGAATAATAGAGTACAAGGGATATAAGGGAGAAACGATAATGATAAATATATATTGTTACATGAAATAAGATTATCCTACCTCGAGACAGCGCTTCGTCTCGGCTGTCGCTCAGGTATCGCGCGTGGCATGCTTGCCGTCTAGCGTTTCAGTCGCTCGCTGTGTCGCTGACCCAAGGGTAGGTCGTGGTCGCTCGCTGTGCTCTCGGATGGCACTCGAAAGTCGGTGGCCTGGAGCCCGTCGTACCGCACTGTCTCTAAACGTCGGATTTCTCCGCGGTCCTACGTCGGTCTCGTTTTACGCGCAAGGGCTCTCCCGCCAAGGCCGTTTCTCAGTATGTCGGACGGAGTTACCCTTCTTACGAATTACTATCGGCCGAGCGTGCTTCGCGGAATCTACGCGGAGACGTGGTCGCGGTATCTAGACGGTCCTCTGGTCCGTCGTCACTTCCTAGCTCGAGCTATCGAATAAGAATGCCTGTTCCCAAGTCCCGCTGCTACCGTCCTTACCTCGTGTTTTCGAAATCCGTAGGGGGAAATCGCCCCGTCGGCACCTCGTCGATCGCTCCTTATTAGGAAATATCGAGGCCTGGGCTGTCGATGGTCACGTTGTGCCTACGATCATAGATTCCGCGGTTCGGCGACCTGCCTGCCGCGCGCGAGGCGATTTCGCTGAATCGCCGATTCGACAGAAAGCAACGCGAGGAAAGCAAGCACGGGATGAACCGATAGGGGCATGTAACACACGCGTCACGGTCTTCGTATTACAAAGATACACCGCGTGCTTCAATTCGCTCAATCTCCCTGGCTCCGCGATTACATCGAATTAAATACACGGTTTAGAACAAGCGCGACAAACGACTTTGAAAAAAATTTGTACAAATTGATGAACAACGCGGTATTCGGTAAAACTATGGAAAATGTACGAAATCATGTGGATGTAAAACTTTTGACGCATTGGGAAGGGCGATATGGCGCGGAGGCAATGATCGCGAAACCGAATTTCCATAGCAGAAGTGTTTTTTCGGAAAATTTAATAGCTGTTGAATTGCGAAAACTCGAGGTGAATTTCAACAAACCGATATACAGGGTGTCCCAGCTAACACTGGACAGCGCGATTTCTCCTAAACTATTGGAGATAAAAATATAAAAAAAATAGTGCATTGCATGGTTCGAGAGGGCCAATTTATTAGCCCGAACGAATTTTTTTTCGATTATTATTTTAAAAGATACGATGGTCAAGTTCGGATCTGTAAATGGCACTACGTTTTTTGAACACCTGAGTTGATAGTGCGTTCCAAGACAAATTCAATAAGCATTAATGTATGCACTTGATTTCCACTGGTTTTTGAGATATTGCGCTTGCAAATTTAGTGATTTTCACTGAAGAAATCCCACTGAAATAGCAAGGACCGGGGTTGGTCTTGCTGGCACTACGGAGGGGCCACGGAGGGCCTTGCCTGTTGAAACCGATACCTACCTGCCAAAGGTCGGCGCCAGACCCAAAGGCTGGACAATTCTTTTCCGTCAGAAATGCTTCTTAGGTAGGTACATCTGCGGTGTCAAGCGGCTTCTGCGCACCGTTACTTTTATTTCGCACTTGCTTCTACGCTCGGATGGCCGGTTCTTTTGGGAGGGATGCAAGCTCGATTGGTTATGTTAGGAGGTGTGAAAGTTGCTAGACTAAATTTCAACCAAAAGGAGCAGATTGTATTAGAACCAATCGGATTTGCATCCTTCACAAACGGCTGCTCTCTTGAAGAGGCCCTCTTCACAGCAATACCTCCTCCCCAATGCACACCTTCTCTCGCACGGAATACGTCAACACATGCCTTTGTTTTGATATTGAAGCTCGTGTTTATACTCGAGAGGACCACGCGTCGACAGCGGGCTACCCCGTTTCTTCCTGTGTCTCTCCGTGAGGAGTATTGAGGGTGGATTGTAGGAGCGTAGATGTCGGGATTCCAGTTATTGAATTCAGGAGACGATAGAAACACTTTATTAGGAAACACACATGTACTATAATTAAAGTAAATCGTATTCCTCTCGGGCAGGAGTACTGATAACGATCGAACTTGAGCCCCACTTCGCGCAGGCCGATTACACGGAGGGGAGTCGAGTCACACACTGCACAAATGATACAGGGTAATTCTGGAGCAACGCCCGTCAAGAAGATGCGGCCTGGTACCCCGTGGCGAGGACAGACCTTCGCAGTGCCTCACCCGATTTTTATGGCTTTTTCCGGAAAAAGGTATGAATCCTGGGCCGAACGTAGCGAAGTGAGGTCGAGCCCCCGCAGTCGAGGGTGCAATATCCAGTACAGCGTATTAAGAAATTCTTTTCTTCATCGCATCGAAAGGGAAGTGACGCCAATGGATTCCTTATGTTTTTCTGATGAAAATCATACCAAATATCATGCAAATCGAACTACTTTAACACAAGATATTTGTATTCCCTATGTAAAAGTTGTCCGAACGGGGTAGCCCGCTGTCGACGCGTGGTCCTCTCGAGTATAAACACGAGCTTCAATATCAAAACAAAAGCATGCGTTGACGTATTCCGTGCGAGAGAAGGTGTGCATTGGGGAGGAGGTATTGCTGTGAAGAGGGCCTCTTCAAGAGAGCAGCCGTTTGTGAAGGATGCAAATCCGATTGGTTCTAATACAATCTGCTCCTTTTGGTTGAAATTTAGTCTAGCAACTTTCACACCTCCTAACATAACCAATCGAGCTTGCATCCCTCCCAAAAGAACCGGCCATCCGAGCGTAGAAGCAAGTGCGAAATAAAAGTAACGGTGCGCAGAAGCCGCTTGACACCGCAGATGTACCTACCTAAGAAGCATTTCTGACGGAAAAGAATTGTCCAGCCTTTGGGTCTGGCGCCGACCTTTGGCAGGTAGGTATCGGTTTCAACAGGCAAGGCCCTCCGTGGCCCCTCCGTAGTGCCAGCAAGACTAACCCCGGTCCTTGCTATTTTAGTGGGATTTCTTCAGTGAAAATCAGTAAATTTGCAAGCGCAATATATCAAAAACCAGTGGAAATCAAGTGTATACATTAATGCTTATTGAATTTGTCTTGGAACGCACTATCAACTCAGGTGTTCAAAAAACGTAGTGCCATTTACAGATCCGAACTTGACCATCGTATCTTTTAAAATAATAATCGAAAAAAAATTCGTTCGGGCTAATAAATTGGCCCTCTCGAAGCATGCAATGCACTATTTTTTTTATATTTTTATCTCCAATAGTTTAGGAGAAATCGCGCTGTCCAGTGTTAGCTGGGACACCCTGTATGTGGGTATGTGCATCCTGGACATATCAAAAATTTGTTTGTACGAATTTCATCACGAATACATGTCTCCACTGCACGGCCAAAATTGTAAAATTCTATATACGGACACAGACAGCCTCATTTATCACATTCGATGCGACGATATCTACGAGTCCATGAAACACAATATCGATAGATTCGACACAAGCGATTATCCTACTGACAATGCATATAATATGCCACATGTAAATGAGAAGGTCCCAGGGCTGATGAAGGATGAAAATAACGGTGCGATAATGACCGAATTCGTAGGTCTTAGAGCGAAAATGTATGCACTTCGCGTAGACGGTAAAAAAGATACGAAAAAGGCGAATGGCGTCAAGACCAACGTCATAGCCAGAACGATAACTTTCGACGACTAGGCGCAGTGTTTGCATAGGGGGATCGAAATGGTTCGCAGACAATCATGCATACGGTCTAAATTGCATAAAGTGTACACCATTTCGGAATCCAAAATCGCTCTAAGTCCGTACGACGATAAGCGGCATATCATACCCGATTCGACCGACACTCTGCCCTGGGGACATTATAAAATACCCTTGTAAAATTCCATTGTAAAAAGAAATTATGTAAAATTGTTCACTCATGTATATGTATATCATTGTATTTATTTTGAACCATGTATTATTATTATTATTATTTTACAATACATTAGCATTGTATTTATTGTAAAATGTAACATTCTTCGCACGTGTATGGATATTGTTTGTATATGTATCATTGTATATATATATTAACTGGATTATAAATGGTTGAAATAATGTGTAAAAATAAAAAATGTTCGCACATTTACATATATATGTATCATTGTATTTATTGAACCATGTATTATTATTTTACAATACATTATTTTTATTTATCCATGGATTGTGTGATTTATCAAACCCCAGCCACTTGACATACACTTTATCCCCCTTCCCACGCAACACTTTTTCCACTAGATATACATCAGGATCGGTGACGCGTTGCAGCTCGTATTCGTAGAATCCTCCGGCGACTGGTTTTCCACAGGAATCGACGAGCAGATACGTCGCGGGATTAGTTACTTGTACTTTGGCTATCTCGAACACCTCCGTTGTCCAATTCGGCGTATAGCCTTTATCGAATATGGTTTTAAATTTGCTCACGCGCACAAACTCGCCCAATTTGAATCTCGCTGGAGCAGCGATCTTTATGTTGCTGTATACGGTGGCTAGCAGCTTCTCGGCGATCGCTGGAGTAACATCGCAAGGACGTATTCCGATGGTTCTATGTTTTCGTGCGTTATACTCTGCAAATAGACGCGATAGTGCATCGGTCCATTTATGGGTTCCATTCAGCGTAAACAGTTTCCACATATTGTTCTTCAAAGTTCGATTGAAACGTTCTACGTCTTTGGACTATCAGAAGTTGCGCTACTGGGTTTATTTTGGAGAAGAGCAAGGAAGCTCGCCGCAGTCGTAACAGTCAATTCTTTTAAATTTTAAATATCTATGAACCTTATCAGAAGGATAAGGGGTAGATTTTGGGATCGTTGGCGCTCTAGCCCCATACGGGTCTTTTCATTGGAATCAGATAGGTAATGAATGAGTATAATTTAATGAATAATAAAGCTTTAATGCCGAAATATTGGACGGATGTAAAAGCATATACAGGGTGTCCGCGGGAACTCGAAACACCTAAATATCTCCTAAACTATTGCAGATAAAAATATTTAAAACATATGGAATGGCATGGTTCGTGGGGGCCAATTTATTAGCCGGAACGAATTTTTTTTTCGATTATTATTTTAAAAGATACGATGGTCAAGTTTGGTTTTTCAAATGGAACTAATTTTGTTGAAGACCTGAGTTTATAGTGCGTTCCAAGACAAATTCAATAAGCATTAATGTATACACTTTATTTCCACTGGTTTTTGAGATATTGCGCTTGCAAATTTACTGATTTTCACTGGAAGAAAACCCGCTGAAATAGCAAGGACCGGGGTCGGTCTTGCTGTCGCCACGGGGGGCCTTGCCTGTTGAAACAGACACCTACCTGCCAAAGGTCTAGCCAGGCCCAAAAGCTGGACAATTCTTTTCCGTCAGAAATCCTACTTAGGCAGGTACATCTGCGGTATCAAGAAGCGGGTGCAATATCCAATGCAGCGTATTAAGAAATTCTTTTCTTCATCGTATCGAAGGGGAAGTGACGCCAATGGATTCCTTTTGTTTTTCTGATGAAAATCATTACAAATGTCGTGTAAATCGGACAACTTTTACATAAGGAATACAAATAGCTTGTGTCAAAGTTGTTGGTAAAGTGACTTTGAATTGCAATTACTAATTCGACAGCTCTTCATATGCGCTGGATGCACTCGCCGGTGCAATAGTGACTTTGAATTGCAATTACTTATTCGACAGCTCTTCATATGCGCTGGATGCACTCGCCGGTGCAATAGTGACTTTGGATTGCAATTGATTGATTCGACAGCTCTTCATATGCGCTGGATGCACTCGCCGGTGCAATAGTGACTTTGAATTGCAATTACTAATTCGACAGCTCTTCATATGCGCTGGATGCACTCGCCGGTGCAATAGTCACTTTGAATTGCAATTCCTTAATCGACAGCTCTTCATATGCGCTGGATGCACTCGCCGGTGCAATAGTCACTTTGAATTGCAATTCCTTATTCGACAGCTCTTCATATGCGCTGGATGCACTCGCCGGTGCAATAGTGACTTTGAATTGCAATTACTAATTCGACAGCTCTTCATATGCGCTGGATGCACTCGCCGGTGCAATAGTGACTTTGAATTGCAATTACTAATTCGACAGCTCTTCATATGCGCTGGATGCACTCGCCGGTGCTATTGCGATGTTTTCATCCATCGTTTTGTGTACTTTCTTGTGTACTCGTACCTGCTCCTCCTGTTTTTATGTACGGAGGTTCTCTAATCGGCTGTTGGCGATTGTATCGACTATCTATAATTTCTGGCAACATGCAGTGCTCATAGAACTTCTTCAGTTTTTCCTCCATCTCTGTTGCCCAGAATCGATCATCTCTCGATACTGTTGTAACTTTCATTCCTTTCGGCGTCCATAAACAAAAATAGGCCCATTGCCTCTTCGTTATGTGCAATTGTCCTTGCACTTGATAATAGTAATGATGATTCTTATTCATTTCATTACCCTTGAAAATACGCCTTATATTATCAAGTTGCTTTATTGCTTCAGCAGGTGTTAAATCCTTGGCCGATTCAGGACACTTTACTTCGACGGTTTTATCATGGTCCACGAGGCCGTCAGGAGTTGCACCTAAGTGAGGCACAGTGTCATCGATGAAGTGGCCACACGGTAGAATATGCATTCCTAATTCTTCTTGCATTTGTCTCAAGGCGTTTGCCTCATTTTCCCTTCCGTATTGGAGAGAATGTAAATTGTGGAGTTGCGGGTACATATACTCTTCACAGTATTTGCCCGTGGTGTAGTCTTTCGTAATCGGCATACCTTGCCGAAATTCGATGCAGTTAATAATTTCTTCCTATAACCAATCCACTTTTCGCTGTTCGCCTGATCGCGAGTTTCCACTTGGATCTCGTCCCGCCTCGTTTGCCAGTGAAGGAGTATATCTGCGTGCCTTTTACACTCGGAAGAGTATACTGCCTCTTCCATATCTGGTTTTGCCGCGTTGGGGCCGTAATCCTGGTCGCACGTTTGTTTTTTATTTTGAAAGGAGGATGCTTTCGCTTCTTTTTTATACTCCCTTGCTTTTTCTGCTGCGCGCTTCCGACGTCCTTCCAGCTTTCTTACCATGGTTGGCGGCTCTTTATTCATTGCCGTACTCAATCTGCTGAACGCCTCTTTTGTGTTATATTGGACTACTGCAGCGGAGACTCTACCCTGATACGAGCCCCCTCGTTCAAAGTTTAGCAATGATGTTATTAAAACCTTCAACAGCATTGTTGGTTAGACCGCGCAGCAAACTGTCAGCTTTAACGAAAAGTTGCTGCATCGCTTCTTCGATACTTTCATAAATACCAGCTTCTCTCAGTCGTGGAACGTAGTCTACTTCTGACACTCCTTGTGTTGACCTAAAACGTGACTCGGTACATTCTTCAAATCTTGCTTCAAATTTTGAATTCGTTCCTCGAGTGGTATTTCTTCTCGCAACCGGTATTCCGCTGCTTTTTTTATACCAGTACGCAGGCGGAGAGCATTATTCTGTACGACAGCTCTTAGATCTTTATTGCGGCCTTTTGTTCCGATTTCGTTTATTCTTTTATTGAAATTGCGTAACAGGTGATTGGTGCATTCGATTTTTTGTACCTGCACCATATACTTTCCATATGGATTACTGTCCAATATCTTCTTGTACACACTGCTATCGCCATCGGCAACTAATATATGGTATATTAGGCCGTACATATCTATGCTGCAATTGAATCCTTCGACAATAGCAACACTCTCCATGCCAGTTGAACTCTGATAACGGCCCCAGTTCTTGAAGCAACGATGCTCGCACGGTTCTTCCTTCCTCGTACCTGCTATTTGGCAAGTCATGCAGAATTTATTCTTCACGCTGATGTACAGCACTTTCTTCGTGTGGTATCCCACGATGGCTCCTACGCCAGAAAGGGAATTGTAATATCCTCCGCGGTAGGACCTTTTCATCCAGCTGCCATCCGCGACAACTGGGATAAACGGTAGATTGGATTCTGCATGTACGTCGCCTCTTTCTATAGCTAATGCTTTCTCCTCATTTCCAGCATCTTCCATTTCGCGTTGTGCGGCCACCTCGAGGGCATCGATTAGCTCAATCTGACATTTCTCGTAGATCCTTTTGGTCATACAGGACACGTTCACGGCAGTCAGTATGTCTTCCAGTTGATTATATCCGCCGTCCGTCATCATTGTTGCGGAAACAGCGGCGCGGTTGATATCCATAGTGGCATCACTCTTCCGAAGACAGGATATGTGCTCTGTGTATTTGCACATTTTGCACTCTACATAATACACATTTTCTAGTCCATTCCGTTGACATCTAATTATTTCAAAATGTTCGATGCCACAGCCAATAGTCGAATGTTTTCGAAGATTTTTTATTTGTTCGAAAACATACGGAAAATCAACGAAGTCTATTCCTTCTGAAATTGGATTTTCCGCCTGTACTGGTTCTGCATTTTCTACCACCCAGTAATCGGCATCTCTTCCAACATCTTGATTCGTTTCTTCGTTGATGTCTCTTACGGATTGTATCTCATCGCTGTCTCTGTCGAAATCTATTTCTTGCACAATTTCTTCTTCGTTCGACTCGAAATGCACATCTTCTACAATTTCCTCTTCGTCCGCATTGAAATTTATTTCTTCTATAATATCTTCTGCATCCGTATCGAAATGTACTTCTTCTACAATTCCTTCGATAATTGGAGAATCTTCAAAATTTTCATCCGCAGCAGATGTGCTTGGATGTGTTCCGTACGAGATACCTTCAATCGTTGTCTGCATGTAAAGAGTTAATAATCACTAACACGTGGTACATACATAGAAATAAGAAAAACATACAGCAGAAAAGAAAAGCAAGCATAGTAAAAGAAGATATACAATATAATCTCGATGTAAGCGAAATCCTCGGAACGATACTCGTGTACGTGTGAGACAATACTAACGCAATCAAAATTTAAGATTTGTATTTTTGGTTCCATTTTCATGAAACTTCTACCAACATGTTTGTTAGAATCTCCTAATTAAAATGATACCAAATACAACATAAATCGGACAACTTTTACTTATTGTGAATACGAATCGTTTATATTTATATAATTATCCAAACCATATCGTGTTTGGTGTCATTTTAATCAGAAAATCCTCACAAATATGTTGGTAAACAATTTATAAAAAAGAACCAAAATTAAAATACTTTTAATTGTGAACCTCGTTTGCATCGGTGTTGTCTCTCACCGATTTTCAATTTCGGATCGGGTTATACGATCGGCCCTCGAGCCATATTACACGCTTCACTGGTTCCAAGGTGGAACACTCCAACTAGGGATGATATAAATTAACACCAATCATACATAGTCACAATTTTGAACCCTAATCGAGATGTTACTGTGGTTCCTATATTTTTAGAAGTTTGTCGATAGCCTCGAACGTAGGAGAAGAGAGCGAGTGGAAAAAAGGACTGCCGATTGTCTCCAACTTTTTCATTCGCTATACTACTCTGCGGCCGAAACATATTACCACTAAATATGTATTATTCAAATTATACCGTGTTTGGTGTCATTTATCATTAGGGAAACATCACAAATGTTACGATGCTATATTCATGAAAATATTATTATTGCATTACTGTGAAGGTGAATATTATTCTAATATATCTTGGTGATACGAAGAGGGACGTAGCGTGATACAAATGTTCCCCTTAGACAACGTTATTCCCTCGCTACGCAACCGAAGGACATGCACTTTTGGCCGTTTTCTTTTTACACGCACACATCTGCACAACCGCCACAAGCAACATGTTACGCTGCGATACACGGCTGTGTGTATGCAGGCACGTGTGCACTTGACCGCGTGTGAAAATGATACTTTTGGCATTTCAATCCTGGGTCATTCCACGCGAAATCGGACACTTTTCGGAATACCATTTGGGATTTTGGTGAAATTTGGATATGTTATAGTCTTTAGTGATATATAAACGTATTTCAAAGGATTTTTCAAAATTTTCAAAATTGTGGAAATTGACTTTTTTCATTAAATTATAACTGTTGAACTAAGAGAAAGGTAAGAATAAGCTTTTGGGTGTTTACACTGGAGAAGTAAGAGTATCTAATTAAAATTATGTCACATAAAAAAAACTAATTTTAGACCATTTATTCTGCAATTGTTTTAAACAAATGCAATTTTATACTAGCAGGGCACTATTTAAAATTGGAAACAAATGAGGATATAGCCCTACTTCTGATCTTTACGGACACGTTTTCAGAATCGCGGACAGTTTCAAATTAGTCGCATGAAAATTAATTGAATGTGACGCTGTGTCTCCCAATACCGGCTGCACTGGCTAAAGGTGCCATTTCCAATGCGCGGCTCGCGGCTCGGCGCCGCCTCAGCACGCCGCAGGATTCTTCGTACGGCCGCAGATGGTATTTCCTATACCTAAGCGTCGCCGCGAGGGCCCCACGACGCGCCGCGCTGGCCCTTTTCGAGTACTTGAAAAGGTCTATTGTTGTATGAGGTCTCGAAGACCATCTTCGACACCGAATTTTATGGCTTTCGACCCTCGAAGGGGTTTGAGTATCATCAAGAAGAAGTGAGAAATGTCCAGGATTTTTGCATTTCTCAAGGAAATGGCACCTTTAAGGTGGCCATTCCAATGCGCGGCTCGCCGCGGCGGCGACCGGCGCGCCGCAGGGCACTGGTCCAATGGAAAAGGATACATCTCGATTCCTATGCGCGATTTCGACCGCGCGCGGCTGCGGTGGCTGGCTACAGCCTATGCGCGTCTGCTCCAGGAGCAACCTAGGCTACTAGAGACGCAACACAATGGGACGAGTGTCTCTATTCCGCCATAATGGCAGAATCTCCTAGCCGCCCGGCGGCCTGCGGCTGCCAGTCGCTCGACTCCTCCAAGGAGCAGTCTAGCGGCTGGCCGCCCGGCGGCCCATCGCCACAATGGGACAGAATCCCCAGAAATAAGGAAACAAGTCAGAATTGAAAAGTTATGGAATTATGTTTTTTATATATTTTTTGTAACCTAAAAGAATACGAGCTCTTAAAAAAGGTAAAAATATGGCGGCTACTTCTGATGTATGTGTAAACATGTGTCAAAGTTTGTATGTTTTTGTGTGCAGAATTTTAAATCGAGTCTTTTAAATTTTGGTGATATAAAAGGAAAATATTTTTGGGGGACCGAAATGAGTAGTACCTATCGATTCTGGAAAGTAGGGGAGACCGGGGCTAGTTGTTACATTTTTCAGTTTTTTATTTTTTTTTGCATTCCATATTCAATACTATCAATGACTCTCACTTACAGTACGTTCTTTCCTCTACCGATGACCGCTATCGCATGTAATTAAACGAAACCCGTGACTTTGAAACAAGCCATTTTGAAGGTCGAGACGTGTTGTATCAACGTGCCCCGAGTAGGGGCAAGTTGTTACAGGATTAAATTTTACGAAACGCGGCTTATTATGAGTAATATAATTATATTTTCTTGGACAAAAGTAAATTTATTAATGGTAAGAATCTATTACAATAAATATACAATAAAAAATCTATTTTAAAAATAATAAAAAACTACTGAAATCAGTTGCCATAATTATCGTCGTCCGTTTCATACGGGGACTCGCAATTAATGCACACATAAAAGTGATTTTTAGGTTTTGAAAAAGGAGAGAGACAGTGCAAGCAAACGCATTCTTCATCTTCGGAGAAAGAATGTCTACCAAAGTTTGTTGAAAAAAAGTATTTAGTGGGAAGTCCAAAAACATCATTTACCAGAAAGCCACTGTAGTGGCGTTTTTAATTTTTTTTATCACGATTAAGTTAAAAATTGGAAAAAATAAATGTAAAATATATTAAATTATACATTATTAGAAAGGAATAATTTTATCATATTTTTTGCGCAAATTTCATTCCGATATCTTAAAAGAAACACCCAAATGTCACTAACTTCTTCAATCCGGCCCACTGTGTCGATGGAAATCGGACTACTTTTACAGAAGCAATAAGGTAAAAAAATGCCTACTCCTTTTATGATTTGTATTGCTTCTGTAAAACTAGTCCGATTACATGAAATTTGGTATGACTTTCATTGGAAAAACATAAGGAATCCATCGGTGTCACTTCCTTATCGATACGATAGAGAATAAAGAATTTCTTAATACGCTGAAATGAATATTTCACATTTTCACCCTCCACTGCGGGGCACCGACCTCGAATCGCTGCGATGGGCCGAGGATTCATACCTGTTTCAGAAATAAAATAATTCTTTATTCTTTATCATATAGATATGGAAGTAACACCGATGGATTCCATATGTTTCTCCGATGAAAATCGTACCAAATTTGGCTAAATGAGTCTATTTTTAACAAACATAAATGGCGATTATGAAAACCAATTGTTCATCTAATTTCCATCATTATGCTTCGAATTACATCGTTCTTGGTGTTAGTTTCATCGGCGAAACATACGGAATCGATTGGCGTCGTTTTCGCAAAGATCTGATGAGAAATGCGAAAATCCTGGATATTACTCACATCTTCTTAATGGTATTCCAACCCATTCGAGGGTCGAAAGCCATAAAATTCGGTGTCGAAGACGGTCCTCGAGACCTCATACAACAATAGACCTTTCCAAGTGCTCGAAAAGGGCCAGTGCGGCGCGGTGTGGGGCCCTGGCGTTGACGCTTAGGTATAGGAAATACCATCTGCGGCCGCTCGACGAAACCAGCGGCGCGCCGCCGCGGCGAGCCGCGCATTGGAATAGCCACCTTTATCCAGTCCAGCCGGTATTGGGTGACGCAGCGTCACATACAATTAATTTTCATGCGACCAATTTTAAAGTGTCCTTACATTATTCAAATGTGTAAATAGTGCCTTACTAGTATAAAATTGCATTTGTTTAAAACAATTACAGCATAAATGGTCTAAATTTTTTTTTTTTTAAGTGATGTAGGATTTCTCCTGTTGTTCCAATTCTCGGACGAATGGGACGCGGAGCTAGAGATCTTATAAAGAATTGAGGACCCGTTGATATTAAAATAAATCCGTTTTAATATAAGTAGGTCAAAATGGTTGAAACAGATGTAATATACAGGGTGTTTCTCTACCTGTGATCAATACTCCAAGGGGTGATTATACCGGCAAAAATAAGATGAAAATCAAGAGTGACGAAATTGCGGTAAACGCTTCGTTTTCGAGAAAATTGACTTTGAATTTCACCTAAATACGCGTGCATCGTAGGCGCTTGAGGGGCACGCTGAGGCGAGCGGAATGCGTCAGCTGTCCGTAGGACGTTCACCCTGTAGAATAAGAATAGGATCCGCAAGCACGCGACAGTCCTGCTGGACGACCGATACGTGCAACCCCTCGCCTCGCCTTCGTTCGTCTCACGCCACGCGACAATGCCGGCGCGCTTTTCGGTTGTTTTCCTGACGCGTCACGCGCTACGCCTCGACCAGCGCTCATCGGCCTCTCACAGTGATATAATTTTTATTAGGTACTCTTACTTCCCCAGTGTAAGCACCCAAAAGCTCATTCTTAGCTGTCTCTTAGTTCAACAATTATAATTTAATGAAAAAAGTCAATGTTTACAATTTTGAAAATTTTGAAAAATCCTTTGAAATACATATCATCATACATATTATATATATCACTAAAGACTACAACATATCCAAGTTTCACAAAAACCCCGAATGTTACTCCGAAAAATGTCCGATTTCGCGTGGAATGACCCTGCTTGAAAATTTAGAATACTGTAGAGAGAGTTGGTAATAATATAATTGAAATGGTACAACATTGTATGCGACACACAGGACCATGTTTCTAATAAATTATAACCTGAAGGAATAAAAATATTGCTAAACAAAAAATATTGCTAATATCTTCCGAGATATGAATAAAAATCGTTTAGTATTTCTGTTGACTTATTCCGACATAACGCATTCCACTTTCCAACTTGTTCTGGATATTAGTATTGGTTGGGGCTAGACAAACGCGGGGGGCGCGCCCCTCGCTTGCAGTCGCGTAAATCGTGGTAGCGAGCCGATGTGAGTTTGCCGATTTGAACCAGAAGTACTATTATACAGGATACCTGTTACTCTATTGATCGTCAATACTCTAGAGGGTGATTCTATGGGCCAAAATAAGACGGAAATATAGAATACAATTTTTTAATATCGTGCTTCGTTTTCGAGAAAATTGACTTTGAATTTCAGCTACCTAAATACGCGTGCCATTTACTTAGCCATCTTACAAGGGGTCACCACGGGTGCGGAAATCGCTTTTGGAACGACAGTATATGGAGGTCGTAGTACTCGTGTAGTATGAAAATACCATTTCGGCTTTTCACCGAATGGGCCTTCGTTTTCGAGATATTGTGGTTTAAAGTTTAGAACAAACGTAGTAAGCCAGATATATACCTTCTATAGTAACCTATATCCAAGAAGGTGCGTTGGAGCAACGACAGCGTGTCAGATTGTCACGCGGGCGGACGGGGTTCAAGTCCCGCAACCGCTTCACTTTTTTTTTCGAATTTTTCCCGTGGAAATATATTTTGTGGATATTACGTATCACATAGTATGTTACATATTACCCTACGCAAATTTTAAGGTTAAAAATGCATTTACAACATAACGTATTATTCTAATCATCTCTTTCACCGGTGTTTTCATATTCTGGTCCTGCGAAAATATTTCATTCCGAAACTTTCGACGCCTGCGATTGTCGAGCAGATGAAGTGGGATAGCCGTTACTTCTGACCGTAAGTGTGGTGTTTTACCTGCTCGACAATCGCAGGCGTCGAAAGTTTCGGAATGAAATATTTTCGCAGGACCAGAATATGAAAACACCGGTGAAAGAGATGATTAGAATAATACGTTATGTTGTAAATGCATTTTTAACCTTAAAATTTGCGTAGGGTAATATGTAACATACTATGTGATACGTAATATCCACAAAATATATTTCCACGGGAAAAATTCGAAAAAAAAAGTGAAGCGGTTGCGGGACTTGAACCCCGTCCCGCCCGCGTGACAATCTGACACGCTGTCGTTGCTCCAACGCACCTTCTTGGATATAGGTTACTATAGAAGGTATATATCTAGCTTACTACGTTTGTTCAAAACTTTAAACCACAATATCTCGAAAACGAAGGCCCATTCGGTGAAAAGCCGAAATGGTATTTTCATACTACACGAGTACTACGACCTCCATATACTGTCGTTCCAAAAGCGATTTCCGCACCCGTGGTGTCCCCTTGTTAGGGCCACGCGGAGGTAAGGGGGGCAGGACGGATCTCCATACAGCGGCCTGTAGACGTTCAATATTGACTATTATAAATACCCGAAGCTACAATTTCAGATTTGGGATCCACCCCTCCCCCATCCCTCCCCACGAACCTCGTGTTGATCGGCCAATGGGGCCATTCGGAATTACATATATCCCAAATCATTATCATATTTGTAACGTTGAATCTCTTAAAATTCAATGAGGGTCTGCAGGGTGGTATTTCGCTTTAGGGAACGTTGTAAAATAACGAAGAAACTAAGGGTCCGATAAACACGTGTCGTGTGTCTTTCGTGAAGTAAACCCTATTTGACCGTGCCGGTAACAGAAATCAGAACCACTCCATTGTTAGAAACATTTTCTGCAAGTGGTTTTTCGAACAGTTCATAATTGTGTACGGAAGTCATAGCGCCCAATGCGGGAATATTGAAAACAACACTGGGTATCACTCGTCGTCTTAGAAAGCGAGTCCCAGGAGGATGCATAAGGCATAGAATGTCGTTTCGACGCACAAGGAAGGCCGATGCCATCAGGATCATCGACGAGAGTTTGAGAGGGATTCGTTTCGACGACTCTGCGTAGCACGCATCGAAAGTCAGTGCCATTGCTTACAATCAGAGTTGGGCGTTATTCGAATAAAATATCGAATACATTTTTTCGAATAAATTCTGCTTCGAATAATACTGGGGGGACATTCCATGCGAAATCGGACACTTTTTGGAGTAACTTTTCGGATGTGGCTCAAATTTGAATATATTGTAGTCTTTAGAGATCTATAAACATATCTCGAAGGATTTTTGAAAATTTTGAAAAATGTAGATTTTACAGCTGTTTGAAGAAAAGTGCTAACTTTTTTTCAATAAATTATAACTGTGGAAGTAGTAAACGGATACAGATGAGGTTTACGGTGATTTGTAGAGAAGACATTGATGTTTTAAGAAAAATTTATTTCTGTTTTAAAAAATTGGTCCATTTTTGTGCAATTATTATAAACAAATGCAGTTTTTTAACATTGGGTGCGATTTTAAAAATCTGAAAAATAATTAGAATATAGATATATTCTTCCCCTTCATGGTCTAATTGTCAAAAATATGGACATTTTAAAATTGACCCTGCAAAAATTGCCGAAAATTAACGCTGCGTCAAATCACACCGGCTCGATTGGCTGAACCGTGCGGTACTCGCAGCGGCCAAGCGGCTATATCTGCTATTCTTATACAGTGTCCTCGAATATGGTAAGTATTTGAAAAAAATTGAAGAAGGAAAACTTTTACTGTTTTTTATGCACAACATAATACGGTAACTCAATTTTGGGTGTTTGCAATATTTTCCTTGAAACGAAGGTGACCCTCAGTTTTTTAAATGGAATGCTATATATCTAGAGACGCGGCAGCGTCTCGACGCCAAGTACATGAAAGACACCCGGTATATGTCGACTGTCGCTACCGCTATCATTTACTCGAGAAACGGCTAATCCAACCTATATTTCCTTAATATCTCATCACGCCTGCGATATATGCTAAATTTAATGGCATTTTTCTTATGTAAACCGCATGTGAGCTTTCGAATAAGACCAAATTCAATGCAATAGGTCCACGCATGACAGAGATATCGTAATATCGTCTCATGGATCTGCCAGAAACGGTAAGGTTTTTCTTCTGATTCTGATTCTCCAAGGAATTTTTCGTCAAACATAATACGTATACGCGTTACACGCACACCTTCAGCCAAAACGAACTAATACATGCTTCGTTCGTACGCGTTACACGCACACCTTCAGCCAAAATACGCGTTACACGCACACTTTCAGCCAAAACGAACTAATACATGTTTCGTTCGTACGCGTTATACGCACACCTGCAGCCAAAACGAACTAATACATGTTTCGTTCGTCATTCGCTATCTTCACTATGCTATCCACTCCAAATTTTGACAGCTTACCGTCAAGTTATAACCAAATAAGATAAGTTGTCAGAATTTTAGATGCCACGTGCTTTTACAAATATGTATCGTTGTACCATTGAATTGCAACCAAAATGCAGTCTCAAACACAAGGTAAGTTGCCGAAATTTGAATTGCGACATGTTTGAATATCATCAAACTGTTTTTAATTTGTAACTAAACTGAGGATTTTATGTATATATAGATGATCGAAGCGTAAAATGATGCTGTGACTGAATTTATCCTTAATTCTGTCCCGTGATAATTGAACGATTAAACGAATTTACCTGTAAGTGAAGTTCGATCGTAATTATATGAAGTGCCTCGTTCGAAGAGATTACTATTATAGTTCCCCTTTCGCCCCGCTAGATATCACAGCGCTTTAGAGAAAAAAACAAAAAACCGGCCGCTGACCGCACCGCGGCCATCATCTCATTTTTCAGAGCTATATTTTTAAAATTGTTGTTAGTTTTTTGGGATTGGGTCAATAATGGGGAGGGCTGTAATCTCTTCGAACGAGGCACTTCATATAATTACGATCGAACTTCACTTACAGGTAAGTTCGTTTAATCGTTCAATTATATTTCGTGCCTCGTTCTCGAGATTACTATTGTAGTTGTTTAGAGTACAACAATTTTTACTCATACTTTAAATTGAACACAGTTTTTTAAAACTATTTTGGATTTTTCGTATATTAGTAATACTGATGGCTGAATCAGGTACAAAGTTTTACTTAATCATATTGACTTACGCACTTAATATTGCCGCTGCGAAATCGCCATTTTGTGGTAATATTGGCCTATTATAAAATTGCGCAAATACCTTAGAGCTATTTGACCAACCCGCTGTATTTCTAATTACGCTTAAATCAACTCCTTTGGTTAGAGCTAAGGACGTAGACGCATGTCTTGTTGAATGCGCCGAAAATATTGACATATCTATGCCATTTTTATTTAATACAGTCTTTATCCATCTACTGATTGTTTGTGTGCATACCGCCTTATGTGGCCTTACAGTAGGGGAGACCGGGGCAAATCGGCCACTGGGGTAAATCGGCCACCGGAAGTTTTACCCAGTAGAAGTTAAAATAAAAACTCGTGTTTGCTCTTGCAAACGTCTCTCTATGTGTCTACAGTACCAACGGAATTTAATAGCATTTGAGATTATGCTCGACTTTGTAGAACGCAAAATACGTTTTAGGCAGTGATATAAAATTTTCGTGACTTGTGGAAAATTTGTCTTTATTCGGTAATATTGTGGTTCTGAATTTTGAGGTGAGTATTTATTGATTAAAATAGCGGTACCGATTACGATTCCGATGATAGTTTGAGTTATTTTGGAAAATCTCTATTGTGTTCGAGTGATTGAGGATAGGGTTTATGTCCGGGGCAAAACGGCCACGTAGCACCCGGGGCAAATCGGCCACTCATCGATGTTGGCGAAAACGTCGAAAAACTGCAATTGTAACGGATTCACCAGAAATGAAACGATTAGCGACGGAGCAAGCCGCATCGAAACAAAAAAGAATAGCAAAAACTACTCCACAGGTGAGAGAATTGGGAAAATCAGCTGTTACTTTGAATTCGGTTCCAAAAAAAAGAGCCCCGTCCAAGAAAAGCTGATACGACCACCAATGTGGAATCTCAGCCTTTGACGAAGACAGGGTGTTCAACTGGACGTACGTTGCGTAAACGTAGGAGCCAAAAGAAGCAACTGCCCTCGGAATCTGAAGATGAGTGAAAAATGCAACAAAATTTAAACCGCAGTATGTGTGCATTAAAAACATAAACTTCTCAACTTTTCAGACAGTCTTTTGACTCCATTGTAATTTGTAATTAAGAAAATAAACGACTCGTTTTCATTCATGACTAAAGATTATTCCAAATCCAGCCCAAATAAAAGGTGGCCGTTTTGCCCCGGAGGAGTGGCCGATTTACCTCGGCATTTTTCGAAACGGCGATTTTACACTATATTACAAATTCTCTGGAATGACTTTAGAAAAGGGGATTGATGAACATTTTTTGTAACAATTATGTACTATAGGGATTACTCTTTCGGATAGTATAATTCGCATGATTAAAAAATTAAAATTTGTTAGTTAAATTCATCAATGAAAAAGAAGTGGCCGATTTGCCCCGGTCTCCCCTAGCTATAAATAGGATATCTGTAGCTCTTAAACTTTTCGTTACTTCTATATATCTTTCCAATACCGAAGCCACACATAGTCTATTATCACTGGTAAATCTTGGTAATAATAATAAAGGTTGAGGACGTCCGTGACTCGATGTTTTGACTAAATCTGTTATTCTAATCTCTAATCTCGCTGAAGAACTTTTAATGTTACTGACTTTTATATTTACTAAGGTTTTTGCCCGGTGTGCAGTACATAACGCTATTAGTGTTACCGCTTTCTCAGTTAACTCTTGGAGGTCTAAGTCATATAATGGCTTCATGTTTTTCAAATAATTTAAAACTATTGATACATCCCATGTAAATAAATATTTTGGCTTTGCCGGCCTTAACTTTGCTATTCCTTTAAAAAAACTGCTTATTATTGAATCATCACTTATTTTGTTAGTCGACAACAGTGATACTGCAGACCTGTAGATATTTAGCGTTCCATAGGATGCACCTTTTTTAAAACTATATGTAATAAAGCTCAGCAGACTATTACGCGTCGGCATCTTAAAATTATTATTAGTAAGTATACAAAATTGCCACCAATTTTTAAGGGCTGATTCGTATTGTTTTAAAGTTTTTATCGATAATGATGCTAATAGAATATCTATGGTCTCTTGTGGTACCATTTTTCTTACAAAGGCCTCCCTAATACTTCTCCTACCAGCAAACGTAGGTATTGTGCTCTCGGATGTTGTTTTGATCTGCATGGAGATAATAATAGTTTATCGTTAGGTTCGAATATTAAGGGTTCTTTAATTATTAGACTTTTAAACAGTGGATACCACGGTTGGTTTGGCCAGTCTGGCACTATAAAAATACCCGAAGCACCATCTTGTTGTACTTTTCCTAGTGCTTTTAGAATTAAACTGAAGGGAGGGAAAGCGTAAAATTTTAGTTTTGTCCATTTTACTGTAAAAGCATCTATTTTTACCGCTTTATCGTCTAGCATCCATGAAAAATATTTTTTGCATTTTGTATTATATTTCGTTGCAAATAAATCTACTTCCGGAATTCCAAATACCTTTATTATTTTTCTAAATGCCTCATCGCACAATTCCCATTCAGTATCCTCATTTTTTATTCGCGATAGTTTATCTGCATCTTCATTTTCCGAAGATGATATATATGAAGCGAATAAGAAAATGTGTTTTTCCTCTGCCCATTGCCATATTTCTTTAGTCAACCTATTATATTCTTTATATTTTGTACCTCCCATTCTATTAATATATGCAATAGCTGTGGTGTTATCGACCCTTAATAGAATTTGACAATCTTTTAAATTATTCGCTAATCTATTTAAAGCTAACTTAACTGTTAAAAGTTCTCTATAATTTATGGACCACGATTTTTCCTGCTCATTCCAAAACCCAAAACAGCTATTGACTCCATCAGTTGCACCCCAACCCGTGCCGGATGCATCCGTGTAAATTTCTGTTTTGAAGTTACCTGTTTTTATAGGGTTTACTGCGTAATCTAACGATTTTTCCCACCATTTTAAATCTTCTAAAATACATTTTGGAATCGTCATTTTTTGTTCATAATTGTTTCCATTATTTTTTAAAACTTTTAATTTTTCTCTTTCAAACTTTTTTGTGTACAACAATCCATATTCCATGGCTGGACAGGCTGCCACTAACGACCCAATAAGTTGAGCAAATTCTTTTACTGTCCCGTATTTTATTTTTAAAAATTTTTGTACCAATCCCTTCAGTTTTATTCTTTTTTCTCCCGTTATTTCCACCGTATATTGTACAGAGTCTATTATAAATCCCAGATACTTGCATCTTGTCGACGGTATTAAATTACTTTTACGCTTGTTAATTAAGAAACCTAAATCTGTCAATAGAGCACTAGTTTCCTTAACATTCTTGTGACACAATTCTGCGGTCTTTGCTATACATAAAATATCGTCTAAGTATATAACTGAGAAAAACCCTTTGACTCTTAAACAATTTATCACTGGTTTCAACACTTTTGTAAATACAAAGGGACAAGTAGATAAGCCATTTGGTAAGCATGTAAATTCATATAATTTCCCCAAGAATTCAAACCTTAAGTATTTTCTGCTCTTAACATGAACTGGAACTAAAAAATATGCATCTTCTAAATCGATGGTGCTCATATAGTATCCCGGTGAAACTAATCCTGTTGCCGTTCTAATATTTTCCATTTTGAAATGACTGTTCTTAATGAATTCATTTAATTTCTTTAAATTTAAAATGAATCTATACGAGCCATCTGGTTTTGGTACTAAGAAATAGCTGGATAAAAACTGTTTTTTATTTTCCCTACATTCTTCTATTGCACCTTTATCCAATAATAACTTTATTGCCTGCTTATACTTTTTTACTTCTGTATTTGAGTCGAATCTCATTTTTGGTAAGTTTAACTGCCTAACCTTTTTACAAAACTTTATTTTGTACCCTTTGACATAACTTAATACCTTGTCATCATTGGTAATTTTTTGCCAATTTTTAATGTAATATTTTAATCTACCAGCATTTTTACCTACATTTATTTTTGCTTTCCTGACGACTTTGGTTTGAACCGACTCTGGTACTGCACTCGTGGATTGAACGGTTGCTGTTTGTTTTTGAAGAACATTTTGGGCCTGGCCTGTACCGGTTGATTTCCGTATGCTGCCTGCGCGAAACCGGTCTTCTTGCTTGCAGGCTTCTGTAGTTTAAATTGCTTTTTGATTGCAGGGTTGTTGTTTTTCTTGCTCCTGAAGGATATTTCATATCCTGACCAATTTTTTCCATAGCTTTTGCCTCCTTTATCCTATCTAGAAGCCCTTTCCCGAATAAAAATTCATCGGTTTCCGCTTTTTCTAATAAAGCTTTCCTTTGTTTTTCTACACCCGGTAGAATAAAGGCCTTCCGTGATTCGGTCTGCCCGAATATTATCTGATTTATAAGCTTTGCGGCATCGTTTAGTTTACCAATAAATTCCGCTTTGTCAATGCCTTCCTCTTCTTCTAAAATATCATTTATTGCTGAACCCAATACTGATAAGGCTGCCGTTGCTAGTTTTTGTCTTTCAGCAACGTGGTTATCTCTTTTTACTGAAGATTCTAATAACGTTGTAGCAAATTCCGGGTTTAGTTTTGGTGCTTCCAAACCCGTCGATGGCGGATACTTTTTTAACAGTGCATCCATATCTTTCTCCTCTATGCCGTTAAAAAACCAATGTTTCCATCTCTTTTTAATGGACGAATGTAATTCAACTTTTTCCGCATTTGTTTCCGTTGGGTCACTACCTAGGGCTACCAAAATATCATCGTCCAGAATTTTTTCCTGAACTTCTGTGTTATTTTCCTCAACCATTTCATTCTCTTTATTTGCCCCTATATCCGAGCTTTCCCCGGCAAATTTTTCAATTTTTTCCTCCGAAAAAATATATCCATATATTTTCCCGTATCATTTACGTGCATTAGAAACAAAGACGGTCCCCTCGCGTTTCAACATGGCGTCGACCATGTGTTTTCGTACAGGACAAAATAAAAACCCATCGTCATGCCGCTCGTGCATGCGCGTCTGGGTAACTTCCATTTTTACTATTACTGTTTGACTGGCAAACAGGAGGTTTTTTGTTTGTCCTGTCGCTCGTACAGACGCAAACAACTTCATTGTGAAATATATTTTGTCACTCCTGCCTCTCGTGCAGTCGCTTTTATATTTTTTACTGATAGGTTAATTTTCGTAATACCGCCGTTGTTCTGCCGCTCGTGCAGACGCAAGGCACAATTTTTATGTCTAATTTGTCCTGCCGCTTGTTCAGGCGCATTAGAAACCTTCATAACTTTCCTTTACTGCTCATCTCTACGCAATACTTTTTATCGCTTACCGTTTTCTGAAACTGATTCAACTTCCTCACTGCCCTCGCTTGTTGCTTCCTCGATTTCTTCATTTCCCTTGGTGAACTTGTCGAAGAGCTACCTGTCACCGATTTCAATGAGTTTTGAGTATATTGTAGAAATCAACATTCTCAACAACTTTTTCCTTTGACGAAAATGGCGGTCAGCTCTAGGTTCCGAGATATTTGCAAAAAAATGTTTTTACTAGCGCAATGAATTCTGCCCATATGTGTGTAATATCTGCGACGCAGCTACAAGCGTAGCCAACACGTTCATTTGTTTTCATCCAATTGTTGTTCACAAGGGCATACTTCTGCTGGGAAAGATCAGTTCGTTCGCGACATTTGTACACGTGACTTCAAAATGACATCCTTTACAGAGTTTGTGCGGGAAATAAACACAGAAGAAAAATGTATAGATTTCCTTATCGAGAAAAATATTTTTAAAAATACTATGAAGTGTCCGCTATGCGAAAAGCAACTGACGCTTAATCGCGAAAGTAAATTCTTTCGTTGTCGAAATTCTTCTAATGGTAGAAATAAGAAGAGGAAGAAAAACGTGCAATGTAATTTTGTACAATCTTATAAAACAGGGACATGGTTTGAGAATGTTCGTCTCCCGTTATTGACAGCCATAACATTTATCGTGGAATGGTTGTGGCTTTCACCACCACGATTCGGATTTACTTCGGATGACTTACGTATTTCATCGCACACCTTCGTTGACTGGAGTAGTTTTTGTAGAGAGGTCAGATTTTATGTATTATTTTATATGTATTATATAGGCAACAGCTGCATCACAGCTTTTTAGTTAAAGATTGAAACTTACTGTGCTATTACAGGAAAATTTTAATGCGTTTATTGGTAAACATGTCGATTAGCATCCCCCTCATGGATTCCAATAACTGTGAAATATGTTTTCGGGCGCGAAAACATGGTAGCGAAACGATGTGAGTTTAGTGATGCTTAAAATGAGACTGCGGTTACAAACATCGCGCGACAGCGTGCAAGAATTGTTTATTTTCATAAAAGTTACACAAATGTTACAATGTATAGGGAAAAGTTATTCAGAATGTTGATCTTGAAAACATATTTGAAGGTCATTGGATTCCATGTGGGGGATGTTAATCGACAAGTTGGTAATTATGCAGAACAGGTGTTTCCTCACCGATTTTGACGGCCTTGAAATATGTTGTCGGGGACATGATTCTGAACAACTTTTTCTTATACATGTTACCGCCGCTCGACCATCGTTTCCGAGATATTCGCGAAAAACTACTGCTACTACTACAATGTATTCGCCGTATACGTATCTACACAACGCGTCCGTGGCAGAGTATGCGCCAGCATAGCACAAAACAAATGGTGAAGCTGACCTTCATATCCGAGATATTTGGGAAAAACTTCTTTTGACTTATTCCGACGCAACGCATTGCACTTTTCAACTTGTCCCCAGTATTAGTATTGGTTGGGGCTAGATTAGTGCGGGGGGGGGGGGGGGGCGCCCGCTCGCGGGCGCGTAAAGCGTGGTAGCGAACCGATGTGAGTCGTGGTGTTGACAGGAGCCCCCATACACCCAACAGGTGCTCTCGAAGGCACCCTCTTCCTAGTAAAAAAAATTATGTTTTAGAACCAGAGACATCTTAATATCCAGCGGCGTCGGCACCGCCAAACAGAGTCGGGCTGTTGACGGGCATCCGCAAGTTTCTGATTCAATTCTCCAAACTCATATCGGCTCGCTACAATGCTTCACGCGCCTGCGAACGGGCGCACGCCCCCCGCGCTGGTCTATCCCTAACCAATACCCGGGACAAGTTGAAAAGTGGAATGCGTTGCGTCGGAATAAATCAACAGCAGTTTTTCGCAAATATCTCGAAAGCGAAGATCGTGCGGCAGTAACATGTACAGGAAAGAGTTGTTCAAAATGTTCAGTTTTACGACATATCCAAAAATCATTGAAATCGGTGAGGAAACACCTATTCTGCTTAATTACCGACAAGTTTACACAATTATTTGTCTTGCGCAATAGGTGTGCGTAAAATGGTGTGAAAAAAATTCTACTCAAGTAGGAGGACCCAATAAAACTGTAGAAATCGATGAAGCGAAATTTGGAACTCGTAAATACCACCGTGGACGTCTTATACGGGGAAAATGGGTTTTCGGTGGTTATGAGAGAGATTCCAAAAAGATATTCATTGTAGCCGTAGAAGATAGAAAAGCAGAAACATTGCTAGATGTTATAAAAAAATGGATACTTCCAGGGACAACTATTATGTCTGATTGTTGGAAGGCGTACAATTGCCTTCACAACCAAGGCTATACTCATTTAACAGTAAATCACACTTACAATTTTGTCGATCCCGATACACGTAATTGATTTTCATTACATTATATTCAAATTTTGCTTACAAAATACTGATGTATTCCATAATTTATTGCTCTCGTTTAGAAGCCAATACACAATCCATTGAAAGAACGTGGAAGGATATTCGCGAAAATATTTCCAAATATGGAAACAAAGAAGAAGACTTGACATCTTACCTCAGCGAATATCTTTTTAAAAGAAGCTATTCCCGACCTACTAGAATTGACGTTTTCTTTAATGAAATCGCCGAATTTCAAATATACGATTTATAAAATAACGAATACGGCGGTTAATGCGTAAAATTTTGTATTATTAAATTTATTATTTTCATAATGACTTTGTTATTATTTTACGCAAGCGTTGCCGGCCGCCTCACGGCGGCTAGATTGGGGTACCTAACCAAAACCTTAACCTAATACATTCATGACATTTATTCTAAACTACGAATTATAACAGGGAATACTATAAGCGAACGACAGATGTCACCCAACAACCAATACTAACGCAAACGCTGCCACGGACGCACAAGTATAAGCAGAATGTACTGTAGTGGTAGCGACAATTTTTTAGCGAAACTAGAGCTGACCGCCATTTTCGGCAAAGGAAACAGTTGTTCAGAATGTTAACTTCTATAACATATTCAAACCTCATTGAAATCGGTGACAGGTAGCTCTTCGACAAGTTTACCTTTCCCTTTTTTATTTCTTCCATTTTTTGTTTTAATCTTTTTATCTCACCACACAATTCTTCTATAATTACTTTCCTTTTCCCCATGTTTAACCCACACTCTAAGCGTGCTTCTCTTAGCGCACAGCGAAAAAGAATGAGATGATGGCCGCGGTGGCCGAGGGTAGCGGCCGGTTTTTTGTTTTTTTCTCTAAAGCGCTGTGATATCTAGCGGGGCGAAAGGGGAACTACAATAGTAATCTCGAGAACGAGGCACGAAATATAATTTGTAAGTTATAATATTAAAAATTATCTGAAGTCATTCCCTACTATGCAGATTATCTTTGTAAAAAGAAGTGAGATCCCCATAAAAAACTTCAAAAAAGTAAAAAAATTACGCCAAGTATATGGAATCAAATAAATCACAAAAGAATAGAAGGTAATAATAATCACAAAATTAAAAAAAGGTGTGAAATCAAAATGAGCTGCAAGTACATAAAGGTGCTTTCCAACTGCGATTAAGATGGCACAACTACATATACACAGCTAAAATGCTGTGTTCATACATTCTATTACTCATATCGCGGACATTTTAATAATGTGAAGATAAAATGTAACATCTAGACATTTGCCTAGATGTCCGCGGCCTGGAAGTCAAATACTTGGCGTGGCCAGGCAAGATCAAGGTGTCGATGAATAAGAATTATTTAAAAACGCAAAATAATGAAAGTGTATTCATATTGGCAGAGTTTTAAATTCACAAATTATCTGAAAGCTTGTGAGAGGAAAGGTATCGGTGTCGATGAATGATCTTAGAATTATTTTAAAACGCAATATAATGAAAATGTACTGATATTGTCAGAGTTTTAAATTGACAAATTATGTGAAAGCCTGCGAGAGGTATGTGTATCGATGATCTGAGAATACCTTGCCTGGCCACGCCAAGTATTTGACTTGCAGGCCGCGGACATCTAGGCAAATGTCTAGATGTTACATTTTATCTTCACATTATTAAAATGTCCGCGATATGAGTAATAGAATGTATGAACACAGCATTTTAGCTGTGTATATGTAGTTGTGCCATCTTAATCGCAGTTGGAAAGCACCTTTATATACTTGCAGCTCATTTTGATTTCACACCTTTTTTTAATTTTGTGATTATTATTACCTTCTATTCTTTTGTGATTTATTTGATTCCATGTACTTGGCGTAATTTTTTTACTTTTTTGAAGATTTTTATGGGGTTTGATTATCCAATATGAAAGCGACTGTCAAGACAAATTCAACCATATGATATACTATGACCTTCAAGGGTACACATGGTTAGGAATGAAATAAATATATCGAACTATCTTTTTATCTAGTAGATTGAATTTCTTCTTTCATTCCTAACCATGTGTACCCTTGAAGGTCATAGTATATCATATGATTGAATTTGTCTTGACAGTCGCTTTCATATTGGATAATCAAATATATAGCATTCCATTTAAAAAACTGAGGGTCACCTTCGTTTCAAGGAAAATATTGCGAACACCCAAAATTGAGTTACCGTATTATGTTGTGCATAAAAAACAGTAAAAGTTTTCCTTCTTCAGTTTTTTTCAAATACTTACCATATTCGAGAACACTGTATAAGAATAGCAGATATACCCGCTTGGCCGCTGCGAGTACCGCACGGCTCAGCCACTCGAGCCGGTGTGATATGACGCAGCGTAAACTTTCGGTAATTTTTACAGGGCCAATTTTAAAATGTCCATATTTTTGACAATTAGACCATGAAGGGGAAGAATATATCTATAGTCTGATTTTTTTCAGATTTTTAAAATCGCGCCTGATGTTAAAAAACTGCATTTGTTTATAATAATTGCACAATAATGGACCAATTTTTTAAAACAGAAATAAATTTTTCTTAAAACATCAATGTCTTCTCTACAAATCACCGTAAATCTCATCTCCATCCGTTTACTACTACCATAGTTATAATTTATTGAAAAAAAGTTAGCACTTACCTTCAAACAGCTGTAAAATCTACATTTTTCAAAATTTTCAAAAATCCTTCGAGATATGTGTATACACCTCTAAAGACTACAACATATTCAAATTTGAGCCACATCCGAAATGTTACTTCAAAAAGTGTCCGATTTCGCGTGGATAAAAGTTACGAATAAAATGAAGTTATTCGAGAGAAACGAATGAAAGTTTTTTCGAATAAGAATTTATTGGAATAAATCGTCAAATAAACGATGAGCGCTAAACAGGCAATTTGCTAACATATTAATTAAAAAAATAGGGGTTTCTCAGAATGCAGAAAGCGAATATGAACTGTGTTTTGTAGAGAAAAATTATTTATAACCACGTTATTTAGAATTAATTACACATTTTAGCTCCTAACATCATCTTTTTTGGCGATAGAATTATTTTAATTATGTTTAAAAATTATGGAGTGTTGCAAATATTTGCCGCTATTACTTTTGAATATGTACTCTATAAAGCAAATAGAACAAATAGCACACAACTTTTCAGGTTCGATGAGGTTCCTGGATATCTAGAGCTTTTCCAACGAAAGTTATTGAAAAATTCCATCATTTTTATGATTATATTTTACTTCTGTTCGTTGGAAATTAAAATACTCATGGTTGAACTTGATTTGTACCTCTGCAATCCATTATTCAAAATACTAACAATTCGCGATACAATTGAGCACTTTTGATATATAGCTTATACTGAACCCGACTCGCCGAGCCTGGGCGAGCCGAGCCGACTCGCCGTCTAACTTTACCTGAAGACTGGGCTTTTCAATGAGACAATTTCGCTAAAGGTACACATATGGACGTACATATTGCGGTCAAAAACCCACAAAAGAAGAAGCAATGTGTACATATTTCGTATTCAACAAGTAACTACATATGCTCAACATCGAATTGCTAAGCATCGATGACTGTTGCTAATTTTAAACATTATCTTCTACATCACAGAAATAAAATCGGAATTACATTTTTTATCCATTGAAAACTACGTACAACGATTGACATAATCACAACTGCATTATAAAGGAAGCATATCTAACGAAACGCGTATATGTAGTTTGAACGTTTTATAATAACAAAACGCATATAGTTTGTATAACATATATAACTAAATTTAAAATTTCTACATTCCGTCTCATCGGCTCGAAAGTTGCAGGAGCGTACTGTTCACAGTTTTCACATGAAAATGAATCCAAACACGGTATAAATCGGATTATTAATTAATTATACAATGATGAACGTACGAATGGGAACGAGTGGGGCAAGAGGGGTAAAATAATGGCATGTGTTGCGGTGCGCATAGCATAGAATATGTGTACGTAAAGTGTCAAAGATAGTATACGTATTTGAAGAATATGAATAATACTGTATTATATACAGCAAAATACCGTGCTGCTACTACTACATCACAAACTGTAACTTCATACAAATCTGTACCATAAAACATAACTTACATTTCTCGACGCTTTTTATTTTTTGACAAACGCTTTGAAGATAACTTGGGCTGCTTCGCTTTTGCATCACCCTTCAAATAGCGATTGTTCCTTGCATCTGCGGCTTCCTTCTTTGATTCCATGGCAATGGAATTATCACACACACTTATCAACACTACAGTAACGAACCACGCAGAAATGGAACAATTCACAAATTATGAATATTCCATATGTATCAATATCTGCGTAGTAAATAAAACCCCGATTGCTTTCTGCGTCTTCACTGTAGTACAAGGGGCAGAAAACTGATCAGCTAGCGTTGTTGCTGCATTAGTTACAAATGCTGAGAAGCAGAACAAAAGATAGTGGGAAAAGGACAGATATATGCGTTCTGTTCCTCTCTTTCTCATTAGGATTGGTGTATGCTGATACATTTACATAGAGTATGTTCTTCCGGGAATACTTTTTGGTTGCAGAAATGTACACAGGAAAGAATTTTTGATTATCCTGTGCATATACTTTTGACGTATCATCATTGCGCGTTTGAACTTTTACGCGGGCCAAGACGTGTCGCTCGGTCCTTGGTGCAAGTGAAATACAAAATATTGAGTGAGTGAAAAAGACAGTTTTGGTCCTGTCCAGCGGTTTCAGGAAAGAATCGCAAGTTGTGTAATAGGATCACCTACAGGAGTGGTGGTAATGTGTGCGTGAACCGCGCCAGCAATTGTTTATTGGCAACGCTGGCCCTTGCGGCCAACAAAGCCTCGATCGTCAGAAACACGAGTGACTGCCAACAGTAGAGATCGTAAGTACCTTCACGCTCACTATCCCTGTCTTTTTCACTATACGTGCCGGTTATTATGAAAGTTCAAATTTTTCGTCAACATTTTACTTATTTTTTACGTATTATATCAACATGATACATAACAAACGTGACGTTCAATTTCTTTTTTTCGACTGACGCCATTTTCATACTAACCGATACACTTCTCTATTATACTTCCAACTGAAGACTGTATTTAGACATATTCCGGGTGAAGATTCATTACCGTCATAGTATTGTTGTAATTTTTTGTGCAAAAGTTATCGTGTGAGCTGTGATTATTTGAGTGTCCGCGTATCGCCATTGCGGAGTGGAGAGTCTGGAGACTACCGCGACTATGATTACGTTACGAGGCATCAGCAAAATCGCATGGCTCGGGCGACACAAATATGCTGGAGGCAGCGCGAGACTGTCGCACGAGCCTGCCTCGCAAAGTGATCATGATCGAGGTATATAGTTTGCAGACTCTCCATTCCGCGAAGCGTAGCCTCGTGCGGCAGCCTCGCAATGTCGATACGCAGCTTCACGCTCAGACATTCGTGTATTCACGTAGAATAAGAAAATTATGTTATAATTTACCCGCTAAATGTCTAGAAAAGGTATATACATTCGGGTGCAATATAGGCTTTCTTTAAACAGTTTCTAAACATCAGAAGTGGAAAAATCGAAAATTTTAAAATTACAAATGTTAGACATTTGAAAATACATATATTTTGAAACTTTAAACCTCATAATTAGAAATTTTTAAAATGTTTGAATTTCAACGCTTTCTAACTTGGAAATTCCATCATTTAGAAATGTAAAGATTCCCCTCCTGCGCTAAATATTGGCTAAAGAAAGCCTATATTGTACGCGAATGTACCAAATTGATAAATGTGTACTCTTCTACTGCACTTTCAAAAACATTTCAATTACGTTCAATACTTTCACTATTTCTTCGAATCGTTGTTAGATGTCTGCCAAAGAAGAAGCCACCGGCAGTAATTGCATGGACTGCGCGATTCACAGTCTAAAGTCCAAAGTCCGCGCGGCCCAATTCGATGGAAATGGCCAAAAGGATGCGACAACCAGTAGACAACTTCCGCCCCCCAGACAAAGTCGCAGTAGCAGCCGACAGACTCCGTCCCGAAGACGGAGTCGAAGCCGCTGACGGACTCCGTCCCGAAGACGGAGTCGAAGCAGCAGACGGACTCCGTCCCGAAGACGGAGTGCAAGTAGCAGGCGGACTCCGTCCCGAAGACGGAGTCCAAAGAGCACGCAGTCTCCGCGAGAAGATTGGAGGGAAATTGCCTTGCAATACGGGAAAGAGGTATGTAGATGGAACGTCTCTACCTAGGGGACATTCCACGGGAACTCGGACACTTTTTGGAGTAAGTTTTCAAAATTTGCTGAAATTTGAATATGTTGTAGCCTTTAGTGATATTTAAACGTACCTCAAAGGATTTTTCAAAATTTTGTTTAAAAAAAATTTGAACCTTTTTGTGCAATTATTTTAAACAAATGCAGGTTTTTAACATTGGCCGCGATTTTAAAAATCTGAAAAAGGAGAATATAGTTCTATCCTTCCCCTAGATGGACAAATTTTCAAAAATATGGACATTTTAAAATTGGCCCTGTAAAATTTGCCGAAAGTTGACGCTGCATCGATGCGCACCGGCTCGACTGGTCGGGCCGTGCGGGACTCGCAGTGGCCAAGCGGATATACCTGACCAGGATTCTCAAAAATGGTAAGTTTTTGAAAAAAATGAAGGAGGAAAACATTTACTGTTTTTTATATGCAACATAATACCGTATCTCAGTTTTTGGTGTTCGCGATATTTTCCGTGAACCGAAGGTGACCTTCAGTTTTTTAAATGTAATGCTATACAGGGTGATTGGCTCGAAACGCCTGATCCGCCTGGCAACCGTGACGAGGTCAACCCCCCGTGGTGTCTCTCCGAAGTTATGGCTTTCGACCCTCGAAGGGGTTGGAGTACCTATTAAGAAGTGAGAAATCTTCGAATTCCTCATTTCTCATCAGATCTGTGCGAAAGCGACGCCAATGGATTCCTGGCGTTGCGTCGATTAAAATCATACCAAACATCATGCAAATCGGACGACTTTGACACAAGCTATTTGTATTCCTTATGTAAAAGTAGTCCGATTTACACGACATTTGGCATGATTTTCATCGGAAAACCACAAGGAATCCATCGGCGACACTTCCATATCCGTACGATAAAGAATAAAGAATTATTTTATTTCCTAAACAGATACAGGGTAATTCTGGAGCTGTGTCCGTCACCCCGTGGCGAGGACTGCCCATCGCAGTGCCTCACTCGAATTTTATTGCTTTTTCCGGAAAAAGGTATGAATCTTGGGCCGAACGTAGCGAATTGGGGTCAGGTCCCCGCAGTGGAGGGTGACATATCCATTACACCGTATTAAGAAATTATTTTCTTCGTCGTATCGAAGGGGAGGGGACGCCAATGGATTCCGGGCGTTCTCCCGATTAAAATCATACCAAACTTCATGCAAATCGGACTACTTTGACACAAGCAATACAAATCATAAAAGGAGTAGGCATTTTTTACCACACTCTCTTATTTTAGTGAGCAGGGACAGGGTTAAATGAACATAAAACTGTTGTAATTATTTGAAATCGTTTCGACATGTATTTTATTCAACAACGTGTGTTTCTTATGTGTACGTATTATGTGAAAGGTACAGCACCGAAATGTCAAGCAGACTGGAATAAGAGTACCAAACACAATACAAATTCTTAGATTAGTAAATAAATTTGAGTCTTTGGCGTGATGTCTTAACGCACGATACAGGATGTACGAGGGCCCTATTCACATCGCATCAAAATCATTAAGACGACTTGCGCAAGAAATCTAACTTGCGTACTCGACGTGTCAAAAAGCTGCAATACGAGCGAAGCTAAACTCCTATCGTGTGTCGAAAGTTCAAGAACTGCTTCAAATAGATTACATAAGACGTGTGGAATTTTGTGTGTGGTTTCATTACATGGTTTACGGATGAAACGTGAGTCCGTTTAAGTGAGTGCATGAATTCGCAAAACGCGTATGTGGGTCGAACAAAACCTACATGAAGTTTTTGGGGCGCCGTTACATTCTCAGAAAATTGGATATTTTTTTAAACAAGAGGTATCGCGACAGTATATCTATCAATATTCAATGAATTCATCAATGAATTGACAGATGACGAATTGACAGACGGATGTTTCCAACAAGTCGGAGCAACTTGCCACACTTCCAGAGCATCATTAAGGGAAATTGAAAGTGTTTCGATGATCGGATAGCTTCCAAACATCTTTGGCCTCCAACATCTCCAGATTTGACGCCAGCAGACTGGACGAGGTACAAGAACAAATTTCGTACAATTGACATTACCGGTAACAGGTTGTCCTGCTTCCCATGTCTGAAATAAACACAAAATTATGGTGAGAATGATTCTGTTTCATTTATTCGGGGTTCAACCCCTTTTAATGTGTGAATTGAATACGAGAGTGCGAAAATGAGAAAATGTGAAAATTTACCAATTTCCTGCTACATCCGATGTTGGAAGTGGTGCCCTCCGAAGTCCAAACATTTTTGGACACGGCTCTGCAGATTTTGGGACACCGCCTGTAATGTGTCCTCCGTAATTGCAGCTATCTCCTGTCGTATATTATTCTTCAGGTCGTCAATTGTACGAGGATTGTTCTTGTACACTCGTCCCTTTAGGTGACCCCACAAGAAAAAATCTGGTGGCGTCAAATCTGGAGATCTTGGTGGCCAACGATTTCCAGAAATTATTCGTTCATCGAAGAAACTTTCAATTTCCCGAATTGATGCTCTTGCAGTATGAGCTGGTGCTCCGTCTTGTTGGTAGTATCCGGTTGTCAATTCGTCATCAGTCAATTCATTGACGAATTTGTTAAATATTGAGAGATATATTGCCGTGTTAACCGTAGTTTCATGAAATATAGGGCCGATAATCCGTCGGCCGGACACGGCACACCACACTCCAATTTTCTGAGAATGCAACGGCTGTTCTAAAACTTCATATGGGTTTTGTTCTGCCCATATACGCGTATTTTGCGAATTCATGTATCTACTTAAGTGAAACCACGCTTCATCCGTAAACCAAGTAACGTCCAAAATATTTGGACGTTCTTGAAGCAAACGTTGAAACCACAAACAAAAATCCACACGTCTTCTATAGTCTGTTTGATGCAGTTCTTGTAATTTAGATACACGATAAGGGTGTAGCTTCGCACGTTTCGCAGCTTGTTGACACGTCCAGTATGTAAGTCCCACTTCTTGCTGAAGACGTCTTAACGATTTAGATGGTGATGTGAGTAACCTTCTTCGTACATCCTGTACCGTATCATTAGATATTTTTTTGCCACCTCCATGTTTATCATTGACACTCCCTGTGGCCTCAAATTTCTTAACTAATCTAAGAATCGTTGTCGTGTCCGGTGCTATTACTCCAGCGTAAGTTTCACGAAATGCTGCTTGACATTTCGATGCTGAACCTTTCGCGTGATACGTACACACAACAAACGCACGTTGTTCGGTTGTATATCGCATGTCTGTTTCCGACGTTGATGTTTCACTGTCCAATATGAATCTGATTCTAGCATTCGTTTTCATTTTTGTCGCCGTGGGAGTAAGTTCCCTGATTGGTAGTTTTCTTGTTAAAATTGTTGGAGGGGTTAAAGAAACGGATGAAGGGAAGTGGTAAGAAGAATCAGTGAAATGCCGGAAAAGTTGCAAACAGGAATGACCTGAAGGTCGTTTATAATTTTATGGGTTTATGGTTTTTTGGAGGTATGTACGTTACGGGCGGACGTCTGCCATGCAGATGTGCAGCTGAAACGGTCTACCTGGTAATCCAAGAAAGTTACTGTTAAGCACGTACAGAAAATTGCAATAGTAAATCAAAGAAAACGTTAGACGGTCAATTGCTGCGGCCGCACACGAATCTACATACTGTTACGACGCTGCTCAAGCATTGAAACGAGTCGAAGCCTGAATAAATGAAACAAAATCATCTCCACAACAGTTTTATGTTCATTTAACCCTGTCCCTGCTCACTAAAATAAGAGAGTGTGGTAAAAAATGCCTACTCCTTTTATGATTTGTATTGCTTGTGTCAAAGTAGTCCGATTTGCATGAAGTTTGGTATGATTTTAATCGGGAGAACGCCCGGAATCCATTGGCGTCCCCTCCCCTTCGATACGACGAAGAAAATAATTTCTTAATACGGTGTAATGGATATGTCACCCTCCACTGCGGGGACCTGACCCCAATTCACTACGTTCGGCCCAAGATGCGTACCTTTTTCCGGAAAAAGCAATAAAATTCGAGTGAGGCACTGCGATGGGCAGCCCTCGCCACGGGGTGACGGGCACAGCTCCAGAATTACCCTGTATCTGTTTAGGAAATAAAATAATTCTTTATTCTTTATCGTATGGATATGGAAGTGTCGCCGATGGATTCCTTGTGGTTTTCCGATGAAAATCATGCCAAATGTCGTGTAAATCGGACTACTTTTACATAAGGAATAGCTTGTGTCAAAGTCGTCCGATTTGCATGATATTTGGTATGATTTTAATCGACGCAACGCCAGGAATCCATTGGCGTCGCTTTCGCACAGATCTGATGAGAAATGAGGAATTCGAAGATTTCTCACTTCTTAATAGGTACTCCAACCCCTTCGAGGGTCGAAAGCCATAACTTCGGAGAGACACCACGGGGGCTGACCTCGTCACGGTTGCCAGGCGGATCAGGCGTTTCGAGCCAATCACCCTGTATACAGGGTGTTCCAAAAATGCTGCGGTTCCTTGAAGGGGGTGACTCTGGGGGTAATTGCAAACAACTTTTTCCTTTGCGAAAATGTTCTCCGAGGTTTCGTTAACGAGATATTAACAAAAAGCAGTGACCAATCAGAGCCCGAGTCTGGCAGCCGAGTTCCCGTGCTAGCGTGGCCGCGTGCCGCGCTGCGACTACGAACAAGCAACTTGGCATGCATCGAAGGAAATTGGGTAGAATGGCAAATGAAAAAGACGTAACAAATAAAATCGAACATTTTGTCATGATTTGTTTGTCATTTAAAGTGAATAATGAATAAAGGAGAAATGGATGAAAATCATGTCTAACGTAAAAAGACGAATACAAAGGTTTTCTTTAGAAGAATCGAAAATAATAATTATTTGAAGTGGAAGGATAAGGAATACGAAAAATTTCCTTGTGTTAATAACGTAGCCACGACAAGGAAATGAACGAAAAGTGATCATAGTTCGTTATTGTGATTAAAATTCATAATTCAATAACGGCCAACAGTGTTGCTTTAAACGAATAAGTTTGTTTAAAAACCCCTAAGAAATATTTAGGTATGGAAATTTTTAGAATTATCGCCGGAAATAAGCCATAGCTTGCGTTAAATTTAAGAAATAATAGACGCCAATAATGTAACTAAAACTCACCCTTTCGAAAATTCAGCTGCAGCTAGAAAACCTGTGTCACTAGGTCACTGAACCGATCCTGGTCATCGACAGACGCGCTGAGTGCACAGCTGATCTCAGGTACACGACACCATCCAAAGTTAAGGGTCCCAACGTCAAGTGCGTCCGGGTTAATGTACCGAATATTCACGTCACTGCACACCTACTAACACTGATCACTTAATTTATTTTTCATGGAACGTGTTGTTTCTACGTCATATAAATTAGTGGAAATGTATTTACTTGGCGTTCGGAGCCATGGATATTCCCGCGCAAATTCTCACGCTGCAGCACTTGCGTCCCCGTTGTTCGGGGGGTACTCCCAGAACATCGCGTAATATTCTTCATCAGAGTACATTTCTGCGACGTGATTGCAAGCTGACTGACAGGATTTTTTCCAAGCAACTTCCTCTACCCCCAAGTAGCTTCTCTCGTTCTATCATGAGTTAACCCCCACCAGGACAAGAGGCGTTAGGTAAAAAGAACCCATCACATTTTCGAAACACACGTGCTTTGCAGAAGTGCAACGAACGAACCGTCGTACACTTTCACAAAAGCCCGCGCTCCGTCCTTTTACTGCCAATGTACCCATTGCTTCGAGGTAGGCAGTAGACACCACGTGTTTGGGGTAGTCTGCTGACAGCGCGTGGTCCCGCCTGCGTCGTCCTTCCTTTAAATTAAAGATAGATCTCTTATCTCTCGAGTATAAACACGCGCTCGAATTTCAAAATAAAAGCACGCGTTGACGTATTCCGTGCGAGAAAAGGTGGGCTTGAAGTCCGATTGGTCCTAATCTAACCAATCTGCCCAGCATCCCTCCCAAACGGCCACTGTTTTGAAGAGCTTTCTTCACAGCAATGTCGCCTCCCCGAGGCCCACCTTCTCTCGCACGGAATACGTCAACGCGTGCTTTTGTTTTGAAATTCGAGCGCGTGTTTATACTCGAGAGATAAGGAATCTGTCTTTAATTTGAAGGATGGACGACGCAGGCGGGACCACGCGCTGTCAGCGGACTACCCATTTTCTTCCTCTGTCTCTCCGCGTGGCGTATTGATGTTGGATAATACTTTTTAAATTCTAGTTCCCCAAAATTAAGCAGGCTGATTGGCCAGAGCATTTCGCCAGGGTCGCGGTTTATGACCGTATTGTCCCGCTAGTCAGCGGTAGAGAACGGTTTCCTACAGTTTTAGATAATTTATGACTTAATTGGTTCCGCCTCGTAGCAGACGTGAACTCAGGGTATCGGAAAGGGGAAACAGGAATGGTATGCATTTTCTTCTTTATAGCAACTCGAAGACTTTCTGTTTCTCTTCTCTTCGGACCCTTTCGAACCGAAACACGTGGTGTCTGCTGCCTACCTCGAAGCAATGGGTACATTGGCAGTAAAAAGGGACGGAGCGCGGGCTTTTGTGAATGTGTACGACGGTTCGTTCGTCGCACTTCTGCAAAGCACATGTGTTTCGAAAATGTGCTTCTTTCTACCTAAAGCCTCTTGCCGTGGTGGGGGTTAACTCATAATGGAACGAGAGAAGCTACTTGGGGGTAGAGGAAGTTGCTTGGAAAAAATCCTGTCAGTCAGCTAGCAATCACGTCGCAGAAATGTACTCTGATGAAGAATATTACGCGATGTTCTGGGTGTACTTACCCCCCGAACAACGGGGACGCAAGTGCTGCAGCGTGAGAATTTGCGCGCGAATACCCATGGCTCCGAATGCCAAGTAAATACATTTCCACTAATTTTTATAACGTACAAACAACACGTTCCATGAAAAATAAATTAAGTGATCAATGTTAGTAGGTGTACAGTGAAGTGAATATTCGGTACATTAACCCGGACGCACTTGACGTTGGGACCCTTAACTTTGGATGGTGTCATGTACCTGAGATCAGCTGTGCACTCGGCGCGTCTGTCGATGACCAGGATCGGTTCAGTGACCTACTATTGCCCGGCCGAAAGAAGATCCCCAAGAGGCTGGCTCGGGCGATACAGTCCGTCGCTATGACGATTGGTCGAATCACCTATTTGGGCACACTTTTAAAGACGCGGCACACGTATTTTGGTTATTGGCTGAAGTAGGCACATACATTGTCGCACCGCGCGACGAAGAGAGCGAACAAAACACATCGACAATGTATGTGCCTACTTCAGCCAATAACCAAAATACGTGTGCCGCGTCTTTAAAAGTGTGCCCAAATAGGTGATTCGACCAATCGTCATAGCGACGGACTGTATCGCCCGAGCCAGCCTCTTGGGGATCTTCTTTCACAGGTTTTCAAGCTGCAGGTCAATGTTCGAAAGGGTGAGTTTTAGTTACATTATTGGCGACTATTATTTCTTAAATTTAACGCAGGCTATGGCTTATTTCCGGCGATAATTCTAAAAATTTCCATACCTAAATATTTCTTAGGGGTTTTTAAACAAACTTATTCGTTTAAAGCAACACTGTTGGCCGTTATTGAATTATGAATTTTAATCACAATAACGAACTATGATCACTTTTCGTTCATTTCCTTGTCGTGGCTACGTTATTAACACAAGGAAATTTTTCGTATTCCTTATCCTTCCACTTCAAATAATTATTATTTTCGATTCTTCTAAAGAAAACCTTTGTATTCGCCTTTTTACGTTAGACATGATTTTCATCCATTTCTCCTTTATTCATTATTCACTTTAAATGCCAAACAAATCATGACAAAATGTTCGATTTTATTTGTTACGTCTTTTTCATTTGCCATTCTACCCAATTTCCTTCGATGCATGCCGAGTTGCTTGTTCGTAGTCGCAGCGCGGCACGCGGCCACGTTAGCACGGGAACTCGGCCGCCAGACTCGGGCTCTGATTGGTCACTGCTTTTTGTTAATATCTCGTTAACGAAACCTCGGAGAACATTTTCGCAAAGGAAAAAGTTGTTTGCAATTACCCCCCGAGTCACCCCCTTCAAGGAACCGCAGCATTTTTGGAACACCCTCTATTTGATTACCCAATATGAAAGTGACCGTCAAGACAAATTCAACCATATGGTATACTATGACCTTCAAGGCCACACAAGGTTAGGAATGAAAGAAAGAAACTCAATCTACTAGATATATTGTACAATATATTTACTTCATTCCTAACCTTGTGTGGCCTTGAAGGTCATAGTATACCATATGGTTGAATTTGTCTTGTCAGTCGCTTTCATATTGGGTAATCAAATATATAGCATTCCATTTAAAAAACTAATATCAAGTCAAAATAAAAATATCGCGAACACCCAAAATTGAGATACCGTATTATGTTGTATATAAAAAACACTACAAGTTTTCCTCCTTCATTTTTTTCAAAAACTAACCATTTTTGAGAATCCTGGTCAGGTATATCCGCTTGGCCACTGCGAGTCCCGCACGGCCCGACCAGTCGAGCCGGTGCGCATCGATGCAGCGTCAACTTTCGGCAAATTTTACAGGGCCAATTTTAAAATGTCCATATTTTTGAAAGGACCGTATTCAAAAACCCTATAAAAGTACCCAAAACGGATTTGCCTAAAGTTTTGCACATTAATAAATTGATATTCGGGTGATCGATTCCACCCCTTACATTTGCCGCAGGACCACAGGAAGGGGAGGGGGAGGGGGTCAAAGTGCGCTGGCCACCAAACGCATCGAAAGTCATAACTTTTGACTAAATCAACATATCGAGACGCGACTGGAGCCAAAAAATCACAAAAACATCAAGCTTTCTAATGATATAAGTTTTATATATCATATATCTTTTTTTAAATATATTTTACGCGTTTTTTCGGTTTGCTCGTGTGCAGAAAATTCATAAAAATTGCATTTCCCAAAAAAAGTATCGTCTGATTTTAATCAAAAACTCAGTATTTGCAGCTTATTTTGTGCCCTTTCAGGTGGTATGCGTCAAACCTTGGGGAAATGTTTCGTTTTTGAAATATAACATCACGACTGCAGAGAAGTGTGTGCGCGCGGTGAAGTATTTGAGCTAGATGCATGTCCTATACAGGAACTAATTCTTTCATCCATCTGCAAGTGTATTATCTGCTTATAAACTACCTAAACTATATGATTCCACCGAGTTTAATTAGTTCGTAAGCGTGAAATGTTTTTTTATTGTCTTACAACATACAGGGTGTCCCAAAAATGTCGGAGTTCCTTGAAAGGGGTGACTCAGGGGGTGATTTGAAACAACTTTTTCCTTAGCGAAAATATTGTCCGAAGTTTCGTTTAGGAGATATTAACAAAAACCCCCGACCAATCAGAGCGCGCGCCTTCCGCCCGAGCTCCCGCGGTAGCGTTGGCTACGCGGTAGGCGGCTGCGCTTGTACTACGAACGTACGAACAAGCAAGTCGGCATGCATCGAAGTAAACCGCGTTACACAGACTTTTTTTAAACAGAATCTTAAATAATAATTGTTTGAGGTGAGAGGACAAGAAATACATCAATTTCATTTTCAAATAAGGCATAAACTAAATGGTAATGTAACAGAAAATGTACGACAAGTGATCGTAATTCGTTATTGAGGTAAAAATCCGTAGATTAATAACGGCCAACATAACTAAAGTTAAAAAATAATATCAGGTGTATGAATAAATTGTTTCCGACTGGATTTACACAATCAGTACAAAGCTACCGAATTTCTATCGCGGTGATGTTCGTAAGCTGCCAGAAAAATGGCGAAAGGTAATTAACAGTAATGGAAATTGTTTCGATGATTGAAATGTTTTCATATTTTTTAAATCAAACTGTTATTGTACCTACCCTAAAATCGAACAGAATTTATTTCTACACCTAATAATCACCAATAAATTAAATAAAACTCACCCTTTCGGACATTCCTTTCCTTTCTTTTCGGAAAGCTGTGTCACTAAGTAGGTCACTGTACCGATCCTGGTCATCGGTGGACGAAAAGTTTTATGGCAGGGTAGCGCCCGGTGCTCAGCTGATCGCAGGTATACGACACCACCCGAAGGTAAGGGTCGTAACGTCAAGTGCGTCCGGGTTAATGTACCGAATATTCACTTCACTGCACGGCCACTAACACTGATCACTTAATGTATTTTTCATGGAACGTATTGTTCCTGCGTTATAAAAATTGTCTATGCACACCTCAACACGTACGATCAGCTGTCTTTGGACGGCCTGCAAAGTTTGTGGTATTATGTTCGTCACCGCAGCGTGAATTCGCACAACGATGTTCAGAATAATTTTGACGCCAAACGCCGAATCATACCCTAGCTTGGGGTTTGGATATGCGGGTATTCCCGTGAAAACGCTCGCACAGTAGCACTTGCGTCCCCGTTGTTCCGGGCGTACACCCAGAACATCGCGTAATAGGTATTATTGGGCCGTGAACATTTCTGCGACGAGATTGCTAGCTGACTGACAGGATTTTTCCCAAGCAACTTCCTCTACCCCCAAGTAGCTTCTCGCGTTCCATTATAAGTTAACTCCCACCAGCACAAGAGGCTTTAGGTAAAAAGAAGCCAGCACATTTTCGAAACACACGTGCTTCGCAGAAGTGCAACGAACGAACCGTCGTACACTTTCACAAAAGCCCGCGCTCCGTCCTTTTACTGCCAATGTACCCAATGCTTCGAGGTAGGCAGCAGACACCACGTGTTTCGGTTCGAAAGGGTCCGAAGAGAAGAGAAACAGAAAGTCTTCGAGTTGCTATAAAGAAGAAAATGCATACCATTCCTGTTTCCCCTTTCCAATATCCTGATTTCACGTCTGCTACGAGGCGGAACCAACTAAGCCATAAATTACCCAAAACTGCGCGTAGTTCCGCCTGCTACGTCCTACCTTCAAATTAAAGACGAATCCCTTATCTCCCGAGTATAAACACGCGCTCGAATTTCAAAACAAAAGCACGCCTCGACGTATTCCGTGGGAGAAAAGGTGGGCTTGAAGACCGATTGGTCGTAACCGAACCAATCTGCCCTGCATCCCGCCCAAACGGCCACTGTCTTGAAGAGGCCCTCTTCACAGCAATATCTCCTCCCCGAGGCCCACCAGTATAAAGACGCGCTCGATTTTCAAAACAAAAGCACGCGACGACGTATTCCTTGCGAGAGAAGGTGGGCTTGAAGTTCGATTGGTCCTAAACGAACCAATCGGGCCTGCTTATCTCTCGTGTATAAACACGCGCTCGAATTTCAAAACAAAAGCATGCGTCGACGTATTCCGTGCGAGAGAAGGTGGGTCTCCTGGAAGAGATATTGCTGTGAAGTGGGCCTCTTCAAGACAGTGGCCGTTTGGGAGGGATGCAGGGCAGATTGGTTAGATTAGGACCAATCGGACTTCAAGTCCGCCTTCTCTCACACGGAATACGTCAACGCGTGCTTTTGTTTTGAAAATCGAGCGCGTGTTTATACTCGAGAGATAAGGGATCTGTCTTTAATTTGAAGGAAGCACGACGCAGGCGGGATCACGCGCTGTCAGCGGACAGGACGACGCAAGCGGGACCACGCGCTGTCAGCGGACTACCCCTTTTCTTCCTGTGTCTCTCCGCGAGGCGTATTGATGTTGGATAATACTTTTTAAATTCTGCTTCCCCGAAATTAATCAGGCTGATCGGCCAGAGCATTTCGCCAGGGTCGCGGTTTATGCCCGTATTGTCCCGCTAGTCGGCGGTAGAGAACGGTTGTCTACAGTTTTGGATAATTTATGACTTAATTGGTTCCGCCTCGTAGCAGACGTGAAATCAGAATATTGGAAAGGGGAAACAGGAATGGTATGCATTTTCTTCTTTATAGCAACTCGAAGACTTTCTGTTTCTCTTCTCTTCGGACCCTTTCGAACCGAAACACGTGGTGTCTGCTGCCTACCTCGAAGCATTGGGTACATTGGCAGTAAAAGGACGGAGCGCGGGCTTTTGTGAAAGTGTACGACGGTTCGTTCGTTGCACTTCTGCGAAGCACGTGTGTTTCGAAAATGTGCTGGCTTCTTTTTACCTAAAGCCTCTTGTCCTGGTGGGAGTTAACTCATAATGGAACGAGAGAAGCTACTTGGGGGTAGAGGAAGTTGCTTGGGAAAAATCCTGTCAGTCAGCTAGCAATCTCGTCGCAGAAATGTTCACGGCCCAATAATACCTATTACGCGATGTTGTGGCTGTACGCCCGGAACAACGGGGACGCAAGTGCTACTGTGCGAGCGTTTTCACGGGAATACCCGCATATCCAAACCCCAAGCTAGGGTACGATTCGGCGTTTGGCGTCAAAATTATTCTGAACATCGTTGTGCGAATTCACACTGCGGTGACGAACATAATACCACAAACTTTGCAGGCCGTCCAAAGACAGCTGATCGTACGTGCGGAGGTGTGGATAGACAATTTTTATAACGTAGGAACAACACGTTCCAAGAAAAATAAATTAAGTGATCAGTGTTAGTGGCCGTGCAGTGAAGTGAATATTCGGTACATTAACCTGGACGCACTTGACATTACGACCCTTACCTTCGGGTGGTGTCGTATACCTGCGATCAGCTGAGCACCGAGCGCTACCCTGCCATAAAACTTTTCGTCCACCGATGACCAGGATCGGTACAGTGACCTACTTAGTGACACAGCTTTCCGAAAAGAAAGGAAAGGAATGTTCGAAAGGGTGAGTTTTATTTAATTTATTGGTGATTATTAGGTGTAGAAATAAATTCTGTTCGATTTTAGGGTAGGTACAATAACAGTTTGATTTAAAAAATATGAAAACATTTCAATCATCGAAACAATTTCCATTACTGTTAATTACCTTTCGCCATTTTTCTGGCAGCTTACGAACATCACCGCGATAGAAATTCGGTAGCTTTGTACTGAGTATGTAAATCCAGTCGGAAACAATTTATTCATACACCTGATATTATTTTTTAACTTTAGTTATGTTGGCCGTTATTAATCTACGGATTTTTACCTCAATAACGAATTACGATCACTTGTCGTACATTTTCTGTTACATTACCATTTAGTTTATGCCTTATTTGAAAATGAAATTGATGTATTTCTTGTCCTCTCACCTCAAACAATTATTATTTAAGATTCTGTTTAAAAAAAGTCTGTGTAACGCGGTTTACTTCGATGCATGCCGACTTGCTTGTTCGTACGTTCGTAGTACAAGCGCAGCCGCCTACCGCGTAGCCAACGCTACCGCGGGAGCTCGGGCGGAAGGCGCGCGCTCTGATTGGTCGGGGGTTTTTGTTAATATCTCCTAAACGAAACTTCGGACAATATTTTCGCTAAGGAAAAAGTTGTTTCAAATCACCCCCTGAGTCACCCCTTTCAAGGAACTCCGACATTTTTGGGACACCCTGTATATGCGTGCGCATTAGGGTGGTCCTTATTTTTCGACTTCCATTTTTTTCTGGTCGAACCCCCCTAAATTGTGACACTTGGTGAGATAATGATATATGCAAAATTTTAAAGTGATTGGACAACGGGAACCCGTGCCACATTTGAGTTGAAGTTTTGAAATTTTAGTGATTTCTCATCAATTTCGAACATAATTGCTTTCGGCTATTTTTGAAGTATCAGTGAATGTTTTTTAATAAAAGTATAATTTCTCAGGTGTATAATAGTATCATTTCTGTGTGACTTCAAACAGTATTCTCAAAATCTCTGAATTTCACCATTAAAATTAGCGTACAACACAGCGCCTGAGCCATTATGCGCGGCTACGTGAAGTCTTATTTTACGACTTCCGAGTTTTTTCGTTGCACCCCCTCTCCCCAACATTGTAACAAATATGAATTCCTCGTCAGCAAAGAAAACTATCTTCCGAACTTCCAGACCTATAATCTTAATATTCAATCACCGATATTTATTAAAGCTAAACTACAATCTCGGCATAGTGCACAGAAAGTATATTGCATTTTCATCTTAATTGATACTGCATTGTCTGCACCCGAATCTGTAGTATCATACTACTGTCAGTACCGAAATGGCGCAAGGACTGTTGGCTGCTGCGCCCATGTACTAGTAATTATTTGGTATTTGGGATTTGGTCGTTACATGGATCAGGCTTCAACACCAGCAGGCTTCTTAAATCAGAATTTTCCGTACATCAAACCAACATCCGAGGATACAGACGAGGATGAGGAGGACAATGAGTAACGTAAGTAATGTGAATGCGCACGCATATATGTTGAAAGACAATAAAAAAACATTTCACGCTTACGAACTAATTAAACTCGGTGGAATCATATAGTTTAGGTAGTTTGTAAGCAGATAATACACTTCCAGATGGATGAAAGAATTAGTTCCTGTATAGGACATGCATCTAGCTCAAATACTTCACCGCGCGCACACACTTCTCTGCAGTCTTGATGTTATATTTCAAAAACGAAACATTTCCCCAAGGTTTGACGCATACCACCTGAAAGGGCACAAAATAAGCTGCAAATACTGAGATTTTGATTAAAATCAGACGATACTTTTTTTGGGAAATGCAATTTTTATGAATTTTCTGCACACGAGCAAACCGAAAAAACGCGTAAAATATATTTAAAAAAATATATATGATATATAAAACTTATATCATTAGAAAGCTTGATGTTTTTATGATTTTTTGGCTCCAGTCGCGTCTCGATATGTTGATTTAGTCAAAAGTTATGACTTTCGATGCGTTTGGTGGCCAGCGCACTTTGACCCCCTCCCCTTCCTCTTCCTGTGGTCCTGAGGCAAATGTAAGGGGTGGAATCGATCACCCGAATATCAATTTATTAATGTGCAAAACTTTAGGCAAATCCGTTTTGGGTACTTTTATAGGGTTTTTGAATACGGTCCTTTCCAGCGGTGGGTCCGATCTGGAGAGGTCTCCGCGGCAGCTCGGCCCGGACTGATCCCCTCCATCATCGCGGCTTCCCCCACTCCGCGGCTCGTGCGCGCGCAACCGGTCTTCCTCTCCCCGCAGGCCCCGCGCCCATGTTTCCCTCCGCCGCGCTCGCCCGCGCGCCCTCACTTCCCCCCCGCCCCCGCGCTCCCCTCAGAGGACCTGCGTTAGAACTCTCCTAGACATACTACTGAAACGGTAATAGGTATTCGGTTGCTCTTTGCGTCAAATTATTCTACGAACCCTCCCGAATACAACGGTACAAGTTATTATTGCATTATGAACATTTAAATATGTTTAAACAACGATCAAAGGGAAAATGACACTCGAAATGCACCCATTTCTGAAGATATCTTTCAATTTATTTCCAAAACTAGGGCCCTAGGAGAAAATCTGACCATTCCACGCGATGCAGCAGACATTTTTCCTTCGGAAATCACCAACAAAAGTGGTAAGTCATGTTTTGTTTTCAATACAGAAGCGAAATAGTTTGGCAAAACGCGCGGTGTCGACAGCGGTAGTCAACGGCGGCGCGCGATCCACTGCCGCTCAGCGTAAAGGTGGCCGTTCCAATGCGCGACTCGCCACGGCGGCGAGCGGCGCAGCGCCGCAGTACACTGGTCCCATGGAAAAGAATACATCTCAGCTCCTATCCGCGATTTCGACCACGCGCGGCTGCGGCAGATTCCTACAGTCTATGCGCGTCTGCTCCAGGAGCAACCTAGGCTACTGGAGAAGCAACCCAATGGGACGAGTGTCTGTTTTCCGCCATAATAGCAGAATCTCCTAGCCGCCTGGCGGCCAGCGGCTGCCAGTCGCTCGGCTCCTCCAGGAGCAGTCTGGACAGATTCCCAGAAATAAGAAAACCAGTCAGAATTTCAAAAGTTATGGAATTATATTTTTTATATATTTTTTGTACCCTAAAAGAATATGAGCTCTTAAAAAAGGTAAAAATATCATGGCGGCTACTTCTGATGTATGTGTAAACATGTGTCAAAGTTTGAATGTTTTTGTGTGCAGAATTTTAAATCGAGTTTTTTAAATTTTGGTGATATAAAAGGAAAATATTTTTGGGGTACCGAAATTAGTATTACCTATCGATTCTGGAAAGTAATAGCAAATAATTAGTTCCATATAGGTCTTTTTTCATAAGAAACCCATTGAAAAAATATCAGTGATTATTGGCTGTTTAGTTACTTTCTGGGAACTTCCAAGCAAATTTCTTTTCTGCTGTATAATCAACATATATTTCTCCTTGAAACTGCGAAAAATCATTTGGAAATATTTGCCAATAATGAAGTAATTACCTGTATTCTATATCGTACAGTGGGGTTAAATCCCAAGAAATAGGGGAAAAATGCAACATCCCATTTTTCGCACTGAAAATGCCGAATATTATTAAGGAAGTTCATAAAAAGAGTGTTAATATACAACTCATACGAAGTTTAAACAATTTGATAAATATATGTCCATGTTATCTCGGTACCAATATGCTAAATGTGTACTGTTCACAAAGTGTTAATATATTCCTACGAAATTATACAATATTTTGCCAACCTTCCAATCGGCTAATTGGGTGAAGGGCCCCAAGAAGCTCGAAATAAATATTTTAAAAAGTATATAAAAGATTGTACGCTCACAATATTCTCATTGCAATACACACGAAGATGTTTTACAATTTTTATCGATTTCTTCAGATCCAGTTCTAGGGTTTTATACAGTAGCATCATAAGATTCGACATTTTTATTGGAAAAAGTGGCATGTTGAATTTTTTCTCTATTCTTGGGATTGACGCCCACTGTGCATTGGGACAAAAGCGGGATCGGATCCAAGCGAGAATTCATTCGTTGCTTTCGACCGATAATTTCATATTTTGACAAGAACGTTTTGACAACATCTGTTTGCTAGCATTTCTAAAGGGCAGTCAAGAACATTGTGCCGTCTTTGATAATTTTAGGCATTCTTCAGTCTCACAATGAGTTAATCCGTATATTGCTCTGTCGGTGGGTAGTACGTTCGATGGATTCGGACCCGGACGTAGGTACTGCTATTAACCGCCGCGTCGCACAGTGGTCAAAAATCGAGAAAACGTCCCCAAAACATGAAGGTGATCTTTGATTTGTACAAAAATAAGTACACTAAGGTTTCCGAGGTCGCTGATTACGAATCTGAAGTCAAAATTGCAAAAAACAAAATGGCGGACTCAATATGGCGGACGTGCATATCAGAAAAACGTCAGATTTGGTCTGAACTTGGTATCCTGCAGTTTTCGAGGTCGCTGATTACGAATTTGAGGTCAAAATGGCAAAAAACAAAATGGCGGACTCAATATGGCGGACGTGCATATTAGAAAAACGTCAGATTTGGTCTAAACTTGGTATCCTGGAGTTTTCGAGGTCGCTGATTATGAATTTGAGGTCAAAATTGCAAAAAACAAAATGGCGGACATGCATATCAGAAAAACATCGGATTTGGTCTAAGCTTGGTATCAGCAACTAACAGCCGTCGCGAGGGGTCTAAATGGGCTTTCTAGCTGGACAAAACTATTTCCGCTTCATCTATGGAACTGAATGGAGAAGTTCGACTAAATCTACGTATATTTGATGAAAATCGAATATAGAAAAGTGGGATTGGTTTTTAAAAAAAAATTTCAGTATGAATTTTTTCAAAATTTTTCAAAAATTTGTCAACGCAAGTTTGCAGCGCTTATTACACCATTAAACTTTTGTTTGAAATATTTTTTCTGTCTGTTGCACTTTAGGAGTTATACGCGAAAAAGTGGAAGTGCCTATTTCACTTTGAGCGTAGTTTTCACACGCTTAAAGAGCGATAGGGTACGAATGAAACATACCGTTGCTCTTGTCTTGAGTCACTCTATAAACCCACAAAGTTGCGTTCCAATCGAGAAGTCCGGAGTTCCATTTGTACTTTAACTTATTAAAAAATGTCCCAGTTCCAAAGTTGCAAAAAGTGGCAGATGAAAATAATTTTTTCAGACTCTCTACACTTGTGTGAACAAGTCCCAAGAAGATTCAAGGTGGAACAAATCGGAACTTTTTTTTAGAGGCCGTCAAAGTACAAAGACTGTAAGTTTAGACTAAATCTGATGCTTTCTGATATGCGCGTCCGCCATATTGGGTCCGCCATTTGTTTTTTTGCAATTTTGACATCAGATTAGTAATTAGCCACCTCGAAAACTCCAGGATACCAAGTTTAGACCAAATTTGATGTTTTTCTCATATGCGTTCCGCCATTTTGTTTTTTGCAATTGTGACCTCAAATTCGTAATCAGCGACCTCGGAAACCTTAGTGTACCTATTTTTGTACAAATCAAAGATCACCTTCATGTTTTGGGCAGGTTTCCTCGATTTTTGACCACTGTGCGCCGACTCGCGGGATAATATGGCCATAAACCGCAGTCAGTGTAAAAAGTATTCGTGAAGCGACCAATTTAAAGTAAAACTTTGTATATCCATGTCAGTACTACATTTTAACAGAAAACGATGATTAATAAATATTCTTAAATGTTTGTAGAATAGATCTTGTATAAACAAATTTTTATTCCCCTTAACATTTACAAAAATATGAATAAAAGGAGCTAAACGTGCAGAAATAGACGCGCAGTAAGTATTCGTATAGTTTGTTGTATTCCGTAGCTTAGTATTACTTTTATTTTATTTAATAATAACTTAATACAATGACGGAAGTTAGACAAATACAGAATAGACTCAGAACTAGACTATCGTGTCCAGACTGTTCGGACCAAAGTGCTCCTCCTAGGAAGAATTGCGTGTAATATATAGGTACGGTTTTCAGTAAGTTGAAAGTGGGGGTTGTCCTGAGTTTAACGGTCGGTAAGGGATGGGGCATAGGGATTAAAGTTCAAGGATGAGTAATAAGGAACAGATGAGGTCATAGAAGAAGGAATTTGGGATGTTTACTACTGCTATCTTAAAAGTAACGCGATGACTAATACTGTGTATAAAAAAGAATTTTGAATGACGTTGGTATACAACACGTTAAATAAAGGTTCAATAAACTATGGAAATAAACTAAATATTTAATATTTTAATAATTTGTGGGATTGCCTTTTGATTTTATAATAGCTGCGAGCCTTCTTGGTTGTGGAATTTATTTAGTTAGATGTTATAGCAGGTTGTATTTTACTCTACTACTACATACAGAGTGATTCTCCAGCGGCGCCTGTCCTTTGACACATCTCTTTAGATGCCGCATGATACCCCGTGACGAGGACAACCCCTCGCAGTGCCTCTCCGAATTTTATGACTTTCGACCCTCGAAAAGGTTCGAATATTATTAAAAAGTAAGAAATGTCCAGAATTTCCGCATTTCCCATCAGATCTTTGCGAAAACGACGTCAATGGATTCCTTATGTTTCGCCGATGAAACTGACACCACGAACGGCGTAATTCGGACCATATGAAGGAAATTCTATGAAAAATTAATTTATATCATTTCAAGTTGTCTTCGTTAATAATAGTCCGATTTACATGAAATTTAATATGATTTTCATCGGAAAAACATAAGGAATCCATTGGTGTCACTTCCATATCGATACGATAAAGAACAACAAATTATTTTATTTCTGAAACAGGTATGAATCCTCGACCGTAGACCTTTTCAAGTGCCCTCGAACCAAAGAGGAACCCTAAACACTGCGCGGCCGAAGTCTGGCTACCGAAACGGGCCACTGGCCGCGGCCGCCGGCCGCCGCCGCTGGCGGCGGCTAGGAAACTCGACCTTAACGCGCCTGACTAACAGGCCATTTTCGCGCTCACTAGGACATGAGGATATGTTTTTCAAAATATGTGGGTACACGTGATAAGTGGTCCACTATGTTGCATATGCTCCATATCAACAAAAAATGAGTATGACCGAATAAGTACACGTATACTGGGTGGGAAACCGATGATGATGTCCCCTTTGTACTACGATTTAAATGAACCAGTAGGATGGATCTCTTTAGATAAGATATTCCGTTATTTCCTGCGTTTACATCGCGAGAACTAATCGTGCGTCTTGTTGTACACTGTTCAAGGTACAAAAAGACGTGCGTGCAATACAATTAATCCTTCGGCTGATGTGGAAAGAAGTAGCTAAAATCCAAAATTTTAGTGTCCGCACGTTACCGCCCGTGGTAAAGTTATTAGGGCCCTTTACACGGACGTTCCGGCACGCGGTCCGGCGCGCCAGACGCCGCGCGGCACGCAAAAGTTCGTGAAGCCGGATCGCGGCGGTCCTTCGCGCAGGCCAGAAGGTCGTACCCTTCACTACTTAGAGATAGCGAGTTCGGGCTCCCATTTCTACGTCGACCACACATGCTTTTTACACGATTCACCACAGTGGTGTATTGTATACGACCTGTTCGATGTATTTTATCGATCTGCGAAACGATCGTAAAGACACGATCGCGATATACGTTCGCGAAAAGTATACAAATTCCTCGATATACATGGCTTATATCATAAATGCTGTTACTATAGGGTACACTGAAACATCTGTTTTTACGAAGCTAAATTTGGTTGACCTGAAGGTGCTATAAATTCTGGAAATGGTTTATGACTCATGTTGTGCCCAGGCAACGCCCAAGCACACGTATTATACACGTTATACATATTATATTACCGTAGAACGTTCGAGACGTTCCTAAGCCAAATCGGTTGCGAGGCAAAGCGCGAATCTACAAAATCAGCGGAATTGCGAGCGCTTCAAGGTGACCACATACGGCGCCGCGAAGCGGGGGGCCCACGCCCAATAGCGGAACAAAAACCGATTTGCCGCCGCAAATCGACAGACTGGAGATCCGACCCTCGACTGGGTAACACGGCTAAAACCTACTTGTACACTTCTGTCTAGTTTAGTGTTTTTGAATAAAGACTTAGTCTTTGAGCTTAAACAAACTTGGTGCAGTTCACCCGGTGGATTCTTATCCTTTAAACACTCCCGAAACCACGATTACGCCAGATCCCCTACCAGCCTTGCGAGCCATCACGCAGGGCACAACAAAATTGGTGGCAGCGGTGGGATCTGCATCGTAATAATTTTACCAAGCCTTGACGCAACCAATTACTCGACATCGTCTGAGAGTGAACTCTCTCTGACAAGATTATTGGGACATCGCAGTCACATAGGCTGGTTAGGCTATCGTCGCTTTCGAGGTAGCACAGAGGACCGAGGAACGGCCTTTGAGAAGACGTTCGACGCAGTCCGAACGACGACGAGCCTAACAACGAGTAAAATCGACTTGTGAGTGAACGGGTGAATCAACCATCTACCAAACACCAAATCCATCTACGAAGACGTCACGGATCCGAGGACCGAGGCGCACGAGAGGACTTGGAGACAGAGGAACGTGTAGGAGCCGCACCTGAAGGACAGACGGAGAGCCGTACGAGGGAAGCAGCCGTCGGAGCACGCAGCAAACAGCTGTACGGATCGACCTTGCTGGGTCCAGTTTCATCTAATCACCGCCGTTGGTTCACGTACGAGAGGACGTCCGACCGAGCTGACGACATGTGGTTGCGAGCAGCATTGTGAGTAAACGAAACTCATACCGAGTCCGAAACAGAAAACGCGAACGTAAATATTGTAAACCAGAGTCCTAAAGAAATTCAGAAACGGTACATGCATGTCTATAGAAGACGAACGCGCGAATCAATTCAAACTCCCGGGTCAAAGAATCTTGTCGAGATCATTCGAATCGTTTTTCAATAAAAAGTTAACCTTCGTACGAGAAGAACTAGATCTTCTACCTTCTATAGACCATCCAAGACCGTCTCGTCACACACTTCGACCGCCGCCGTTAGAATTAAACGTTAGGAGGAACGACGATTCAAGCGCAGAATCGTCTCCGGAAAATTTCGTAACACCAAATAGAGAATACCCGATTTTATTAGCGGATTTTAGTTTGTTGGACGGAGTAAATTCGAAGGAACAAGAAATGTCGTTACTTGACGGCGCTAACCCCCCCGGGCTACAACTAGATGTAAAGAAATTATCTACCGCATTGTCGTTAGTCGACAAATTCGTAGGAAAATCGTCAGACGAACTTGCAGAATTTCTGAAATCTTATGCAAGCGCCTCAGAGTTTGTCCCCGCGGACGAGCTACCGCGTTTCTTGAGAACGGTAATGGGAACAAAAATAAAAGGCAAGGCAGCCAAGGTACTAGAATACAAGGAAATAGAGAGTTTCGATCAATTAAAGGATATCTTAACATCATTATTTGTGGACAAAAGGTCAATAGGAGCTGTCGGAGCGGAGTTTCACGCCTGTCGTCAACGAGATGGCGAGAGTGTAAAACTATTCGCGTGTAGAGTAGAGGAATTAGCAGGAGAATTATCCGAGCTAACGGTAAAGCCAGGGAACAGTAACGAAGTAAATGACGCGTTAGTAGGATCGGTACAAGAACGCGCTTTGGATGTTTTCACCCTCGGATTGAATGTAAGATTAAAGACAATTATAAGGTCTCGAAACTATGCGACATTAAATGCAGCTATAGGAGCAGCAATAGAAGAAGAACAAGCAATGGGTCTAAATAACTCACGGAACTTTAGGAAGTCCGATGATCAGCCCAGAAGAAGAGAAGGGTCAAACGTACCGCGTTGCGAACGCTGTAATAAATTAGGACATTTAGCGAGGAATTGCTATACGCGACTAAGCATGCCGCGAATAAACTATCCGACGCAACCGACGACACACATAAAAAGGGAAGTTCATCACGCCACGGTAGTCTGTCACTATTGTAAAAAACCGGGGCACCAAATCAGAGAATGCAGGGCCAGAGAAAGGGCAAACGAGCGAGAATATAGACCGCGCTATACAAACACTAATTACAGGCGCGACGACCCTAGACAGAATTTTAACAGGAACGCGAGCCGAGAATCATCTGGCGGAAATCGAGATTACGCGAACGCGAGCAGCGGAACACCCGACGATAGACAAACTAACGCAGGAGCCAGAGTGGACTCATATCGCGCGAATCTAGTAGTGACTTCCAAGATAGAGAATACCATTGAAATCTCGGCGCCGGAACTAATAGAGGAAAGAGCAAACATGCTAGTCGACACCGGTGCCGACATCACGTTAATAAAGATAGGAAAGGTGTTGGGCGACGTCCAAGCCCAAGACGAAGTAGTGTCCCTGCGAGGAATAGCTCCAATGGAAATCAAGACGCTGTGTCTAATACAGTTAAACATAAAAGTCGGGAATAAATTAATAACACACCCTTGCCGATTAGTAAGAGACGACTTTCCGTTAGAAGCAGACGGAATCGTAGGACAAGATTTTATGACCAAACACGACGTATGCATTCGGGCAAATCAAGGAATAGAATTGTACGGAATACGGTTCCCTTACTCCGGAGGAGGAAACGTAACGTTAAAACCGCGATCAGAAACGATTCTCTTAGCCAGAACGACGAGTAAAGGAGAAGGAATAGTAGAAGGACAATCTATTAAGCCAGGAGTGTTCATAGGAAATTCATTAACGGTAGGCAATGACGGTCAATGCGTAATAAGCGTAATGAACACCACAGCGGACGAAGTCCTTATCAATACGCCGACTGTGACGTTAGAAACACTGACGAGCGATGACATTGACCCGACGGACGCAATCTGCGATAAAGAGCGCGACGCGCCGACATATATGGTACACGCTGTACACGGGAGAAATAGGATGCAAGTCTTGCGCGAAAACCTCAGGACCGAACACCTAAATAGCGAGGAAAAGGCCAGCTTACTTGGACTTTGCGAAAAATATAACGAAATATTCGGATTAGAAGGAGACAAACTAGGATACTCCACAAAGGCGGAACATTCAATTACCCTAACCCAAGGTACCAAACCTATATACGTGAAACCGTATAGATTGCCCCAAGCACATACAGAGGAAGTAGATAGACAAGTTCAAGAGATGGTAGAAGAAGGAATAATTAGACCAAGCATCAGCCAATGGAACGCTCCCCTGCTAGTAGTCCCGAAAAAACCAGATGCTACAGGTAAACGCAGGCTAAGAGTAGTGGTAGATTTCAGGAAAGTAAACGACGCGACAATAGGCGATTCGTACCCTCTACCCAACATAACAGACATTCTAGACCAATTAGGCGGAGCGAAATACTTCTCAACTCTAGATTTAGCGTCAGGATTCCATCAAATAGCCATGAAAAAGGAAGACCGCGAAAAAACCGCATTCTCAACGCCGTACGGACATTTTGAGTATAATAGAATGCCATTCGGGCTCAAAAACGCCCCCGCGACGTTTCAAAGATTAATGAATACCGCGCTGTCGGGCCTACAAGGAATAAAATGTTTCGTGTATTTAGACGACATAGTAGTCTACGGACGTTCGTTAAAGGAACACCAAGAGCGACTAGAACTCGTGTTCAAACGCATACAAGAGAGTGGCCTAAAACTTCAACCCAACAAGTGCGAATTTCTACGCAAGGAAACCATATACTTAGGACACATAATAACCGAAAACGGCATCAAACCCGACCCGTCAAAATTAGATGCTGTCCGAAACTTCCCAATACCCAAAGGAGTTAAAGACGTGCAATCCTTCCTAGGTTTAGCCGGATATTACAGGAGATTCATAGATAATTTTTCACAAATCGCGAAACCATTGACACAACTTTTAAAGAAAGACCAAACATTCAGATGGACCGCGCAGGAGCAGGAAGCCCTCGAGATTCTAAAGGAAAAATTAATGACAGCACCGATATTGCAATATCCAGATTTCTCGAAACCGTTTGTTCTAACAACGGACGCTTCCGGAAAAGCGATAGGAGCAGTATTATCGCAAGGGAAAATAGGACAAGATCTGCCGATAGCATACGCGAGCAGGGTATTGAACAAGGCGGAAGAGAATTATAGTACAATCGAAAAGGAATTGTTAGCCATCGTATGGGCAACGCAACATTTCAGACCATACCTATACGGCACCAAATTCAAAATCGTGACAGACCACAAGCCACTTACTTGGCTTTTTAACGTTAAGGACCCTGGGTCTAGATTAATGAGGTGGAAATTGAAGTTAGCAGAATACGACTATAGCATAGAGTATAAGACCGGGAAGACTAACAAGAACGCTGACGCCCTCAGCAGAATGTTCGCGATAACGCGAGGAACGAAACAAAAGATTGACCGTGAAACAGTAGCCGGCGCCAGCGAAAGTACCAGCGAAAAAGACGAGTCCCGTGCAGACGGAAAATTGAGCGATACAACATACACGGAAGACGAAAAACTTCGATTGTTACGCGAATTCCACGACACACCCCTAGGTGGACATCTAGGCATAAAAAGAACCATGGAACGAATAAAATTAAAACACTCGTGGCCAGGTATGAGACAAGAAGTAGAGAAATATATTTCCAAATGCGAAAAATGCCAGAAAAATAAGCTATCAAAAGTAGCCAAAGCTCCAATGACAATCACAGATACCCCCACAGAACCGTTCGAGAAATGTGCACTCGACATAGTAGGGCCCTTACCCGAGACAGACAACGGAAACAAATACATATTAACGTTTCAAGACCTACTAACCAAATTCAGTAAAGCCATACCCCTCGAAAATCAAGAAGCAAACACAGTAGCAAAAGAATTTGTCACCAAAATAGTCTGCGAATACGGCATACCACAACGAGTGCTAACTGATCAAGGAACTAATTTTCTGAGCCAAGTCTTTAAAAATGTTTGTAAGCTATTAAAAATCGACAAAATTCAAACTACGGCTTACCACCCCCAATCAAACGGAGCACTAGAAAGAAGCCATCGCACACTGGCGGAATATCTAAAGAACTTTTTTTCGGGCGACCAGACGGACTGGGACAACTGGTTGCCGTACGCAATGTTCACTTATAACACGACCCCTCATACTACCACGGGCTACACGCCGTACGAACTTGTCTTCGGAAGGCAAGCTACCTTACCGACTTCGTTAAGACAACCACCCCAGCTAACGTATACCTACGACAAATACGCAGAAGAACTGCGCGAGAGATTACGGTCGGCCAACGACATCGCCCGCGAGACTATAGGAAAAAATAAAGAAAAATCAAAAACGTACTACGATAAGAAGACGGCGGACAAATCCTTTAAAGTTGGAGATCAAGTGCTACTGCACGACGAGACATTGAGACGCGGACGATCTAAAAAACTAACACCCGCGTGGATAGGTCCCTACTCGATACAAGCTACGCACGACAATAATAATTACACTATAGGAAAAGGACGAAAAACGCGTCGCGTACACGCGAACCGGCTTAAACATTTCATAGAATAGGGCAGGAATAGGGAAATGGTCGCAGACGTGAAGGGAATTAACGATACGCGAAACTTAGACAAAATAATATAGGTTAAAATAAGTTTATTAAAAACGTTGAAAATCGGCCTCGAGGACCGCCCCCCAGCAGGCCCACAGGTCGGGCGGCCGAGCAAGCCCAATGAACCGCTCTCCTTGTCGTTCTAAAACAATCACCGAACGCGAAATCATCAAATCAGAGAGTTCAACTAGAGCAGAGAACATTTGGGAAATAAGGGCATCAAGAAACTCACCAAACATTGCGCGTATGCCCCACGCGTCTTCGTCATCCAACCACTCGGCATTCTCGGCGTCGAAACAACGCCGAGCCCTGCGATATTCTCGCACCGCCCGCCGATAGGCATGATTGGTGTGACCGGGAGGAGACGGGAACTCCAATCTCTGAACAAAAACGAAAGTAAATAACACAAACTTCACGCCCTACACACACTCGCGTCAACCACAAAACGCCAACAAACTCGCACTACACGTACCAGTAAAAACATCGCGAGTTCTCGCGGAACAACCAATATAGACATCATTCTTGAACGAATCGCAACGGTATGAGCAGAGACGAAACAATCGAGCCCGCGAAAGCGATCTGCTCACGTTAGCAAATTTTTATCTCGAGCACGCACTCGCACGACGAAAGACTTCACAACTAACAGAACGAAACGCCGACTACACCTCGACATTATATATTTTTTTTTTATAGGATTACCGTCCTACAGTCGACGACACTATTCGTAGGAGGGACACCCCCCGACACAGACTTCGCTATAAAAGAATTTCAAGATCACCCCGGCATTTACTTCGAAAACCTAGGCGACCTACAGATTTATCGAGATAGCTGGAAATTAATATTACACATAGACATATCCTATATATATCGACGTGAAGCGACCCTCCAAGCTGTACTACATGACATACTTGCTCAATGTAAAACGCCTTCTACCGATAACTTACAAAAATTCTGCAAAACGTTCGGCACGAGAATTAGAGACGAGCTAGACCGCGTCGCTAAACTCCTTACCTACGTCCAGCAAACTATAAGCTCAGCACAAAAACAGCGCCGCGGATTAATAGACGGATTAGGTTACATAGGCAAATCACTCTTCGGACTAATGGATTCCGAAGATAGGAAGAAAATCAACGACCAAATAGACTTTTTAAAGGGACAGGAAAACAGACTAAAAAATATAATAAAGGGACAAATGCAAATCGTTAGAGCCAACGCCGAACTTCTCAACGAGACTATACATAACATACAAGACAACGAAAAAACGCTCTTAAACGCGACTTGGCAAATTCAATATCAACTACAACAGTCAACTGACATTACTAGATTTCGAGAGACAATAGACGAGCACCTCATTTTAATAAATAGCGTCACGGAAACACTATTGCACGACGCACAGGACCTGTTAGAATTCATAATGGATATAAAGAAAGGAATCCTTAACCCACGATTAATACCACCAGCTCAAATCATAACATACCTCACTTCAGCACTTCCATCTATTCCGAAAGGATTAGACTTCCCTATCGGAATAAAATTAGAAAACATGCATGTCCTATATGATATCCTAACTCTCTCCGCATTTTCGGATACTAAATCAATTACCGTAGTACTAGACATCCCATTGTTGAGCGCAAAGAAATTCAAATTAAGTAAGGTACACCCGGTACCTACAAAGGTAAACGACTCATTCTACGCATATATAGAACCCCTCGACTCATACGTAGTACTTGACACTTCAGTGCAAGATTACATACAACTAAGTAAACAAGACTTAGCAGAATGTAAAATTATAAACGATCTATATCTCTGTACCTCTAATCACCCAATGTTCAAAGCAATACCATACGGACCCTGCGAAGTACAGTTGTACACAAAATTGACACAAAAACCAAACAATTGTAAAATACGAATCATGACACTAAACCACACGATCCTGATAGAATTACAACAACCGGGTACATGGATTTATATTGCGCCGAAACAAATACAACTAGCAGTAACCTGCGACGATAAAAACACAAACATGTATAGTATTAAGGACTCTGGTATCATAACGATAAGAAATAAATGTACAATCACTACCGCCGAATTCACGATAGAAACCGGTAAGCAATACGGAATAGAAAAAACATGGAACTACTTACCTGGTTACAATTTGTCACTAGACGAAATTACGCTTCCACAAACCACTGTAAATTCATATCGAAACACAAACTTCGAACTTAAAAGGATAATCAAACACCCGGAAGAATTAAATAAAGTTAGGAAAAAATTAGAAGACTTACAAAACGATTTAGAAAAACCCGAGATTATACCAACCGAGTATCATTATAGCTTCTTCACACTATCTTCAATAACGGGATTTATAACAATCACTCTATGTATCTTCGCACTCTATAAATGCATTGTACGATGCAAAGCGAGAACACCACGGCATTGTACAACGAATAACACAAGTCGCGACAAAACCACGCAAAAACCCGAGGCGATAATCAAAATAGTTAGTAAGGAAGAAACGTCCTCCACAAATTCTCTTTGAAACACTATAATCATCATAAACAAACTATTGTCGCTATATTATATAAATATTATAACCTCTCACTGTCAAATATATAAGACAGTTTATATTCATACTCACCGAGTTACCATTATAATCTAGTTTAAGAAAAATGTAAGTCGATGATAATCAATCCAACTATTACGAGTTTTGGGATTTCCCTAAGATAGTTTATCATCGGCAGTTGGAAAAGCTATGGCTTTTCCTCCCCAAGGGGGGAGGGATGTTGTGCCCAGGCAACGCCCAAGCACACGTATTATACACGTTATACATATTATATTACCGTAGAACGTTCGAGACGTTCCTAAGCCAAATCGGTTGCGAGGCAAAGCGCGAATCTACAAAATCAGCGGAATTGCGAGCGCTTCAAGGTGACCACATACGGCGCCGCGAAGCGGGGGGCCCACGCCCAATAGCGGAACAAAAACCGATTTGCCGCCGCAAATCGACAGACTGGAGATCCGACCCTCGACTGGGTAACACGGCTAAAACCTACTTGTACACTTCTGTCTAGTTTAGTGTTTTTGAATAAAGACTTAGTCTTTGAGCTTAAACAAACTTGGTGCAGTTCACCCGGTGGATTCTTATCCTTTAAACACTCCCGAAACCACGATTACGCCAGATCCCCTACCAGCCTTGCGAGCCATCACGCAGGGCACAACACTCAATTATAACGAGTGTAAAATTTTACAAGGGTACATTAAAAAATGTCCAAATGTTTCCCCGGCAATGCATTGTCAAATGAAATTGCAGTTAGCACATTCACTGTTGTGACGATCATAATTATTACTATTGACGGCAATAATTACCATGTCATTGGTTGTTTTAATAAAAAAACTAATATTGATAGACCATAAATACACATAGGTATGCAAGTGATGATACATCTATGATACATCTATGATGAAGAGATGTGATATGCAAGATGTTTTGAAGAAGGGGTGGTCTTCAGATTATCTCGTGGTGCAGGTCAAATTTTTCACCCACGCTCTTGTGTGGCGCGCAAGAAAGCACCACGCTCCTGCTCGCGCGCCAGAAAGCACCACGCTCCTGCTCGCGCGCCAGAAAGCACCACGCTCCTGCTCGCGCGCCAGAAAGCACCACGCTCCTGCTCGCGCGCCAGAAAGCACCACGCTCCTGCCCGCGTTCCAACCTCGACTCCAGAAGAGTTTACATAAGAGACAGAAAAGGTAGTTGGAAAAGGACAAAACGGCACTTGAAACCAGGCTCGTCGCGCGCCTCAGGATTTCTGACAGTGCGGAAATCGTGAGGCGCGCGACGATCCTGCCAACCGATCCTGGCAGCCAAGACTCCAGAGGCAACGCCGTCGATAAGCCGTGCCTCGTTGGGTTTCGAGGACTTCGACCCTCGTGACCAGGGGGGGCCGTACAATGTTGTCCCCTAAGACGTGGCGAATCGAAAATTCTACATTTCTCACCGGATCTTGGCGAAAGTGACGTGAATCGTTTCCTTGTGTTTTCCCGATGAAAATGGTCCAAAAACGACACAAATCGGATTGTAATTAAGGAATCTTCATAATAAATTGATTTCCATAACTTCGTTAAAAATAGCCCGATTTACATGAAATTTGGTATAATTTTCATTTGAAAAACGTAAGGAATCCATCGATATCACTTCCATATCGATACGATAAAGAATAAAGAATACAGTTTTTCTGAAACAGGTCCGATCCTCGGCCGACCACAGCGTATCGAGGTCGGCGACCCACAGTCGAGGGTGAAATATTCATTACAGCGTATTAAGAAATTCTTTATTCTTTATCGTATCGATATGAAAGTAACCCCAATGGATTCCTGGCGTTCTCCTAATTAAAATTATCCAAAATGTCGTGCAAATCGGAGTACTTTTACACAAGCAATACAAATCATAAAAGGAGTAGGTATTTTTTTACCACACTCTCTTATCGTATCGATATGGAAGTGACACCAATGATTCCTGGCTCAACCAGGAGCCCGACAAGAGTGTAACTTATCCAAAATCATGATTAGATCGATGTAGACTCTGTGATCCGTACGGTAATCAAAATAGTTGTGAAAACTTTGTTTTATGAAGAATGCTCGGATTTCGTGGTCCGAACGATGACCAGAACGAGCAAAGAACCTTGCTGATTGGCCAAATTTTCCTTGGAGAGGAGGGACCTTCTCTCTATGAGTTCGACGGTGTAGGAGGAACCCCCCTCTCCCTCTTCACAGCGTAGAGGGTGAAAATTAGACATCTGCTTACCAAAACTGCCCAGATGGATCGGCCAGAGTCTCGACATGGTCGCGGTTTATAACCGTATTGTCCCGCGGGTCAGCGATGGAATCCGCCGATGGAGCAATATACTCATTAACTCAGAGCGAAGAAAGTCGAAACCCCTGAAAAACGGCACGATGTCGATTGCCCCTTTTCGACATCTGGCAGACAAATGCTTCCCGACGAAACCTTCGGAAACAAGCAATTGCCTAATTGTAAACGAATGAATGAATTTGGCTTCGTAAATTGTTAAATCGCCCGCTGTAAACGAGAAACGAATTTTCGCTTCGCACTGAGCCCGCTTTTGTCCCGCAACACGGAACACTAAGTATACAGGGTGTCCCAAAAATGTCGGAGTTCCTTGAAAGGGGTGACTCAGGGGGTGATTTGAAACAACTTTTTCCTTAGCGAAAATATTGTCCGAAGTTTCGTTTAGGAGATATTAACAAAAACCCCCGACCAATCAGAGCGCGCGCCTTCCGCCCGAGCTCCCGCGGTAGCGTTGGCTACGCGGTAGGCGGCTGCGCTTGTACTACGAACGTACGAACAAGCAAGTCGGCATGCATCGAAGTAAACTGCGTTACACAGACTTTTTTTAAACAGAATCTTAAATAATAATTGTTTGAGGTCAGAGGACAAGAAATACATCAATTTCATTTTCAAATAAGGCATAAACTAAATGGTAATGTAACAGAAAATGTACGACAAGTGATCGTAATTCGTTATTGAGGTAAAAATCCGTAGATTAATAACGGCCAACATAACTAAAGTTAAAAAATAATATCAGGTGTATGAATAAATTGTTTCCGACTGGATTTACATAATCAGTACAAAGCTACCGAATTTCTATCGCGGTGATGTTCGTAAGCTGCCAGAAAAATGGCGAAAGGTAATTAACAGTAATGGAAATTGTTTCGATGATTGAAATGTTTTCATATTTTTTAAATCAAACTGTTATTGTACCTACCCTAAAATCGAACAGAATTTATTTCTACACCTAATAATCACCAATAAATTAAATAAAACTCACCCTTTCGGACATTCCTTTCCTTTCTTTTCGGAAAGCTGTGTCACTAAGTAGGTTACTGTACCGATCCTGGTCATCGGTGGACGAAAAGTTTTATGGCAGGGTAGCGCCCGGTGCTCAGCTGATCGCAGGTATACGACACCACCCGAAGGTAAGGGTCGTAACGTCAAGTGCGTCCGGGTTAATGTACCGAATATTTACTTCACTGCACGGTCACTAACACTGATCACTTATTTTATTTTTCATGGAACGTGTTGTTCCTGCGTTATAAAAATTGTCTATCCACACCTCCGCACGTACGATCAGCTGTCTTTGGACGGCAAGCAAAGTTTGTGGTATTATGTTCGTCACCGCAGCGTGAATTCGCACAACGATGTTCAGAATAATTTTGACGCCAAACGCCGAATCGTACCCTAGCTTGGGGTTTGGATATGCGGGTACTCCCGTGAAAACGCTCGCACAGTAGCACTTGCGTCCCCGTTGTTCCGGGCGTACACCCAGAACATCGCGTAATAGGTATTATTGGGCGGTGAACATTTCTGCGACGAGATTGCTAGCTGACTGACAGGATTTTTCCCAAGCAACTTCCTCTACCCCCAAGTAGCTTCTCTCGTTCCATTATGAGTTAACTCCCACCAGGACAAGAGGCTTTAGGTAAAAAGAAGCCAGCACATTTTCGAAACACACGTGCTTCCCAGAAGTGCAACGAACGAACCGTCGTACACTTTCACAAAAGCCCGCGCTCCGTCCTTTTACTGCCATTGTACCCAATGCTTCGAGGTAGGCAGCAGACACCACGTGTTTCGGTTCGAAAGGGTCCGAAGAGAAGAGAAACAGAAAGTCTTCGAGTTGCTATAAAGAAGAAAATGCATACCATTCCTGTTTCCCCTTTCCGATATCCTGATTTCACGTCTGCTACGAGGCGGAACCAATTAAGTCATAAATTATCCAAAACTGTAGGCAACCGTTCTCTACCGCCGACTAGCGGGACAATACGGTCATAAACCGCGACCCTGGCGAAATGCTCTGGCCGATCAGCCTGATTAATTTTGGGGAAGCAGAATTTAAAAAGTATTATCCAACATCAATACGCCTCGCGGAGACACACAGGAAGAAAAGGGGTAGTCCGCTGACAGCGCGTGGTCCCGCTTGCGTCGTCCTGTCCGCTGACAGCGCGTGATCCCGCCTGCGTCGTGCTTCCTTCAAATTAAAGTCAGATCCCTTATCTCTCGAGTATAAACACGCGCTCGATTTTCAAAACAAAAGCACGCGTTGACGTATTCCGTGCGAGAGAAGGTGGACTTTAAGTCCGATTGGTCCTAATCTAACCAATCTGCCCTGCATCCCTCCCGAACGGCCACTGTCTTGAAGAGGCCCACTTCACAGCAATATCTCTTGCCCGAGACCCACCTTCTCTCGCACGGAATACGTCGACGCGTGCTTTTGTTTTGAAATTCGAGCGCGTGTTTATACACGAGAGATAAGCAGGCCCGATTGGTTCGTTTAGGACCAATCGAACTTCAAGCCCACCTTCTCTCGCAAGGAATACGTCGTCGCGTGCTTTTGTTTTGAAAATCGAGCGCGTGTTTATACTGGTGGGCCTCGGGGAGGAGATATTGCTGTGAAGAGGGCCTCTTCAAGACAGTGGCCGTTTGGGCGGGATGCAGGGCAGATTGGTTCGGTTACGACCAATCGGTCTTCAAGCCCACCTTTTCTCGCACGGAATACGTCGAGGCGTGCTTTTGTTTTGAAATTCGAGCGCGTGTTTATACTCGGGAGATAAGGGATTCGTCTTTAATTTGAAGGTAGGACGTAGCAGGCGGAACTACGCGCAGTTTTGGGTAATTTATGGCTTAGTTGGTTCCGCCTCGTAGCAGACGTGAAATCAGGATATCGGAAAGGGGAAACAGGAATGGTATGCATTTTCTTCTTTATAGCAACTCGAAGACTTTCTGTTTCTCTTCTCTTCGGACCCTTTCGAACCGAAACACGTGGTGTCTGCTGCCTACCTCGAAGCATTGGGTACAATGGCAGTAAAAGGACGGAGCGCGGGCTTTTGTGAAAGTGTACGATGGTTCGTTCGTTGCACTTCTGGGAAGCACGTGTGTTTCGAAAATGTGCTGGCTTCTTTTTACCTAAAGCCTCTTGTCCTGGTGGGAGTTAACTCATAATGGAACGAAAGAAGCTACTTGGGGGTGGAGGAAGTTGCTTGGGAAAAATCCTGTGAGTCAGCTAGCAATCTCGTCGCAGAAATGTTCACGGCCCAATAATACCTATTACGCGATGTTCTGGGTGTACGCCCGGAACAACGGGGACGCAAGTGCTACTGTGCGAGCGTTTTCACGGGAGTACCCGCATATTCAAACCCCAAGCTAGGGTACGATTCGGCGTTTGGCGTCAAAATTATTCTGAACATCGTTGTGCGAATTCACGCTGCGGTGACGAACATAATACCACAAACTTTGCAGGCCGTCCAAAGACAGCTGATCGTACGTGCGGAGGTGTGGATAGACAATTTTTATAACGCAGGAACAACACGTTCCATGAAAAATAAAATAAGTGATCAGTGTTAGTGGCCGTGCAGTGAAGTGAATATTCGGTACATTAACCCGGACGCACTTGACGTTACGACCCTTACCTTCGGGTGGTGTCGTATACCTGCGATCAGCTGAGCACCGGGCGCTACCCTGCCATAAAACTTTTCGTCCACCGATGACCAGGATCGGTACAGTGACCTACTTAGTGACACAGCTTTCCGAAAAGAAAGGAAAGGAATGTCCGAAAGGGTGAGTTTTATTTAATTTATTGGTGATTATTAGGTGTAGAAATAAATTCTGTTCGATTTTAGGGTAGGTACAATAACAGTTTGATTTAAAAAATATGAAAACATTTCAATCATCGAAACAATTTCCATTACTGTTAATTACCTTTCGCCATTTTTCTGGCAGCTTACGAACATCACCGCGATAGAAATTCGGTAGCTTTGTACTGATTATGTAAATCCAGTCGGAAACAATTTATTCATACACCTGATATTATTTTTTAACTTTAGTTATGTTGGCCGTTATTAATCTACGGATTTTTACCTCAATAACGAATTACGATCACTTGTCGTACATTTTCTGTTACATTACCATTTAGTTTATGCCTTATTTGAAAATGAAATTGATGTATTTCTTGTCCTCTCACCTCAAACAATTATTATTTAAGATTCTGTTTAAAAAAAGTCTGTGTAACGCGGTTTACTTCGATGCATGCCGACTTGCTTGTTCGTACGTTCGTAGTACAAGCGCAGCCGCCTACCGCGTAGCCAACGCTACCGCGGGAGCTCGGGCGGAAGGCGCGCGCTCTGATTGGTCGGGGGTTTTTGTTAATATCTCCTAAACGAAACTTCGGACAATATTTTCGCTAAGGAAAAAGTTGTTTCAAATCACCCCCTGAGTCACCCCTTTCAAGGAACTCCGACATTTTTGGGACACCCTGTATAGTTTTTTCATATAATTTTTAAATAGGTACAAAAATTAGTCCATTAGTACGTTTATTACGGTTACTTTCCTTATACTTATTCTCTTTTTATAAGGTTCTTTGCTCGTTCTGGTCATCCTTCTGGTCATCGACCACGGAATGCCTACTCCTTTTATAATTTGTATTGTTTGTGTAAAAGTAGTCCGATTTGCATGATATTTGTGATAATTTTAATTGGGAGAACGCAAGGAATCCATTAGTGTTACTTTTATATCGATGCGACGAAGAACAACGAATTTCTTAATACGCTGTAATGAATATTTCACCCTCGACTGTGGGTCGCCGACCTCGATTCGCTGCGGTCGGCCAAGGATTCATACCTGTTTCAGAAAAACTGTATTCTTTACTCTTCATCGTATCGATATGGAAGTGATATCGATGGATTCCTTACGTTTTTCAAATGAAAATTATACCAAATTTCATGTAAATCGGGCTATTTTTAACGAAGTTATGGAAATCAATTTATTATGAAGATTCCTTAATTACAATCCGATTTGTGTCGTTTTTGGACCATTTTCATCGGGAAAACACAAGGAAACGATTCACGCCACTTTCGCCAAGATCCGGTGAGAAATGTAGAATTTTCGATTCGCCACGTCTTAGGGGACAACATTGTACGGCCCCCCCTGGTCACGAGGGTCGAAGTCCTCGAAACCCAACGAGGCACGGCTTATCGACGGCGTTGCCTCTGGAGTCTTGGCTGCCAGGATCGGTTGGCAGGATCGTCGCGCGCCTCACGATTTCCGCACTGTCAGAAATCCTGAGGCGCGCGACGAGCCTGGTTTCAAGTGCCGTTTTGTCCTTTTCCAACTACCTTTTCTGTCTCTTATGTAAACTCTTCTGGAGTCGAGGTTGGAACGCGGGCAGGAGCGTGGTGCTTTCTGGCGCGCGAGCAGGAGCGTGGTGCTTTCTGGCGCGCGAGCAGGAGCGTGGTGCTTTCTGGCGCGCGAGCAGGAGCGTGGTGCTTTCTTGCGCGCCACACAAGAGCGTGGGTGAAAAATTTGACCTGCACCACGAGACAATCTGAAGACCACCCCTTCTTCAAAACATCTTGCATATCACATCTCTTCATCATAGATGTATCATAGATGTATCATCACTTGCATACCTATGTGTATTTATGGTCTATCAATATTAGTTTTTTTATTAAAACAACCAATGACATGGTAATTATTGCCGTCAATAGTAATAATTATGATCGTCACAACAGTGAATGTGCTAACTGCAATTTCATTTGACAGTGCATTGCCGGGGAAACATTTGGACATTTTTTAATGTACCCTTGTAAAATTTTACACTCGTTATAACTGAGTCATAAACCATTTCCAGAATTTATAGCACCTTCAGGTCAACCAAATTTAGCTTCGTAAAAACAGATGTTTCAGTGTACCCTATAGTAACAGCATTTATGATATAAGCCATGTATATCGAGGAATTTGTATACTTTTCGCGAACGTATATCGCGATCGTGTCTTTACGATCGTTTCGCAGATCGATAAAATACATCGAACAGGTCGTATACAATACACCACTGTGGTGAATCGTGTAAAAAGCATGTGGGGTCGACGTAGAAATGGGAGCCCGAACTCGCTATCTCTAAGTAGTGAAGGGTACGACCTTCTGGCCTGCGCGAAGGACCGCCGCGATCCGGCTTCACGAACTTTTGCGTGCCGCGCGGCGTCTGACGCGCCGGACCGCATGCCGGAACGTCCGTGTAAAGGGCCCTATTATGACCAATCGTACCTGTAAGGATGCATACGTGAAGTTTCCACCTCTTCATAGTAATATTTCCTCCCTATGGCGAACGTTCTCTTGCACCCAATCGTTATGCGTCCTTCTGTTTTTATATTCGGGCGCGTGTATAGACTCGCGCGATAAGAGATCCGCGTGTAATTTGAAAAGAGGATGGCGCAGGCGAGACCACGCGCAAACTGTCCCCGGGTGCCCCCTCGAAGTGTCTTTAACGCTTATCGCGTGTAATCGCGTGTGATTTTTTAGTACAACAGCGCGGTGGTTGAAGCTGTATATGTAGATCAATTGTTTATAAAAATATATTAGCAGTGGATTGCTGATGAACGCGGCGGATTGATTGCAACGTGTGCAATGTAACCACGCGTATTTCCACATACTTATAATGAAACTGAAATTAGTTTATTAATGGCTGAAAAAAAGATATTCTATTTACCCTGCTCCCACGACTACATATTTATCACCTTTAACCATGACTGTTGAGACTTGGGGTATTTATGTTTATTCCCTGCGCCTGGCGAACACCTGGGTCGCCAATTCTAATTGCCATAATCCTGGGACTGTCCGCGACGCCTTCACCAATGGCCTTTTTAATTTTTATTGCTGGCCTAGGCCTTAAGAATCCCAGGCGATTGGTCACCAGCACCTTCTGTCACACCTTGACCAATTAGATTTTGGCATAATTACCTCCACCCGGAATTTCAGCTACGGAGGGAGGATCCAATGTTTACGTGTTAAGGGGGGTTTGCGCCTTGTTGGGCCGAAAAATAGGTAATTCTTTGTGAATTTTTCCGATAAAAACGGTTCGTCAAATTAATTTGAGCTTTGGCAGGCCGTCTTATTGTATCTTGAACTATTGTTCTGAATTTTTGTATGACAGTGAAAAAAACATGGCAGATACAAAAAGAGCGTTGAAAAATAATCGGGTGGTCCTGGCGTTGATGAAAAGTACTGTAAGGTTTATCCGAAACACACAAAAGATAAGAGATTCTTAATCTATATGAATGTGGCTATCGGTGGTAGTAGATTTATTAATACATATAAAAAAAATGTTAAAATGACAGCCCTTTGAAGAAGGCGAAGCGTCCTGACTTGAGTCTGAAACAGGTTTTGCCGCAAAATCGGGAAAACTTCTTTAAATAAAAAAGGAATGGTAACAGATACTGCAATAAATCTACTACCACCGATAGCCACATTCATATAGATTAAGAATCTCTTTTCTTTTTTTTGTTTCGGATAAACTTTACAGTACTTTTTGTCAACGCCAGGATCACCCGATTATTTTCCAACGCTCTTTTTGTATCTGCCATGTTTTTTTTCACTGTCACACAACAATTCAGAACAATAGTTCAAGATACAATAAGACGGCCTGCCAAAGCTCAAATTAATTTGACGAACCGTTTTTATAGAAAAAATTCACAAAGAATTACCTATTTTTCGGCCCAACAAGGCGCAAACCCCCCTTAAGGGAAAACACGGAACAGAGGCAGAATAAAACGAAAAGTCAAAGTGTTCGAACATTAGATAGTTCAGTGACTTATGAGTGTACCGTGTCATATTAAATATAATAATAATCACACTATCTATTGATTTATACAGGCAAATGCCTTGGCTGTGGAAAATAAAAACCAAGTAGTATTCAAATAGGAATTTAAAAACGGAATCGTACGACAGGCTCATCGACTTGGTGAAACCACATTTTCCGGAAGCCGATAAGGAATTCATCCGTAAAAACATATAAAGCCTTCGTGAAGTTTTCCGGAAAGAGTTAAAAAAAGTGGCAGAGTCGAAACGTTCCGGCAAGGGGACAGAACAGATATACATACGTCCCTACCTTATGGTATTACGAGCAGATCCTGATCTCATTTACGGTAGATTAGGAGACCCCAAGCACCAGTATGTCCAATCTTTCCCGGAGGAACCTTCCGAGGTGGAAGGAGACAATACAGCCATAACTAATTTAGAAGATGCAGAGGCAGTAATGATTGAAACGGGCCCCGCTGAAAGTGGAACTCAGCCTGATGATTGAGTAATTTTATTTGTTTATTTTATTATTATTACGAATACGGGCCAAAAGTACTAACTACGAAGAAAAATCATTTTAATGTAGGGCTGAAAGTAAACAAGAAACAGAATATCTAATGAATAATATTTTATTGACAATTTTGCATTGGCATAAGAAAAGGAATGTAAACATTTATGAAATTATAGTTTATTTTCTATTATACCGATTTCACACTCTTGGATTGACTATGTATTACAATTGTACAGAGTTGTGCAGAATTACAATTGATTACTCCATAAATTATAATTACAAAGTAATTCAATTACATCATATTGAAACAGTAATATTAACACATGCGCAGATTGACAATGTGCAAGGTGTTAAAAAAGTAATGTTCACTGGTTTGGTGGGTGAATGTACATCTGTGGACCGGTAGAGATTTGTAAACGAATCTTGCTACGAAATTGTTTATTACATTGAAATTAATGTTTGAACGATTAGATTGTGTAGAGTTGCACGTAGAGGCATGGACCTACTACTAAGTACTCTGCCGCTTTGATAGTTTCTACCCGAATGGTGGGGTCTGGCACAGTGGCCTGGTGGGCCTAACTAGGTCAATGCACCTTGCACTATCTTCTGTCGCTTTAAACGTCGTATTGTGTTTGTTTACGTTTGGGGGTACGCATTGTGGCAGGCCCCACCGTTTGGGTAAATACTACCAAACGGGCACAGTTGTGGTATGCCCATACCTCTGCGTGCAACTCTACACAATCGAATCGTTGAAACATTAATTTCCAATGTAATAAACAAATTCGTAGCAAGATTTGTTTATGTTACATGGGCCCTTCAGGTCCATCCCGTGCTCGCTATCCACGCGTCGCTTTCTTTCGACATCGGCGATTCAGCGGAATCGCCTCGCGCGCGGCAGGCAGGTCGCCGAACCGCGGAATCCAGGGTCGTCTGCACAACGTGACCATCGACAGCCCGGGCCTCGATATTTCGAAATAAGGAGCGATCGACAGGTGCCGACGGGGCGATTTCCCCCGTCGGACTTCGAAAAAACGCGAGGCAAGAACGGTAGCAGGCGAGTTGGAACCGGGGCATTCGATTTTGGGTTTTGGAGTCGATCTGATCGACACGCGTACGCGCGGTAGGAACTCCACCCACCGATAGAACATTCTCATTCTTGAACTCGAGATAGGAAGTGACGACGGACCAGAGGACCGTCTAGATACCGCGATCACGTCTCCGCGTAGAGTCCGCGAAGTACGCTCGGCCGATAGAATTCGTGAGAAGGGTAACTCCGTCCGATATATTGGAAACGGCCTCGCCGGGAGAGCCCCTCGCGAAAATCGAAATCCGACGTTAGAGACAGTGCGCTACGACGGGCCCCAGGGCCACCGAATTCCGAGAGCACAGCGAGCGACCACGACCTACCCTAGGGTCAGCGACTCTGCGAGCGATTGAAACGCTAGACGGCAAGCGTGCCACGCGCGATACCCTAGCGTCAGCAGAGACGGAGCGCCGTCTCTGAGGTATGTAATTTACATTATCTTTACTCAGAATATATACTGAATTTTATCGTTGTTCCTTAAATCCCTTTGTAAACATTCATTTCAACCCCTTCCCCTTCCTGGTAAGTATAGTCAAGGTGGGCCTAAGCCCTTTAAAAGAGCAAGAACCCGGTAGATCATTCCAGCCGCTCGGGGTGATCTACAGACAGTCCCTTCAGGACGTAACATTTACAAATCTCTACCGGTCCACAGGTGTACATTCACCCACCAGACTAGTGAACATTAGTTTTTTAACACTCTGTACAGTGTACACAAATGATTATTATTAACGTATATGTATATTAATACTATTTAACACATTTAATTCGCTTGTACAACAAATGAGAGAAGGGTAAATAAAAGAAAAGGAATATCGCTAACCGGTGTCTGTTACCCGATTATAGACATGAAAGATAAATATCAACATTTATCTCAGATCTTCAGATCATTACACTAATTAGCAATTGAATTAATTGAAAAGTTAGAATTATGTAATTCAATTACGGCGTAATTTAATTATTATGTAATTGAAGTACAATGTAATGAAATTACGGTGTAATTGAAATAGCACAACTCTACAATTACCTACACGATACTCGCTCGACCTCATTACGCTCTCTCATCCTCTCCTTATTCCCGTCCATACAATCTTTCCTCTCCCACTCTGTCACCTGCTCTCGCTCCTTTTGACAATAATTATCGTATCACGCCCTCACGTCACTATTACATCACGCTCGCTCTCCTTACCATTCGCTATCCATTCTCTTTCTCTCTCTCTCTCTCTCTCTCTCTCTCACTCTCTCCCTCTCTCCCTGCTTCATTCGTTCCCCAGCACTCATTCGGAAGGTGAGGCTTTTTGGGTACCGCCTCCGATTATATTGGTTTTTGGATATTTTTTACAGGAGCAAAAAATAAGAAATACAGTTTTTCTTATATTGGCGCAGTTACATATTTATGGAGTAAAAGAACCCTACGAAGTTCACAAAAGGAGGTACAAAAGTAACTGACGACAAGAACATCACGCATACAGCAACTTATGACGCAAATGAAATCTACAGGGTGTCCGCGGGAACTAGAAACACCTCAATATCTCCTAAACTATTGGAGATAAAAATATTTAAAAAATAGGGAATTGCATGGTTCGAGGGCGCAAATTGATTATCCGGAACGAATTTTTTTTTCGATTATTATTTTAAAAGATACGATGGTCAAGTTCGGTTCTGTAAATGGCACTACGTTTTTTGAAGAGGTGAGTTGATAGTGCTTTCCAAGACAAATTCAATAAGCATTAATGTATACACTTGATTTCCACTGGTTTTTGAGATATTGCGCTTGCAAATTTACTGATTTTCACTGGAAGAAAACGCGCTAAAGTAGCAAGGACCGGGGACGGTCAGACAAGCACCACGGGTGGCACTGCCTGTTGAAACTGATACCTACCTGCCAAGGGTCTACCCCGAGACTGGCAGGCCCAAAGGCTGGACAATTCTTTTCCGTCAGAAATGCTACTTAGGTAGGTACATCTGCGGTGTCAAGAAGCGCACCGTTAGTTTTATTTCGCACTTGCTTCTACGCTCGGATGGCCGGTTCTTCTGGAAGGGATGCAAGTTGGATTGGGAGCAGATTGTAGTAGAATGCTTTTGTTTTGATATTGAAATTCGTGTTTATACTCGAGAGGACCACGCGTCGACAGCGGGCTACCCCTTTTCTTCCTGTGTCTCTCCACGAGGAGTATTGACGGTGGATTGTAGGAGCGTAGATGTCGGGATGCCAGTTATTGAATTCAGGAGACGATAGAAACACTTTATTAGAAAACACACATGTACTATAATTAAAGTAAATCGTATTCCTCTCGGGCAGGAGTACTGATAACGATCGAACTTGAGCCCCACTTCGCGCAGACCGATTACACGGAGGGTAGTCGAGTCACACACTGCACAAATGATACAGGGTAATTCTGAAGCAACGCCCGTCAAGAAGATGCGGCCTGGTACCCCGTGGCGAGGACAGACCTTCGCAGTGCCTCGCCCGATTTTTATGGCTTTTTCCGGAAAAAGGTATGAATCTTGGGCCGAACGTAGCGAAGTGAGGTCAAGCCCCCGCAGTCGAGGGTGCAATATCCAGTACAGCGTATTAAGAAATTCTTTTCTTCATCGTATCGAAAGGGAAGTGACGCCAATGGATTCCTTATGTTTTTCTGATGACAATCATACCAAATATCATGCAAATCGGACTACTTTGACACAAGCTATTTGTAGTCCTTATGTAAAAGTTGTCCGATTTACACGACATTTGTAATGATTTTCATCGGAAAACCACAAGGAATCCATCGGCGACACTTCGATATCCATACGATAAAGAATAAAGAATTATTTTATTTCTTAAACAGATATTGGGTAATTCTGGAGCTACCGGCGTCAAGGAGATGCGCCCTGGTACCCCGTGGCGAGGACAGACCTTCGCAGTGCCCCTCACCCGATTTTTATGGCTTTTTCCGGAAAAAGGTATGAATCCTGGGTCGAACGTAGCGAATTGAGGTCGAGCCCTCGCAGTCGAGGGATTACAGCGTATTAAGAAATTCTTTTCTTCACCGTATCGAAAGGGAAGTGACGCCAATGGATTCCATATGTTTTTCTGATGAAAATCATCCAAATATCATGCAAATCGGACTACTTTGACACAAGCTATTTGTAGTCCTTATGTAAAAGTTGTCCGATTTACACGACATTTGTAATGATTTTCATCGGAAAAACATAAGGAATCCATCGGCGACACTTCCATATCCATACGATAAAGAATAAAGAATTATTTTATTTCCTAAACAGATACAGGGTAATAATTCTGGAGCTGTGCCCGTCACCCCGTGGCGAGGGCTGCCCTTCGCAGTGCCTCACTCGAATTTTATGGCTTTTTCCGGAAAAAGGTACGAATCTTGGGCCGAACGTAGCGAATTAGGGTCAGGCCCCCGCAGTGGAGGGTGAAATATCCATTACAGTGTATTAAGAAATTATTTTCTTCGTCGTGTCGAAAGGGAAGTGAGGCCAATGTATTCCGGGCGTTCTCCCGATTAAAATCATACCAAACATCATGCAAATCGGACTACCTTTCGACACGATGAAGAAAAGAATTTCTTAATACGCTGTAATGGATATGTCACCCGGGACTGCGGGGGCTCGACCTCACTTCGCTACGTTCGGCCCAGGATTCGTACCTTTTTCCGGAAAAAGCCATAAAAATCGGGCGAGGCACTGCGAAGGTCTGTCCTCGCCACGGGGTACCAGGCCGCATCTTCTTGACGGGCGTTGCTCCAGAATTACCCTGTATCATTTGCGCAGTGTGTGACTCGACTACCCTCCGTGTAATCGGTCTGCGCGAAGTGGGGCTCAAGTTCGATCGTTATCAGTACTCCTGCCCGAGAGGAATACGATTTACTTTAATTATAGTACATGTGTGTTTTCTAATAAAGTGTTTCTATCGTCTCCTGAATTCAATAACTGGCATCCCGACATCTACGCTCCTACAATCCACCGTCAATACTCCTCGTGGAGAGACACAGGAAGAAAAGGGGTAGCCCGCTGTCGACGCGTGGTCCTCTCGAGTATAAACACGAATTTCAATATCAAAACAAAAGCATGCGTTGACGTATTCCGTGCGTGAGAAGGTGGGCATTGGGGAGGAGGTATTGCTGTGCAGAGGACCTCTTCCAGCTTGAGCAGCCGTTTGTGATGGTTGCAAATCCGATTGGTTCTACTACAATCTGCTCCCAATCCAACTTGCATCCCTTCCAGAAGAACCGGCCATCCGAGCGTAGAAGCAAGTGCGAAATAAAACTAACGGTGCGCTTCTCGGTGCCGCAGATGTACCTACCTAAGTAGCATATCTGACGGAAAAGAATTGTCCAGCCTTTGGGCCTGCCAGTCTCGGGGTAGACCCTTGGCAGGTAGGTATCAGTTTCAACAGGCAGTGCCACCCGTGGTGCTTGTCTGACCGTCCCCGGTCCTTGCTACTTTAGCGCGTTTTCTTCCAGTGAAAATCAGTAAATTTGCAAGCGCAATATCTCAAAAACCAGTGGAAATCAAGTGTATACATTAATGCTTATTGAATTTGTCTTGGAAAGCACTATCAACTCACCTCTTCAAAAAACGTAGTGCCATTTACAGAACCGAACTTGACCATCGTATCTTTTAAAATAATAATCGAAAAAAAAATTCGTTCCGGATAATCAATTTGCGCCCTCGAACCATGCAATTCCCTATTTTTTAAATATATTTATCTCCAATAGTTTAGGAGATATTGAGGTGTTTCTAGTTCCCGCGGACACCCTGTATATCAGGTTTTATTCAAAACAATTTTAATGTGATAATATTTCTGAAACTAACAATAGAATGTTTTGTACTGCTTCTAATGGACTATGAGGGGTGGTTACACCATCTACATGTGCAAACGAGACGATATAATAAAAACACGTTTTTCTTATTTTTTGCTGTTCTACAACACATCCAAAAACTAAAGCAATCGAAGGCGTACATCCTAGAAACGTCTCCTTCTTAGACACACGCTGCACATAATATCCTGGATGACACAGTCTATTACGGGGTCATGCCCACCTGTGAGGTCTGAAAACACAAGTATTTTTTTTTGCAAACACTTGAAGACTTTTTTAAATAAACGGCTGTGTATTCGAAAGTATATATTTGAAAGTTCTTTTATTTTTATTTTCAATGCCATATATAAATAAATAAAGGTTTTATCGGCGATCTCCCGACAACGTTTTTTTATTTAAGCAATTTAGGGTGACCGTGAATGTAGCTATGAACTGTTTCATCAGAAATAAAAAATCAACCAAATTTAGTTAGTATATTAAATTATCTAGTGCTTAAACGTTCATCATCCCGAAAAATTCATTTCCTACAAAATCGCGACTGTTTCATAGTAAAAGTATCGACTTTCGCCACAGAATCGCTCTCATTTCTTATCATCTTAAATCATTTTCCATCTATAAAATAAAAACTACGCAACGAAATTTAAAAAGCCACGATTAAGCACTAGATAATTGAATATACTAACTGAATTTGAACAAATTTGTTATTTCTGATGAACCAGATCAAACCTACAGTCGCAGTCACACTAAAGTGCTTAAATAAAAAACGCTGTTGGGAGATCGCCTATAATTCCTTTATTTATTTATATATTATTATTTATATATTACTATTATATATTATTTATTATATATTATTATTTATATATTATTTATATATTTACCTCTCCTCGTGAGGGTTACCGGGGTTGCGGTGGAGGTGCCGCAGTTATGCCGGCTGAGAACGGTAGTCCAAGGGTCGTTGAGTAAATGACTGCGAGTTCGTGGGTATACGAGTTTTATTGGCACCGCGTGTACAAAAAGTCCCGGCCAGGTCAAGCTGGCTAACAATGCAGAAGCGTGTCGACGAGTAGGGAGGAAGTGAAGGGGGTGGTCGTACGGTTGCCGTGGCTGTGGTCTCCACCAGCGGTCCTGACCGGGGCGCCTGGGACCCGTTTCGCCTAGTAGGTAAAACCCGCAAGCGAGACGGGGGCGAGGGGGTAAGACTCTAGAGCAGAGGAAGTCTGCTCGTAAAATTGGCGGGGAATGTCCTCCAGAGCAGATAAAGTCTGCTCCTAAGATTGACGGGGGATCTCGACCTGCGTCCAAAGGTAAGCGAACTCGCCGGCCTTTGGGAGCCGTGGGCGTGGAGGGGGTCAAAAGTACGCAAAGATGCAGCTTGCAAAATTCAAGAGCTCTTTGGGCGAATTCTAGCCGTTAGCCTAACGCGCGTGGTAGCTTCTGCCTGATGGGCCCGCCGCTTTGGCCTATATGCGCGGCCGCGATAATTTCGCCAGCGAGAGAGCCGCTCGGCGCGCGGCCCTCTCGCGGCCGCGCTCGTTAGCGGCGGGCCGCGCCAGGCGCGCGTGGTGGGGGAACATCCGCGTCCCACCGATATAACTCGTTACATATTGCATTGCAAAAAACAACAAGAACTTTAAAATATATATTTTCGAATACACAACCGTTTATGTAAACAAGTCTTCAAGTCTTTGCAAAAAAACCTAAAAAACTTGTGTTTTCAGACCTGACAGATAGGCGTGACCCCTTAATACATGAACCACTTACGTTCTATACACATTCAACATATCTTCCTGCCACAGAACACTTCCTTCTCCTACAAAATATTCTTTATAGCGGTCTCTATTTTGTTTCGCAGAATTGTTAATATTCCTGGGAATGGCGGGTTGCAAATTATGCATCTGTATTGCATTATTCTGCCAATCCCCCACTTGCATACTCCTGTTGTTAGTTAAATATGATGTACTCCGTCTCCGTAAGAAACTATGCAGAACGCATGTAGCCAATGCGACATATGATATATTTTCCACCTTCATATTGATGGCGGTATGTAAGACTCGAAATCTCGAGGATAATATACCGAATGTATTTTCGACTACGTTCCTAGCTCGCGACAATCTATAATTAAAAATTTTTTTGTCATGGTCCACTTCCCTTTGCGCATAAGGCTTTAAAAAATTGTTAGTCAAAGCAAACGCTTCATCGCCTAAAAAGGCGAAGTTTAAATTTTGTACTGTTTCAGTATTATCCGGCAAATTCAACTGCCCGTTATTTAAACGTCTCATAAATTCCGTCGGTTCGATAACACCCCCATCCGATATCCTTCCATTTTTGCCCACGTCGACAAAAATGAATTCGTAATTAGAATCGACTAACGCCATTAGTACGATACTATAATAATTTTTATAATTATAATAAAATGCTCCAGAATCCGGTGGTGGAACAATTCTAATGTATTTTCCATCCATAGCACCTCCGCAGTTGACAAAATCCCATTTGTTATGGAACCCTTCTGCTATCTTTTTCCACTCGTCCTTGGTATTCGGGAACTATGACAAAAAATACAATACAGAAATAAAAAAATGAAATAGGAAGCGCGCACAGAGATGATGTTGACAGCGAAATGTCTGTGGCGTGACCTGCGCACCACACAAGTTTCACGAACAACAGGCGGGCATACCGACAGACAGACACGGATTTATTGTTTTTTCATTTCTTTCCTATTTCTTATTTTATTAATTTTTTTTTGTTTGAAGGAAGAAGAAGTGCCTGTCACGAACAATCGGCCAGATAAGGCTACTAGGAAAGGTGGCAAGAAAAGAAAGCTAGAACAAGATGCATGCGAATTTTACCGAACATGCACCGAAGCATTAAAGACGCCATCCAACTAAGGTCGTGTTCAGATTTATTGGCCGGTGAGCTTCGTGAGGGGAAGTCTCCTACCACACCGCTTGCCTGCCGCGGCGCTCCTTTTCTCAACGTTCTCACGCTCTCTCGGGCTACGCCTGCTCGTCGCGCAGTGAGGATTCGGTGCCCGTGACGTACGCACACATGCATCGAACCATCCTCACCACTTTAACTACATAGCGGGACATGATTCCGAGTAGTCGTTTCTCGCTTCTTTCTTGCCGAACGCGAGAGCGAGATGGTACGAGGGCGCGTCACAATTCGTCGCGAATAGCTTCGTAAATAAACAACAGCCACACGGCTTCGTTCAGGCGGAGCCGTGCAGCGTTCCCGTTACCCCACCGTACCCTTCGGGGGCCAAGCAACTCCAAGTGACGAATCCACGATCGTCATGTGGTGGTGGCTGATTTCTCCTCACGCGCTGCTCGCGAAACCGAACTCACCGGCCAATATATATGAACACGACCTTAGTTCCTTAACGGTATTATCGTTTTCTCTAAAATTGAGAATAGGAAAAATAGAGCGACGCAATGGTGCACGCCGCTCAGAAACTTTTCCAACGGAGCGCCTCTAATACAGCATTATTGTTATTCTATGTATACGTATTATTAATTTGTAACCCTTACCTTTAAGAATTCAGTCCGTAGGACCTGATATAGTACTACCTCGGGAAGGAGCTGATATCCCCGTACTAAATTTTAAATCTTCGTAAGATCGTCCAGTAGCCAAAAATCGTAACGTGGCGATGAGACGTTGCTCTGCACTGATGCTCCGTCTCATGACTGTGTCCTGCTTCGCGATTCTTTTTTCAACTAATTTCAACAGTTCATCGAACGCTTGAGAATCCATCCGCAAATAATTTCTGTAATCCTCTTGGTACTCCTGTCTCAGCTCTCGAACAAGGGCTCCATCATTTGAATTTGCTCGGTATTGTTTCACCCAAACACGGCGCTTCCTTCTTCCGTCTCTTCTCCGCTCTGCTTCTGTTAAATATACAGCAGCAGCAATGACCAAGTTCCGGCGACGATTGTCGTTTATCGCCAACATCACAATGTTTTTTTAATAACTGGCTCACACCGACTTGGCTGCCAACACGCCGAACTGATCACTGCCGGAATCTCCACACACCACGCAGAACTGTGGGTAGTATTGTTTTTTTTTGTCACGCAGGTCACTGATTCTGCAGGTGGTTCGGTGTAACGAACACACGTAATTACCTAACCCAACTTATTAATTTACAATTAAAAGAAACAATTATAAGCAACAATTAAATGAGTAGGGGGAAGTGAGGGCGCGAAGGAACTTGGTTTTACAATTTTTTCCATTCATTCATCCACTCTGCCATTCCTTCCGTCTTACAAACTACACTCATCTTTCCTTTCTTTTAAACTTCCTTTCTATCTCTCTCATCCACCCTACTATGCTCTATATAAAGATTTATTTTTCATTCATTCATCCACTCTATCATTCCTTCCGTCTTACAAACTACTCGGGAGGTGGCGTTGGTGGAGGTGTCGGCAACCCCGATGGCCACTCTGAGGCCGGTGATGGGGGTGATGCAGGTGGACTCAAAAACTCCAAAGGCCACTCTGGGGGCGGTGATGGGGGCGATGCTGGAGGGGTGAATAACCCGTAAGCCCACTCTGGGGCCGGTGATGGGGGCGAAGAGGGCACTGATGGTGACGATGACGCTGGCGTTGATACCGATGATGACGGTGCCGCAGATGAAGACGATATATCTTCGCCCTCAAACTGCCATGGTGGTGACGGCGGAGATGGCTGTTGCAACGGCCTGCGGGTGTCTATCCAGGGGGGGCTATGCGGTCGGCGTAGCGCCCCCAGCTGCTGGTAAGGCACCCACGGCTGGTGCAACCTAGCAGCCATTCGCGAGCCGTACACCATCCCCGATCGCCGCATTCGCGCACCGTGAGGTGCTTCCTCCCCCGCCAACAGCCGCGACAACAATGCCACGAGGATTCGCGGCATCATTGGTCGCTGGTTCTAGAACATATAAACATTATTAGTACACCAAATGCAAAGTATTACATATGAGTGAAATGTTCTTCTTGGAGCGAAGAATTAATAATGCTCTGTTCGTTTTCGCGTAGATGCGTCTAATATAAACGAATCGAAGGAACCACTATGTACACCTTACAACTAACATATAGTAAAGAAACAGTACAATCAAGGAAAGTGTCCAATTATTTTCCACCATCGCGAACAATACCTGCGGAGACGAAGGCGAAGGTGGCAGCGCCGGCGAATACGATGACGGCGGCGACGAGGACGAAGATGGTGTTGAGGGCGAAGGCGAAGGCGACGGCGAAGGCGACGGTGCAGACGAGGTTGAGTCCCACCGAGAGGGTGATGAGGGTGGCGTTGATGGTGGCGAGTTCTAGAAAATAGAAACCTCCCACGATATAATATTGACACAATCACATGATTTGATCTCACTCGATTTCATAGGTTAAACACGATAAATGTTAAAATACTGTAAAGTACATACCTCTTGGGAATCTCGACCTGGCGATCCATGGAGGGGTGCAATCCTATCGTTACCCATGTTATCTCACTGAACCACTGTTCCTCACGATTGAAAGACAACTGGTCTCACAGCATCGTCAAGCTTACGCATGTAAACTTCATATCTCGAAACCGAGAAGTGCGTAGCTTTGCAAAGGAGGATGTCTTTGTTCTTCACCTTCATCATCTTCGCTGACCATTCATTTTTTTTCATCCCACACTTACCATTTGACTGAACTGATATCCCCCTTCTTCTTTGAAGGTATCACTTCCCTTATTCTAGCATACATTGCATGTAGGAGGTTGGAGAGAGTGAAGAAAACATTTGTATATGCATTCAAATTAATTATATTTTATTTATACATATCTCTTTGGCGTTTAGACCACCAGTTGAATATTTTAAATACATTTTGCATGGCACAATGCTTTGCATGTCTATCGCATCGCAGAGTATTAACAACATATAGCTTATTTAGAGATTTGATATCCTCGTAGTCAATGTCCAGTGTCTCAATGGTCACGTCCGCTCTCGTATTTTCGTCGAGAAAATCCGCAAGCCAGTCCCGTTTCTGCAATCCTTTAACGTATATGATATGGGATGCACCATCTTCTTCTTCATCAATCGCCCCGACAACAGCTTTCGTAATTAACCGTGTAGCCATGCTGTATGGAACGTCTCCATCTTCCCACCGTAGTCCATGATGTTTTGCCATCAACCACCGAATGTTCGATTTGTCAGATTTCGTAAGAAGATATTGCGGCATCGAACTCCCAAAAATATAGTGCGAGAGAATTGTTCCCTTTCGTAGGACTGCCACTTCCTTCACGACAAATCTTCCATCAACGATGAACCCTTGCAGGTCAACAAATGTTGGTACAACCATAATCGGTACAATTTAGAGGTCCGTTCGCTTCAAAGACAGACAGGAGAATGCAATCTTTCTCGTAAAGCATCTCGATTTTCACGGTGATATTTTGATATGATTTGACACAGCAGAGGGCGGACAAGTAGCGTAGCAATTTAATTGATTTTGCGCACCACGTTTGTCAGCGGATTGTATTCAACCACCCGATCGTGCAGAATCAGACAGTAGGCTGTAGTATTTGCAGGCACATTCTCTTTACAGTCGAATTCGATGCGCACGTCCACGGTGCTATTCTTGATCGACTCATTTTGTCGCGAGCAATCAAACACCACGAGGGGGCCAAATTGCAAAAATTGGGCCACGGTGAATAATGCCTCGTTGCAACTGTGTCCATAATACGATTTACGGAAATATGTATACATGTTAAACAAGATGGCATGCCTATTCTTGTCAAAGTCCAAGTTCATGTCATCGTACGGGTAAAATTCCGAATTGAGAAAAAGTTTTACATTGGTTAATTTGCAGTGATCGAACCGAGTAACATCTTCGGTCATCACATTTTTTCGAGCAGTCTGTAGAGCAAAGATAATGTATCGCGGCTTCTCCAGCTGTGCAGCTGCCTTCACGGCCCAGGAATGCTTGGTTGTGCTCTGTAAGAGAGGATACTCGTACAGATCCCAGGAGCGAAAACTAATGCTCAAGTTTTCCCCACTTTCCAAAGCATGTAGCAACGATAGCTTATTAACATCGTTCAGTGTCACATGAGGCATCCGCCATTGCACTTTAAGTAATTCAATTTCTGGTTCCAAAGTTGGCGATCCTATTAGAGAATTGTTATCGTTGCGCGACCGTATTAAAATCAATTCGTGACGCGCATTAATAACCATGCGTTTGTAGTCCTCGCAAAATCCCAGCAAATATTTGAGCGGGATGCAAAAATTGAAATGATTTTTCACTATTAGCTCATCGTGCCGTTTCAAGCCCCATCCAGTATTCTCCATATTCTTGTCTTCGTCAGATGTCAGCGATACATAGTTTTTAAGCGTGCTAGTTACTCCAACGTTTCTATTACGGTCAATCTCCACGCCATTCAATTCATATCGAATCTCATCAAATATGAACGCCATGCAATTATTTCCCAACATCACCGTTAATGCATCATTTGGCTTATTTATCATCAATTTCCCCTCCACGTAGAGGAAACTTTCACACGGCAATGTGTATAAATCCTGCTGCTGTATAGGTATTCTTATCTCGTCGCTGTGTCCAAACGTTGTGTTGACGTATGGGTTGTATGTATGTGTCTCAAGCTTGACGATGCGATCATCAAACGTCGGCTTCCCTCCAATGCTTAGAATGTCAGCCATTTTTCAACTTAAATCCGTACAACGAATCCCAGCGATTTCAAAAAAGCAATGTTCACAGCACTGAGCCTCTTCTTTTTAGCGTAATCAGAGCTGTTGTTGTTGTTACAAACAATTTCGCTTGGAAGAAACGTGTTTCTGAAGTCGTTCAAAACAAGCATCTCATTCGTTCGCACCACGTGTATTATCGTCGTCGTCGTACGTGCAGTCTGATGGTAATCTCTTCACCTCGAAAATCGAGCAACTGTCCGTCTTGATCCACAACGCGTATCGTTAGATCCGTAATGACCCGTGCAGTGATTGGAAGGTAAATGATCTGCGCAGGCGTTTCCGATATCTTATATCCTGGCGGGACTCTCGGAGAAAATTCATGTATCGTATGTACGCGCTTTCCATTATTGTACGCGCCAGCGGTCACGCTACATTCTATGCGAATAATGTTTACATTCATGATATTAATTGGATTGTCCGATTCGTGCCACTGTCCTGGTTCTAATACCCGATTCGTCGAGAATCCCAGTAGCGATCCAATGTTATTGGGCTTTGTAAAGTCTACGGCGAACCGACAATACAGCTCGCTTTTCATGGTGTTGTTGTTGGGGCGCAACACTATTGGATACACATCGTTGTCGCCAACATCGCGGGCATCGGTACCTCCGAGATTTTGAGGATATCGCTCGAGTAATCGCTGCTTCAAATACTTGGCAATGGCGTCTAGTTCGTAGGAGACGTGGGGAATCGTAATGTATACATGGTCAGCATCAACGCTGTTGTTGGTGTCATAGTTTACGATGAAGTAGAATTTATCATTGTTCGAGTCGATGTTTGGTATTGTATGATAAGTTTCAAAGGTGGTTAGACCAAGCTCGTAATCATCATCACTGAAATCTATGGGTGGAAAATAGCTCACCGCGAGGGTGCTACTCTTGCCAGTTAGAGTGAATGTTAACGACATATTCCGAGCTGCACGACTCGACTAGTACTGAATCATAGCGGTTGGAAGTCAACCCTTAAATTTGGTGCCGATCGTTTGTAGAAAGCGTAAACATAGTTGTCCACAATTGCTCTGATCGTACTTCTGATAAGACGTTCGATTGTATTCGATTTTTACAACATCTTTATCCAGATATTGCACCAATTCCTTAGGCGGTTGAAGATTGCCAAAGCTGTCGAAATATACAGCTCGACACTCTCTCTTCACATATGCCACCCAATGAGTCCCCGACCCCTCGACATTGTCCAAATTTACGATACCGCTCTCGTTTCGATGCACTCCTCCAGCTGGTAGCGCGTTGCGCATAAAAACACCTCTAAAGAATGGAATATGCATACGTTTTGCCAAATCCTCCAATTGCTTGTCGGTAGTTACGCCCACAGGCATTTTTAATGTCTTTTCGACGTTTTTTTTTTTTCGTTTCGATATTCCCTGTCCGCGCTTGTATGGTGTGAGATAAAGTCCGCGACCTTCCATGGAGCGATTATGACGTTGCATTTCCTGTAGCTGACGTTGCGCCGCCTTATTATCGTTTACCGCCTTGGCAATCCCCGCCGCTCCGCCGGCCAATGATCCGAGAACACCTAGCAGCGGGAGAAGTGGTAATATACCACCCCGTTTTGCCACCGGAAGAATCCGCTTTTGCGACGCTCTCTTTGGAGTCCTTTTGCGGGTTTTTGTTTTCATCCCCATTCCGATTTTGGTCTTCGCCTTCATAGCCGCCCAAACAGCTGTAGCAGCACCTCTTTCACCCAGAGTCGAGTCTCGCGCAACGATGCGTTTTCGCGCTTTGTCAGCGAGTACGTTATCTGCCGCGTGTCTTTCACTGAGATCGTTGCTGCGGGAATACGCAATATCGTGTTCGCGACACGCTGCGTCCAACGGATTTATGCCTTGATCACCTCTAGCCAATCGTTTTGCCAGATGAGTACCTGGACCACAAAACTGGTATCCCGGGATATGTAATTCGATAGGTAGCGCGTTTATCGCGCGATTTAACAAACCACAACCTTTCTTTACTCTCGTCGACGACATTCGCCACAGTTTTTAATCAGCGGTGCTGGACCGTCGATATGCGTTCGCTGCCAAGGGCGATTATAATGTTCCAGACACCGACGATGCTGCTGAACCTCAGAATCAGCTTTTATATGCTCGGGGAGTCTGTCCCACAACTGATCAATGTGTCCACCAAACTCTCGGAGTAGAATAATCTTTGGTATATATTTCAACTGCTCAGAGGTTAGGTCTCGAATATCGCAATTATCCAACAGGAGCAGAAGCATTTTGAATACTGAGCTGTTTTGCTTCGGCGCGGACCTATAAATAGGACGCGTCGCCGCTTCAACGTATCAAAATCATTTTTCACGGTTCATGGAGAGTATGCGATTCGTGCGGCAACCTGTAGCGATACGCGTGACAAATTTTGACGATAAATCGCAAATGATGTCCCCGAAAAAAACAAGACGCAGACATGGTAGCATGCTACCAAACACTATCCGTTCCCTCATTTGCGGCCCATCAAATTGTGGAAAGACCAACGTGCTGGTGAGCTTGTTGGAAAGTCCACACGGTGTCCGCTTCGAGAACGTGTACGTGTATTCCAAGTCGTTGCAACAGCCGAAATATCAATATTTGGAGAATTTATTGACTCCGATAGATGAAATTGGCTACTTTTCGTTTTCGAATAACAGTGACGTCATCCCACCGAGCGAATCGCTTCCGAATTCCATTTTTATCTTTGATGACGTTGCATGCGACAAGCAAGATACGATAAGGGAATACTTTGCGATGGGGCAGCACTCGAACGTTGACTGCTTCTATCTCTGTCAGACTTATGCAAAGATTCCTAAACATCTTATACGCGACAATGCGAATCTGCTGATTCTGTTTAAGCAGGATGGTACCAACTTGGAACATGTGTACAGCGATCACGTAAACACCGACATGTCTTACGAAGATTTCTGCGCTTTGTATCGTAATTGTTGGCAACAGGAGTGTGGCTTCGTGGTAATAGACAAGGATAGCGCGATGTCCAATGGACGTTATAGAAAGGGATTTAACGAGTTTGCGGTACCGTGAGAAGGTCAAGTGTCATCAACACGTTGGTGAGAACGCAACGCCTGCAGCACAAAGATGATCGATATCGATAGTCTGGAGATTAAGGATCGCGAGAGAATAGTGAAGGAAATTGCAAAAACCAGTGAAGCCATTCGCAAGAAACATCAGGCTTTGAAAACTGGCAAGATGGAGGAAGATATCGCGTTGGAGAGATACTTTAAACCTATTGTCGAACCCTTAAAACATATTGTTGAAAATACCGCAGCGGTGGATGCTGACACGTCACCGCTGATGACCACAGACGTCGAAGGGAATGAAACATTAATGCCTAAAACAAAAATCCATCCGAAAGGGAACACATCGCGCAGGACAAAGAGGAAACCATACGTGTCATCGAAAAAATCGCTCGTAACCTCCACACCAATTCAATCGAAGCGAAAACGGCAGAATGTCGCATCAACCGATGCACCCGTTCCATCGACACCAATAAATTTATTTCTCAATGTACAATCGCTCACAACCAATGATGAAGGCGTTTTCGAAACTAGTCCTGATGTGTCGTTTGCAACATCTATTAGACAGCAACTCCAGACATCCGAGGGACAAGAAACGTTTCGCAACCATTTCGGTCCGCTGGGGCAAAAATACATGAGTGCAATCCTAAGTGGTGATAGGGATACAGCAATGGACTATGTGTACGGCATATACTTTGGCAATAGTGGAACGATGCTTGGGGATAAGGCTTTCGATATAGACAAGGATGATAATATAATCATAGACGGTGTAAGATATGGGGGAACGCCCGGCCTTTACGAACTGATTTTCAAGAGAATCCCTGATGATGCTATATACACCGATGCCGATAAACAAAAATACAAAAGCATTCTGCTGACGACAAATGCCTACAGACGCGGTCATAACGCTCAAAATCCCGTATTGAGCAATAAGGGATACAAGTATAAAAATGTAATTGCACCACTACTCCCCCGTGTATCAACCAGTAAGGCTGGGAAAGGTCTAACAACACCGCGAGCCATGGTGGTAAACGATAGCAAGATCGATTACGTGCACTGGGACGATCCCAACGAGCTGGTGGACCGATTTCGTTTGCTGGAAGCGTCGCGTCAGGCGGGTAACAACTCGCATGACAACGAGATTCTATCGATTATCGAGGAACTCCGCGAGGCAGGCCTCATTATAAATTAAACCACGCGTCGATGATTTGCACTGTATGCATCGAGATGTCGATCAACAAATTTGGAGTATCGCTCGAGAAGAGTGGAGCAGCTAGAATGGACTATTACAAATGGAACGGTGTGATTCGAAATTACATGCGAGATAACACTCTTTGCGTGGCTGGTGCAGACTTTGATGCAAAATCACGTAAGATACGACGCGTAGCGCAACCCACGGCTGACAGCGATGCCGTCAATAAACTATACATGGAAAAGAGCATTAAACTTTTGAGAGAGCAACAGGAAGAATTAGAGAGGAAGCTGGTCGTGTTTCAGAGAGATATGATGGCGCTGCAAAACAGCGTTCAAAAGATATCGCAGGCGTCGAATTCTATCCCACAGCAGCGCTGCGAAGGAGAATCATGCGAGACGATTGAACTTGTCCAGAATTTCCTCGGCACGATGGGGGGGCATATAATGCACGTACACGATAATTATCGCATCATTCGTGTCAAAGACACCTCTACGATCAAACATGCAGCCATTATCGAAATCCAAGAGTAAAGGAAACCATGGTCGCAAGAAGCTACAACTCGTTGAGGAATTGCATGCTCCAGCCCGAAGACATTTCCCACGGAGGCGCGTCATAGTGCAGGGATACGATGATCTGTGGCAAGCTGACGTTGTAGAAATGCGTCCATACTCGCGATTCAACCAGGGTCACCACTACATACTCACCATCATCGATGTGCTGAGCAAATATGCATAGGTGGTACCGCTCAAGACTAAAAGTGGTGCTGAGGTGACTAAAGCGTTTGCAAAGATATTTAGAGATCGATATCCAAAAAATTTGCAAACCGATCAAGGAAAAGAATTATACAACGCCGATGTGCAGAAACTCTTGACGAAGCATGACATTAATCATTATTCGACGTATTCGGTGATGAAGGCCTCCGTTGTAGAACGTTTCAATCGAACTTTGAAGAACAATATGTGGAAACTGTTTACGCTGAATGGAACCTATAGATGGACCGATACGCCACCAAGTCTACTTGCAGAGTATAACGCACGAAAACATAGAACCATCGGAATGCGTCCTTGTGATGTTACCCCTGCGATCGCCGAGAAGCTGCTAGCCACCGTATACAGCAACATAAAGATCGGTGCTCCCGCGAGATTCAAATTAGGCGAGTTTGTGCGCGTGAGCAAATTTAAAACCATCTTCGATAAAGGCTATACACCGAATTGGACAACGGAGGTGTTCAGGATAGCCAAAGTACAGACAACTAATCCCGCGACGTATCTGCTCGTCGATTCCTGTGGAAAACCTGTTGCCGGAGGATTCTACGAACACGAGCTGCAACGCGTCATCGATCCTGATGTATATCTAGTGGAAAAAGTTTTGCGTAGGAATGGGGATAAGGTGTACGTCAAGTGGCTGGGGTTTGATAAATCACACAATTCATGGATAAATAAAAATAATGTATTGTAAATAAATACACAGTTCAATAAATACAATGATACATATACATATACATGAGTGAACAATTTTATTTGATATAATTCCACCAATTTACAATAATATTTTAATAAATGCATATGCGCCGATTTTTACATAATAATAAGCCCTATTTAAATAATTTCTATACATGTGCGAAGAATTATATATTTTTATACAATAATTCTACCATTTATAATAAATACAATAATTTCTATTTTACAAGGGTATTTTATAATGTCCCCAGGGCAAAGTGTCGGTCGAATCGGGTACGATATGCCGCTTGTCGTCGTACGGACTTAGAGCGATTTTGGATTCCAAAATGGTGTACACTTTGTGCAATTTAGACCTTATGCACGATTGTCTGCGAACCATTTCGATCTCCCTATGCAAACACTGCGCGTAGTCGTCGAAAGTTATCGTTCGGGCTATGACGTTGGTCTTGACGCCTTTCGCCTTTTTCGTATCTTTTTTACCGTCTACGCGGAGTGCATACATTTTCGCTCTAAGACCTACGAATTCGGTCATTATCGCACCGTTATTTTCGTCCTTCATCAGCCCCGGAACCTTCTTGTTTACATGCGGCATATTATATGCATTATCAGTAGGATAATCGGATGTGTCGAATCTATCGATATTGTGTTTCATGGTCTCGTAGATATCGTCGCATTTAATGTGATAAATGAGACTGTCTGTGTCCGTATATAGAATTTTACAATTTTGACCGTGCAGTGGAGACATGTACTCGTGATGATATTCATACAAACAAATTGTTGATATGTCCAGGATGCACATACCCACGTATATCGGTTTGTTGAATTTCACCTCGAGTTTTCGCAATTCAACAGCTATTAAATTTTCCGAAAAAACACTTCTGCTATGGAAATTCGGTTTCGCGATCATTGCCTCCGCGCCATATCGCCCTTCCCAATGTGTCAAAAGTTTTACATCTACGTGATTTCGTACATTTTCCATAGTTTTACCGAATACCGCGTTGTTCATCAATTTGTACAAATTTTTTTCAAAATCATTTGTCGCGCTTGTTCTAAACCGTGTATTTAGTTCGATGTAATCGCGGAGCCAGGGGGATTGAGCGAATTGAAGCACGCGGTGTATCTTTGTAATATGAAGACCGTGACGCGTGCACTGCTGCAGGTTGCGATAATGGATAACGTAACGCTGCTTATCGTATACCGTCCCAAGTAACTTGTCCTGTCTGCTACCAGGTGGTTTGGCACGCGTCGGGCAGAACGGTAGATCAGCATGAGCGTCGTGCAGACGTTGCGGATATTCCAGATCTACCTCGAGAATGTATCCCGTGGGCGAATCGACACCGATTTTAGACACGTCAAAATTTGTGACATCTTCGACCCATTGAAAATCAGCGTATGGAAGGGGCTGACACATTGCCCATCCATACAAATTGTTCACGTCAAAGTACATCAATTACGATGACTCTTTCGATGCGTCGTAAGATGGCATGTACTTGTTATTGGCCTCTGCGTATCTTCCGGAACATTGACTTAAACCCCCACGTATACCGCGTTCGATAAACATAACCATATCGATGTCTGTGAGCAATTCGAATGTAATTTTGGTGTGTTTTAGCATGGCATCCCACGTGAAACCAGGTAAAGTATAATAATGTGCTGAATCTAATCCGTAACTCTTGGTACAACTTTCGCGAAAATTTTCAAAAATATCTGCCAATAACAAGACATCTGTTTTCAAATACAAGTCGCTGTATTCGCCCAAGGTTCTAATCCCGAAACGCTGCCAGACAGTCCCCGCGTGCGCATAATCGGTCTCGGATACAGTCTCACCCGTTAACGAGCTGTAGAATGACTCGCGCGGCGGTAAGCATTTATCCTGCAGCTTGTTCGCGCAATCAAGGTATTCATTTGGAAAGACACCCTTTCGCGTTAATAAATTGAAATCCTCGGTGGATAATGTTTCAAATTGAGATCGTAAAATTTTTAATTGATCTGTGGTAAGAAAAGATGCTAATTTATCGAGACTGGTATTCAGAAATTTGTACGAATCGATGAATCGCAATTTAATATAATTTCGCGAGTCTGATTCAGTCGTATCTTCAACATTTTTCGTGAAAGAAATATATTTTTCTTTAGTTATAGGCAATACATCAACGCTGCCTTCGAAAGCGGTAGCTATTTTCTCGATAATGAAATGGGAATCACAGCCGGATAAATTATGGAAAACTATGGGGATGTAAAATGAATTTTTATAATTAGTAGGTAGGCTATGAGAGTTCTGGATCAAGTGGCGGCGAGGGGGTGAGGCGGGGCGAGGGGAATCGCGCTCTTCGACGAGATGGGCGCGGGGGTGAGGCGGGGTGGGGGGAATCGCGCTCTTCGACGAGATGGACGAGGGGGTGAGGCGGGGCGAGGGGAATCGCGCTCTTCGACGTGATGGGTGAGGGGGTGAGGCGGGGCGAGGGGAATCGCGCTCTTCGACGAGATGGATGAGGGGTGAGGTGGGGAGGGGGGGTTCTGATTTCTGGACCAAGTGTTGGCGAGGGGGTGAGGTGAGGAGGGGGTTCTGATTTCTGGACCAAGTGGCGGCGAGGGGGTGAGACGGGGTGGGGGGAATCGCGCTCTTCGACGAGATGGGCGCGAGACCGCTGGCGGTGGAGGGGGTAATTGGTAAACTGTTGCAACGAAAAATCCCTAGATTGATCTAGCGACACCGCAGATCGATGAAAAATCCCCAGAAAAATCCCTGGATTTGATGAAAACTCCCCGGATTTGATGTAGTGACACCGCCGATCGATGAAAAATCGCCCATACACCTTTGAACGTGTCTCGTTCCCGCGCAATTTCGGCACGTGTTGGACGCGTCTCGTTCCCGCGCAATTTCGACACGTGTCCGAGGATCGGCGAGTAGGCGCGAAAGATAAGGCGTGAGAGAATCAAACGCTCGAGATTAATTACCCTAAATAGAGGAACCGACGCCGCGAAAGAATCCAACGTAGCCTTCGTATAAACATCCGCATGTAATTCGAGGCGATAACTATTCGAGGAATTAATTAATCTAAATACCCAACCGTCGCCACGAAAGAATCCAACGTCGCTTTCGTATAAACATCTACCAACGGAAACATAGAGCGATAATTATTCGGGCATCGTTTCGAATATTTCAAAGATTGCGACCACAGCGACGGGTGTGAACAACATTGAGAGAGAGAGAGAGAGAGAGAGAGAGAGAGAGAGAGAGAGAGAGAGAGAGAGAGAGAGAGAGAGAGAGAGAGAGAGAGAGAGAGAGAGAGAGAGGGAGAGAGAGAGAGAGAGAGAGAGAGAGAGAGAGAGAGAGAGAGAGAATTCGGTGATCAACGCCAACACTGATGGAATACACTTTCGCACATTGGTGTGTAAGTACGTGTACGTGAATCGGTATAAAACCGACGTTGGTCAGTCCTATGGACTTCATTACACCACGTACGCTCGAGTACTAACAAGTTTCGTTCGCGTCAATTTGACTTCCAAGCAATCGAGTGGTATAATAATACATAGTGCATATCAAAATGTACAAACGCAGTCTAAACGAGTCATCACATCCATCCGCAATCGATGGCGGTTACCCGAATAAACGTCAACAGATCAATATGAGGTACGTACGCGTTACTATACACTTTTCACTTGTTTCACTGTAAACGCAAACGAACGAAGCATTAATTCCGTGCATACGTTTCTTACAGTTCTGGACCCGTAACACCAAGAACGGTGAAAACACCGAAACCGTCAATCGTACGGATCCTGGGGCGTGATTACCCGTTGACCTCAACAGCGTATAAACGCCTAATTATTGGAATTCGGATTGGCATCGATTCGTGCCGCGTCGAGATCGCCATAGCGGACAATAAAGGCTGTGAGTTGAGTTTTTCAATGTCTACGTGGAAGCTCCTACTGCAAAATGAAGCTGACATACTTCAAAGATTACGCGACAACGCAACCTCACCCCAAACCCACATCGTAATTGATCATTTACGAATCGAATTCACGCGCATGCATGATGATCAACTTATTAAAATCATCGATAATCGCGGTGTCATATACATGACTGAAATCACGATGCGTAAACTGTTCGCGTACGAATATTGCATCGATCATATGTTCACCTGGTTGTCAGAAAATATGTACGCCGTAAGCAGTAAATACGCAACCTTCGTAGACGTTCTACGTAACGCTACCGCGCCAACGAATTATGTAAAATTAATTTCCGAAAGCGGCCACTTCGAACAGCATTCTTTGATTGATTGCGAATTGTTAGCGTTAGGAATGCAATCCATGTTGCTCGATGTAAACCATGTACCAGTATAGTACATACATATATGTGTAATAAAGGAATAACAATTTTAAGTAAATGTATTTTATTCAAAAACAGTATGTATTTATTCATGTATATCCATGGATGCATATTTGTGTAAACGTCGTTCGTATGTGTGGGATATTCTTGGTCGCGGGTGAATGAATCAGTTCTCATCGTCGTTGCGCTCATCGCCGGTACCACCGCTATACTCCTCGCTGTCGCGTGCTCTCTATACAAAAATAAAAAAATAATTCATGCATATTCGTTCTCTACATATGACGCGTAAAGTAGATGGAATCAGTGAATAGGACTTACATTAGGTAACGCTACATATATAATTCCAGATTTTATGAACGTTCTCCAACGCGCAAACTCCATCGTTGTTGTGAAATGTGCATCGCGGGGCATTCGTCGCGGACATAGACTTCAGGTTAGGAACACCGGAATCGTTCGCGGTGCTAGGCGCGATCCCACAATAATCATCGTCAACGTCGTAACCACCGTCATCTTCCACAGTTCGGGCGTTGTTGTTATTGTTGTTAATCTTTCGCTCCTTCAATTCATATAAATCGCAGACATCCTCAACGATTATGTCAGGCAGGAGTTGCAGCATCCAGGTTTTCTTTTCCGAACCTTTCACGATAGCGAAGTCAATGTTCACGAGTGCGCTGGCGAGCAGGCCAGGAAGTTTGGAGTACGGAACGCAGCCATCAGACCAGCGGAGTCCGTGATGATGCTTCGCGAGCCAGGACGCTTGACGGTTTTCGCACGAATTCAGATGTCCCCAGAAGTACGGTGGTTCGAAGATCCAATGGCTGATCGTTGGCGTTTTATCCGTGTTACTCGTTGTGCGAATCGCGAGCTCTTTGACGACGAACTCGCAATTCATATTGAAACCTTGTAGATCGACAATAGCGAACATTATTATTCGTTTAGGTAGCAGTGTCGGCGACGAGAGAGTAACTGAGGACTTTGACATCGACATCAACGTTTTAGAGTAGAAGTAGTATAAGTATTGGTAATTGATGATCGTTCACACACGTACGCGTTCACTATATTAGTTTACGTACCACGTTGGTCAAAGGACCGTATTCGACTATTCGATCGTGGATGATCATACAGTACGCGGTAGTATTAGCGGGGACATTTTCTTTGCATTCGAAATCGATTCGCACGTCCACCGTAGCGCTCTTCAACGACTCGTTCTGCCTAGAACAATCTATGACCGCGATAGGCGCATATTGGAAGAATTCGATCGCGTTCAGTAACGGTTCTCCGCGACCGTAGTACGATCGACGGAATTTCGCATACATATCGTACAGGAGCGCGTACTTATACTTATCGAAATCCAAGTTCAAGTCTTCGTACGGATACGACTCGGAATTTAGGTAGAGTCGAACGTTCGCGAGTTTACACGCGTCGAATTTGCTCGCGGTTCTATCGAGACGATTCTTTCGATCGGTTTGCATCGCGAATATCACGTATCGGGGTTTCTCGATTTGTGACGTAGCTTTCACGGTCCACGTATGTTTCGTTGTCGCTTGCAGTAATGGATACTCGTACAGGTCCCAAGATCGGAAACTCATCGCGATCGGTCGACCGCTTTCCACGATTCGCAGCATTGATAGTTTGTTCACTTCCTCCAAAACGACGTGGGGCATACGCCACTGCACCTTGCGTATCTCGAGTTTTGGTCTCGCAGTGGCGGAGATTCCATACATAGCGTTCGCATCGACTCGCGATCGAATAAGGATCAGCTCGTGCCGCGCGTTCATTACGATGTGTTTGTAATCCTCGCAGAATCCTAATAACACGTTCAGGGGTACGCAGAAATTGAAAGCACCCGAATGAAAAATGTCTTTATCGTACGCGATGGTATGATCCCAACCGGCATTCGCGAGCACTTTGCTTCTATCGACCGACAACGAGACGTAATGTTTCAACGTGGTAGCGATCCCCGGATTTCGACAACGATCGATCTCGACACCATTCAATTCGTATCGAATCTCATCGAACATGAACGCGACGCAATTGTTGTCTAGAACAGCGGTCGCGGACGTTGCCGGACTTTTTGCGTCCTGCACCGTCATCGTGCCGCGACCTTCGATGTAGAGAAAACTTTCACACGGAAGCGTGTACAGATCTTGCTGCTGTATGGGAATTCTTATCTCATCGCTATTGTCGAACGTCGTATTGGCGTACGGATTATAGGTGTGTAACTCGATCTTCGTGATACGGTTGTCGAAGGTTGGCGTATTCGCCACGTCCAGAATGACAGACATCGCGATTCCGTGTGATGCTCTCCGCTTGTTTAATAGGCTACGATGAAACCTAACGATCGTAGGAAACGCGCGTTTCGACGTGTCAACGGCTTTCTTATACTTCTCACCGGCCCTCTTCTTATCGCTCCACCCGACTTTGTTCTTCTACTTTCGCTTCCCGAGATATGATTGCGCCGATGACGCGAGACAGTGCTGGTGGGGCTGGCGACGATTGACGATTCGTACGCGTGATCTAACACTAACATACTACACACATACACGCGCGAATACTACGCTAGCCTATCGCGCGGACGTCGTTGAACGTGCAAACGAATCGTTATTTCTTCTCCACGGAAATCTATAGGGCGATCGTATTGATCGACGATGCACAACGTTAAATCGTGTATTGCTCGTGCGACGATCGGCAAGTAAATGACGTGTCGCGGGGTTTCCGATATCTTATATCCCGGCGGAACGCGAGGTGAAAATTCGTGGATTGTGTGTACCGGTTTATCGTTACTGTACGCGCCGGTAGTGACGTTGCACGTTACTCTGATCACGTTAACGTTTATTATATTCACGGGTACGTTAGACTCGTGCCAGATTCTCGGCAATAAGATATGATTCTGTGAAAATCCTAGCAACGAGCCCACATTATTCGATTTCGTAAAGTCTACAAAGAACGAGGAGTACATCTCGCTTTTCATGGTATTGTTGTTAGCTCGAAGCATTAGAGGGTACTTGTCGTCATCGCCGTTGGCGTCGTTCTCGTTGTTACCGCGCTTTCGAGGATATCGCTCGAGTAATTGCTGCTTCAGATACTCGCCGATAGCGTCTAATTCGTAGGAACCGTGGGGAATCTGGATGCATTCATGAGAGGCGTCGACGATTGAGTTGGTTGCGGTGTCATAGTTCACGATGAAGTAGAATTTATCGTTGCTCGAGTCGATGTTCGGTATCGTGTGAAACGTCTCCAAGTCCGCGAGGCCTAATTCGTACTCACCGTCGCTCAAATCTATCGGCGGGAAATAGTTTACCGTAAGCACGCTGCTCCGGCCCGTTAACGTGAGCGTGAACGACATATCGATTGTACTCGCGAGACGAAGAGAGATAGAGTGACGCGGGCGTACGAATACTCGGTAATTTATCGATATTATGGATCTTTATTAAGGAAGATGCGGATGATCATTCCGCATCGATACATTCTAACGATATCTTAGTATACATCATTATTAGTAGATAGGCCATAATTCCATAGACTTTTGTTGTAAAAATTGCATGCATAACCGCCCACAATTCATCTCATCGAAACGTTGAAAACGATCGTGATTGTACGTGATCGTTGTACCGCGTCCGAAATAGTGGATCAATTCCACGGGTGGCCGCAGATTCCCAAAACTATCAAAGTATTGAACTCGCGATCCACGTTTCGCGTACGCGACCCAATGCGTCCCAGCCCCTCGATTCTCGTCAAGATTCGCGATACCGGTTTCGTTGATTCGGACGCGCGTGGGAAGCGTATCACGCATAAACACCCCTCGAAAGAACGGTACGTTTGCACACTCGCGCGCTAATTGCAGGTTCGTCATAGGTTGCTGCGTTATCGTCGCCACGCGCCGACTCGATCGGCGTTTTTTTTTTTCTTCGTTTGGAGTCGTCGGCGCCGTCGTCTCGAGTTCAAGCCCGCGCCTCGCTTGTACGGTGCCAGATGCATTCCTCGACCCTCCATCACCCGATGATGACGCAACGTCTCTTCCAGCTGTTTTCGAGATGCCTTCGCATCGTTGACCGCTTTGGTTATACCAGCCGCTCCACCGGCCAATGCTCCGATAGCTGATAAAGCGGGCAGCACGAACGGAAGAAACGGAAGAAAGCCTCCGCGTTTCGCCACTCGTAGATTCCGAGGTCGTTGTCGTTGCGAATGTTTCCTTGCAGACTTTCTCTGTTTTCGTTTCATTCTTTTCACACCCATGCCGAGTCTAGTCTTAGCCTTCATCGTCGCCCACACTCCGGCTGCTGCTGCTTTTTCACCAAAGGTCGCGTCGTTCGCGAACACTCGTTCTCGCGCTCGTTCGGCTAACGAGCGATCAGCTTCGTGTCTTCCCTCCAAATCCTTTCGATGCGAGTACGCGATATCGTGATCTCGACACGCCGCGTCCAGGGGATTCACACCTTCGTCGCCACGAGCCAATCGCTTTAGCAAACGCGTCCCCGGTCCGCAGAACTGATAACCTGGAACGTGTAGTTCAAATGGTAAACGGTTTATGATACCGTTCACGAGACCCGATCCGGTCTTCTTCCGCTTCTGATTCTTATGCTTCTTCCCTAATCCACGAGACGTCGCAGTCGTTGATGCAACCATATACCTACGTTAGAATAACCATGATAGCGACTGCAATAATAAACGCGTACGAGCGCTCCGCCGATCACAGTGATAGTGACCTGCACATCGCATGTCACGAATATAAATAGTCGTCCATCGTCATAGACGCGTGCGTGCGAAGATGCGATTCGTGAAACAGCATGACGTTATCCGCGTAACCGCGAACAGAATGCTCGAAGATGATACGAATGCGAGTCGAGCGAACAGACACGGCCCGCTGCTGCCGAACAGCGTGCGAGGTGTGATTTGCGGTCCTTCCGGATGTGGAAAAACGAACGTGCTTTTAAGTATGCTAGAGAGCCCGAACGGTTTGCGTTTCGAGAACGTGTACGTGTACTCGAAATCGCTGCATCAGCCAAAGTATCGGTATCTCGAGCAGGTGTTATCGCTCATCGACGGAATCGAATACTTTCCCTACTCGGACAACGCTGAGATCATTCCACCGAGAGACGCTCGGCCCGATTCGATCTTCGTGTTCGACGACGTGGCGTGCGACGAGCAGAACGCAATACGCGAATACTTCTCCATGGGTCGTCACGCGAACGTGGATTGTTTTTATTTGTGTCAGTCGTACGCTAGAATACCTAAACATTTGATCAGAGACAACGCGAATTTCCTGATGCTTTTCAAACAAGACGGTACGAATTTGCGTCGCGTTTACAACGATCACGTGAATACAGACATGACGTTCGAGTCGTTCAACGACTTGTGCGCGAAATGTTGGCGTCGACGATACGATTTCGTGGTTATCGATAAGGATAGTTCCATGTCCGAAGGTCGATATCGAAGAGGATTTAACGAGTTCGTCGTAGCTCACGGACGTCAGTAAACCACGAATCGTTCATCGAGCAACACGAAATGTCTAAAGAACCAACTACAACGATAACCTCGAGCAACGTCAACGCGAGACAAACGCAAAAACATCGTCGGCGAAAAGGAACGAAACGCCAAAAAGGAGTGAAACGTCGGAGCGTGGACGCGAAGGTGGAAATCGCCAAAGTCAGCGACGTTATACGTAAAAAGAGCTTAGCTTTGAAAATTGGTAAAATGGCTACGGAAGCGGCTGTGGAGGCGAGCACGCGACCCATCGTCGAGCCCTTGAAGCAATTAATCGTGAACACGTCTGCATTCCAAACACGCTCAACGCCTCGCCCGCGACCGGTGAAGAGGAAACATGAATACGATCATCAAGAATCGTCGAAGAGACTTCGAACCGCTGCTGCGGGTGCAACCATGGAACGATCGAACACCTTTCCAGATTCTGACGACAACGACGATGACGACGACGACGACGATGACGACGACGATGACGACGATGACGACGACGACGACGACGACGACGACGACGACGACTACGCCGACGACGCCGACAACGCCGACGACGCCGACGACAACGCAGACATCGACATTGACAACAGCAACGTTGTCGATGTTAATGATGTTGCTGATAATGATAATGATATCATTGATAACGGTGAAAAAAATCAGGATGCTGCGTCGCAATCAAAGGCCACCGATTTTGATTCGCTGCGTAGCCCCGTCGACGATATCCAGGTGTATGTACGGAACGCCAAAGGTCCCTTGTCGCGAGAATACATACGACTACTCTTTACCGACACCAAAAAACGTATCGACAATGTGTACGGTGTATACTTGGGCCCCGACGAAGACCTGATGATCGGCGATTCCACGCTTACCATCGACGCGCACAGCGACGACGTTTGCGTGAATGGAACGCAATACCCGGGAACTCGGGGTTTGTACGAACTGTTATTCATGCGAATCCCCAATGAACTGACGTGCACGGACGCGGATTTTCGGTCGTACCGACGCATCTTGTTAGCTACGAACGCGCATAAGCGAAACCATTCACCGAGTAAGCGCACGTTGGGCAACAGGGGGTACAAGTATAAGAAAATCATATCCTCGGTGATCGGCGGGGTTCAAACATCGGGTCTCAAACGCGTTGCGGGAAAGGGGAGGCGTGGTGGCGCGGGCGCGGGCGGCGCGGGCGCGGGCGGCGCGGGCGCGGGCGGCGCGGGCGACGCGGGCGACGCGGACGCCGCGAGTACGCGTCTAGGTCTAGGATTGCCCATCGACGAATCGATGACGGTCACCGATAACGCGATCGATTACGTGTACTGGGACGATCCGAACGAATTAGTCGATAGACTCGGATTGCTCGTGGCATCGCGCGCGGCCGGTCACACGGGTCAGGATAACGAAATCGCGTCCATCGTGGAGGAATTACGCGAGGACGGATTCATCTTAAATTGAACGATCCGACGATCGTCGCGTCAGTAGCGTTCACGAGCACGCATCGTTATGTCGGTGAATAAGTTTGGCACCTCGTTACACAATAATAACAGCAATAACAATAACAATAACAACGAATCGGCGATGACAATGACTAGACTCCTGACCGCGGTGGACGATCGCTTTACGCGAAAACTTGAAACGGCTATCGCGAACGCGCGACTGGACGCCGAGCATCAACAATCTCAACTAGAGACGCGAGTACAACGCGCGATGACGGATATCGTTACCACGCAATTGTCTCGGCTAGAGGACGACTTAAATACCGCGATTGAACGACGCTTCGATCATTTGAAAGACAGATTCGAAGAGTTCACGACTGGGGTGACGAGTCAGAACGCGATATCGACCACGGATCTGTACGAACGGAAGGAGCAGCGAAACGCGAGCGAGGGTCGCCGACGACGACGATGATTAATGGCCCTGACCCCGACGATAGTGATTCCGGAGCGTCGAATGATGACGAACGTTTGCAAAAGACGTGTACCGATTGTATTTTACGAACGCTCGAGGAACTGATACTACTTCTAACACCTTCGGAACGTCGCGACCACCCCCACCCACCCGCGAAGCATGAGCAAGGAACGAATACAATTAGTGAATGAATTACACGCCCCAGCGAGACGAAACTTCCCGCGACGACGCGTCGTGATTCGCGGTTACGATGATCTGTGGCAGGCCGATTTGGTAGAGATGCGTCCGTACGCGAAGCAAAATCGTGGATATCATTACATACTAACGATCATCGACGCGTTCAGCAAGTATGCGTGGGCCGTACCCGTGAAAGCGAAAAGCGGACGCGACGTAACCGCGGCGTTCGCGGCCGTGTTGCGGCAGAGCGATAGATGTCCGCGAAATTTACAAACCGACATGGGAAAGGAGTTTTACAACGCGGAGTTTCAACGATGCGCTAAGACTCGCGGAATCAACCACTACTCCACGTACAGCGTGATGAAAGCGTCGATCGTCGAACGTTTCAATCGTACGCTGAAAAACCTAATGTGGAAACAATTCTCATTGAACGCGTCGTATCGTTGGATCGACCTGTTACCTAAACTCGTCAGCACTTACAACCATCGCAAGCATCGAACGATCAATGCTAGACCCGTTGACGTGACCCCCGCGACGCATTTATCGTTCGCCGCGAATGAGCCCATCCACCCATCCGCCGCGAAAGGTATTCGACGACGCGCCAAATTCAACGTCGGTGATAAGGTGCGCGTTAGCAAGTTCAAGACCCTCTTCGAGAAGGGATACACGCCAAACTGGTCGACCGAGGTGTTTGAAATCACAACTGTACAACGAACGTGCCCGGTGACATATATTTTGCGCGATTCCGCGGGAGAGCCGATCTCGGGCGGTTTCTACGAGTATGAACTACATTCGGTCGCGAATCCGGACGTCTATCTGGTCGAGAAGATTATTCGACGGAAGGGAAATCAGGTGTACGTCAAGTGGCTTGGATTCGATTCGTCGCGGAACTCGTGGATACGTGATAAGGATATTCTATGATTCTGAAATATGTTTCTGAAATAAATGAATAAATATATATATAAATATGTACATTGCACGTTTATTCGCGTTCTCCTTCACGCACGAGTAATCTTAATAAAGAATTACAAATATATATATATATATATATATATATATATATATACTAACACATATAAAATACAATTTTGAATATGAACAAACGAAAGAATCGCTTATAACATAAGATATACAATATACATATGTACATGTAGACATACAAACATACTATACATATGTACATGCAAGCATACAAACATACTATACATATGTACATGCAAGCATACAATCATACTATACATATGTACATGCAGGCATACAAACATACTATACATATGTACATGCATGCATACGAATATGCTATACAGCGAGGGATTCGTCGATGTCGAGATGTTCGTCGGTGTCGAGGTGTTCGTCGGACTCGTTGAGATGCTCATCGGTGTCGATGTGCTCGTCGGACTCGTCGGGCTCAGGGGGCTCGCGCTCGAGGAGTTCGTGGGGCTCGAGTTCGGGAATTCGATAATGACCCCACGGAATGGTTCTGATCCGGTCAACTAAGACACATCGCTTGTCGTCGAACGGACTGAGTGCGTTCTTTTCTTCACTCACCGAGTACACGTCGTGTTGCTTGGAGCGGATATTGTTCTGTCGAACCGCTTTCTCGGTGAGTGAGTAAAGACAGCGAACGTAATCGTCGAATTGTATACAATTCGCGACCACGTGTCTTCGCACACCCTTCACTTTCTTCGTTTCACTCACAGACCCGTCTTCGGCGTTGAATGTTCTAGTCGCATACATTTTCGATCGTAGTCCGACGAACTCGGTCATCAAGGCGCCGTTGTTCTCATCCTTCATGAGTCCCGGCACCTTTTTGTTTACGCGGGGCATACCGTACGGATTGTCCACCGCGTAATCGCTCGTATCGAATCGATCGACGTCACACTTCATAACGTCATATGCATCCTCGCATTCTAAGCTATACATCAAACTATCGGTGTCGGTGTACAAGACCTTACAGCGGTCACCGAACTTCGCACGCATATACGCGTAATGAAATTCGTACAAGCATTCTTTCGACACGTCGAGCACACTCATACCCACGTATATCGGCTTGTCGAACTTCACTTTTAGTTTGCGCATTTCGATGGCCACTAACTGTTCCGAAAAGATCGTGCGACTGTGAAAGTTCGGCTTCGCGATCAGCGCTTCCGCACCATAACGACCGTCCCACTGAGTCACTAGTCGCACGTCTACGCGATTCCGCACGTTTTCCATAGTTTTACCATACACCGCGTTGTTCATTAGTTTATATAATGTCTTTTGAAATTCACTCGTGGTGCGCGTTCTCAAATCAGTGTTCAATTGGATGTACTCGCGCAACCAATGCGACTGATCGAATCGCAACACCCGATGAATTCGCGTCACGCGTAATCCGTGGCGCACGCACTGTTTTAGGTAGCGATAGTGGATTACGTATCGCTCCTTATCGTCGAGCGTGGCAAGCAGCTTGGTCTGTTTACCATGTGGCGCGTGCTCGCGCACCGGGCAGAATGGTAGGTCGGCGTGCGCGTCGTGAAGCTCCTTGGGATATTCGATGTTCACCTCCAACAGGTATCCCTCGGGTCCATCGTCGCTGGGCAAGGATGATACATCGAGCGCGGCCACTTCGGAATCGTCCAGCCACTGAAATCCACCATGCGGCATGGCCTGTGACATAGCCCACCCGTACAAGTTGTTGACATCGAAGTACATCAGGTACGTCGAAGGCTTCGACTTGTCGTGCATCCGAGCCGGCAGGTGTTTGTTATTTGCCTTCGCGTGCCTGTGCGAGCACTGGCTCAGACCGCCGCGTATCCCACGCTCCACGAACAGTAGCATGTCCACGTCCGTTAAAAGTTCTAATTGTATGCCGGTGTACTTGAGCATCGCGTCCCACGTGAAACTCGGAAGCGTAAAATAATGCGCGGGATCTAAATCATAACTCGCGATACAATCTGTCCGGAAACTCTCGAACACGTCAGCGAGTAACAATACGTCCGTTTTCAAGTATAAATCGCTGTACTCCCCCAATGTCTGTACGCGGAAAGTGTTCCACACATTCGCTGCGTGTGCGTAATCGAGCTCCGACACGGCGGTATCATTCAACCGACTATAGAATGCTTCGCGGGATGGTAAACGCGTATCGTTCAACTTCGCGTACGACGATACATAGTCGTATGGGAAGACGCCCTTCCGGGCAAGAAGATTGAATTGATCGTCCGACAGGGATTGAAATTCGCGTCGTAGAATCACGAGTCGTTCTATGCCGAGGTTCGAAGCGAGTTTCTCTAGACTAGCGGCTAAGAACTTCAATGAATCAATGAAACGGAACTTCAATCCCCTCTGCCAATCGTTATTCTCGGCGTCGATTCCCTTCACGTGCTTGGTGAACGATATGTATCGCTCCTTCGTTACAGGTAGCAGATCGATCTGTCCCTCGAACGCGGACGCCAACTCCCTAATTATAAAATGCGCGTCGTATCCGGACAGATTGTGAAAGACGACCGGTATCGTGTACGATCTTTGGAATTGTAAGTTACACGTCACGTGGGCCGCGCCTCGGTACTCACCCGTCGAGTGGCAATGGTCTCGCACTTTTTTGTCCGTATCGACGAATGGTTTCCCGCACACGTGACACACGCTCGAGTCGTTATAACTTCGCAACTGGTCTTTCGTCAGCGTATTCATCGGTTTCGCGTTCCGTAACCACGAATACGCGACGTTCGCGAAGTCTCTGAGTTCCTGCACGAACCATTGCACGCACTCAGTTTCATGTCGATACACGCGATAACGGCACAGAGACGCGTCGCTGGAACAATGGATGTAGTATCCAACGCTGAAGGCTCTGTGCTGCTGGTACGTGAAGGTGCGACTCCGTTCCGCGGGCTCGACGTCCTCCAGCATGCACTCGAAGTCTGCGTACACGATGAAAGGTGCTCGCTCCTTGTTCTTGAAATTTTTAAACCTCAACCATTTGTCCTTCGCTGACGGCAATTCGACTGCACACTCGTTGATGCGTTGACAGTCCACGACGTGTTTCGTCAAGCGCCCGGACGAATGGAAGAAGCTGAGACACCTGCAACGAGAATAGCATTAATAATAAACATAAGAATAAATAATATATCGATCGAAATATTCCATATTTTACTCACCTTTCGCAAACGAATACTTGGCCATTGTGTTGGCTGAGCTGCTTCGAAATCAGCCTCGACATACTTCGAATACACGCGAAATGATACCGTTGCGGGTTCTTGGAGTCCTGCACCAGTAGCAGGTTCGCGTGTTTATCCCGCTTTTCCTCCGTCAAACGCAGCGGCAAGCAGCTTTTGTCGGTCCAGGTGTACACGTTCACCGACACGTTGTTCAACTCCTCGAACTTCGTCAGCTGGTTTAACGTTACGGGGAGACTCACAGCGTCCGTACGAAGAACCGTTGAGTAATGAGGGTACGACGCGGTTCTATCCCCATTCATAGCAGCAGGATACAAGCTTGCGACGATGGACCACAAGAAACACGCATTCTCTCCGCTCTTTACATTGACCACAGCCTTTTTAAAAACGACCTCGCGCGGAAGTGGTACGTCACAGCCGGCGCGAAGCGGGTTATGCTTATTAATGTTTATTATGAGATTTAGCACAGCCCTCAGGGTCCATCCACTATCACGATCTTGGAACTCCTCGATCGCCACTAACGTGGGAGCTACCACGAACTTTGAATACCACTCGCGCACGTTCGATGTCGCGAACAGTACGCGATTTCGCGTCCCGAAACTTTTCATGTCTGTATTATCGTTCAACGAAAACTCCGCGTTCAGAATCGTATTCACGGACACACTAGAATGTTCGCTGATAGCGTCTGTGATGCGCGAGAGAACCATTCGTCGAGCATCCGCCAAAAATTTACGCAGATCGAGGAAGCCCGCGTTAATGACGGCACCGGTCGAAATGCGATTCCGAAACGCGGTTTCCAGATCCTCCCATACAACCTTGGGCGCAGTCGATTGACCCGAAACCCCGAGTCCCACTCGCGAAGACCGTTGCTCCACGATCGTACGTAATGTTGTTGTACGCGCGATTAGTGACACGAGATGCTGTTTCAACCCCACCGAGACTCCCTCGCCGCGCTGATACTCGATGATAAGTTGCAAGGACGCGTCGCACTGATCCATCCAGTTCGCAACTTCCAAAACGGCTTCGTAGTCCAAAAGCGTTGCCATTCGGTAGAGAGCATTGTACATATCCATGAACGCCTCCATGTTTTGGATTCTTCTTCTGCTTCAGTTTTCAATTAATAGACACGCACGAACAGGTACGAGTGGTTGATGCGACTGGCGCAGACACGATCGCGATAAAATAGTTCATCCGTTGACGATGCACGTCCCTGTCACCCACAATGCAATATGATGTACATTTACGTAGAGTACTATATTGCGCGGTGTGGCGTAGTAGTTGACGTTGCTCGGGCGAGAATCGCATAAATCCTACTTGAAAGATCCTACTCCACGATGATTCGGATAATGAATGCACGCTTAACGCGTCGCGGATTTTATGCCTCTCGATTGTAAGCGTCTGATCACGACTCCACGACTCTGATTGAATATAATAACCACCTACCCTAGCCGAGGTCCATGAGTCGTTATCGCTCCGAATTCTTTTCTTCGCACTCTCTCGCGCTCTTTCTCTCTCTCTCACCCCCAACGTTTCAATAAGGTGACGTGATGCGACAGTTGCTCGCCGCGGCACCGCGCGTATCGAATTCACGCGTCCGTGATAAGGGTGTTCACACCCGTCATGGTGGTCTCGATCTTCAAAATACGTTGGGCGATGCCAAATAATTATCGCTGTATGTTTTCATTGGCGGATGTTTATACGAAAGCGATGTTGGATTCCTCGAATAGTTATCGCCAGAGGGTTTCGAATTACATGCGGATGTTTATACGAAGGCGACGTTGGATTCTTTCGCGGCGGCGGTTCCTCTATTTAGGGTAATTAATCTCGAGCGTTCGATTCTCTCGTACCTTATCTTTCGCGCCTACTCGCCGATCTTCGGACACGTGTCGAAATTGCGCGGGAACGAGACGCGCCCAACACGTGCCGAAATTGCGCGGGAACGAGACACGTTCAAAGGTGTATGGGTGATTTTTCATCGATCGGCGGTGGCGCTACATCAATCCGGGGAGTTTTCATCAAATCCAGGGATTTTTCTGGGGATTTTCCATCGATTCGCGGTGTCGCTAGATCAATCTAGGGATTTTTCGTTGCAACAGTTTACCAATTACCCCCTCCACCGCCAGCGGTCTCGCGCCCATCTCGTCGAAGAGCGCGATTCCCCCCACCCCGTCTCACCCCCTCGCCGCCACTTGGTCCAGAAATCAGAACCCCCTCCTCACCTCACCCCCTCGCCAACACTTGGTCCAGAAATCAGAACCCCCCATCCCCACCTCACCCCTCATCCATCTCGTCGAAGAGCGCGATTCCCCTCGCCCCGCCTCACCCCCTCGCCCATCACGTCGAAGAGCGCGATTCCCCTCGCCCCGCCTCACCCCCTCGTCCATCTCGTCGAAGAGCGCGATTCCCCCCACCCCGCCTCACCCCCGCGCCCATCTCGTCGAAGAGCGCGATTCCCCTCGCCCCGCCTCACCCCCTCGCCCCCACTTGATCCAGAACTCTCATAGCCTACCTACTATAATTTAAATTGCACTCCGAATGTGCTGGACCTCTAAACCGTCCGGAGAGATGGCAATGATCGCGGACTCGTATATCGCTAGCCTCGAATGGTTCTTCGCAAATGTGACAATGCGTCGCATTGCGAAATGTCGCCCACTGTTCGGCAGTTAAATCTAACATGTGATCATTATTTGCTAGAATGGGCTTGGCAAAGTTGGCAAAATTGTTTAGTTCATCTACGAACCAAGAAACACAATCCGCATCGCGGCGACATCGATACGTCGATAGCGATGTATCGTACGAGCAATGCATATAATATGCAATGCTGTGCACTTCATGGTGCTGATATGCATGTAATTTATTATCTATGTCACCCATTCGGTGACTGTCCTCCGTTTTCCCGATGATGCACTCCAGATCTGCATACACCACGAAGGGGAGCCGCTCCTTCCTGCAATGGTTGTCGAAATTGAGCAAATTGGAGCTTTCACTGGGCAGCAGGATGGCGCAGTTGTTCATTTTCCCACAGTCCAGCGAATGAAGCTCTAACTTCTCGACAGATCCGAAATAGTGCATGCATCTGTAAAACCAAAATAATTTTTTTATTTAATTTTTTCGCAATACATTTCTACATTTTGCAAGTTTATATATACGTACCGGTCGCAGATGAATTTCTTTGCCTTCTTCTTGCTCAGCTGTGCGCTCACGAGCCGGGACAAGTCCTTAATGCACGCAAAGTGTCCTACATCGTCGTGTTCTCGATTCGGCGTGTAGAGCGGGTTCACGTGCCGATCCCTCTTGTGGGTGGTGAGGCGCAGTGGAAAGACCGTCGACCCTTTCTCCGCCTCGAAGCTGTAGACGTTGACGGAGATGTCGTTCAACCCCTCAAACTTCCCAATCTGCGCCAGGGACATTGGAAAATCATTGCCCTGGAGATTTAATACGGAAGCATAGTCGGGGTATGAACTTGGGCGCGCGGTGTCTGTTTCCGCAGGATGGAGAAACAGTTGCCTAATCGTTGCCTTCTTCAGCAACAATTCCCGCGGCAACTAGTAGTGGCACCCCTCGCGCAGCGGATTGTACTTGTTGACATTGACGATCAGATTCATGATTCTTGTCAATGCCCATCCGCTGTCGCGTTCCTGAAACTCTTCCAACGATGCCAGAGTGGGTTCGATGATGCATCGCTGGTACCACTCCTGCAGATCGGATGTGCGGAAGAGTTCGCAGTTTCGGGTATTTATGCTTTTACAAGCATGCTTGTCGCCTGCCACAAATTCGCCATTGAACACCGGGTTCACTTTGAGGTTTCGATGTTCCCTCAAAGCACCCCGCACATGCTCCAACACAATGATCGCCACATCTTGAAGGAAGTTGCGCGGCTCGATATACAGGGTGTCCGCGCGAACACTGGACAGCTGAATATCTCCTAAAGTATTGGACATAAAAAAATAAAAAAAATATGTAATTGCATGGTTCGATGGGGCCAATATATTAGCCCAGACGAATTTTTTTTCGATTATTATTTTAAAAGATACGATGGTCAAGTTCGGTTCTGTAAATGGCACTACGTTTTTTGAACACCTGAGTTGATAGTACGTCCCAAGACAAATTCAATAAGCATTAATGTATACACTTGATTTCCACTGGTTTTTGAGATATTGCGCTTGCAAATTTAGTGATTTTCACTGAAGAAAACCCACTGAAATAGCAAGAACCGGAGTCGGTCTTGCTGGCGTCACGGGGGGCCTTGCCTGTTGAAACAGATACCTACCTGCCAAAGGTCTGCGCCAGACCCAAAGGCTGGACAATTCTTTTCCGTCAGAAATGCTACTTAGGTAGGTACATCTGCGGTGTCAAGAAGCGCACCGTTACTTTTATTTCGCACTTGGTTCTACGCTCGGATGGCCGGTTCTTGTGGGAGGAATGCAAGCTCGATTGGTTAGGTTAGGAGGTGTGAAAGTTGCTAGACTAAATTTCAACCATAAGGAGCAGATTGTATTAGAACCAATCGAATTTGCATCCCTCACAAACGGCTGCTCTCTTGAAGAGGCCCTCTTCACAGCAATACCTCCTCCCCAATGCACACCTTCTCTCGCACGGAATACGTCAACACATGCTTTTGTTTTGATATTGAAGCTCGTGTTTATACTCGAGAGGACCACGCGTCGACAGCGGGCTACCCCTTTTCTTCCTGTGTCTCTCCGCGAGGAGTATTGACGGTGGATTATAGGAGCGTAGATGTCGGGATGCCAGTTATTGAATTCAGGAGACGATAGAAACACTTTATTAGAAAACACACATGTACTATAATTAAAGTAAATCGTATTCCTCTCGGGCAGGAGTACTGATAACGATCGAACTTGAGCCCCACTTCGCGCAGACCGATTACACGGAGGGTAGTCGAGTCACACACTGCACAAATGATACAGGGTAATTCTGGAGCAACGCCCGTCAAGAAGATGCGGCCTGGTACCCCGTGGCGAGGACAGACCTTCGCAGTGCCTCGCCCGATTTTTATGGCTTTTTCCGGAAAAAGGTACGAATCCTGGGCCGAACGTAGCGAAGTGAGGTCGAGCCCCCGCAGTCCCGGGTGCAATATCTAGAGACGCGGTAGCGTCTCGACGCCAAGTACATGAAAGACACCCGGTATATGTGTCGATGTCGCTACCGTGTACCTTTACTCGTCGCAGAGGCATTCCAACCTCACTTTTTATTTATTTCACTAATATCTCATCACGCCTGCGATATATTCTAAATTTAATGGCATTTTTCTTATGTAAACCGCATGTGAGCTTTCGAATAAGACCAAATTCAATGCAATCGGTCCACGCATGACAGAGATATCGTAATATCGTCTCATGGATCTGTCAGAAATGGTAAGGTTTGTCTTCTGATTCTCCAGTCAAAATTTTCGTATCAAACTTTTCGTATGACAAAATTTTCGTCGACATAATACGTATACGCGTTATACGCACACCTTCAGCCAAAACGATACTGACACATGTTTCGTTCGTCGATTCGTCGACTCTCGGGACCATTCGGCAGGGATCGTCGTCCGTCATTCTACACATACCTATATATACTATTGTAACCTATACCCTATGTACTATTGAACAACTTGCAGTTTTATATAACGACTGGAGTAAATTCTTTGAAATTTAATTTTCTATGCACGTGAGCACCTCCAGGAGGTGATTCTAAACATGACTGTGCTGTGAGGTGGAATTCTGGATAAAAATAGAGGTTCAATGATGTCAAATTTGTTTGTCTAACCTCAATTTTCAGTTTTATATAATGACCAACGTAAATTCTTTGAAATTTAATATTCTGTGCACGTGGGAACCTCCAGGAGATGATTCCAATCGTTAATGTGCTTTGCAGTTAAAATCTGACTTAAAGTGGAAGGTTCCGTGAAGTCAAATTTGCTTGTCGAACCTAAATTTTCAGTTTCATGTAACGACTACTGTAAATTCTTTGAAATTTAATTTTATATGCACGCGAGCATTTCCAGGAGGTGATTCTAAACGTGACTGTGCTTTGTAGTGGAATTCTGGATGAAAATAGAGGTTCAATATGTCAAATTTGATTGTCGAACCTCAATTTTCAGTTTCATATAATGGCCAACGTAAATTCTTTGAAATTTAATATTCTGTGCACGTGGGAACCTCCAGGAGATGATTCCAATCATTAATGTGCTTTGCAGTTAAAATCTGACTGAAAGTGGAAGGTCCCGTGAAGTCAAATTTGCTTGTTGAACCTCAATTTTCAGTTTCATGTAACGACTACTGTAAATTCTTTGAAATTTAATATTCGGTGCACGCGGGAACCTCCAGGAGGTGATTCAAAACGTGACTGTGCTCTATAGTGGAATTCTGGCTGAAAATAGAGGTTCAGTGATGTCAAATTTGATTGTCGAACCTCCATTTTCAGTTTCATATAACGACTGGTGCAAATTCTTTGAAATGTAATACTCCGTGCACGCGGGAACGTCCAGGAGGAGCCTGTAAACTCGTTTAGGCATTGTTGTCGATTTTTGTTAATAATTGAAGCCAAAGCAACATTGAATTTACTCTTATAATGCAATTGAGATTCAGTATACGTTCATATATGTAGAATTTATCCTTAATTCTGTCCTGTGATAAAGTCTTATCACAGTATTTCAGTATGAACAGTCGTTCATGGCCGTTGATGATGATACAAATTATCTTTGCATAGGGAAGAAAAAAAAGTGAGATCCCCATAAAAAACTTCAGAGTAAAAAAATTACGCCAAGTACATGAATTATCTTTGTAAAAAGAAGTGAGATCCCCATAAAAAACTTCAAAAAAGTAAAAAAATTACGCCAAGTACATGAATTATTATCTTTGTAAAAAGAAGTAAGATCCCCATAAAAAACTTCAAAAAAGTAAAAAAATTACGCCAAGTACATGAATTATTATCTTTGTAAAAAGAAGTGAGATCCCCATACAAAACTTCAAAAAGTAAAAAAATAAGGCAAGTACGTGAATTGTTATCTTTGTAAAAAGAAGTGAGATCCCATAAAAAACTTCAAAAAAGTAAAAAAATAAGGCAAGTACGGGAAATCAAATAAATCACAAAAAATAGAAGTTAATACTAATTACAAAATAAAAAAGATGTGAAATCAAAATGAGCTGCAAGTACATAAAGGTGCTTTCCAACTGCGCTTAAGATGACACAACTACATATGCACAGCTAAAATGCTGTGTTCATAGCTTCCATTACTCATATCGCGGACATTTTAATGAACCCATCAAAAAGAATTCCATTTAAAAACATTGTCGTAAATTAATAGCTTTACAAAATTAATGATATACAAAAATTGCGCCAATTATAACAATGGCTATTTATACAAAGAAAAAATGTATTAAATAACATTAAGCAGATATATTTTTATACAAATAAATATTTTAATACGAATAAATATTTTATTCAAAATATCCATTACAGCGTATTAAGAAATTCTTTTCTTCATCGTATCGAAAGGGAAGTGACGTCAATGGATTCCTTATGTTTTTCCGATAAAAATCATATCAAATTCCATGTAAATCGAACTACTTTGACGGTGGATTGTAAGAGCGTAGATTATTATTATTATTAAACGTCTTTATTACTCAGTAAAAGGCGAGGCGCAGCTAGTAAGCTGTTACTATGCCTGACCTAACATTACATTACATTACAATCAACAAGGAACATAAAAATAAACATAATCATGTCGGGATGCCAGTTATTGAATTCAGGAGACGATAGAAACACTTTATTACAAAACACACATGTACTATAATTAAAGTAAATCGTATTCCTCTCGGGCAGGAGTACTGATAATGATCGAACTTGCGCCCTACTTCGCGCAGACCGATTACACGGAGGGTAGTCGGGTCACTTACCCTTTCACGCTCACACTCCGCCTTAACAATTGCATTCTCGCTTACGTTCCGAAACATCCGAATCCTAACCGTTTAACGCGTCACTCGTCCGATGATTGACAATCGACTCTCCCTAGCCCGCTCGGGCTCGCTTACATTATCGGGCGCTACCGAGCGCTCTCTGTCGGTCGCTCGCTAGGAACGTTGGAGGCGCCTCTTGTTGTCGCCTGCCTATTAGGCAAGGCCTTACAGGATAATACTTTTTAATTCCTATATTTGTGGCATCAAGAATAAAGAATTATTTGACAGATTACATGACCGATCAGACGGGGCGTGGATCGGCGATTCACGCGCAAAGTTCGCCGAGCGCCGTCTGAATCCACCTAAGGTGATGCGGCCTGGTACCCCGTGGCGAGGACAACCCCGCGCAGTGCCCCACCGAATTTTATGGCTTTCGACCCTCGAAGGGGTTGGACTGCCTATTAAGAAGTGAGAAATCTTCGACATCCGCATTTCTCATTAGATCTTTACGAAAATGAGGCCAATTGATGATTCCTCATGTTTCGCCGATTAAACTAACACCAAGAACGACGTAATTCGGAAAATAATGAAGGAAATGTACAATTCATATCCATAACCTCAAGCTAATTTCGTTAATAAATTATAGCTAGCGTCTCCAATTCAATGCTATGATAACACGATTCGATTTCAGTCGTCCGTTTCGAAAAATAAAACACCGGGTGTATCTTCTTGTCGGCCTTGTTTTGCAACAAGATCGCCCCGAACGCCGCTGCACTCGCGTCGCAATGTAGCTCCGTCTCGTCTCCCGGAGAGTAATTGCTTTATATGGGTGCGTCTAGCAAGAGATCCCTAGGCGCGTCGAACGCCTGCTTTTCTTTCTCGTCGAAATGGAAACTCGCGTCCTTCCTCGTCAAATCGTACAGAGGCTTGGCGATGATGTAAAAGCTCTTAATGAATTTACGAAAATATGAACATAAGCCTTAAAATCCCTGTACCTCCCGGACGTTTCGTGGGACCGGAAATTTCTTTACGGCCTGAAGGCCCTGTTCCGCCGGCTTAATTCCTTCGCTCGTAACCGTATAACCTAATAAGTGATCGAGCTTCGTTCCAGCGGCTGATGGGGCCGTCGTTCGACCGCGCGGATGCAGTTTTCGTGATGCGTCCGACGGCGGCGGGGTCTTCCTCGACGGTAGCTCGACGTCCGTAAAGGCCTCCAGCATCGCGTCCAGGGACTCGTAACGCTGGACTTTCCCCTGCGCCCCACTTCCTCGCTTCCAGCTCCTGCCTCAAGGCCAAAGGATTCAGTCGCTGCCCGTACATCTTCTTCAACCCCCGTAGTAGGTCCTCGTGACCTAACTCGACGCAGTCAACCCTTGAATGATACCATTTCAACGCTCGGCCGGTCAACCTGCTGCACACTAAAGCTTTCGCTTGGTGGCTGTTCGGCTCGTACGATGATAGGAGTTTCCTGATTTGCCTTTCCCATCTATCGAAATCCAGGCTGCTTCCACCATGTCTTTAAGCACCTGCCACTTTTTCACCGTCGTCTGTTCGGGTGCGCTTGCCTCCGACCTGGGGCTTGCCTCTGACCTGGTCGCTCGTAGCAGGTCCCTCCTGAGCAGCTCGGTTTCGGCCGCGTTCAACAATGGGCTCGCCGAAGGTCGCTCGGCGCGAGGTCCACACGTTAGCGATACAATGTCTATCGATGTCGCTCGGCTTACAGCTATTTGAAGCAACTACCAAGTTGACGTGGTTGCGTTCCATGCGAACCCGACAACATCAGCTCGCACAATAGCGGAAAATTATAACTTATCCGCACGTACATTACATAAAATCGTAAAAAAAAATAGTTTGGCGCCGTATAAGCCGATTTCAACGCATAAACTATTTGATAGAGATTTTAGACCACGGATTCAATTTGCGCGGAGACGATGCACCGTTTGTACGAGACTTAATGATAACGGACGAATATATGTATATTTTATACGAATGGCATGTTATGCTATCAAAATAGGTACGAGAAGGTAATAATCAGTACCGCGACTGTTTTAATGTGGTATGGTATTTTCAATCGAAAGATATATGGACCATATTGTTTCGAAGGAAATGTACAGGAGCAACATATTTATAATTTTTGGGAATATTATGTGGATGATATTTTACTTCGACATGCCACTTGCTGAAGCGCAAAATTTATGGTTTCAACAAGACGGTGCTGCAGCGATAAGAAGATGGCTGGACTCATCATTTCCCAAGCATTGGATCGGTCGTGGTTTTATGAGGATAGAGTTGGGCAAAATGTAATCTAATTACAACTTACAAATTACGATTACAATGTAATTGTGTAGTTGATTACATATTATTTTCTGTAATCGTTCATTTAGGTAGTTGACGAAACGAAATGGCCAACTACCTAAATGAACGATTACAGAAAATAATATGTAATCAACTACACAATTACATTGTAATCGTAATTTTTAAGATGTAATTAAATTAAGTTGGCAATCATAAATCGTAAATGAATACTATTGCGAGACAGCCGGCGTAAAGGCTAGCACAACGTGAAGAGGTAAGTACTATTGTGAGATGAGAAGAAGAAGGACTACCCACAAGCTGAAATGTCACAAGTCACAATGTCACATTTCAGCTTGTGGGTAGTCCTGCTTCTTATATCACAATAGTACTTACCTCTTCACGCTGTGCTAGCCTTTAGGCGGGCTGTCCTTCAACGTGTCCTCCGTCATTCAGGATGCAACTTAATATCCGCCGCGAAAATTCGGTTTCAACTGACACTAACATTTCAGCTGGTATATTATTACACGCTTGTATAATCCGTTGTGTCAGTTGTTCCGTGTTTTCAACGGGGGTTTGAAATACAATTTGCTTTAAGTATCCCCATAAAAAGAAGTCGCAGGCCGAGAGATCCGGGGATTTAGGAGGCCATAGCACTGCTCCATTCCGACCGATCCAGCGGTTGGGAAATGTTTCGTTTAGCCATCTTGTTACGATATTAGCGTAATGCGCCGGAGCACCATCTTGTTGAAACCACAAGTTCCGTCTTTCTGCCAGTGGCATATCGTGCAAAATATCTCCCAGATAATTCTTCAAAAATTCTAAATATGCTGCTCCCGTTACATTTCCATCGAAAATATACGGTCCATATATTTTTCGATTGAAAATACCACACCATACTAAAACTGACCTGCGGTACTGGTTATTTTCTTCTCGTATCCAATGTGGGTTTTCGAGTGCCCACATTCTGGAATTCTGATGGCACGTCATACCATTTGTATAAAATAGACATTCGTCCGTTATCATTACGTTTCTCGCAAACTCTGGATCATCTCCGAGGTGTTCCAGTATTGTCATCGAAAATTGAATCCGTGGTGCGTAATCTCTAGCAAATAATTTATGCTGCGTAGTTGGCTTATACGGCTTCAGACCATTTTTTCTTAAGATCTTGTGAATTGTAGATTTAGATACATTATAATTCGCCGCTACTTGGCGAACTGATGCCCTTGGATTCGCATGAAACGCAGCCACAACATCAACTTCTTGATCGGGAGCGCATGCATACTGTTTCCTCGATACTTTATGTACGCTCCCCGTTGCTTCAAATAGTTCACAAATATTTTTTACCTGAAAACATACAGATTTCATGTAAACGCATTCAATTGATACAAAAAGGCGAAACTGGATATTTAACCCTTTCATTATTGAGCCCAAAATTAAGTACTGTGCAGTGGTGAAATGATCATTGCGGGAGAAAATTCTATCATGACCAATTGGACCAGCGTTCTTTCCAGATACAGGGTGATTCTGGAGCTACGCCCGTCAAAGAGACGCGGCCTGCTCCTCGTGGCGACGACAACCCTCCGCAGTGCATCACCGAATTTTATGGCTTTTCACCCGCGAAGGGGCTGGAATGCCTACTAAGAAGTCAGAAATCTTCGACTTCCGCATTTCTCATCAGATCTTTGCGAAAATGTCGCCAATTGTTTCCTCATGTTTCGCCGATGAAACTGACACCAAGAACGACGTACTTCTGACCATAATGAAGGAAATTCCATGGAAAATCGATTTATATCATTTCAAGCTGACTTGACTTGGTTAAAAATAGTCCGATTTACATGGAATTTGGTATGATCTTCATCGGAGAAACATAAGGAATCCATCGGTGCCACTTTCGTGTTGATGCGATGAAGAATAAAGAATTATTTTTTTCTGAAACAGGTATGAATCCTCGGTCGAACGTAGCGAATTGAGGTCAACCCCCCGCAGTCGAGGGTGAAAATGTGAAGTATTCATTTCAGCGTAGTAAGAAATTCTTCATTCTTTATTGCATGGATATGAAAGTGGCACCAATGGATTCCTTATGTTCTTCCGATGAAAATCATACCAAATTCCATGTAAATCGGACTATTCTTAACGAAGGCAAGTCAGCTTGAAATAATATAAACGATTTTCCATGGAATTTCCTTCATTATGGTCAGAATTACGTCGTTCTTGGTGTTAGATCATCAGCGAAACATAGGGAATCGATTGGTGTCGTGTTCGCAAAGATCTGATGAGAAATGCGGAACTCGAAAATTGCTCATTTCATAATAGGCACTCCAGCTCCTTCGAGGCTTGAAACCCATAAAAATAGCAGAGGCCCCACGGGGTGTTGACCTCGCCATGGGGCACCAGGCGGCATCTCTTTGACAGGCGCACCGAGAGAATCACCCGGTACATCCGGTATCCACGCAACAACCCGTAAAGACGAACGCCGATTAAGCTAGAATTACATTTGTCTGATCCAGTTATCCACTGTTTCATTTCTAAACAAACCACTCGCTTGCGGCTTGATCGGACCGCACTGCCGCGGCGAAAAGGGTACACTCGTGGCGCGGGCTCCCGGTCGGTAGCGAAAGGGTTAAAGATTCAGTATTTAACTGTATGTACTTCACTAAATGAAGATAAAGACTTACCGTTTGCTGACTCGGTTTTGGTCGATCGGGATGTCGTTCGTGAAATCGTGAACTCACTGCACGATAGGACCTGCCTCCCTCACCACGTAACAACACTAACTCCACTTTGTCTTTCACAGTTAAATACATTTTTTCAGTTGTTGTGTTCGCACCAAAGATCTGGTAGGAACTACGAATGTCTAATGACTTCTGATCCACAGACTCTTTCCTAAGTCTGAGGAAAATTTGTCAGAAGACACTATTGGCCCTTTCGAAAGAATGCAACTTCTTCCTTATTGGTTGGAAATATCCATGCAGATGGTTAAAAGATGCAAAAGGGAAGTTTTTATGATCAACGAAAAAAAAATTTATAACACCCACCATTTCCTAGCTGGGATCCATCCTGGCCATCCGAACGTAGAAGTCTTACGGGACAAAGGAGAAGCTATTTAATGTTTACGATTGGCAATTTAGTATTTTCAAGGGACAGTTCTTCGACATCTGTGGGGTTTCTACTTAGAAGGCAATCGAACATGCTGTCTTCTTGGCTTTCGACACCTTTCGCTCTAAGTTAACACGTGTAGGTAGTGCTGCGTTGGTGGATGGTCGCCTCGGTAATTACGGATCGGAACGTACCGTTGTACCTGGCCACCGGCTCGCGGGACATTTCAGTCATAAACCGCGACCACGGCGAAACACTCTGGCCGATCAGGCTGTTTAATTTATGGGAACCAGATGTGGCAGTTTTCTTTTCCCCTAGCTAAACTCTCTACGTTCGGCAGGCCATAATCCGTGCCCCGCTACACTATAAATAAATACTAATGATGTCCTCAACGCTGACCGTGAAGAATCTTCTGCTCCGCACGATGACAGAAAGAAGATGTTTTTATGTTACATTGAAGAATGTTTCCCTGGCCATGGGTTAGGAAACGAAATTTCTCTGAAGAAGTGCCAGTACGCCTCGCGGTGAGACATAGGGAGAAAATGAGTAGTATTCCGCTGACTGCGCCTGGTCCCGCTTGCGTCGTCTTCCCTACAAATTCGAGACGGATCCCTTAGCCTCGTTACGCACTTGCGACAAGTTGCCGGCAACTTGATCGCCGAGAGACCAGAAACTTTTGTTGTTTGCCACGACCAAGTGCGTACGAACTCAAATGTCCCCGTGTACCTCGTGGTCGTCGGCAATTTGTTGCAAGTGCGTAAAGGTGGAATCTGACGGCGCGTGAATCGGTGAGCTTGCTCGGCTCGTCCAGGCTCAGCAGGTTGGTTTGGTGAACACGACTCGACGATCCATGACTGATCAGACGGCGCGTGAATCGGCGATTCGCGCGCAAAGATTGCCGATTCACGCACCGTCTGATTCCACCTTAACGTGGCTTATCCCTTGAGTATACACACGCGTTCAAATTTCAAAACAAAAGCACGCGAAACGTGTTGGGTGCAAGAAAAGATGGACCATAGGACCCCGTGGCGAGGACAACACCCCGCAGTGTCTCACCAAATTTTATGGCTTTCAACCCTCGAAGGGTTTGGAATACCATTAAGAAGTGAGAAATGTCCAGGATTTCCGCATTTCTCATCAGATCTGTGCGAAAGCGACGCCAATGGATTCCTGGCGTTCCGTCGATTAAAATCATACTAAACATCATGCAAATCGGACTACTTTGACACAAGCTATTTGTATTCCTTATGTAAAAGTAGTCCGATTTACACGACATTTACCATGATTTTCATCGGAAAACCACAAGGAATCCATCGGCGACACTTCCATATCCATACGATAAAGAATAAAAAATTATTTTATTTCCTAAATAGATACAGGGTAATTCTGGAGCTGTCCCCTCACCCCGTGGCGAGGGCTGCCCTTCGCAGTGCCTCACTCGAATTTTATGGCTTTTGCCGGAAAAAGGTACGAATCTTGGGCCGAACGTAGCGAATTGGGGTCAGGCCCCCGCAGTGGAGGGTGAAATATCCATTACAACGTATTAAGAAATTTTTTTCTTCATCATGTCGAAAGGGAAGTGACGCCAATGGATTCCTTCTGTTTTTCTGATGAAAATCATACTAAATATCATGCAAATCGGACTACTTTGACACAAGCCATTTGTATTCCTTATGTAAAAGTTGTCCGATTTGCATGATGTTTGGTATGATTTTAATCGGGAGAACGCCCGGAATCCATTGGCGTCCCTTCCCCTTCGATACGACGAAGAAAATAATTTCTTAATACGCTGTAATGGATATGTCACCCTCCACTGCGGGGGCCAGACCCCAATTCGCTACGTTCAGCCCAAGATTCGTACCTTTTTCCGGAAAAAGCCATAAAATTCGAGTGAGGCACTGCGAAGGGCAGCCCTCGCCACGGGGTACCAGGCCGCATCTCCTTGACGGCGGTAGCTCCAGAATTACGCTATATCTGTTTAAGGAATAAAAGAATTCTTTATTCTTTATCGTATGGATATGGAAGTGTCGCCGATGGATTCCTTATGTTTTTCCGATGAAAATCATTACAAATGTCGTGTAAATCGGACAACTTTTACATAAGGACTACAAATAGCTTGTTTCAAAGTAGTCCGATTTTCGATAGTATGAAGAAAAGAATTTCTTAATACGCTGTAGTGGATATTGCACCCGGGACTGCGGGGGCTCGACCTCACTTCGCTACGTTCGGCCCAGGATTCGTACCTTTTTCCGGAAAAAGCCATAAAAATCGGGCGAGGCACTGCGAAGGTCTGTCCTCGCCACGGGGTACCAGGCCGCATCATCTTGACGGGCGTTGCTCCAGAATTACCCTGTATCATTTGTGCAGTGTGTGACTCGACTACTGTCTCGCGTGTAATCGGTCTGCGCGAAGTGGGGCTCAAGTTCGATCGTTATCAGTACTCCTGCCCGAGAGGAATACGATTTACTTTAATTATAGTACATGTGTGTTTTCTAATAAAGTGTTTCTATCGGCTCCTGAATTCAATAACTGGCATCCCGACATCTACGCTCCTATAATCCACCGTCAATACTCCTCGCGGAGAGACACAGGAAGAAAAGGGGTAGCCCGCTGTCGACGCGTGGTCCTCTCGAGTATAAACACGAGCTTCAATATCAAAACAAAAGCATGCGTTGACGTATTCCGTGCGAGAGAAGGTGGGCATTGGGGAGGAGGTATTGCTGTGAAGAGGGCCTCTTCAAGAGAGCAGCCGTTTGTGAGGGATGCAAATTCGATTGGTTCTAATACAATCTGCTCCTTATGGTTGAAATTTAGTCTAGCAACTTTCACACCTCCTAACCTAACCAATCGAGCTTGCATCCCTCCCACAAGAACCGGCCATCCGAGCGTAGAACCAAGTGCGAAATAAAAGTAACGGTGCGCTTCTTGACACCGCAGATGTACCTACCTAAGTAGCATTTCTGACGGAAAAGAATTGTCCAGCCTTTGGGTCTGGCGCAGACCTTTGGCAGGTAGGTATCTGTTTCAACAGGCAAGGCCCCCCGTGACGCCAGCAAGACCGACTCCGGTCCTTGCTATTTCAGTGGATTTTCTTCAGTGAAAATCACTAAATTTACAAGCGCAATATCTCAAAAACCAGTGGAAATCAAGGGTGTGTTCCGATTCACGCATTACGCGCATAGACCGCAGCGCAGTCGCTGCGCGCATTCATAGCGTTCCGTTTCCAACAGCGCATGAACCGCAGTAACGAAGCGGAACGGTTTTCTATGCGTTTGACGCTCGTGAGCTTGCGCGGGAATGTTCAAACTTACTTACAATTAGCTACACAGTTGGATGGATTACGATAAATTTAATTCGAGACGTTTGGACGGTGGTCGAAGCACGCTTCCTAACTACATCGGTTACTTCGTCCTAAGGATCGAGGACCGACTCTTAACGAAATTTGATGGCTTTATTGGTTCCTGGATTTTCTCAATCCGAGTTTTTCTATTCTTCTTGAACAGCGATTCCATATTATTGAAAGCGAAGACCATATTTTATGAGTTTTACAGGACGAACTGCTGCTTACCCAGCGAGATTTGGTAAACAGATGTGTAAATGAAAAATGAATTTATTTATTATCTGCGCCCGGGTTAAATTGAAGGTTTTGAAGGCTATTGAATACAATCACAAGCTCTCATACGTCTTCTGGATTAGAGTATAGCTGTAAATTTAGCATTATAAGAACACGTTCGAAAAACTTAGCAGTAAAAGCCTTTAAGAAATAACAATGCGCGCCACGTATTTGCTTCCTTTCTCATCTTCCGTTTCGATCCTGCCGTAAATCTTCTAGGGATGTGTTGTTCGCTTCGAAATTGAGTCCGTTGCGTTGGTTGCCATTCATACAGCGAGTGCATAGACGGTATTACCTGATTCGTAGAATTCCCTAGAATCCTCCAAATTCTAGCTCATAATGCGTGCAGCAAGTGCAGAAAAAAAAAGCATGTACCGTCAATGCGCATATTACGCGCATGCGTATTTGTCGCTTTACGTGTGCTTATGTATTTCGAATTCGAATACTGCAAACAGGGGAAAGCAGGGTAATTCCGGCTCTATAAGGAAGAAACGCTATAAAATTTGAGCAACTTACACATTTGCTAGTTTTTGCTATATGAATTGATAGTTTCAACTGTCTAGTTTTTATTAGTATGACCGAGAAAGCATAAATTTACGTTGTAACAAAGTTGAAAGGAATAACACAAAAATTACGGAATTAACGTGGGGTAATTCCGGCCATGATTTTTCTTTATAAAAGAAGTGGGAAAACTGTTAAATTAATAAAAAAAATATAATTTTTTAGTTTTGAAATTAATTACTACACGAATCACAAATGTATTCTTCAGGGGTATTGCATTCTGAACATTCTTCATATGCCCATGGACCACATGCAAAGATTCAAAATTTAGTTTATTCTTTCTTAGTTTCCTTTTATCTCCATGTTGTGCTTTTTATGTGGAAGCGTGTAAAGAAATATTCCTGACTTCATTCTGCCTTATTCGTAATTCTTTTATTATGTCAAGCCCGAAAAAAGTAATGTTAAAAGCTGGCTACAATTACCCCTCAATTTTTGTTGGTCTTAACCCACAACACATGTTGAAATAGTTGAAGTAATACACTGCATTGAATTTTCATATCACCAAAAGCCACAAGTGAGTTTGAAAGTATGTACAAACACTTCTCCAATTAATGAGAGTAATATAAATAATTTATATTTATTCCAAGTACTAATTTGCCTTACTTAACCCTTTAGCGCCCAGTGTGACGTATGTACAGTCACATCATTTTCAAACGTGTCAAGAAAATCGATAGTAAATAATGTTGAGTCCCAAAACGGTTCAGTTCTCTAAATGGCTCCGAGAGGGAGCCACTGATGCGTTTAGTGCTGTAAATAATGTTTACAGTGGGATACACCGGAGGCGGTAGTAACGCTTTGACTTTGGAATACGATTACGCAAGAACTATCACATTTAGAACAAAAGTTCTTATACGAAAATGTTACTTATTTATCTGACATTATTGAGAACACAACAGTTTCGCTGCATGTCAAACAATATCCAGGTTATTAATAAAAAATGAGAAGGGGAGAAAGTGTTACAATCGTCCCTGACCCCGATGTAACACTGCATGGAGTAGCACAAATTTAATTTTACAAAATTAAAATATTTATTAATTTTAATTATAATAGTAAGTGAAAAAGAGTAAAATTTATAACCAATTATGCGGTATCGCAATTGTAACAGAAATAGAAAACATTTTGGCTGGTGCATTCTTCGTGCGATCAATCCTTACATTCGGTAGATTGCATTCATTTTTCATTCGTTTGCATATGCTGTACTATATGATTCCATGCAAACAAGACAATATTATTCATATTTTTTGTCAATATTCAGTTCTGTCGCGGTACAACCGACCCCGACTGCCGATGTTACAATCGACCCCAGTCAGGCTTTTGAACTTAAATTATAAATGTTTATTAACGCGACACTTAAAAGTGATAACTAACGATCAGTATTACTTTAAAAATGGCCAGATTAAATATTAAAAATAAAGAATATACACGTACTTACAAAGGGAGTATTTAAGATTTTCTTGGAGGATGAATCAATGCAATAATTTAATTGTGTGTTGAGAAATAGAATAATTTGAAACTGATAAAGATAGACAACTACAATTCAGTGTCACATATCTGGATATATAGTGTATTGCAATTATGCAATATCTAGAAACAAGTATACCTATCGCAGCAGTATAATTGTTGCTATTTACAGTAATAATTATCAGGTTATTGCTTGCTTTAATATATAACGTAAATAGTAGACCATAAAAACGCATATGCAAGTGATATGTATAAGTAAAGAGTACATTTGAACAATCTCGGCATAGCGCGCACACGATCGCTTTCGACGCGCGCGTCGTCGCAAAAAAGTTGACCCTTTCAAGTGCTCCAAACTGCTCGAATATCAGAGAAATGCGTAAATCTGACCCGTGCGCGGCGCGCAGTTGCACCAGTGGGAACGTGTTTCTGCAACAAATCGGCTTTGCGCGTCGAAAAAAACGTGCGCGGCGCGTGGTTGCACTAGTGGGACCCTGCCTTTTGTATTCTTAAACCGAAACAAACGATTAATAGATTAAACTTTATTCAACAAAATCATGATGTTTTTTATTTTCATCTGCAACCTAGAAAATTATGTCTGCACCTACCTATCTCAAACTATTTGCGTAAAATCTAAAGATTCGGATATTTAGTTAAAAAATTATATACAGATATCTTAATACACGTGAAACCGCATTTCGATACACGTGTAGGGGAAAGTGGGGCATAACCGGGTACCTAATGTATTTTTCCTGCTAGCATAAAATCAGACGGCAAAATAAACTTTGGACACCGCTAGAAATCTTAATTGGACCTTACAGAATCAGAAAATGAGAATTCTTATATGAAAAAACTATATGGCTCACAGGAAAACAAGTTTTCTCGAAAGTATGCAAATACCCGGTTTTACCCCATAGGTGTGGGTAATACCGGGTACCTATTAAAGTACGCATAGAATATGATATAATTATAAAATCTTTATTGCTATTATTTTAGAAACCGTAAAGGAAGGTTTTTTTATAAATATTAATTTGTGTATCAATTTATTTTAATTTATTCAGTGTACAGAAATCACAAATAAAGGTCTCGTCGCTCTCCTCAACACTTGTTCAAATCTCACGAGCCCACTCGTGGCAGTGAAATTAGATGGAAATCTGCCCAATCTACGGAATAATTCCCACCAAGCTAAATTTTGCTATGGGCCTTTACTTGGTCGTTTTAAACAATATGTCAAAAGTCCCCATCGATCCGACCGCCGCTAAAATTTTACAGAGGGTTGAAAAAATAACAACGGTCTTTCAACGCCAGCATCGTCTTGAGCGTGTTTCACGTTGATGTTGGCAGCTTCCAATTTTTGAGACAGAATAGCAATAAACCTACTCTTGTTCTTTCTATTCGCTCTATATATATATGCTACCTCCATTGATGCTGACGTTCTCGTTACTGCTACGAAAAAAACTCATAGCACATTTTTTGTAGAGAATTTCCTAAGCTATAAATTGTATAATAACTATTTTTGTCGCAAAACTGCTATATAACGAGATATTCGCGAAGAACAGTTGTTTTTTTCAACCCTCTGTAAAATTTTTAGCGGCGGTCGGATCGATGGGGACTTTTGACATATTGTTTAAAACGACCAAATAAAGGCACATACCAAAATTTTGCTTGATGGGATTTATTCCGAAAACAGATCCCAATGTCACTGGAGTAATACATAGAACCCGATTTTGCCCCATAATCAAATACCCGGTTTTGCCCCAAATGAGGTGATTTACTAAACATTAAATATTTACACTTCAACATGCGATAAAGAACCGGGTAAAACGGCAAAATACTGTGAAAACTCTGCAGAATACAATGCAGTACTTACCGTAATTGATTCTTTAAATCCACGTGGTATAAAAAAGGCAATACACCAACGCAACACTGGGACTTTTCAACTCGAAATTTTTAAACTTCTTTAAATGGAAAACTACGACGGTCTTTGCTCTACGATTGATCTCATTCCGTCGTGAGGTCTACCCGAATGTAACACCATACGTTGGCTGCATATCGCAGCTCTTGTCTTAGAAAAACAGTGGTACCCGGTCTGACCCGCGTACCCGGTTTTACCCCACTTTCCCCTACCCGTGAATTTCAGTACACGGGTACACGGATACTACGATCCGTGTATTAAGAAGTATACGGATTAGAACACAGATATATTAACTACACGTGGACACGTGGACACGGCGTACACGTGAAATCTGCATCTCTAGTTTGAAGGGTCCTATCCAAACATTTCAAGTTTTCAAGTGGAGCGTGGCATGTCGAAATAGGTAAGTGCAAGTTTAGACCTGCAATCCAGATTCGCGCGTCGGGAACGCACGATTGTACTTTATACAGTGGGTAAAAAAATCTTCGTACAAACAGGCACGATTCCCCCAAAAATGTGAAAAATGTATAAAAATGAAAAATGGCGGTTTATTTATAAAAAATATAGAATAAATTATTGTACACAAAAGTTATACAAGTGAATAGTACGTTGTGACAGAAAATTTTAAACTAACGAAGTAGTACTAACTGGTACATTTATAGTTAGCTATGATTGGAAATTTTTGTTTTCAAAAGGGTGGCTTTTTGGCCTTTGAATCATGGTCTCGCTCGCAGACCGTACTTTTTAACCGGGAAATACGCAGGGCAATCGCTGAACGTTCGCATTAGGCCCTGATCACGAATTAAGCTGTATGTTGTAAAACAGAGGATCCGAAAAATTTGTACCGGGCAACCATAATAACCATCTGTAATTACCTCCTCTACTAAGCAGGCTGAGCGGCCGGAGCGTCTCGCTAGGGTCGCGGTTTATAGCTTGTATTGTCCCGTGAGTCAGCGGTAGACAACGGTATGTACAGGTCCGAAGACATCGTACGTACTACCCCCCGATGCTTTTCATTGCCCCTTAGAAATCTGGCAAACAGATGTTGTCGAACCATTCTTGGAAAAGTAATAAATCATCGAGCGTAAAAACCGAATGAATTTTCGCTTGGCTCTAAGCACGCTTTTGCCCTGATGCACGTGTGAAAGATGCCACCAATATAGCAATTAGGTAACAAGTATTCTCCACCATGAATATTTCCGTCAGTTATGGCGCGCCACACTTTTGAACGTGACGTGTATGTGAAAAATAGGAAATTGGAAATATTATACAGAGTGTAAACGGTATACGTAGCAATATTTTAGGGAGTGGTAGGGGAAGTCCAATGGAACATAAAAGGTCCTATGACATAGTGTCCATGTGTACATGTGAGTAGTCTCCTCTGACGACGTGACTGCAGAACGTGTTGTTTTTGTTCAGAAAGTGACAAAACTCTTTCGTTTATTTCAATATCAGACACTCCTTGGTACAATGATGCGTGCAGGTAAAAGTAATAAATATGCAAAGTCGAGGATTAACTTGGCCGCGCCGAATTCGCGGGCGTCTGCCGATGGTGCGGGTTTACGACCCCGTTGTTCGGTGCTTCGGTAAGGTAAATGGCCCAGTGGTGAAACAGTTAAGGAAGCAGTTGAGAGAATTGCAATTTGTTTTATATTTAAATAGTATAAAATTCTAACTAAATATAATTATTCGAAAGCGTCAAATTTATACTTTCAAATAACGTAACAAGAATCTCCATTTGTTAAAGGAAAACTTTTAAATTAATTAAAACATGAAACTGTTCATATGGCCTAGTAAGTAAATGAAACTAATAGCGTGTCCCAGTCATTAATTATCAGTGTCGCAATTATTGAATATATATTTAATTTAACTATTTTTATCAGTTAATGAAAAGAAATCAATAAGGTAATATTTTGGGGCAATAAATATTGTCGAAAATATTGGAATGCTAGAAAATATTAAACAATGGAAGGTATAAAGCGAAACGCGTACACAGCTGTAGAAAATATTGAAAGACAGAGTTACGTTAGGGGAGAGTGGAGGTAAACACGAACGCGGGGTAATCGCAAACGCGATGGATACGGCGTTTTAATAAATAGAAACTGATGTTCCCTCTCCGCTAGCTAATAATGATGACATCTTCTTTTGGTCATCGCGCGGACCACAAGATTAATTTTCATCACGGCCAGCGCTCAGAACATCATTATAATTTATTTATACTGTACCGGAGGTTTATTGCCTGTCGAACATAAAGAAATTAGCTAGTAGAGGAGGAAAATGCCACATCTTGTTGCCACGGATATTTTTACTATGTGTACACGTGTATCTTCAATACACGTTCTACGCTGGGATCTCTACTCCAAACGTGCGGATATGGCGCGCGTTTCAGGAGAACGCTCCAAGCGCGTGATCCAGCGGTTTAATATGTTCTCATTCAAAAGGATTTTACACTGCGCTTTATATCGATATACCTACAGGAAAATATAGGTAGAAACGCATTGTATTATATATAGCGTATGTGAAGGCGAAATGAACGGCACATCGGGAAGGTTTTAGGCAGAAGCCAAATGATGCATGACAGAGAAGTAATCTGTTAAGAGCCATAAATACGTAGCGTGCGTTAGTATCTCTTAGAAGGTCTTATTGATAATATCCGTGAACGTGTTTCTGTAGCGTTAACAATCGTGCCTTAATACAAGACGCGTAGACAGTCTAGGAGTATATTCAATAGTTTTTCGGAATGGCAGTCAGCCTCGGGCATGGGCAATGGATAACGTTATTTTCCCTTCCACATCTGCCTACCAAATTTCGCTGAGTAAGCAGCAATTCGTCCTGCAAAACTCATAAAATATGGTCTTCGCTTTCAATAATTTCCGCTATTTATGAAGGGTAGAAAAACTCGGGTTGAGAAACTCCAAGAACCAATAAAGCCATAAAATTTTGTTAGGACTGGGTCCCCGATCCTAAGGACGAAGTCTACCTACCTCTCCATGTGTATGCGTCAACGATGTAATTAGGAAGGGTGTTTCGACCACCGTGCAAAAGTGGCGGGAAACGCGCAGGACGGTCGAAGGATGGAAGGATAGCAAAAGGACAATCAACCAATGAAATCTGGGGAACAACCGTTTTAATTGGTCGAAAGGGTTCGGAGAGTGACTCGGAAGGATATGCAATAATTAGAGGAGTGGGGCGTTCGGAGGGCAGAAGCGAGGAGTGATTTTGTAAAAGCGGCAGTTCGAGCTTGTCATTTGAACAGAGCTAGTTTTGTTTTCATTGATCAAGCAACGATATCATGGACAGGCACACGTTAGCGGGAATAATAGCCACGTGCATAAATACTTTGGACAACGAAATGAGCAGCAGCAGCAGCAGCAGCAGCAGCAGCAGTGACTCGAATGATAGTGAAAATGAAGAGTTAAATTATTGTAATACACAGTTAGAAATATTACATGCTGTGTTTATGACGAATAAAACGCGTGGACCCGTGGCGTTTCGGGAAAAATTGGGCGATTATGTCGAGCGCGTCGTTCCTGGATATTCCAGAACAATATTCAAACAACATTTTCGGTAAGTAATAATTATATAATTATATATTTGTATGGGAAAAAAATATGAAATGAAGTTTTTTTCGAAATAGTAACCTAAAAAGGGGCAGTTTTAAATCATTAGGAAATTAATTGTTTTTATTACTTTTAAGTAAATTTCCTTTTGTAGAATGTTTCCTGAAACGTTTGAAATTGTACTGGGAGTGATTGGTCCAGGGTTACGTGCAGTTAATGACGCAACCAGTGGGAATAAAGTAATAGCAGAAGAAAAGCAATTACTTATTGCCATTTGGTTCATGGCTACACCAGATACCTACAGGTATATTTGATACATATTCTATAATATGTACAGGGTGATTGGCTCGAAACGCCTGATCCGCCTCAGGCAACCGTGACGAGGTCAACCCCCCGTGGTGTCTCTCCGAAGTTATGGCTTTCGACCCTCGAAGGGGTTGGAGTACCTATTAAGAAGTGAGAAATCTTCGAATTCGTAATTTCTCATCAGATCTGTGCGAAAGCGACGCCAATGGATTCCTTATGTTTTTCTGATGAAAATCATACTAAATATCATGCAAATCGGACTACTTTCACATAAGGAATACAAATAGCTTGTGTCAAAGTAGTCCGATTTGCATGATGTTTAGTATTAGGATTTTCATCGGAAAAACATAAGGAATCCATTGGCGTCGCTTTCACAAAGATCTGATGAGAAATGCGGAAACGGGACATTTCGCACTTCTTAATAGGTACTCCAACCCCTTCGAGGGTCGAAATCCATTTTGTAGAGGCGCCACGGCGGTTGATCTCGTCATGGTTGACCAGGCGGCATCTCTTTGATCAGGCGCACCGAGAGAATCACCCTGTATTGTATAACAAGTTGCAGCATTATTTAATTTACATGGCACATTATTGGTGTAGATCTGTAGCTGAAAAATTTGGAGTGAGTCGATCTACAGCTTTTCGAGCACTACGGCGAGTGACGTACGCTCTGCACTGCGTTGCGCCTCGGTTTATCCAATGGCCAAAAGACCAGTGCGCTGTGAATGTTATGGAACGCTTTGAACAGTCATGTGGGTTCCCAAATATCATCGGCGCTATAGATGGTACACATATAAAGATCCGGGCTCCCGTTGAGGATGCCTACTTATACGTAAATCGAAAAGGATTTCATTCAATTAATTTACAAGTGGTGTGTACTTCCGGGGGCCTCTTTACGCATTGCTATGCTGGGCAGGTGGGATCTGTCCACGATTCCAGAGCTTTCCGCAATTCACCGGTGGCTCGATTCCTCGATACACCCGAAACGTATTTTCCGAATAATTCCCACATCATCGGTGATGCGGCATATGGAATTCACCGCCATGTAATGGTGCCGTATAGAAATAACGGACATTTGACAGCTCAACAAACCAATTTTAATTTTTGTTTATCGTCAACTAGAATGGCAGTGGAAAGAGCCATAGGCGCATTGAAAATGCGTTTTCGAATATTGTTGGACTGCTTGCCGTTAAGGGACATTGAACAAATTCCCGAATTTATAATTGCATGTTGTGTACTGCACAACATTTGCACACTGGAAAGTGACGACGTGCTCGTACACGTATTAGAGCAACAGGACGAAGAAGTAAACCCAATTGTACGCGGTGATGCGGCACAATTGGGTAATGACAAAAGAGATGCAATCATGCATGCTTTGCCAATGAGAATATAATATATTATAATGTATACATTATAATGTATTATATATTCTCATTAGCAAACCATGCACGACGAGGTATGTCATATAATACCTATGTGCTGGCAATTATGAAAGTGGTGTAAGTCATATATTTAAAAAATATTTCTCAATTATTGAACAAAATGTTTCACAACATATATGTATATTCTCTTCTAATGTCAAATTTATCTCTCACTAGCCATTCGCAATGACGACGGACCGCGAACAACTTGCTTTCTGGACTGACGATAGCACACAGTGGTATCCTGACGAACATTCAACCTGTATTTTTACCCAAGAAGACGAATAAGAAGGCCTAATCCTGCTTTTCAAAACCAAACGGCCCTTTTCAGGGCCACCAATTTCATTTCAACTATGGGAACAATCTCGAATTTCATGAACACACCAAATTTGTTCTACAAAGTATACTTTGTGCAAGTCGTTCATTTAAATGGTATATTTCGTAAGAAATACTTTTAGCTCATAAAATTGAACTCCTCAAGTGTACATCATAATATATGGCGTACTAGCTTAAAGTACCCTGCGTTACCCAGGTAAAACTTTGATTGTCACAGAGTGTCAAGGGGATGAAATAAGGGGGGAGGGGTGGCATGTCTAGATTTCATGGTAGCCTATACTTTCCGCAGTATTCTAGAGAGTAATTATGCACAATTTGGTCCAGTCCGTTAAAAAAAAACCGTAATAAAAAGTATCATATATATTATTCCTGGTCTCAGACTCTACGTGTATACAAAATTTCAGAAAGATCTGTTGCATAGTTGCGACGTGATTGAGTAAAAAACATCCAAACACACTTTCGCATTTATTATATTAGCAGGATTGTAAAATTCTACGAGTAACTTGTACGAAACTGTGTTTTTTAATCCTTTGAATGTCTCCCAAGTTCCAATAGTGCTCAAACGTAGTTTCTCGATCTTCAAAATTTAACGAATTCAAATATTTTCTCGAACAAAAGCAATCGATGAATACTTTCATCTGGATTCGAGTATTGAAAGTATTCATCGATACTTTGTGAAAAAATCGGCAACCCCACCACATCATAATCACGCGCATCCAGTCTGCGCAGTTCCCTTAGGCGGGACCCGGCAGAGTTTGGAGGGATTCGGCTACAGTGATGGAGGGGGAAACACCTACACGTTTCTCATCCCTCCGAACTCTGGAGCGCGGGTACCCGCGTGCTTCATTCGAATCAGTCAAGTAGTATTCTTCAAGTAGTACGCATCCAGCTACAGTGATAAGAAATGACAACAAATACCGAATTGTGTGTGGAGGTTAGCGGGAAATTGTGGCGAATGTGGGTGACGGAAGAAGTGGCGTTAAGAGCGTCTAAAGGTAAAATTTCAATTTTAAAGCTGTTTTATAAAAACAGTAAGTGTATTGTTAAATTAATGCGTGAATATTTTTTCTACTAAGATCAAGAGTTCCTGTCCGAACTGGTGAAAAGTTCAACGCCACAAATGGAGGAGACAGAAAGGGAACATCGAGATGTGGAAAAATCAGGTTTGTTTTTTAATGATTCTTTAACATATTCGATATCTGCAATTACAATATATTCACATAATATTTGTAGCTGAAGCCGCAGAGAAGCCATTCCAATGGCAGGACAAAGCAGTGTTTCTGCTTATTGAATTGTATCGAGAAAAGGAGGCAGAGTTTGCAACGGGAATGACCCGTAACAGTGTATTGTGGAATCAAATTTCCAAAGAAATTAACACTAAACACAAAAATTACAAAGTAACTGGATTGCAGTGTTCCAGTAAATGGTCTGGGCTAAAAAGAAGTTACAAGACCATTTATGATGAAAACAAAAAAAGCGGCAATTGCCGAAATTCGTGGACGTTTTTCTCGGTAATTATATATTTCATAAATATGCACATACGTATTTAATATTAACGTTTTAATTCGAAAACACTATTCGAAAAACATATATATTCTTCTGCATATAAATTAATTATATAGAATTTCCACTTATGTTATAATTATTATACGAATTTGAAAGTGAGGACAAATTTTGGGGCTATATGCATGTCGATACGAAGCATTATGGAAAATAATAATCGTATATTATATGTGATTAGGTGATGGATACAATGATGGGAGATAAGGTATCAATGCAACCACTTGCCGAGGCGTCGAGCGATGGCCCAGCACCCGCAGCATCGACGTCGACGGCGTCGTCAGCAAGTGCCTCGATGTTAGCAGCTCCTACAAAGAAAAGTAAGTACAGTTGCGACTTATAATAAATGAAGTCAATATACGCCGAGAAGCACATAAAACATGATACTGAAAATAAAGAATAATTTAATTCAATGATCCACAAACGAAATATAATGCATTTCTGAATGTTCACGTGCACACACACGCGTTTATGTAAATTATAATATTACTTTAGTTTATATTATATATGATAATGTATACGGTTTGAATTCAAGTATTATTTTTGGCTTCTGAGTTCTGGTATACATTAATCTGAAAATTTGAATGTGTTCTTCTTTCTTAATATTATTTGTTGAAATTATCCATCAGATCCAGTAAAAAAGAGAAAAGTAGAAGCACTGCTGGAGAATTATATGGAGGAACTTAAAAAAGAAAAGGAGGACATCAAAAGAAGGCGTCTTGCGGACAGGGATCGCGCGGAGGCATTGAAAGCCGAAAGGCATCAAAAACGGTCGGCGGAACGGGCAGAAAGACACGCTGAAAGAATAAAAATGCAGCAGGCATTAGTGACAATATTAAAATCATTGGCACCCGTATGAAGGAATGCACTTTTATATTAACAGATATATGTATATAGATGTATGTATACATATAGTGTATATAGATGTATGTATATAGTGTAGATAGATGTATGTATATAGTGTAGATAGATGTATGTATATAGTGTAGATCGATGTATGTATATCGTGTAGATCGATGTATGTACATCGGCGGAATCGCCTTGCACGTGGCGGTTACGTTGTGCCGAATCGCGCTTGGCTGATTTGGTTAGGCGAAGTATATCTCCATCCGACACACCGAGAAACGACACGCGCCTGGAGTGCTCTTACGCGCCGATACGGACCACCGCGACCGCGAAGACGAGCGAGCGAGCGAGCGAGCGAACACGACAGACGTCAGGTTCACAGACTTCTTTGCGTTACCAGAGACGGAGCGCTGTCTCCAGGGTATGTAATCATTCCCTTGCCTATTTACAGAATATATATCACACTTTATTGTTATTCCTCTAATTCCTGTGTAAAATCTTAATCAAACCCCTTTCATCTTCCTCTTCCCTGGTAATTGTAGTCAAGGTGGGCCTTAGCCCTTTGATAAGAGCAAGAACCCGGTAGATTATTCCAACCGCTCGGGGTAATCTACGGTCAGGTCCCTTCAGGACGTAACAATAGAATATATAAAAAATAGGCAGGTTGTCATTTGTACCTATTAGACAGTGTAATAGTGGTAACAAGAAATAGTGGTAAAGAATACATTATCAGAAATGTTAAAGTTGTTAGTATGGCAAAGTATTAGAAAATAAAAAATGCTTTTGTTCGAGAAAATATTTGAATTTATTAAATTGTGAAGATCGAGAAACTACGTTTGAGCACTTCTGAAACTCGGGCGACATTCAAAGGATTAAAAAACACAGTTTCGTACAAGTTACTCGTAGAATTTTACAATCCTGCTAATATAATAAATGAGAAAGTGTGTTTGAGACCAGGAATAACATATATGATACTATTTATCACGTTTTTTTAAACGAATCGGACCGAATTGTGCATAATTACTTTCTAGAATACTGCGTAAAGTATAAGCTACCGTATAAGTATCCATTTTTCAGATTAATTCGAATCGCAAGATGAAAAATCAATTCAGGAAAAAATCGTCTTGTAAACAGACTTTTAGGTATCTTAAATTCATTGAAGACTAAGGGGTCATCCTTAAATTTCGCGAGACTTTCTTTTGTTGGGGGGTGGAGGGGTCGAGAATTTCTTACGTTTTCTTACAAGGCGAGGGGACTCAGGTAGCGTCTTATGTAATATTTTTTAACCAAATTTTTGATAAATACAAATTCTATCATTAATGTTCCAGAAAAGTAGTTTTAGTTTAAATGTCCCTAAACCGGGACACTTTTTTATAAATAATAAAGAATTGGACCACGATTTATGTTCCCCAAGAATCGATTCCATAGGATCGACCTATACTGAAAAATCGATAAAAAAAAACGGAAAATTATGGTGCAAAGATCGATCTTTCGATTAATCGATCTCAGATCGGAAACCCTATTATGTGGTCCCCTTCTCGAAGTGACAGAAAGTATAACCTACATATATGCTACAGGACAATAAATGTTTATTGGATATTTCGTTCTTTTACGCTACATTAGTCAACTTTTTATGACTGACATCCTTCCGAAATATTATTGTTACGCCGCAACGGTATCTTTATGAAATCGGGTATTGCATGTAGGTTATATTTTCTGTCACTTCGAGGAGCGGATTACGAAATTGTGGAGTGTAATTATTCGTGATTAAGACCGGTGTCACGTCCTGGGTAATGGAAGGGTATTCTGAAATTCAAATCCTCTGTACACTTTATCAGATTCTAATTCATTTTGGCTTCATTATTCCAGGTTGACAGATCTATGCGCTTCATAAGGTTATGGCTGGACAAAATAAGTCTACACAACTCGTGAAACACAGTAATTGTTTATTTGTTAAAATTGTAAGGACACATGCCCTAAATAAACACCCTACAAAGAAATAAATAAACATCTGTAAATCACCTGTTATCCTCCGAATGGAAATTTTGATTTCCTAACCACGCATAATTACATTTCTCGATTTCATAAAGATACCGTTACGGCGTAACAATAATATTTTGGAAGGATGTTAAATTAAAAGTTGACAAATGTAGCGTAAAAGAACGAAATATCCAATAAACATTTATTGTCATGTAATTAGCATATATGTAGGTTATATTTTCTGGCACTTCGAGGACAGAAAATCCGCTCCTCGTAGTGATGCGCGATATTTATCGATAACTGCATATATCGATATTTGCCTGTCAGAATATCGATATTCTTTATCGATATTTCAAACCAATAATTACACGTATCGATCATTTTTTTGAACTCTCCATGGCATGGGTGCTCCAGGGGCGAATTCCACTTATGCCCCGTTTGTTGTTTTACGGCCGATTTCTTCACCTTCAGTAATCTTCCAGTTAGAGTTATGTTCCACATAACTACCAAATGATGGGATCCTACTGGCTTAGAGCATTTAAATGCTCGGAGCCAATTGGTCGTTCACCCCACACAGCACACGGCGCCTTAAAGGCGCCCATTTTCGGCCTGTTTTCGGCCTGAGCGACTGAGCGTCCCGATTTGTAACAAGGCGCCTTTTGGGCGTCTTAAAGGCGCCTCACAGGCGCCGTGTAACTACACTGGCTCCTCTATGGGGCGCCCAAAAGGCGCCTTTTGGGTATCGTGTTGTAGGAAGGGCTGTCTTCCCCTCCCGAGAGCGAAGAGTGGAGCATTCGCCTTCGTCCCTTGGCTCATCGAAAGACTAGCTGTTCCAAGGGTGCCGTCAGCCAGCTGGGCGTGGGACCACGTGGGACACAAATATATGTGTCGAACTGAGAACCTTCCTGTTTGTCGAAGTCTGTTAATAAAAGTATCTGTACACAAATTTTAAATAAATAAATATAGTAAATCGCAATGAATTTTTATCCAATTTGATTTCATTTTGATAACCGTTTGTTTCTAATTTATCGATAATTAAGACGCCTGACAGTCCTAATCCAGGCCCGTTTAAGGCGCCTATTCCAGGCGCCCTCGAGGCGCCTATTCCAGGCGCCTACTAGGCGCCTGTTCGAGGCGCCTTTAAGGCGCCTGTCAGTCCCAATTCAGGCGCCTTTGCGGCGCCTTTACGGCGTCCCGTTTTGTAACATCAGGCGCTCAGAAGGCGCATTTTGGACCCTCATAAGCCGCTCGTAGGACACTCAAGGCGCCTTTCAGGCGCCTCGAGCGCCTGGGACCAGGCGCCTGAGAGGCGCCTTTCAGGCGCCTGTGTGCTGTGTGGGACTGACCGGAAGATTACTGAAGGTGAAGAAATCGGGCGTTAACTGACTTAAAAAAATGTTGATAACATTTAACATCCTTTTCTTTAATCTTACAAAATTTAATAACTGTACTGCGAACCTTGAGTGTCAATAATTTACAATAAAACTTAAACTTGAAGTAGAGATGATAACGATATATCGATGTTTTTATAATCGATATTTAAAGCTCGATATGTATGTATAACCATCGACGCAGTATAGAATAGACCTATCACCTTATGGGACTTCGTGTCACCATCCAAACTGTATTACCGACCCATAAATCGAGGACTGAATTTAGCGGCTTCTGTTCATGAACAGCGTCCAACTCCGAAACTACTCTGAAATGTGTTGAAATGCTGAAAGGTGTGTGCGGGCTTGTACTTGACTTGTTTCGAGGACAGAAAATCTGCTCGTGAAATCCGCTATTGAAAATGCGCAGGCTGGACGCGCGTTAACATTATATGGCTGGCTCCTCGAAGTGACAGAAAATGTAACCTATACGCTACATGAATAGAAATGTTTATTGGCTACTTCGTTCTTTTAATCTACATTTGTGAACCTTCCATCATCCTTCCGAAACATTATTATTACGCGGCAATAGTAGCTATAGGAAATCGGGTATAGCATAGGTTATATTTTCTGTCACTCCGAGGACAGAAAATCTGCTCGTGAAATCCGCTATTGAAAATGCGCAGGCTGGACGCGCGTTAACATTATAGGGCTGGCTCCTCGAAGTGACAGAAAATGTAACCTATACGCTACATGAATAGAAATGTTTATTGGCTATTTCGTTCTTTTAATCTACATTTGTGAACCTTCCATCATCCTTCCGAAACATTATTATTAGGCCGCAACAGTAGCTTTAGGAAATCGGGTAGAGCATATAATATAACCTAACTAAGAGACTGTACAAATGTTTATTACGCTCTGTTGTATTTATACAATATTTCTGATCGAAATTTATAAAAATACGTACAAATTATGCTTCTATCAAAATGTATTAGTAAACGGAATTATGCAACATGTTTCTTGAAATTAGTCGTATCATTCAGGCTATTTTAAGATTTTAAATGTTTCCGATATAATTTAATTTTAATTCCTACCACTCGTAGCATTGTAATCTTATTTTAGACTGAATCGATAACGTTGGGTGTGACACGAAAATGGTAAGGGGGCTCGCGAGCCCCCCGAGCATGTGACACAAAATTACATTGCGTGATAGGTCTATCCTATACTTTGTCGATGGTTTTAACAAACGTCATTTGAGCGATTCCGTTGTGATCGTCAGTCGCACGTGAACGATGAGATTTTACTAAAAAAAACCTACTAAATCTTTAATATTTGTGTCAAAGTTTGGTTTTACCGTATTCAGTACGGAAGACGGAGAGCATACTGTTATTTCTTTTCAAGTTTTACGTTGTTTTCGCAGAAAAAGTAGGTGAGTAGTAATACAGTCAATCTCATAACCTGTAAGTCCCTCTTTCTGATCAGATAATTTCAATGAGGTGACCCTCGAATATAAATATATACTTATTGTGGTAATTATTATATTTAAAGTTACATTTATTTATTTTATCGCTTCTTAGCTTATAAACATGCCTCCAAGAACTAAAAAATATATATCTACAAAGAAGATAGAAGAAAAAACTGAGAGAGTGTCGAAGGAAAGGTGTAAAAATAAAAATACTTAATGTATATTGAGGAAAATGTAAAGAATGCTTTACAAGCTGTCAAGAAAGGAATGGCTATGAGAGCTGGAAGCCAGCAGTTCAAGGTGCCATTCTCTACTATTACAGCTAAGCACCAAGGTATACTATTGGAAAAAAGTGGCCCTGCAACAATTTTAACCAAGGACGAGGAGAATATGTTAGTTGACTGGATTCTTCTAATCGGCAACAAAGGTTTCCCCTTGACCAAGCATATGCTATTGGACAATGTAAAACTGTTACTCAAGAAAGTAAACAGAGAGAATCCATTCAGTAACGGATGGACGGGCAGGCATTGGTTTCAAGCCATTTTATGAACCGTCACCCACAACTTTCTTTGGGATCACCTCAGAATTTGTGTCCAAGGCGTGGTCAGGTGTCCGAGGAAAAAGTACATGAATAGTTTCAAGAAGTTGAAGTTCACCTCAAATCGATAAACCTTCTTGATCTCCATCCAGGGTTTTTAATTGTGGTGAGTCAGCCTTTTTTTCAGCCCAAAAGGAAATGAAATTCTTACAAATAAACAATCAACAAATGTATTTATAATCCAGTTGGTGCACATGAGAAGGAATGCCTAATGACATTGATTACAGGTAACAAATAAAATGTTATTTTTAATTTAAAAGAATATTATTTTTTTGGTAAACATTTAATTATTATAGGTAATGCAGCTGGTAAGCTATTGCCACCAATGATTATGTATTCATACCGAAGGCTACCATCAACCATCAATGACAAAGTGCCAAGAGGTTGGAGTGTAGGAAGGTCTGATAATGGGTGGACGACTGGAGAGTCATTTTATGAAATTCATGATCAATGTTTTGCACCTATGGTGCATTGAAAATGGAATTATATTTCCAATAGTCATGTACCTAGATGGACATTCGTCACATACTACAATGGCTCTAAGTAATTTCTGTGTGGAACATGAAATAGAACTTATTTCATTGTATTCCAATTCGACCCATATAACTCAGCCAATGGATGTTGCCTTATTTCGTCTACTGAGCGAAGCTTGGAAAAAAGCTGTCACAGATCAGAGAATGGAAAATGGGTGGATAGCTGTAGCAAAATAAAACTTTGTACCAATTCTACAAACTGCTTTGCAATCTCTTAACCTGGCAAATATTTTATCACATGGCTTTACTGCATGTGGACTTGCACCACTTTCTGCAGATGCAATCAATTATGCAAAGTTATTGAATCACAATCTAGCACTGCAGCAGAAAAATATTAATACAAATAGCTCCACAGCACAACACAATACCCATGAATGCACTTTGACATTTATAGAGAATTGTATTGAATTATACGACTAAAAATCATGTATTTTTAAATATTTTAATAAATTACGCCATAATAACAATTAAAACAATTTATAAACTATTGAAATGACTTACTTTATTAAGATTACTGATAAATTATCAGTATTATACAATGTCATCACCAGATTTCTAAAAATTTTGGTTCATTTGATTTTTTTTACTGGCTGATGTAGCTCCGAATGGTGAATAATTAGCATTGAAACCTTTAAATAATTTTGTTTATTTATGTTATCCAAAATATAATTATAGCACGTAGAGAAATGCTCAGCGGAAATGCTCGCATTTCTGCTCACGAGCGTGACCCATTCTCTGCTTACATATTCGCTGAGCAGAAATAGACATTTTATACTAGATATTAAATAGACTATTATTAGGTTAAAATGTTTTTCAAAATACTTCTTGTTTGTTTTATGTGTAAAGGGGAGGTTAAATATTACGTCTAATAAGTTTTTTGTCGATTGATGCACAAGTAAATAATAAAAATGTATTTTTACGATAGCGGAACTCTTACATGATTAGAAATACGGACATTGATCTTATACCCGATTTCATAAAGTTTTGCGGCGTAACTATAATATTTTGAAAGGATGTTAAGTTATAAAAAGTTGACAAATGTAGCGTAAAAAAACGAAATATCTAATAAACATTTATTGTCATGTAGCACATATGTAGGTTACATTTTCTGTTACTTTGAGGAGAGGACCACATAATTTGGTGCATGTTTTTCAAAGCGTGCGTAAAGAGACAAATACGCATGCGCGCATAACCTGTGCGCTTCATGCGCTAGAAGTGGGAGAATTCTAGGGAATCCTATGTGTCACCAACGACACCAATGCGCGCATAGACTGAAACGGAACGGTTTTCTCTGCAGTCTATGCGCGTAATGCGTGAATCGGAACACACCCCAAGTGTATACATTAATGCTTATTGAATTTGTCTTGGGACGCACTATCAACTCAGGTGTTCAAAAAACGTAGTGCCATTTACAGAACCGAACTTGACCATCGTATCTTTTAAAATAATAATCGAAAAAAAAAATTCGTCTGGGCTAATAAATTGGCCCCATCGAACCATGCAATTCCATATTTTTTTTATTTTTTTATGTCCAATACTTTAGGAGATATTCAGCTGTCCAGTGTTCGCGCGGACACCCTGTAGTTCGAATTTAGCACGACACCTGTTAATACGCGGGTATCGAACGCAGTGTCTATTTCGCGCCACAAAAGTCCCGTGCTCGAATGTCCGGCACCTTCGCGCACGAAACGGCCGCGCAGCGAATATTTTAGTCCTTCGAGCTGCGCGATTCGCGCAACCAACGATTGCTGAACACCAATCGATAATCGAGGACGTTTAATGCGGCTGTGTTCTTCCAACGATTCGATACACTCGTTGCACCGTTCTTCCCACGCGAGGTACTCTTCCGGCGAAATCAATCGTGCAGATTGATCCAACAATTGGCGTTCTACTTGCGCGAATACTTCCATTATCGTAAATGGAATGTAATATCTTTTCCTCGCAACACGTTGCAACGATTTGAGGCTGTGTGCAGTTTGGAGCGCGCTTTTATGACTGATACCACGATTTGGTATCTCTGTCTAACTCTTTCGATGTACCTCCTCCCTCGGATGCATTGCATGTAAAAAACGGTGATCCGTTCCAACATGATTCTATGCAGTTTAGTTTCTGTCGATACAGCATAATTCTTTCTGTGATTCACGCGTATGACGAATTAGCGCGCAAAATCATACGATACGGTTTCTCGATGTAGTCGAGTGGGATAATTAAGCCAAATATTTGTAACAATATATTTATCATTTTTTAAGCACATATTATTGTACCATTTCATTTATCCATCTTCCTCCTTCTCTCCTCGCCACCTAATTCTAAGATTCGACGTTTCGGAATTGTGCTGACACCACATGAATATATTTTATTCTTCGCGCCACCAAATGACGTCATCCTCCGCGGCTGCTTCAGAGGATTCGAATTACGCGAGATCGCGCGATACGCTGCGATGTTAAATCTTAATGCTCTCTCTTTCCCTCCTCCGAATTTAGCTTTAAAATAACTAAGTATTGCTCTCTCTTTCCCTCCCTAGAATTTAGCTTTAAAATAATGCTCTGTCTCTTTCCCTCCTCCAAATACGTGGTGTGTAAAAACGCCGATCTTTTCCGACATTGTCCGACATCATCCGATAAAGTATTAAACAATTTCAGCTTCATAATGGTTTGAAAACAAATATTTGGGGGTCATTCCCTCCCTCGGCCAGGTCTAAAAATATTTCGGGGTGGGCCAAGGTCTGAAAAAGACTTTGGGGGTGGGCCTCTCCCTCCGCGGAAATTTCCAGCAGTAGGTCCGGTCTGGAGAGGTCTCCGCGGCAGCTCGGCCCGGACTGATCCCCTCCATCATCGCGGCTTCCCCCACTCCGCGGCTCGTGCGCGCGCAACCGGTCTTCCTCTCCCCGCAGGCCCCGCGCCCATGTTTCCCTCCGCCGCGCTCCCCCGCGCGCCCTCACTTCCCCCCGCCCCCGCGCTCCTCTCAGAGGACCTGCGTTAGAACCCGCCTAGCCTTACTACTTAAATGTAACAATTAACAAGAACAATTAACAAGAACAATTAACAGTACCAATTAATGGTACCAATTAACAGTAAAAATGAATAGTAACAAGTAATAGTAACACTTAACAGTAACAAATAATAATAACAATTAACAGTAAAAATGAAATAATGCGTGCGCGATACGTGGAGTCTGTAAGCCGGTTCGAGAACAAGTGACCGCTTCGTGAATTTTCGCCGGCTAAAAAGGAACGACTAGACAGAGTTAGAGATAGCGAAGAAGAAAGATAGTGACAGCCCAAAAACGGGAATGAAAGGGGCAAAACAGAGAAAAACGTAGACAGGGTGAAGAGAAAGCGTGGGATAAGAAAAGTGTCCTTCGGTTCGCAAACGCCTGGCCGCCAAATGTTTCTGCCGATGACCAGGCCTCTGCAAACCCTTGAAACTAGGTATGTATGTAGATGGAAGAAGAAACGGCAGAAAGTAATAAAAAGGTACATACAGGGTGTCCGCGGGAACAGTAAATAGTTGGATATTTCCTAACGTATTCGAGATAGAAAAAAAATGTTTATATGGGATTGCATGGTTCGATGAGGCAAATTTATTAGGCCAGCCAATTTTTTCTTACATTATTATTTTTAAAGATACGATGGTCAAGTTCTGTTTTTTAAATATGCGGAAATTAACCACCCGCATAGTTGTCAGTCAAATCAGTTTTAACCCTTTCTTAAATCGCGTTCACTTCGTACTAGAGATCCCGGCGTAGAACGTGTATTGAAGATACACGTGTATACGTGTTGCGAAATTCACGGATCGTAGTATCCGTGTACCCGTGTACTGAAATTCACGGATCGTAGTATCCGTGTACCCGTGTACTGAAATTCACGGGTACACGTGTATCGAAATATACGGTTTCACGTGTATTAAGATATCCATATTTAATTTTTTAACTAAATATCCGAATGTTTAGATTTTACGGAAATAGTTTGCGATAGATAGGTATAGACATAATTTACTAGGTTGCAGATGAAAACAAATAACATCATGATTTTGGTTAATAAAGTTTAATCTATTAATCGTTTATTAATCTATTTCAGACGACAACAACGGCTGATTTTATGATAACAGTGCGCATATGAGTTTTGTAAGGCGCTCCATTTTAAGCTGTATAACTCTGGGTATAACCACTATTTTTACATACAATTTTGTTTCATATTCCCTAAACATTGACAAAAGAAGCCACAAAGCTGGAAATAAATATATTTAATTGGTTGGTTTTAAAAAATTCGCGTTCACTTTCTACCGCTTCTAGCGGCTCGCAGAGGCTTGGCTGCCAGGCTAGGCGCGCGCTCCAGGATTTCCGGCCGCACGGAAATCCTGAAGCGCGTGCTGATCCCTTGGTTTCAAGTGCCGTTTTCCTTTTCCAACTACCTTATCTGTCTCTTATGTAAACTCTTCTGGAGTCGAGGTTGGCGCGCGGGCAGGACCGTGGTGTTTTCTGGCGCGCGGGCAGGACTGTGGTGCTTTCTGGCGCGCCACAACCTTTTCGAACGCGCCACGCAAGAGCGTGTGTGAAAAATTTTACCTGCCTCACGAGCAATCAGAAGACTACCCCCTTTCTTCAAAACATCTTGCACATTACATCTCTTTATCAGTAGTATGTCTAGGAGAGTTCTAACGCAGGTCCTGTGAGGGGAGCGCGGGGCCGGGGGGGGGGGGAGTGAGGGCGCGCGGGGGAGCGCGGCGGAGGGAAACATTGGCGCGGGGCCTGCGGGGAGAGGAAGACCGGTTGCGCGCAGTGATGCCATTTCGAGAACGGGATCTCTCGAGAATTTCCCCCACCTCGCATGCACACTACGCCGGAGTCGCGTGTCCGTGAGCTCGGCGCTTCGGACAACGTCGGGAAGACGAGAGAGAAAACGAATGTGTGTCTTTCTCTCTCGCTCTTGAAACGCTGTGATCCATGGCGATGTGCAAGCGACACGCGGCCAGGCACGATCTTCTTGAGTGCCTCGAGATACACTTTTCATTTTCTGACACATGTGTAATACTCTTGTAATGAAAAAAAATGTGGAAAAAGTTTTGTTACGGAAATCACGTTTTAAGACCTCCTGATCACGTTTTGACTATTTAGAAAAGAGCTTTTTTTTAAATATCTCATATATTTGTTAACACGATTACGTTTAAACGGCAAAATGGATTTCAATGAAACTTCATATTTAAATTTTATATTCTTGTCAAGATCCGATTAGATCACGAAAAATGATAATTACCCGTTACGGTTCTTCGATTTTTCAGATATACGAACTAAATTCTACATAAAAGAAAGTTAAATAAAGTTCTTCTGTAACTTGTTTAACAAAGAGAAATATACATTCATAATTTCTTGTTTTCATTTTAAATTTCCGTACTCTTTATTTGAGCTATTTCTATTATTCAAACCTTAAAATGAATTTTTTTATTAAAAGATGAATATTTTGATACTGTACATTGGTGAACTTTGTTAAAATTAGAATCCACTCTTGGCCAGTACCGTGGACGCTGTAGCAGCCTTCGATAAAAAATATTTTTCAGAGTATGATCTAAAATCTAAAGTCTAAACGTAATCACATTTCTCGCTAGATATTTCGATAATTATATCAAGTTGCGACAAAGAAACACGCACTATTTACAAATCAATTAGGCGCAGCGTGCACGTTACCGCTCGATGGAAACTACGGGAAAGTGGTGGTCTCTTCCATCGGGAGGGAAATGTAAACAATTGGTTATGCAAAGCTAACATCGCGATACATGTTAGGAAAGTTGAGATACCGCTCAACGGACAAGACGCCGCCGCGTGAAAATGTTTATGAAAGGCGAGCACGGCGATACAGGATCCAAATCGCATGATGTCAGGCCCGTCATAAATTAGATAGGGCCTTAAGGAGTTTTGTTAGCGGCAACGCAAAGACCTCCCGGTCCAGAACCGGCACTCTTCTTCAGTCCTCGAACCGAGAAAGACCTTCTTTCATTGTTTTGCTCGCCATCCGAATAAACTTATATTTACTCTTAATTCAGTGAACGAGTTTATCTTTCAACGATTTAGTCTTTTCCTTACAACATGTTGTACAACAAATTGGTATACAGGAATTGTACAAGAATAGGAGAGAAAGGTAACTGGTAAATGCATCTGTGGCAGTTCGGTACAGTCACCATTGCCTTTCCGTTATTTCTTTTAGCCGTTTGTTCGATTTTTCTCCTTTCTGAATTTTTCTTACTATTTTACGATTTCCTATCTATTCTTTTCGTGTCTCGTTTCGAGGGTTCGCTCGGGCCGGGTTTTCGTCAAGTACATTTGACGGTCAGATCCGCGCGAGCCCAAGCGATTCGCGATCTGTGGTCGCGTATACTTTGTTTACGTGCGATGTGTTTCGTGGGGAGTCGCGCAGTTGCGCCTCGCAACATTTAACCGTCATTTCAGTAGAATCGGTGGTGGGTTCTATTTGTTCTATTCTATTTGAAGAGACCACCACTTTCCCGTAGTTTCCATCGAGCGGTAACGTGCACGCTGCGCCTAATTGATTTGTAAATAGTGCGTGATTCTTTGTCGCAACTTGATATAATTATCGAAAAATCTAGCGAGAAATGTGATTACGTTTAGACCTTAGATTTTAGATCATACTCTGAAAAATATTTTTTATCGAAGGCTGCTACAGCGTCCACGGTACTGGCCAAGAGTGGATTCTAATTTTAACAAAGTTCACCAATGTACAGTATCAAAATATTCATCTTTTAATAAAAAAATTCATTTTAAGGTTTGAAAAATAGAAATAGCTCAAATAAAGAGTACGGAAATTTAAAATGAAAACAAGAAATTATGAATGTACATTTTTCTTTGTTAAACAAGTTACAGAAGAACTTTATTTAACTTTTTTTATGTAGAATTTAGTTCGTATATCTGAAAAATCGAAGAACCGTAACGGGTAATTATCATTTTTCGCGATCTAATCGGATCTTGACAAGAATATAAAATTTAAATATGAAGTTTCATTGAAATCCATTTTGCCGTTTAAACGTAATCGTGTTAACAAATATATGAGATATTTAAAAAAAAGCTCTTTTCTAAATAGTCAAAACGTGATCAGGAGGTTTTGAAACGAGATTTCCGTAACAAAACTTTATCCACATTTATTTTCATTACAAGAGTATTACACATGTGTCACAAAGTGAAAAGTGTATCTCGAGGCACTCAAGAAGATCGTGCCCGGCCGCGTGTCGCTTGCACCTCGCCATGGATCACAGCGTTTCAAGAGCGAGAGAGAAAGATACACATTCGTTTTCTCTCTCGTCTTCCCGACGTTGTCCGAAGCGCCGAGCTCACGGACACGCACCTCCGGTGTAGTGTGCATGCGAGGTGGGGGAAATGGCATCACTGGTTGCGCGCGCACGAGCCGCGGAGTGGGGGAAGCCGCGATGATGGAGGGGATCAGTCCGGGCCGAGCTGCCGCGGATACCTCTCCAGATCGGACCCACCGCTGGAAATTTCAAAGATGAAGAGGCCCACCCCCAAAGTCTTTTTCAAAACTTGGCCCACCCCCGAAATATTTTTAGACCTGGCCGAGGCAGGGAATGACCCCCAAATATTTTTTTTTCAAACCATTATGAAGCTGAAATTGTTTAATAATTTATCGGATGATGTCGGACAATGTCGGGAAAGATCGGCGTTTTTACACACCACGTATTTGGAGGAGGAAAAGAGACAGAACATTATTTTAAAGCTATAATTCTAGGGAGGGAAAGAGACAGAGCATTATTTTAAAGCTAAAATTCTAGGGAGGGAAAGAGAGAGCATTAAGATTTCACATCGCAGCGTCTCGCACGATCGCGTGTAATTTTAATCCTCTGGAGGAGCCGCGGAGGGTGGCGTCATTTTCACGGCGCGAAGAACGCTCGAACGAAATAGAATTATGCAGCGTCGGCAGAATTCCGAAACGCCAAATCTTATAATTAGGTGGCGAGGAGAGAAGGATGATGGGTAAATAAAATTGACAAATAATATACGTTTAAGATATATATATTGTTACAAAAATATAAAACAAAAGAAAATACAATTAAATAATAAATATAATATAAAAAAGAAAAAGAGAAAAATAGAATATAAATAGAACATAAAAAAATATAAAATAAAAAAGAAAAAATATAAAAATTCAATATAAAAATACAATGTAAATAAAAAAAATACAATAATATAAATGTAATTAAAAAATGATTAATAATTTTATTAACAAAACGAAAAAAAAACTACTGTGGCGGCGGCGAGGGCGACGATGCTGGTGAGGGCGAGGGCGCCTAGAACACATACAAACATCGATATAATATTAGTACATCAAACGTATTAAACATGAAACACACAAAACAATGTAGTGTATTACATACCTGTGGTGGCGACGATGGTGGTGAGGGCGACGCGATGGGGACATGGCCATCCACTCTGGGGGTGGCGTTGGGTACCGCGGCCGCCTCAGCCGCAGGGGCCCCACTCGCCGATACGACACCCAAGGCTGCCGCAGCCGAGCCGCCATCATCGGGCCAACCACCATCCGCAGCGCGGGGGGGGGGGGGGCGCCTCCTCCTCCTCCACCAGCCGTGCAATCAACATGAAAAATATGTTCTAGAACACACAGACACAAAACGTCGATATAATATTGATACATTAAACATATTAAATGTCAAACGCACGAAACAATGCAAAGTATTACATACTTGCAGAGGCGGTGAAGGCGGCGAAGGCGGCGACGGCGACGACGGCGGCGAGCCCAAATCCGGGGACCATATGAGTGGTGAGGGGGGTGACAGTGGTGGCGAGTCCTGGAACATAGAAACCCGCGATATAATATTTACACAAACGTCTGATTTTAATCTCACACGATTTCAAAGGTTAAACGCGATAAATGTTAAAAAAAATATTGTTAAGTACATACCTCTGGACTGTCTCTGCACTCCGGGGCAATGCGCGCGATGCCCATTTTTTTTACTTATCACTTTAAAAAAATCAGACTGTGGCGAGGAGAGGCCACAACGTTTGACAGACAACTGGTCTCGTAGCATCTCCAGGCTCTCGCCTGTAGGCCCATGCCTAAAGTTGCATAGCTTTGTAAAAGTAGGATGTCTTTGTTCCACACCTACATTTTCGCTGACAATCATTTCCTCCCATGCATCTTCTTCGAATTATTCACTGCCCATCATCAGTGCATTTATCATCTTCATCGCACTCATCATTTGCTTGAACCAAACCGCTTCCCCTTCTTCCTTGGACACATCATTCGACAAGATCATACCACTTTGATCGCGTATCGAACATCTCTCGTACCACTTTGAACATCTATCGAACATCTATCGTACCACTTTGATCGCGTATCGAACATCTATCGTACCACTTTGAACATCTATCGAACATCTATCGTACCACTTTGATCGCGTATCGAACATCTATCGTACCACTTTGAACATCTATCGAACATCTATCGAACATCTATCGTACCACTTTGATCGCGTATCGAACATCTAACGTACCACTTTGAACGTGTATTGAACGTCTATCGTACCACTTTGAACGTGTATTGAACATCTATCGTACCACTTTGAACGTGTATTAAACGTCTATCGTACCACATTGAACATCTATCGAACATCTATCGTACCACTTTGAACGTGTATTGATCATCTATCGTACCACTTTGAACATCTATCGAACGTCTAACGTACCACTTTGAACGTGTATTGAACATCAATCGTACCACTTTGAACGTGTATTGATCATCTATCGTACCACTTTGAACGTAGATTGAACATCTATCGTACCACTTTGAACGTGTATTGAACGTCTAACGTACCAATTTGAACGTGTATTGAACATCTATCGTACCACTCTGAACATGTATTGAACATCTATCGTACACTTTGAACGTGTATCGAATGTGTATTGAACCACTTCTACATAATTGTAACCACTGTCTTAATCTAGCGTAAATTATATTTAGGAGATTGGGTTGGGGAGAGTGAAGAAAAAAAACATTTATGCATTAAAAACTGATTATATTTTATTTACGCATTTCTCTCTGGTGTTTAGACCAGCAGTTGAATATTTTAAATACATTTTATTATTATTATTATTATTATTTCGACGGGAGAACCCTTTAGAGTACAAAGCTTAAACAATACAGAACAATAAATATATATAAAATATCGTAAACATAACATAAACCGAAAAATAAAATCAAACGGAAAATATAAAGTAACTAGAGAAACATAACTATAAAAATAAAAATAAAAACGACGTCATCGCCATACAACTGAGCGCAAATTACAGGGGTGGTAGTCTCCTAAGTACCAGAGCCCTAAACAAGGCCAAGGAGGTTAAGAAGATATCAAGTTCCGCAGGGCACTGGTTCAACTCCCCCATAGCACGATTTATGGGATCGGCTGAGTAATAACGATAATTTGGGACTCGGGATACAAAAAGGGGTCTCAAGCGCAGCGACCGTTGCGGAGCATGAAAACAAATCCTTGCAACAAGCTCTTGACAGTTGATCTGTCCGTGGATAACTTTATAGAAGAATATTAGGTCCGAACAAACACGACGGTCGCTGAGAGTTTGAAGCCTCGTTTTTAGTAGTGCTGGGCCGTAGTCGTGGTCACTGAACCGCATCGGGTGACCTGATTCCCTCATAGCCAGCCTCAGGAACTTATGCTGAACCCTTTCAATTAAATTAGAATATTGCTTGTGTCTAGGGCTCCAAATCACCCATGCGTATTCAATCTGCGGCCTCACAAGTGCAACAAATAACAACTTTAATGTCTTAACTTGTTTAAAGTGTTTACCAAAACGAGCGATGAAACCGAGGGTTTTCATGGCCTTACTAGTTATTTTACGGTAATGGTTCCGAAAGTCCAGACCAGTCGTAAACGAGACACCAAGGTCCAGGACTTCCGCAACTTCAGACAAAGTGATATCACCTAACATATACGTCGAAGGAATGCCACTGACAGACCTATGGGACTTTAAGAGCACGCATTTTGTTGTATTTAGCCGCATCCTATTGACGGTACACCACTGCTCGAACCTAGTGAGATCGGCCTGCAATAAACTTACATCGAGAGCACGACTAATGGAGCAGAAGATTTTAAGATTTTACATTTTGCAAAGCACTATGCTTTGCGTGTCTGCCACATCACAGAGTATTAACTACATTTAGCTTATTTAGAGATTTGGTATCCTCGTAGTCAATGTCGAGTGTCTCAATGACCACGTCCGCTCTCGTATTTTCATCGAGGAAATCCGCAAGCCAGTCGCGTTTCTGCAGCCCTTTAACGTATACGATATGGGATGCGTCATCTTCTTCGTCGATAGCATCAGCTACAGCTTTCGTAATTAGCTGTTTAGCCATACTGTATGGAACGTCTCCATCTTCCCACCGTAGTCCATGATGTTTTGCCACCAACCACCGGATGCTCGATTTGTCAGATTTTGTGAGGAGATATTGCGGCATCGAACTCCCAAAAATATAGTGCGAGAGAATTGTTCCCTTTCGTAGGACTGCTACTTCCTTCACGATAAATCTTCCATCAACGATGATCCCTTGCAGGTCAACAAATGTTGGTACAGCCATTATTGGTACAATGTAAAGGTCCGTTCGCTTCCAAGACAGACAGGAGAATGCGATCTTTCTCGTAAAGCATCTCGATTTTCACGATGAAATTTTGTACGAATTTGGCACAGGAGAGGGCGGGCAAGTAGCGTGGCAAATTAATTGATTTTGCGCACCACGTTTGTCAGCGGATTGTACTGTCCTCATTAGTTAAAACGTCCTATCTGACATTTCGAAACATCCGAGAAAACTGAAGTTTAATAATTTCCTTTGTGCCGTCCTTGTTTTTCGTCATTTAATTTAAAAAATGTAGTCATTATTTCGTAGCAGCCTAATATAATTTTTTGTCATAGGTGTACCGGCATATAATGTATTATTAACGTAGCAATTAATTAAATGTTTCAGATAGGATATTTTAACTTAGTAAAGAAAGTAAGATAGGATACTTTAATATAGCAAACACTTGAAATCGTATTTAATTCATACTTTTAAATGTACAACTTAAACAAAAGTAACATTGACATAAACTAGGTAATTAAAAATAAACATACCAACATAAACATATACATATAACTTAAACATACGAACAAATTAAACATAGAGATGAACATAACGGCTTAAAGTTAATAATCATCATCGTCATTATTATTCGATACTTTTAATGATTCCCAAAAGGCAAGCCGATTGGCTGGCATGATTGGCTTCAATTTCGAAATTAAATTTTTTTTCTCTCTGCTGAAATTCCTTTACACTGAACTCTGGCTTTTGGTTTTGGTAATTTAGTTTTCATTGCTTTTGCATTAAGAAAATTTAACTCCTGAAATTCAGCAGAAAAATCATTTTTATATCTTATGATTTTTTCCCCTCTTGTGAATTGAACATGTACAAAATCATGAAGATATGGTCTAGGAGAAATTTTTTTTAATTTGTGCTGAGAAGTGAAGTCTTCCCAATCAAAAAAATTAGTGATGTCCATTTCACAAACGTCTACTTTGGAAGAATTTGCCTCCTGCACAGCACATAGGACATTATAAACTAGTAAAACGATCTGAAAAGCAGTTAGGGTGAATAAATTAGACCGTTTCTAGATCTCTACGAAGCACGTAGGGTTTTTCAACTTTACCTAAAAGGTAAAAGACATGTGGAACTTCAAATATTTCAACATATCTTGAAAAATGAAAAAATGTTAGATAGGACGTTTTAACTAAGGAGGGCAGTGTATTCAACCACCCGATCGTGCAAAATTAGACAGTAGGCTGTAGTATTTGCAGGCACATTCTCTTTACAGTCGAATTCTATGCGTACGTCCACGGTGCTATTCTTGATCGACTCATTTTGTCGCGAGTAATCAATCACCACGAGGGGACCAAATTGCAAAAATTGGGCCACGGTGAATAATGCCTCGTTGCAACTATGTCCATACTACGATTTACGGAAATGTGTATACATGTTAAACAAGATGGCATGCCTATTCTTGTCAAAGTCCAAGTTCATGTCATCGTACGGGTAAAATTCCGAATAGAGAAAAAGTTTTACATTGGTTAATTTGCAGTGGTCGAACCGAGTAACATCTTCGGTCATCACATTCTTTCGAGCAGTCTGTAGAGCAAAGATAATGTATCGCGGTTTCTCCAGCTGTGCAGCTGCCTTCACGGCCCAGGAATGCTTGGTTGTGCTCTGTAAGAGAGGATACTCGCACAGATCCCAGGAGCGAAAACTAATGCTGAGGTTTTGTCCACTTTCCAAAGCATGTAGCAACGATAGCTTATTAACATCGTTCAGCGTCACATGAGGCATCCGCCATTGCACTTTAAGTAATTCAATTTCTGGTTCCAACGTTGGTGATCCTATTAGAGAATTGTTATCGTTGCGCGATCGTATTAAAATCAATTCGTGACGCGCATTAATAACCATGCGTTTGTAGTCCTCGCAAAATCCCAGCAAATATTTGAGCGGGATGCAAAATTGAAATGATTTTTCACTATTAGCTCATCGTGTCGTTTCAAGCCCCATCCAGCATTCTCCATATTCTTGTCTTCGTCAGATGTCAGCGATACATAGTTTTTAAGTGTGCTAGTTATTCCAACGTTTCTGTTACGGTCAATCTCCACGCCATTCAGCTCATATCGAATCTCATCAAATATGAACGCCATGCAATTATTTCCCAACATCACCGTTAATGCATCATTTGGCTTATTTATCATGAATTTCCCCTCCACGTAGAGGAAACTTTCACACGGCAATGTGTATAAATCCTGCTGCTGTATAGGTATTCTTATCTCATCGCTGTGTCCAAACGTTGTGTTAACGTATGGGTTGTATGTATGTGTCTCAAGCTTGACGATGCGATCATCAAACGTCGGCTTCCCTCCAATGCTTAGAATGTCAGCCATTTTTCAACTTAAATCCGTACAACGAATCCCAGCGATTTCAAAAAAGCAATGTTCACAGCACTGATTGTGAGCCTCTTCTTTTTAGCGTAATCAGAGCTGTTGCTGTTGTTGTTACAAACAATTTCGCTTGGAAGAAACGTGTTTCTGAAGTCGTTCAAAACAAGCGTCTCATTCGTTCGCACCACGTGTATTATCGTCGTCGTCGTACGTGCAGTCTGATGGTAATCTCTTCACCTCGAAAATCGAGCAACTGTCCGTCTTGATCCACAACGCATATCGTTAGATCCGTAAAGACCCGTGCGGTGATTGGAATGTAAATGATCTGCGCGGGCGTTTTCGATACCTTATATCCTGGCGGAACTCTCGGAGAAAATTCATTTATCGTATGTACGCGCTTTCCATTATTGTACGCGCCAGCGGTCACGCTACATTCTATGCGAATAATGTTCACGTTCATGATATTAATTGGATTGTCCGATTCGTGCCACTGTCTGGGTTCTAATACCCGATTCGTCGAGAATCCCAGTAGCGATCCAATGTTATTAGGCTTTGTAAAGTCTACGGCGGACCGACAATACAGCTCGCTTTTCATGGTGTTGTTGTTGGGGCGCAACACTATTGGATACACATCGTTGTCGCCAACATTGCGGGCATCGGTACCACCAAGATTTTGAGGATACCGCTCGAGTAATCGCTGCTTCAAATACTTGGCAATGGCGTCTAGTTCGTAGGAGCCGTGGGGAATCGTAATGTTTTCATGGCCGGGGTCAACGCTGTTGGTGGTGTCATAGTTTACGACAAAGTAGAATTTATCGTTGCTCGAGTCGATGTTCGGTATTGTATGATAAGTTTCAAAGGTGGTTATACCGAGCTCGTAATCATCATCACTGAAATCTATGGGTGGAAAATAGCTCACCGCGAGGGTGCTACTCTTGCCGGTTAGAGTGAATGTTAACGACATATTCCAAGCTGTACGACTCGACTAGTACTGAATCATAGCGGTTGGAAGTCAACCCTTAAATTTGGTGCCGATCGTTTGTAGAAAGCGTAGACATAGTTGTCCACAATTGCTCTGATCATACTTCTGATAAGACGTTCGATTGTATTCGATTTTTACAGCATCTTTATCCAGATATTGCACCAATTCCTTGGGCGGTCGAAGATTGCCAAAGCTGTCGAAATATACAGCTCGACACCCTCTCTTCGCATATGCCACCCAATGAGTCCCCGACCCCTCGACATTATCCAAATTTACGATACCGCTCTCATTTCGACGCATTCCTCCAGCTGGTAGCGCGTTGCGCATAAAAACACCTCTAAAGAATGGAATACGCATACGTTTTGCCAAATCCTCCAATTGCTTGTCGGTAGTTACGCCCACGGGCATTTTTAATGTCTTTTCGACGTTTTTTTTTCGTTTCAATATTCCCTGTCCGCGCTTGTATGGTGTGAAATAAAGTCCGCGACCTTCCATGGAGCGATTATGACGTTGCATTTCCAGTAGCTGACGCTGCGCCGCCTTATTATCGTTTACCGCCTTGGCGATCCCCGCCGCTCCGCCGGCCAATGATCTGAGAACACCTAGCAGCGGGAGAAGTGGTAATATACCACCCCGTTATACGTCTGACAGAGATAGAAGCAGTCGACGTTCGAGTGGCGCCCCATTGCAAAGTACTGGGATTCTCGACGAATCGGGTATTAGAACCGAGACAGTGGCACGAATCGGACAATCCAATTAATATCATGAATGTGAACATTATTCGCATAGAATGTAGCGTGACCGCTGGCGCGTACAATAATGGAAAGCGCGTACATACGATACATGAATTTTCTCCGAGAGTTCCGCCAGGATATAAGATATCGGAAACGCCCGCGCAGATCATTTACCTTCCAATCACCGCACGGGTCTTTACGGATCTAACGATATGCGTTGTGGATCAAGACGGACAGTTGCTCGATTTTCGAGGTGAAGAGATTACCATCAGACTGCACGTACGACGACGACGACGATAATACATGTGGTGCGAACGAATGAGATGCTTGTTTTGAACGACTTCAGAAACACGTTTCTTCCAAGCGCAATTGTTTGTAACAACAACAACAACAACAATAACAACAACAGCAACAGCTCTGATTACGCTAAAAAGAAGAGGCTCAGTGCTGTGAACATTGCTTGATTCGTTGTACGCATTTAAGTTGAAAAATGGCTGACATTCTAAGCATTGGAGGGAAGCCGACGTTTGATGATCGCATCGTCAAGCTTGAGACACATACATACAACCCATACGTCAACACAACGGTTGGGCACAGCGATGAGATACGAGTACCTATACAGCAGCAGGATTTATACACATTGCCGTGTGAAAGTTTCCTCTACGTGGAGGGGAAATTGACGATAAATAAGCCAAATGATGCATTAACAGTGATGTTGGGAAATAATTGCATGGCGTTCATATTTGATGAGATTCGATATGAGCTGAATGGCGTGGAGATTGACCGTAACAGAAACGTTGGAATAACTAGCACGCTTAAAAACTATGTATCGCTGACATCTGACGAAGACAAGAATATGGAGAATGCTGGATGGGGCTTGAAACGGCACGATGAGCTAATAGTGAAAAATCATTTCAATTTTTGCATCCCACTCAAATATTTGCTGGGATTTTGCGAGGACTACAAACGCATGGTTATTAATGCGCGTCACGAGTTGATTTTAATACGATCGCGCAACGATAACAATTCTCTAATAGGATCACCAACGTTGGAACCAGAAATTGAATTACTTAAAGTACAATGGCGGATGCCTCATGTGACGCTGAACGATGTTAATAAGCTATCGTTGCTACATGCTTTGGAAAGTGGACAAAACCTGAGCATTAGTTTTCGCTCCTGGGATCTGTAGGAGTATCCTCTCTTACAGAGCACAACCAAGCATTCCTGGGCCGTGAAGGCAGCTGCACAGCTGGAGAAGCCGCGATACATTATCTTTGCTCTACAGACTGCTCGAAAGAATATGATGACCGTAGATGTTACTCGGTTCGACCACTGCAAATTGACCAATGTAAAACTTTTTCTCAATTCGGAATTTTACCCATACGATGACATGAACTTGGACTTTGACAAGAATAGGCATGCCATCTTGTTTAACATATATACACATTTCCGTAAATCATATTATGGACATAGTTGCAACGAAGCATTATTCACCGTGGCCCAATTTTTGCAATTTGGTCCCCTCGTGGTGATTGATTGCTCGCGACAAAATGAGTCGATCAAGAATAGCACCGTGGACGTGCGCATAGAATTCGACTGTAAAGAGAATGTGCCTGCAAATACTACAGCCTACTGTCTGATTCTACATGATCGGGTGGTTGAATACAATCCGCTGACAAACGTGGTGCGCAAAATCAATTAAATTGCCACGCTACTTGCCCACCCTCTCCTGTGTCAAAATTCGTACAAAATTTAATCGTGAAAATCGAGATGCTTTACGAGAAAGATCGCATTCTCCTGTCTGTCTTGGAAGCGAACGGACCTTTACATTGTACCGATAATGGCCGTACCAACATTTGTTGACCTGCAAGGGTTCATCGTTGATGGAAGATTTATCGTGAAGGAAGTGGCAGTCCTACGAAAGGGAACAATTCTCTCACACTATATTTTTGGGAGTTCGATGCCGCAATATCTTCTCACGAAATCTGACGAATCGAGCATCCGGTGGTTGGTGGCAAAACATCATGGACTACGGTGGGAAGATGGAGACGTTCCATACAGTATGGCTAAACAGCTAATTACGAAAGCTGTAGCTGATGCTATCGACGAAGAAGATGACACATCCCATATCGTATACGTTAAAGGATTGCAGAAACGCGACTGGCTTGCGGAATTCCTCGATGAAAATACGAGAGCGGACGTGGTCATTGAGACACTGGACATTGACTACGAGCATATCAAATCTCTAAATAAGCTAAATGTAGTTAATACTCTGCGTTGTGGCAGACACGCAAAGCATTGTGCTTTGCAAAATGTATTTAAAATATTCAACTGGTGGTCTAAACACCAGATGGAATTTCATAAATAAAATGTAATCAATTTTTAATGCATAAATGTTTTTTTCTTCACTCTCCCCAACCCAACCTCCTAAATATAAGGTACGCTAGATTAAGACGGTGATTACAATTATGCAGAAGTGTTTCAATACACATTCGATACACGTTCAAACTGGTACGATTGATGTTCAATACACGTTCAAAGTGGATTGATAGATGATCAATACACGTTCAAAGTGGTTCGATAGACGTTCAATACACGTTCAAAGTGGTGCGATAGATGATGAATACATGTTCAGAGTGGTATGTTAGACGTTCAATACATGTTCACAGTGATTGATGTTTGATAGGGATATGGAAAATGAAGGAAAATAAACAGGGAGACAGAATATAAAATTGAAAATAAAAATTTATTAAAAAATGTTGTCACCAGCGGGCGACTACATTCACAGCACACCCGTTTCTTAGGGTGTGCCACTCGTTTTGGGATAAATTAAAATACTCCTCTATGCATTCACTACACTTTTCTGCAGCGTGGTGCGTATATATCTGCGTCAAACATATTCGACAATATATGAAATACAAGTAGTGAGTTCGAAATGTAATTATATGGTTGAACCCCTCCTCATAGGATGCTCTATACATCTGCGGAAGGGTGCGATAACACTGGGCACAAATCTTCCGATGGCAAACATCGTTATTGTCTGTATATATCAGGCCTCTGCCATGCATGCCCACCAGTTCCAGTAATTTTGCATATACGGTGGGGTATATACCTAGTAATACACCATCCCATGGACCGTAATATTCGTCGTCATACTCAATTCCTCGCATTCCCAATGTGTGTAGCACAGGCATTTTGTATTCTGCGGAATATGGTTTTATTACAAAAATATTTTTTTATTAAAAAATCTGACTCACTATTAGCATGTGTGACAATCTGACAATTCCCATACTTTTATTAATGATTTCCCTCACTATTTTTCACACTGTATATCACACAACGTGATGCCACTCGATGATGAACAATTATAACAGCCTCTGAGCATCTGCAGGTCCACGCATGTAGACCCATGCCTAAAGTTGCATTCGCTGCAAAATAGGATGTCTCTGTTCTCCACCTACTCCGTCGACTGTTCCTTTCCTCTTTCATTTCGTTCTTCTACGCTGACTTTTCATTTCTTCGTAAACATATATTTGATATCCGCTTGTCTTGATAAGCTTTAAAATCGTGTGAGGCGATGCCAAGCCAGACATCTGCGTCTAATTTGGATGTATTTCTTCGCATTATAAAGTATAATATTTCAGTCGCGAATTCTTTACACCTGCAAAAATGTTACCATCCCAAAATCTTCGATAATGCCTTCATAGGCGTTTGGAGTAGTTCAATAGATGTTTGATAAATGTTTCCATGTAAAAAGCCGATCTTTCCCGAAATTATCCGAGGCAATTTCCGCTGACACAACATAATTCTTACTATGATTCTCACATGTGACGAATTAGCGCGCAAAATCATCTGATGTAATAATTTCTGCCGACGTCGCATAAATCGAAGATTCGACGTTCCCAAAAGTATTATATTTCGGTCGCGCAATGCAAATGATGTCAACTCGCGCAGTCGTCCCAGGGGGCTCAAATTACACATGGTCGCGCGATACGCTGCGACGTTAAGATCAAAAACATTACGAAAAAATTTTAGCTTTAAAATAATGCTCTGTCTCTTTCCCTCCCCAGAATTTTAGCTTTAAAATAATGCTCTGTCTCTTTCCCTCCCTAGAATTTTAGCTTTAAAATAATGCTCTGTCTCTTTTCCTCCTCCAAATACGTGGTGTGTAAAAAGCCGATCTTTCCCGACATTGTCCAACATCATCCGAAAATTATGATGTTTGGCAGCGGCTCATGGTGTGTGTGCGCGCGTGTGACGCTCGGTATATGTACCATTCGGAAAAAGACTATTATCGGAGAGCTGACTTGGGGGAGTTGGTTGGGCGGCTGACTTGTATCGCGGAGGTCTTGGGTTTGATCCCCATCGTCCGAGATTTAGTTTTTTTCATTTTATATTATTATCCTAAATTAGCGTTTCCCTCCTTACCGACTTCACCCGCGGTTCCTCCTCGATGCACTTCAATATCGATTCCAGTATCGATTGATTCGATATCTGCTCTCGCGGTATACCTCCGCCGCCTCTATGACGTCATCCACCGCCACCCGTCCGCCGCCTGCCCCGTCCACCGCCCGCCGAGGGGGGGGGGGGCTTGCGGTATACCCCCCCACCACCCCACCATCTCTATGACATCATCCGCTGCCACCTGGCCGCGAGCCGCCCGCCGAGGGGGGAGGGGTGAGGGGAAATGTAATTTGATACTCAAAAGTGGTCTAGAATCCCCATAGTCTAACTACTTCGTAGCAGACGTGAAATCAGGATATCGGAAAGGGGAATCAGGAATGGTATGCATTTTCTTCTTTATAGCAACTCGAAGACTTTGCTGCCTACCTCGAAGCAATGGGTACATTGGCAGTAAAATGGCGGAGCGCGGGCTTTTGTGAAAGTGTACGACGGTTCGTTCGTTGCACTTCTGCGAAGCACGTGTGTTTCGAAAATGTGCTGGCTTCTTTTTACCTAAAGCCTCTTGGCCTGGTGGGAGTTAACTCATAATGGAACGAGAGAAACTACTTGGGGGTAGAGGAAGTTGCTTGGGAAAAATCCTGTCAGTCAGCTAGCAATCACGTCGCAGAAATGTTCATGGCCCAATAATACCTATTACGCGATGTTCTGGGTGTACGCCCGGGGACGCAAGTGCTACTGTGCGAGCGTTTTTACGGGAACACCCGCATATCCAAACCCCAAGCTAGGGTACGATTCGGTGTTTGGCGTCAAAATTATTCTGAACTTCGTTGTGCGAATTCACGCTGCGGTGACGAACATAATACCACAAACTTTGCAGGCCGTCCAAAGACAGCTGATCGTACGTACTGAGGTGTGCATAGACAATTTTTATAACGCAGGAACAACACGTTCCATGAAAAATAAATTAAGTGATCAGTGTTAGTGGCCGTGCAGTGAAGTGAATATTCGGTACATTAACCCGGACGCACTTGACGTTACGACCCTTACCTTCGGGTGGTGTCGTATACCTGCGATCAGCTGAGCGCCGGGCGCTACCCTACCATAAAACTTTTCGTCCACCGATGACCAGGATCGGTACAGTGACCTACTTAGTGACATAGCTTTCCGAAAAGAAAGGAAAGGAGTGTCCGAAAGGGTGAGTTTTATTTAATTTATTGGTGATTATTAGGTGTAGAAATAAATTCTGTTCGATTTTAGGGTAGGTACAATAACAGTTTGATTTAAAAAATATGAAAACATTTCAATCATCGAAACAATTTCCATTACTGTTAATTACCTTTCGCCATTTTTCTGGCAGCTTACGAATATCACCGCGATAGAAATGCGGTAGCTTTGTACTGATTATGTAAATCCAGTCGGGAACAATTTATTCATACACTTGATATTATTTTTTAACTTTAGTTATGTAGGCCGTTATTAATCTACGGATTTTTACCTCAATAACGAATTACGATCACTTGTCGTACATTTTCTGTTACATTACCATTAAGTTTATGCTTTATTTGAAAATGAAATTTATGTATTTCTTGTCCTGTCACCTCAAACAATTATTATTTAAGATTCTGTTTAAAAAAAGTCTGTGTAACGCGGTTTACTTCGATGCATGCCGACTTGCTTGTTCGTATGTTCGTAGTACAAGCGCAGCCGCCTACCGCGTAGCCAACGGTACCGCGGGAGCTCGGGCGGAAGGCGCGCGCTCTGATTGGTCGGGGTTTTTTGTTAATATCTCCTTAACGAAACTTCGGACAATATTTTCGCTAAGGAAAAAGTTGTTTCAAATCACCCCCTGAGTCACCCCTTTCAAGGAACTCCGACATTTTTGGGACACCCTGTATACACGGTCAGACGAAATCATGATACATCAGCTCACAAGTGTAAGAACAAGCTGAGAGTCAATGGAAATCAAGACCGGAATGGATGGTACTATTACTCTATATTTTGCACAGAATGAAACGAGGTCTCGAAACTAAGGATCACGGCGTAGAACGTGTATTGAAGATACATGTGTAGTTAATATATTCGTGTTCTAATCCGTGTACTTGATGATACACGGGTACACGTGTATCGAAATATACGGTTTCACGTGTATTAACATATCTGTTCGAGAATGAGACCGTTGGTCACGCTGGTGAAAGTGAGGTTAGGAGTCGGCGGTGAGAGGGAGCAATCCGACACTGAGATTAAATTGAGTAGCGAGTTGATTTATTAAAATGTATCATTAACTACAGTGAGTGAGGTGAGTGTATGATTAGAATTGATTTTGATCTAATCGCGCGGATGTACTGCGCGATGATGAGCGTTCTTGCACGTGCACTGCGACGTGCAAGGCATTCGCGGCGAATCGTTGACTAGCGCGCGAGAGTGTGAGCACTGATGAGTGTGAGATGAGAAGAGTCAATAACTTGATTACATGAGCCAATTGTGATGATAATTGTATGAATAAACTGTGTAAAACACGCGACGCGTCCGTTCTGCACAACAGTTCGTACAAGAGGGTGTCATGGCTGGACTTCCGTCCGCGCGTCGCATCGATTCCGTTGGAAAGTCGAAGAGGCGCGCTGATTGGCTGATCGATCCACGCTGATTGGCGGATCGCGCTCGATCCGCGTCTCTGAGTGGTGGATCGATCGTTGATCTTCGTTGCAATCATGCTGCCGCGAGGTGCTGCCATGAGCGTGAGTGTGGCGTTGAGATGAACTGAGTGAATCTCAAACAATATCCATATTAATATAATGGACATAGTTAAAGTTAAGTAGTTTATATACTAGTATTGTACTCTAATACCCTTAGAAATAAGTTTTCTTTGTTCCATATGGTCCTCCCATAGCGGAACTCTGCCTTTGAATATTTCCTACAGCCGGGTACGCGTTTCGCTTTATAGCTGCCATTGTTTAATATTTTCTAGTTGTTACGTCCCTACTTTTTAATCGGGCCGCGATTTCGGGTTGTTTTATATTTCTTTTCCGCTTTCGAGCTAGTCCAGGGACTTTGCGCTCTGGGATAGTTGAGAATTCCTTTTAACGCAATATATTGAATGTACTTACTTTTTACGATTCAAATGGTATGAATCGCCAGGGGATGGGAGCGTCCGAAGTCCTGCTAAACTCCGGAACTGGGTTGCTTTTGGGTTGTACCCACGGTCCCACTTCCACTATCCTTCCAACGGGAAGATGCTCCTTGTTGGTGGAAACTACCGGGCGCGCGGGGGCTCCCAATAGCGGCGTGAATTCCGCTGGCGCGTTTTTATATGCTAATGCCAATTTTCTTAGTTGATATTTTCTACCGGCTCTGTAGCCTCGAGGCATTGACACCTTCTGGAATGGGATTGATTTGATTTTTCATATTTTTCCGGAATCAATGTTCATGTCTAATCCTTGGTGACACCGTGGGCGGCTGTCCTGCTTGTAGGTGTCACTTTGGATAGACGCAAAACTCGATTGGTTATGAACTGGTTCGATCGGTTAATAACCATTTTATTTGTGGGATTGATTAAATGCACGAATCGCTTTTTGTGACCACCGTTTGATGACACCGTGGGCGGCTGTCCTGCTTATAAGTGTCACTACTAGTGGAAACAAATTGCGAACGCAAGTACCATTTTAACGAGAAAAATATTAGTTAGCGAAATCGTGGTTTACACCCGATACCCGATGATACCGTGGGCGGCTGTCCTGCTTATAAGTGTCACCTTTGATGGGCGCAAATCACAATTAATTTTAATCATGCTTTCTCGATTAAACATATCTATAATTCGAAGGGTGTCAATCCCCGAGTTATGGAATAGTTCATGCGGGGCTAAAGCTTCACTCACTTTTTGTATTTTAGAAACACTTTATTCTCACTTTGAGTTTTTCAACACTTTTCTACACCACTATGATTCGTAATTAATAACGATACTAATGAGCGATACTGAATCCAGATGAGAGATATACTTAATTACTGAATAATAATACTTAATGTAAAAAAGCTCCGCGGGTGGTCAGTCCCTTTTTATAGGGTAATTGGTCACTCCTTCTCTAAGATTTGTCACATGACAAATCCTAGGTGGGAGACCCCATCCCACAGCCTCAACCTGGAATCTTCCAGGAAGAATCTTCCCATCGCGCTATCTGAGAATGTTTACTGCTTAGGCACGTTCCTCCGTGGCACCCTTTAGGTGTGGTTCTTTGCGAATAATACGTATTATCTGATTCCCAGCAGCGACGATAGCAAGATTCTTAATTCGTATTTAAATTTATACGGTAATGGTTTACAATATTTTCTGCACGGTTGATTCCGTACAGTTTATGTACTAGGGGTTGAAGTTAAGTATGTTGTATCGACGATTGATTATTGGAGAATTACGCGAGGGCAATCTTCTGGCGAGGATCAGGGGCACAGCTCTGCAGAGGTGTCGACTCCGTTGGTTGATAGGGGCCTCCGTCCCACGCTGTACGTCAGCTGGTGTTGGTTGGGCCTCCTTGGTGTTCGTGCGGTCAGCTAACTGGTGTACAGCTGGCTGTCCGCTACCTCCTTGATGCTGGTTGTCCTGCTCGCTGTTGCCGTCCGTGTATTTTCACTCGATCTCTTCTTATCGTAGTTACATGATAATAATGCCGTGTCGGCTATTTGTTGCACAATATTTAGTATGATGATTTCATACGAGGTTGTTACACTACCTCAGAGTACGAAATAGTAAATAAAATGAATTAAGGGTTAAATAATATTTGACTCCACGTCGCGGGACGTGACAAGCATTCGAATATTTTCGACACTTTAGACAATAAGCAAAGGTCCCGTCATTTGGTCGACAGTCGGCCTAGTCCGTCGGGTAGGTACTACCGGAGCACCGAACAGCAGGGGTTGTCAACCCGAACCGTCGGCAAGCGCTCGCGAATTGTGACGCGGTCAAGTTAAACCTTGACCTCGTGTTAAGAAAATCATATATGTAACGCCATCTCCCGTCCCCGAGCGGACCCAGGTGTGACAAATCTTTGTCTGCCCCACCTCGCTCACGCGGAGCATCGATCATGCGCGCCGATCGATGGAAGGGAAAAATTCGCGGATTCGAGGAAATCGACGCAGATTTCCGCGATCTACTAGTTGACGAGCCGTCTTAAAGGTAACACCTTCTAACCGCTTCAACCGATCGCTTGCTTTGCTAAATCGCTTTGCTAAATCGCCTTGCTTAATCGCTTTGCTTAAATCGCTTGCTTAATCGCTTCGCTTGTGAAGGACCTCGGGCCGAGTCCACGTGCTGCGCCGCTTAAGTAGAAGGCTCCTACCGTGTAGGAAATTTAGTGCAAATATCTTGAGATGAATAACATTCTATAGAATTGTGCTCTTAAAACTCTTTATTGTATATAACTGTGAAAATAGTATAATTTAAGATTAAAACTAGTGCTTAAAAGTAAAGTAACTTAAACTAACGACAACCTCTCACGAGATCCCGATTCCCGAGACGAGCGCTATCCGTTAATTATCTAATCTATCCTGGCAGTACCTAAAAGGACTGGCGGTAAGCACTCCGTAGGCCGAGATAGGCTCTCACTCGACTCGGACCTTCCCAGATTGATTGAGACCTCTGTGGTATTGTTTGGCGTAGCATTGATGGTCTCATCGTGGATGGAGGTGTGGTGCCTTTGTCTACATTCTTGACAACGCTTGTCACATTTGCAATCTGCGACTCGATGTTTCCCCAAGCAATTGAAGCATAAATTTCTGTCTAGTAATATCCCCTTTCACTCTCTGGGGCTCTTGGATTTATACTCCGAGCAGAATAGAATAAAGTGATTAGCTCCGCAGAGCGTGCATCGGTCGGATGAGTCTTTAGGTTTGCTCACCTGATGGATTTTGGCGGTTTCCTGTGTTACAGATGGTTTGCTCGACGTTGAAGCTCGTCCTGATGACCCTTGCCGAGGCTCCTCCAAGGCCTCCTCTGTGTTGACGCGTCCCTCCACAAATGACTTCAATTCGTCAAAGGTCGAGGGCAGTTTATCCTGGCCGTGGAGTGTCTCCCATTCACGCTGTGATTGGGGATCGAATTTTTCTACGATAAGATGCACAAGCCAGTCGGCGCTGGCGTCGTAGGGCCTTTTCAGGGCCGCGAGGGCTTCCACGGAATCGCACATGGTGTAGTAGAAGTCCTTGAGTTCCGGCCCGGACTCTCGGGTAAGCATGGGCAAATTAAATATGGTCGCCATCAATGTCTTAACAGCTAACCGTTCGTTAGCATACCGATCTTCCAGCAATTTCCATGCCGCCTTAAAATTCTCTTCCCGTACCGACATGTTTCGCAGGAGTTTCGCCGCATCTCCGGTAACGGCGCCTCGCAAATAATGCAGACGCTCCGCGTCGGATAAGGTCGTGTCCCGGACCACGAGGGACTGAAACAGGCCTTGAAAAGATGGCCAGTCTTTATGCATCCCGGTGAAATTAGGCAGTGGAATTCGTGGGAACGAGGCCTTTGACCGTCCAATCGGCGCCGTGTCTGATGAAGCAGAATCGTCCCGAGAGATGCGCTCTACCGTACGCCTCGCGATCTCCTCCAATTTGGTGAGCTCCTCTAATTTATCGACTAACAGGGCTTCTTGCTCAAGGAAGATCTCTTCCGTCGCCGATGGCTGACCTTCCCTAAAGTAAGGTTCACCCGCTAGGTCTGGGTCGGCGGACATGGCAATCAATTGGTCGTGCTGTGCTTCGAACTTGGCCCAATTTTTGCGCAGGGCCCCCAAGCGAGTAGATACGTTCCCCTTTGTCCAATTATTAGCGCCTAATTTCTTTAGATTCTCGTACGCGCGTGAGATTCGACCGTAGAGTTCACGTTGTCCCGTTATGAGATGACTCATTGTTTTCCTACAGGTCATGCGCGACGGTTACGCACAGCACTCCCGAGGGATCCCGAATGTTCCAGGAATCGCAGATTCCACAGGCGCAGATCCGGCTCGAAGGACCAAAAAAAAACGATTAGAAAACACCGATTGCGCCTCCAGAGGACTGCCGCCTAATCAACTTCCGCACTTCGAGCTCTGGTGGAGGGGACCAGCTTGGCTCACTGGATTCCCGCACTGGTGGAACGACTCTGCGAATCAGGACCAGACTACTGATTTGGAGGCCAGAGTCGTGTCCAACCTGACCACCAACGTTAATAAGGTAAACTGTAATTACCTTTTTAATAATTAATCCTCTCTCCAGAAGCTCCTGCGGATAACTGCTTGGTGCCGACGCTGGCCTCGACGCCGACAGCCACGACCAGGCACAGGGCACTGCTTGGTACCGGCGGAATTGGAGGCAGGGATCCAGTGAACCACTGGATCCAGGTGATTCAACGCCTGGAGTTCCAGGATGACTGTCGGCGATTGGCGAACCAAACCCCACTGGCGAGTCACAGTAAGCTACTGCGACTCACACCCATCTTAGATTCCCAAGGGCTGCTGCGGGTCGGGGGTCGCCTCAAACACTCCTTGCTGCCCTCTTGGGAGAAGCACCCGATCATTCTACCAAAGGAGGGTCACTTTACGGAACTGCTATGCGCATAAATTGGCTGCTACTAGCTGCTACTGGGGTAGTAAGGTGGGCGAGAAGGGGTCCATGACCCGTTATTTTTGCACAAAGACTGCAATTCCGACCTGAATATTGTTATTTATAGTTTTGTTGTTTGCATAATTCAACTAATTTTTGGTGGCATTTTGTGATGAGGAATGTATTTGAAGTGTGCCAAATTTGATTTTGATATCTCTGATATTTTTGGAATTATACCTTACTGAATTTTCAAATTTTCATTGTTTATTTTGAACGGGAGTTCAGGGAAGTTCAGTGTTCGGGTGCCAACTTTGAGCGATTATAGCGATTGGGGGGAGGGTGCCTTTTTTTAATAAAAATTCTGTTAATACTTTCAAACAGTGATCTTTTATTTGCAACAACCCCCATCTATCTAGCTTTTCAATTTCATATAGAAAAAAATTCATAATGACTGCTTAATTTTGAGGCCAAAAAAGTACTATGCCCTCTTAAATAAACAAATTTCATTAATTTTTTTTACCAATAGGACCACAAGTATACTTCCTAACTGAAAGAAATGAAAAATTAACGATAAATATATGTTTTCAGTCAGAAAATGTTTTGTGCCGCGTTTCGACCTTAAATGCCCCACTGTGCGTCGCACAGTGGTCGAGTATACTACATTCTGGCTGGACAAAATTATTTTTTGGGGGGTTTGGGTTTATATGGGGTTCAAATTGTTAGAAAATAAACCTGTTTCGTATTACAGTTTATTATTACACTAAAAATATGAATAAAATGAAAATATGATTAATTCAATAAAGGAAAAAGAACAAAACGACAGTATTGTACATTAACTATAATTATCAGTTATAACATTATGTCTATTCCTGTAATTTCTGAGTTTTTAAGTTTAAAACCTGGTTTTTGAATTCAGTTTTTACTGCATCGCTGTTAAAATAGTGTTTTACTATATGTTCCACGTCGTTCCACGCGACAAGGGTTGAATGTACGGAAAGTAGAGACTTTCTATTTTTTTTAATGAAATAATCGATCTGCAAAATTTGCAAAACTATGTTTTGTGAAATGTTTTCGAGTGCGACGCGTGGAACGACGTGGAACATACAGTAAAACACTATTTTAACAGGGATGCAGTGAAAACTGAATTCAAAAACCAGGTTTTAAACTTCAAAACTCAGAAATTACAGGAATAGACATAATGTTATAACTGATAATTATAGTTAAAGTACAATACTGTCGTTTTGTTCTTTTTCCTTTATTGAATTAATCATATTTTTATTTTATTCATATTTTTAGTGTAATGATAAACTGTAATACGAAACAGGTTTATTTTCTAACAATTTGAACCCTATATAAACCCAAACCCCCAAAAAAATAATTTTGTCCAGCCAGAATGTAGTATACTCGACCACTGTGCGTCGGCGTTCTTTCAATACCAATAGGAAAACATAATATCGCACACGGACGAGTATCATATAAAGCAACAGGCGATCGTATGGTTTTTGAGATTGAATCGAATTAAAAGAACGTCGGCGGTAGGACTCTCGCACGTACGGCCCAGAGTTGGGCAAAATGTAATTTAATTACAAATTACGATTAAAGTGTAATTGTGTAATTGCTTACACATTACTTTCTGTAATCGTTAATTTAGGTAGTTGAAAACAATTTTGTCAACTACCTAAATTAACGATTACAAAAAATAATGTATAATCAATTATACAATTACATTTTGAAATTACGTGAAATTTGCATCTTTACTCCAGACGTCCGTTCGTTTGGAAAACTCTGCAGGCACCACCCGTGTGCCGAAATCACGGGCCCAGTCAGGGCCGCCTTTACCAATGGGCTAAATGGGCTATAGCCCAGGGGCGCCCGTGATCCAGGGGCGCTTAAGAATCAAATATGTTCAAATGCTTTTTTCTCTTCAATTTTGGAGACAAAAATTTCTATCTGGAGCATCCTTGCGTCATGATTGCTTTGGTGGAGACCTGGGATTGTGATGTACTACTTTGCACCGATTGCGAAGAAATTACATCTTTGGGGACTAGCGCGCCTAAATTTTGTAGACCAGGCCGCTCAAATTTGTTAAGGCGACCCTGGGCCCATTTGGTTTTTCCACACCCCTCGGCCCTTGAAACACTTTATGATCGGCGATGGCGTCCTTTCGTCGGGGTCGTCGCAAGCCTGCCGTTCCAATGCGCGGCCGCCGACAACGGCCGGCGACGGCCCCACTAGTGCAAGGGAGAAAAATGCATCTGTTTCACCCTTGCACTAGTGCAGGCCTGCCCCAAAGGGTGCAAGTACCTCCTGAATTTCTGGGACCCGGGCAACGGCCCAGCGCGGGACTGTTACGTTGCTAACCACAGCATGGGCTGCGGGAGAACTGCATAAGTGTGCGGCGGTCCTAACAGGCTCCTACATGGACGCACACTCATGCAGTTCTCTCACAAATCTCGCAACGGATAGCAATGGAACAGTCCCGCGCTCGGCTGTTGCCCGGGTCCCAGAAATTCATGAGATATTTGCACCCTTTGGGGCAGGCCTGCACTAGTGGGACCGTCGCCGGCCGCACATTGGAACGGCACCTTGCACTCATCGCCGTAGCCGTTCCACCGTAAACACTAAACAGACCCACGATACATCGACCAGCCTTTTCCGCACAGCGCCGAATTGTCTTATACAGGGAAAGATATCCCAAATGAAAGAAGTTATGAAACTTTAGGCATACGTATTAATACATACCTATACAGAGTATTACTTTACTGATAATCAATACTCTAGGGGGTGATTCTACAGGCGAATATAAGACAAAAATCAAGAGTGGCGAAATAAGGAATAAGTTTGTTTCCGGTTAAAAAATCATTTTTACAATAATGACAATTATAAACAAATATTTATTTTACAAATTTAGGCTGAAGGTCGCGATTTTAAAAATCCGAAAAGATAGTACCGCATTCGCTGAAGAATAAAATAAGTATAAAATAATATGTTGAATAAAATAAGCCTATCTCTTGTTGGTAATTTGCATATTCAACGTCGTAGGAAGCTGTTAAAGATAGCGGCGCACCCCGTTACAGGTAAGCGTACCATGCGCTCCACTATTACGGACTGTTGACCGTACCACTCGCACCCTCTGTTACATCAATGAGGTCTAACAATGTTAGAAACAATAACGACAGCTTACGTACCCATCACAAGGGTGACAGTTATACCTGCAGAAGAATTTTACTAACCCACTCTTGGCGACCTTCAGCCTAAATTTGCAAAATAAATTTTGTTTATAATTTTCATTATTGTAGAAAATATTTTTCAACCGGAAATAAAATTATTCCGGAAGGCCGATCAGGCTAGATTAAAATAATGCAAGAATCAATTAAATCCCACAAAATAAACTGTAAATGGAAAAAAATACACTGCTGGTAGAAATTAAGGGAACTGTCACGTCCCGGGTGAGGTCTTTCAGGAACGATGACTATGGGGAAGGAGAAAGACAGGCGCGAATCTAAAATCCAGCACTCTGAGGTTTTGAGGGACTTAGGCCCGAATATTAAATTCGTCACACTGAGGTTTTGAGGGACTCAGGTGCGAATATTAAATTCGTCACACTGAGGGTTTGAGAGGAACTTAGGCGGGAATATTAAATTCGTCACACTGAGGGTTTGGGGAGGAACTTAGGCGCGAATATTAAATTCGTCACACTGAGGGTTTGGGAGGAACTTAGGCGCGAATATTAAATTCGTCACACTGGGGGTTTGAGAGGAACTTAGGCGCGAATATTAAATTCGTCACACTGAGGGTTTGAGAGGAACTTAGGCGCGAATATTAAATTCGTCACACTGAGGGTTTGAAAGGAACTTAGGCGCGAATATTAAATCCGTCACACTGCGAATTTGGAAGGAACTTAGGCGCGAATATTAAATCCGTCACGCTGAGAATTTCTGGAGGTGATCAGGCGCGAATATTAAATCCGTCACTCAAATCGACCAGGGAAGGTAAATATACACTTGGTGAACACCCGTTATGGCACTTCGTATTTGGTTTGGTTCTGGTAATAGGATTTACCGTTGCATTCGTGCAAAAGAAACCACGCTTAGTTTTTCTATGGATTTGCACGGTTCGTACAGCAATGTGTTTATAAATACTGGAAGCGTTCTCGCGAATCAGCTGTTGCGGCAGCTTGGTTTCGTTGGGAATCTTTATGACTCGAGGAAACACACAATAATTCAAAACGTGGTTGAAAACAAAGCGGTTTATTAGCCTTGTTAAAGCGTTTATAACAATGCGTGGGGTTTGAGTGTTAACACATAACATTTATATAAATCACAATATGAAAATATGAATATGTAGTTCATAAATATAACCAAATGAAATTATATAAAGATATTAAGCGTAGATAAATGTAAATGATCGCAATAAGCTTTAGAATATAATATATTGAGAAATATGATAAGAATAGTAATAAAAATATATATATGTATAGAGAAAGTATTTAACGAAATATTAAATAAACGCAATAAGCAATGGATGGAATAAACGTTATTAATATAAAGAAATATGAGAAAATATGATATAGAAAGCAATAAGCGTTACATATGCGGAGAATTATGAATGAGGGTGATATTCCTTAATAATAGTAATTATAATGACTTACAATGGTTGGTGAGTTGGTCACTGATTTTAATCTTTAACACCGATATTCTGCACTTTTGAATAATACTTTGTTACGAAGTGTAACGATGAAACAGCGATGAAAGAGCGATGAAAGAGCGATGAAAGAGCGATGAAAGAGCGCCCGGCCGCACAGGACCTCGTAATTATGTATTTCTACAGGAGTATTGCGGGGGTACGCGCGGTAAAGACCTTGACACATTTCGGAATAATACGCAGTAGGACTTCCAGGGTTTTTATAAACGGTATGGCTATTAATAGACATATTTGTGTCACGTACGCCAAATATGCGTCGTAATTAGGTTTCTGGGGTTTTTATAACTGTAAAAGGAGATACTCAACTCATCGGATGGATTTCGGGTATTTTATAGGAAAGGGGTTAGAGTGGTTTGGACTCTGAGAGACGTAGAGAGGGGATTGAGACGTGGTCTCGATTTAAGAGGGATTTGTAACGAGGGACTTGTTTGAATTCGTTTTAGAGGGAATGATTCGTGCCTTGTAGGACGAATAGGCGAAGAGGGTTTTGTAACGATCATCTCGTGATGGGGACCACTAAGGTACATCAGCGAGGTGGACGCTGTATTGATCATCTTGTGTTGGTGACCGCTAAGGTGCAACATCAAGGTGATCGGTGATTGAGGAGATGGGGTAGGAGCTGAGTTTGATAGACTTTGGTGGAGTGATTTTGAGGTTTATGAATGCAATTTGGAATAGGAACGCGCGAAAAATCGTGGGACGTCACACCTCCCCCCTTATATGAAGAAATGAGTACATTTCTTCACACAGGGTTACGGTGTTTTTGAAATGAGGAGAAAAAGAAAAATAAAATGTGTTTTGGGAATAACGAAAATAAAATATATAGCCTATTTGGCGAAAGAAAATAAAAGATAAAGCCTATTTGGCGAAAATAAAACGAAAAGATGTGATGAATCAAAAAAAAATATAAAAAAGGAAAGAAAAATATTCATTTATATTAAAAATAAAAAAGATATATAAAAATAAAGAATATATATATATATATATATACATATATACACGGATGGATTTTTTGGAGGGATTAGGAAGGAGGAAAGGAATATTCGAGGGTTTGGAAGGAGGGGACGTCCAGGATGAACGAGAGGTCGTAACCTTCTTGATAGAGGTCATCGAACCACCTTAGAAATTCGGGCGTCAGCTCCGTATGGTCTGGAACCTCGATAGCTGACCCCGTATCCAGGATTTCTAGAACTCCTGGACAAGGAGGGATTATGAAGGGAACTTGGGAGATGGAGGGTTGGGGAGAGGACTGACACGCATGAGGGGGACGGGAGAGTACCTCCCCGCGGGTTTTTGTGGGGGAGTCCTCGATGGTGACTGTTGGGATTGCCTGTTCTGCCTCCCTGACGATTGTTGTGGAGGTTATCCGGGGAAGGAGGGGCGACAGGCTTCTGCCCTCCTTGATGGCCTGCTTCCTTATCCATTTGATGCGGCCCAACCTCCTCTTAATTCCGCCTCCTCCGTTCGATTTGGCCCCATTGGGCTTGGGGGCCCTTTTATGCGGCATTATACTTTAATGAAATGAATTGATTAGTACATGTTTTTCATTGGGATTAGGATCAACCGGGATCCTCGCGTAATCGACCAAGACGCGCTTTGTTCGCGTGTATGATTTTCGTTTTGCCCTTCCACGATAATTTTAGATTTTGCGAAGGGATCACTTCTAATATGGTGTGAGGACCCGAGTATTGATCTCCGAATTTTCCTTTTTTCGGTTCTATAAGGACGAAAATTGGGTCACCCGGTTTAAAAGTCTCTTCGTTTATATGTTGATCATAATACTTTTTATATCGAAGTTTTGATTGGTTTAACTTTTCCGCAGCGGCGGTTTGTAATTCCCGCACCCTCGTACTCAAGTTCGAGAGGTATTGATTATAGGTTTCGTTTTCGAAGTCTTCGGGTACTCTTTTCCGGCTGGGTACCCGGGCTATTTTCCCAAATACTAACTCGTGTGGAGTGTAACCAGTGCCCTCATGGACGCTGGTATTATAAGAGAACGCGGCCAAATCGGTCCATTCGTCCCAGTCATCATATTTACTGATATACATTTTTAGATATTCCGTTAGGACGATGTGCGATCGCTCTAAAGAGCCGTTTGTCTGTGGGTGAAAGGCTGTGGTTCGAAATTGTTCGATTTTAAATTTTTGCGCGATAGCCTTCATGAATTTACTGGTGAAATTTGCTCCTTGGTCGGTGAGAATGGCTCTAGGAGCTCCGAATTGACAGATAAATTTCTTTATGAATGCATCTGCGATTTTTATTGACGTGGACTGTTTAAGGGGTACGCACACGAAATATTTTGTTAATAAATCTTGGATCGTTAATATATAGGTATTTCCTTCTCTAGTAGTAGGTAACGGTCCCACTATATCTAACGCAACTTTGTCAAAGGCTCGTCCAGGTGTGTCAGTAAGAATCATTGGTTGTTTGGTTTTGACACGGACGAGTTTCTTCCGCTGACAATCCTCGCATTTTCTAATATAATCTTCTACGGCTTTCTTCATTCCTTTCCAAAAGTAGTAGTGTCTAATACGATTATATGTTTTGGTTACTCCTTTATGTCCAGCTAATGCAGATGCGTGATATTCTGTAATAATATTTTGTCTTTTTGATTCCTCGGGGATTTGAACTATTTATAAACATACCGTGACTTCAATGTCTTCCTCGTCGACGGTTTCGAGAATGTCCATAATGATATCTTGCCAGGTTAATTGGTCGATATTTGCTGTTTTAGCTATACTAAATGAGTATATTACGAGTTCCTTGATTATGTTTTTAAAGGAAGATAGAGCTTCACCCCAAGTTGTCGTGGTTAGGGGAGTATTCTGCGTTTCTTTTATGACTAACCCGATGAGAATTCGTCCTTTGTTACATGTTACATGGGTCTTTCCCAAAGTGAGTTCGTTCGATTCTTCTAATGCTCCAGTTTCTAGTAGTTGTTTGGCTCCATTGTCGCAAGGTTTCCCATCGGCGCTTAAGAAGAAGATAAGCGTTTCTTTACGTAAAGACAACGGGTCGCGACTGATTATTGGTATTGTTCTAATGTCCCTATCGGGGTCCGCTTCGTATGTTTCTTCCGGAGAATCGTTCAACTCGATTAACGACGATTCTGAGTCTGTTGTTGATTCGTCTGATGCGTTGGATTCGATTTCGGAATCAGGGTCTTCCTGTTCCTGTGGTGTTGGAGATTGCGGAGGTGAAACGATTTGATGTGGAATATTTAATTCTTGTTCTTCTTCTTTTTCCTGGTCTTCCTTTTCTATGCCACTCATGGGTTCTGGTGCATTTACTGGGGAGACGTCCGGTGGTATTATTACAGGTGTTGGAGTTTTGCGCACCTTTCGGTGTGGTTGGATCCTCGTGGGCTTCGCCTTTGGGCGGTTGTTAGTTTCCTTAGTAGTTCGAGGCTTTTTACTAGGCACCCAATCATCATTGGTTTCCTCTCGTGGTCGTATGGGACATGTTCTCTTTACAGGAGGATTACGAGACAGGTCGTCAGCAAGTTTATTGCTTTTCCCTGGTTGATAGCGAATTTCGTAGTCGTATTCTGCTAACTTTAAACGCCACCTAACGAGACGTGACGTTGGATCTTTTACCCTATGTAACCAAATTAGTGGTTGGTGGTCAGTATATAATATAAATTTCTTTCCATATAAATAAGGTCGGAAGTACCTGACACAATAAACAATGGCTAGAAGTTCTTTTTCTATGGTTGCGTAGTTTATCTCTGCTTTGTTCAGGAGCCGAGAAGCATAAGCGATGGGTAACTCTTTTCCCGCGATATTTTGACTCAATATTCCTCCTATAGCAAATTCAGAAGCGTCGGTGGTAACATGGAATTCCAGGTCAAAATTCGGGTATTGCAGGATAGGTTCTTTCTGCAATGCTAACCTTAAGTGGTCAAAAGCCGTTTTCTGGGACGGTCCCCACTCGAATATTGTGTCTTTCTTTAATAGTTGGGTTAACGGACGAGCTATTTTAGAAAAGTCCGGGATAAACCTCCTATAATATCCGGTTAGTCTAAGGAATTGTTTGATTCCTTTTGGTGTACTTGGTGCCGGGTAGTTTCGGACGGCTTCAATTTTTCCCAGATCAGGTTTTACCCCTTGCTCGGTGATTATGTGACCTAAATATGCGACTTCCTTGTGTAGGAATTTACATTTGGAAGGCTGAAGCTTAAGATTTGCTTCTCTTAGGCGTTGAGCAAGTTTTTTAAATTTAATCAGGTGTTCCGAGAGGGAACTCGCATAAAGGACGATATCGTCCAAGTAAACAAACATTTCCGTGCCCTGAAGTCCCGTAAGTGTGTGATCCATTAGGCGTTGGAAAGTTGCTGGTGCATTACATAGCCCGAACGGCATTCTGACAAACTCATAATGTCCATGAGGTGTAGAAAAAGCCGTTTTAGGTGCATCTTCCGGCTTCATAGGGATTTGGTGAAATCCAGAAGCAAGGTCGAATACGGAGAAGTATTTTGCTCCTCCTAATTGGTCTAATATTTCATTAATGTTTGGAAGTGGGTATGCATCAGGAACGGTTTTTTCGTTTAAATCCCTGAAGTCAATTACCATTCTCCACAAGAGTTCCCCATTGGGTCCTGGTTTTTTGGAGACGATCCAAATAGGTGAATTGTAGGGTGATAGTGATGGCTTTATAATGTCGTTTGCTAGTAAATTCTTTACTTGTTTGTCTATTTCCTTCTTATGTATAGGAGGGAAGCGATATTGTTTAGTATTTACAGGCACTGGGTCCATTGTCTGGATCCCATGCTGGATAGCGTTTGTATGGCCTAACTTCTCGTCTGGTAGATGGAAGAGGTCATGGTATTTACATAAAATTCCTTGGACATGAAGTTTTTCCTCCGGATTCATATGTTCCGTTGAAATTAATTTGAACACTTGTTCCATTCTTGTTGCAAGTTTTTCAGAAATTGTTGATACTTCCTCACCCGACGCCATAGTTAGAGACTCTTGAAATTTTAAGGGAAGGGTTGTTTCGGCATAATGCCCTGGGGATGAGAGCGAGTGTACCTTCGCGGGTACCTCTGAATGATGGATCGACGGATCCTGGGGAAAGAGGGGCTTGATTTTCGTTAGGGTTGGGATAGGAGTGACGCGTTTAGACGTCTTTGTCTCTTTCGGTCGTCTTTGTTTGGGTTCTGGAATCACAATTTCAAATTCTTCCAATTCAACAGTAGGCATAGTGATCGTTGTGTCCATTTCATTAGAATTTATAACTTGTAGGTACGCTTTGCCGTCCTGATTACGGACAAGAGCATTCCCTGCATGAATTCCAGTGCCTAAATCTAATCTTGGTAAATATCCTTCTTTTATGTCTGAACTTGATATATTTATAAAACAGACTGTTTTTGATCTGGCGGGTAATACGAGTTGATCTCTATTTACAAACGGAATAGAGTTTCCTTTGAACTCCAACTGTTTCTTTGAATAATGGATTGAAGCACTCTGCTTTATAAAGAATTCAGTTCCTAGTATTCCGTGTGGTTTGATTGGGAAATCATTTTCAACTACATGAAACGTGACGTTGTTGCCCAATAGTGTTATGGTTATTGTTCCAAGGGTGTAGACGAGGTCTTTAGCGATGCCTCTTAATTGCACCTGTTGGTTGGTATTTATATCTCGAGGTTGCTTTATTGTTTGAATTTTCAATAGATTGACTTCAGAACCGGTGTCAATCATTAATTCTGGGGCCATTATAAAATCCGGTGGTTGAATAATTACGGACGGGGCTTCTTTGACGGCATTCACCCATGCGGTAGCGATTCTAGTTTTGTTATCCCCGATCCCGCTTGTATTGTTATCGGACGCGTTGTTGCTTGGCCCGTTCCACGGTACGCGTCCGCTGTTGACCGTAGGGGCAGAGCGTTTCCCGAGTCTCGTTCCTGGGAGGTTCCAGGGTTTCCCTCATTGCGATTAAATATTCGTTTCCTACATTCAGAGATCAGATGTCCGGGCTTTTTGCAGTATCCACAGATACGCAATTCTGTAGGTCTTGAGGGAGGAGGTCGGGTTTTGTCCCAGTAAGGGGGCAAAGGGTTAGATGCCTGATTACCATATCCTGCAACGCGATTTGGAGGATACCTTTCGAAAGGTTGTGGAGCGGTATCTTGATTACTTCTGCAGGTCCGCGCATCGTGTTCTGTTTTATTACAGAGTTGACACGTTAATTTCGGGGCCTTTTGTTCTGAAAACCTTTGTCGATCCCTGTCGATTTTCTTATCCACGAGTACAGCTAACTCAAAAGCTTCATCGAGCGTTTCGAAGTTATGTTGGAGAAATCTTGTTCGTATATGTGGAGGAAGGCCATCCACAAACGAGTCTAACGTCAAACGATCTAGATCCTCGGGGTGATTCCGTGCAAAGTCGCGATTGTATTCTTTGTCTTCTTCCTAAATAGCGAATCGGAGATCCTTGACGCGTGAGATATAATCTAATATGTGTTCGTTGGTTCCTTTGATGACGTTGGCGAGTTCTCCGCGATAGTGGTCCGACGTTTTTGCAGGGGAGAAGGTACGTTTAAGTTGTTTTATCAAATCATTTACGGAGTCAAAAACCCGATCCTCAACCGCCAAGTACGCATGGTCTTGCAGCTTATTCGTCAACAACCTCGCTAGCTGAGGTTCAGCATGCGAGGGAACCAGAGCCTTAGCCCTATTGCAGGCTCTCGCGAATTGTAAAATAGACATGTTGTGACCGTTAAATTTTGGGACTGTTTCTACGGCGTCCTTTAATTTTATCTGGGGCGATGGACCCTGGTCCGGAATATTATTACTATTCAATGCCTCAGGAGTTTTATTGAAATTCAACACCGGTTTTCTATCAAAACGGGAGGAACCCGGTGTGGAAAAATTATTTGTATCTAGCGGGGGTGCAAGAAGTTTCCTCATCATTGCTTCGATACTCTGTATTTTATCGGAAAGACCCTTAAACGTGGGTTCGGACGGTCCGGTGCTTACGCCCGTATGCGTTTTAGTTTCAGGGTTTTCCGCAAATCTCGTGTGCAAATTGTCGATTCCGGCTCGTTTCTCACTTCATTTTTGTAATTGTTCCATTATTTCGGCGGTCGCGATTTCTATAGCACTAGAGGAAGGTCCCGCGTCTTGGTCTATCACGCGGGGGTCGTCGGTATCGCCGTGTTCGGATATTTTGAATTTAGTAAAATCTGTTATCTTAGGGTGTTTTAGGAGGTTTCCTATGTTTGAGCGTCCGGCAGTAGCTACTCAAAATCTATGGTATTCTCTACCCGGGTAGTTTATATCAAATCTGTTATAATTTTTCCTTATTCGACGGCAATGCTCTGTGCACGCGGCACGACTGTTAATAGGATGTAATTTAAACAGAAGGTTTTTGCAACAAGGGCATTCAGGGAATGTATCGTTAGGTTGGTGGTAGTGCACTTGATATATCTCGTCCACCTCCACCGGATTTGAATTAAAACAGTTTAGGCAAATTTTTCTGCCTTCCGTGGTCGTTGCTACGCCTCCAGAAACACAAATCAATTTATTTGAGTCTGATAATACGGCCCGTAGTCTGCGGCTTGGGTAATATAACGTGTTTTGATTTTGACGGGTATCGCTCATGTTAGATGTCGACTTTAATTCCTATTCGAAAGGAAATACCATTCGGTGCACTTGGCACAATTGGTTGCAGGACGTATTTGTAACAGAAAGTTATTGCACCGCGGGCAATTAGGGAATGTATGGGGCGTATTTAAAAAATGGATTTGATACGTTATCACCGTATTTGTTGGGTCTCGTAGGGAACAGTCTAAGCAAATTTCGTCGTCTTCGTTATTTGCTACAATGGTCCCGGAAACACAGACCATCCACTGTATGGACGCCGTCGAATTTAGAAATTGGCGGCTCCTGTAGGCTGCTTTCCACGGACTAACGTATTCTGTGTACATGCTTAATAGGCAATTGTGGGTACCGTTTGTTAGGGAATTTATTCCTATCGACAGTTGACGGATCCCACCGCTGTCACCAAAAATATGTCACGTCCCGGGTGAGGTCTTTCAGGAACGATGACTATGGGGAAGGAGAAAGACAGGCGCGAATCTAAAATCCAGCACTCTGAGGTTTTGAGGGACTTAGGCGCGAATATTAAATTCGTCACACTGAGGTTTTGAGGGACTCAGGCGCGAATATTAAATTCGTCACACTGAGGGTTTGAGAGGAACTTAGGCGCGAATATTAAATTCGTCACACTGAGGGTTTGGGGAGGAACTTAGGCGCGAATATTAACTTCGTCACACTGAGGGTTTGGGAGGAACATAGGCGCGAATATTAAATTCGTCACACTGAGGATTTGAGAGGAACTTAGGCGCGAATATTAAATTCGTCACACTGAGGGTTTGAGAGGAACTTAGGCGCGAATATTAAATTCGTCACACTGAGGGTTTGAAAGGAACTTAGGCGCGAATATTAAATCCGTCACACTGCGAATTTGGAAGGAACTTAGGCGCGAATATTAAATCCGTCACGCTGAGAATTTCTGGAGGTGATCAGGCGCGAATATTAAATCCGTCACTCAAATCGACCAGGGAAGGTAAATATACACTTGGTGAACACCCGTTATGGCACTTCGTATTTGGTTTGGTTCTGGTAATAGGATTTACCGTTGCATTCGTGCAAAAGAAACCACGCTTAGTTTTTCTATGGATTTGCACGGTTCGTACAGCAATGTGTTTATAAATACTGGAAGCGCTCTCGCGAATCAGCTGTTGCGGCAGCTTGGTTTCGTTGGGAATCTTTATGACTCGAGGATACACACAATAATTCAAAACGTGGTTGAAAACAAAGCGGTTTATTAGCCTTGTTAAAGCGTTTATAACAATGCGTGGGGTTTGAGTGTTAACACATAACATTTATATAAATCACAATATGAAAATATGAATATGTAGTTCATAAATATAACCAAATGAAATTATATAAAGATATTAAGCGTAGATAAATGTAAATGATCGCAATAAGCTTTAGAATATAATATATTGAGAAATATGATAAGAATAGTAATAAAAATATATATGTATAGAGAAAGTATTTAACGAAATATTAAAGAAACGCAATAAGCAATGGATGGAATAAACGTTATTAATATAAAGAAATATGAGAAAATATGATATAGAAAGCAATAAGCGTTACATATGCGGAGAATTATGAATGAGGGTGATATTCCTTAATAATAGTAATTATAATGACTTACAATGGTTGGTGAGTTGGTCACTGATTTTAATCTTTAACACCGATATTCTGCACTTTTGAATAATACTTTGTTACGAAGTGTAACGATGAAAGAGCGATGAAAGAGCGATGAAAGAGCGATGAAAGAGCGCCCGGCCGCACAGGACCTCGTATTTATGTATTTCTACAGGAGTATTGCGGGGGTACGCGCGGTAAAGACCTTGACACATTTCGGAATAATACGCAGTAGGACTTCCAGGGTTTTTATAAACGGTATGGCTATTAATAGACATATTTGTGTCACGTACGCCAAATATGCGTCGTAATTAGGTTTCTGGGGTTTTTATAACTGTAAAAGGAGATACTCAACTCATCGGATGGATTTCGGGTATTTTATAGGAAAGGGGTTAGAGTGGTTTGGACTCTGAGAGACGTAGAGAGGGGATTGAGACGTGGTCTCGATTTAACAGGGATTTGTAACGAGGGACTTGTTTGAATTCGTTTTAGAGGGAATGATTCGTGCCTTGTAGGACGAATAGGCGAAGAGGGTTTTGTAACGATCATCTCGTGATGGGGACCACTAAGGTACATCAGCGAGGTGGACGCTGTATTGATCATCTTGTGTTGGTGACCGCTAAGGTGCAACATCAAGGTGATCGGTGATTGAGGAGATGGGGTAGGAGCTGAGTTTGATAGACTTTGGTGGAGTGATTTTGAGGTTTATGAATGCAATTTGGAATAGGAACGCGCGAAAAATCGTGGGACGTCACAGAACACTATAATTTCCCGAAAAATTTGGTCATTTTCAAATGGCTGTTTTATCAAGATGAAGCGCAGGAAACAAAATTTCAACATTTTGTGCCTAGTTTGATCGTATGCACGGGCTTGGTATTTCCATTAGTACATGACTCACACCAATCTCACATTTTCGCTTTTATAATTGGGTTGTCCTCTAATTGTCATGTTACTTTCCGCGTCACCTTGTCCACGCGGATTTAACTGCAGGTTAAAGGCTTCCCCAGACCAACGCGGAACGTTTCCGATGCGGTTTAGGGCTGTAACGAATATTCGAATACTTAGAATATTCGAATACCACAGAATTCGAATAATTTCTTCGAATATTCGAACCTTCGAACCTTCGAATATTCGGATCTATTGAATTTCTGATTGTACCGAATAGGAATCTGAACATGAAATATTTGTTCACAGTTTATCGTGAAATTCTTTTCATATTAGCCTTTACAATTATTTGTTTTTCAAACGATAAATTTGTAATTGTATTAATCTTTAGTAAATTTATACATTTTGAAACGAAAACAACCATCAGTTATTAGTATTATTATTTTTATAATAATAAGTGGACAACCCCGACTGAGTTGGCCCAGCCCTCTTCTAGGCCCACCTGTGTTCCATCATAAGTGAGTGACAAACAGTATAAGCAGAGTTTTTTGTAGGAAGCTAAAACCCCATAAACGATTTTGAGGAACTATAATATTTTTATTTTTCCCTCCTTACTATAACGTTACCCGGCGTTGCCCAGGTTTGTTATATGTATGTACGTACGTGTACTGGCTGCAGTACATAGACTGTACAAAGGTAGCATAATCATTAGTCTTTTTATTGGAGACTTCAATGAATGAGTTAATGAAATATTTACTGTCTCTGGTATAAATTATTAATTTATGTAAATATGTGCCGAAACATAAGCTGAACGATGACTTTAGCAAGAGCCCTCGCTAACTTTTCCAACATTCGGATGGTAGACGCGTTGTCCAGAATTTTGGGAGGTGACAAATTCCAATTGTTTGCACTTTTGAAGAAGAGGAGGGACCTCCCCTCTGTTAATTCGTCGGTGGAGAAAGCACCTTCGCCGTCTTGAGGTGGAGGAAAAGTACAACCAGCTGGTCCCAAAAACTAGCCGGGATAATCGGACAGAGCGTCTCGTCAGACTCGCGGTTTATGACAGGAAAAACCCCGAGAGTCGGCGGTGGACAACGGTACAGACAGGTACATACCTACGGCTGGTTACCAAATGACTACCCGCCGACAGAGCAATAGGTATACGGATTAATTCGAAGCGAAGAAAGTCGAAATTCTTGAAAAAAGGGACGATTTCGATTGCCCCCTATTCGATACCTGGCAGGCAAATGTATCCCGATGAACGGGAATAGTCCCATAGTTTACATAAAGCATACAACAATTGAGCTTACATCGTCTAAACAAAGCGTAACTTAATATACAGGAGAAACTTTTAACTTCCTACTCTGAATAATATAGTGTGTGTGAATGTAAAAAATGTGTAGGTGATTTATTTAAGAAATCAATGGTGTGTCTAAATGTTTCTCCTTTATCCATAAGGATTTTGTAAAAAATATGCACATATACAGTAATCTGCACCTATAATGATTATTATTGATATCAATTACGGAAAAGTCGATACAAGAATCGATTCTGGAACCTTTGTTGTAAAATGTTCGAAAAGTTGCGTGACCATTGCCAGAGAATGTCCAGAACGCTCCGTGACCATTGCCAGAGAATGTCCGGAACGTTCCGTGATCATTGCCAGAGAATGCTCTGAACGCTCCGTGAGCATTGCCAGAGAATGCCCTGAACGCTCCGTGAGGATTGCCAGAGAATGCCCGGAACGCGCCGTGAGCATTGCCAGAGAATGCCCTGAACGCTCCGCGAGGATTGCCAGAGAATACCCGGAACGCTCCGTGAGCATTGCCAGAGAATGTCCGGAACGTTCCATGAAGTTTGCAGGAAGGTTCCATGTGGAATGTTCCACCGGAACATTGCTGGAATGTTCCAGGAAGGTTCCTATGTCCGTACCGAGGCAACGTTCCCGACAACCACCAGGGAACCTTCCTGCAAGCTTCGGGCAACGCAGTGTGCTGTATGGGTAGCCCCATTTTGAGGCCGAAAGGCAAAAAATAAACCTATTTACTACTACTACTACTACTATTCGTGGAATATAAAAGAAATATTCAGAAAATATAAAGCAAATATTCTAGAAATGTGAAAATAATATTCAGAATTCAGAATATTCAGAAAATGTGAAATAAATATTCAGGAAATGTCAAATTAATATTTAAAAAATGTAAAGTAAATATTCAGAATTACCTGAAAAATAAGAAATCAGCTATGAAAAATAACTTTTGTCGTACGGAAAACCAGTGTAAACGTTAAACATCTTAGAACTCTGGTAATACTGACCCCAAATAATTACCTTTTTACAAAAACGTGCAAAAAAGAGCGCCAAGTATATAATCCCATCAAAAAGAATCCCATTTAAAAACATTGTCGTAAATTAATATAATAATAATATCATTTGAATTTCGACCGTATAAATTGTTCTAATTAGAAGAATGTTGATTTCGGCGCACTGGTTCGGTCCTTTGAATACTTTAACAAAAGCTATTTGCAATTTTAAAACATTTTTTTATCAAATTCCAACGTTTCAGTCAATGATTCTGACCATTTTCAAGGAAACCTAGATAAAAGTGAAAATAAAAATTACTAAGTGTGCTTTTGAATTGAAAGATTATAAAATTGTCGCGTTCATAGCTGAACGTGCGACGCGCGAGTCGGTTGACTGGTGACTGAGGTAAACAGTGTTAAATCAGGCAAGAACATCCAACCGGTATGCCAGAGGGCATAGATGATATCATTACTTGTCTTAGACCAGAGGATCTGCAAACACTGTTGGATACTTTCAACAGTTTTCATGAAAGAATCCAATTCACGTTTGAGATTGAAAAGGATTCTGGTTTAAACTTTCTTGACACAATAGTTATCAGATCAAATAATAGATTCATCACCAATTGGTACCATAAAGCGAGTTAGTCTGGTAGATATATTAACTTCCTTTCTGCCCATCCCATGCAACGTAAAGTAGGATTGATCAAGAGATTAATAGATCGTGCCATCTTACTTTCTGACCCTGAATTTCGACCAGATAATTTGCGTCTCATAAAAGATACGTTAAAACATAACGGTTACCCCTGTGTGATGGTCTCTGCGATTATCCGGGAACGCGTTTTTGAAATTTATCATCCGTTAATAGTTGAGAAACGCAAAGAAGAAAAAAAACAAAAAAGGGACCAATCAGTAGGAAAAATACGGTGGTCATACCTTTTTGTAATAACATCTCAAATGATTTCAAAAGAATGTTTAGAAAAGTGGGAATACACACCATCTTTAAATTACCCCTTTATACTAAACAACTGTGTCCTCTAATTAAAAACAAAATTCCTGTGTCGAAAAATTCAAACATCATTTACTCAATCCCGTGTATGAGCTGTAACCAGGTTTACATTGGGCAAACTTCCAGACTTCTTGAAAGACGAATTTATGAACACAAAAGAAATATCTTTTCACCTCCCCTCCAACACACTGCTCTAATGAAACACTCTCTCGAGTTCGATCATAGATTTGACTTTGATAACGTCAAAGTTGTTGATAAAGAAGCCACCCTTAATCAACGAATTCTATTAGAAACACTTCACATGATTAAACAACCTAGCGTAAATCTTGGGTATGAAACACCTAAAATACAAGACAATTACGCAACTTTACTTAAAAAGTAAGGCCTAATGATGCAGTTCCTCTATTAGAATTTTGGTTTTTCTGTTTGTTCTCTTTGATGTGACTATTATTACATATAACTTCCTACTTTATGTAACTGTGCTTTTTGACACCTATGAGGGACGTATTATTCACCAAATAAGCAATATTGAAGGTATTAGGCAGTGTTGTTGTGAGTTAATAGAGTTTCGTCCTATCAAAAATATTTTAAATCTTTAACGGTTACCGCTCTGGCATCGTCCGGGTGCCCTCTGGCATACCGTTTGGATCTTCTTGCCTGATTTAACACTGTTTACCTCACAAGGAAACATCCCGAACCCGGAAATTCAAAAAATTTTGAAACTTTGTGTATATGTATGTAGGCGATTTCCTCCTGATGACAACGCAATTTTTGTTTGCTGCCCAAAATCACTCTAGGGGCGTTATTTTCCAATTTTGTGTTATACCTCGTGAATTGTAAAATAATTTTTTAACCAAATGATAGATCTAATTAAAAGAAGTAACTTTCGTCTTGTAACTTTTTTTCTATCTCTTGCAGATTACGAGTTAGAAAATAAAATCCAAAAATAGCCGAATTTTCAGGAGTTAATTCCACCCCCTTAGAGTGACTTTGAGCAGCAAACAAAAATTGCGTTGCAATCAGGAAGAAATACCCTAAGTATTCACTATTTTTCAGAATTTTTTGAATTTTCGGGTTCGGAATCTTCCTTTGTCAGTCATCAGTCAACCGACTCGCGCGTCGCACGTTCAGCTATGAACGCGACAATTTTATAATGTTTCAATTCAAAAGCACACTTAGTAATTTTTATTTTCACTTTTATCTAACTTTCCTTGAAAATGGTCAGAATCATTGACCGAAACGTTGGAATTTGATAAAAAAATGTTTTAAAATTGCAAATGGCTTTTGTTCAAGTATTCAAAGGACCGAACCAGTGCGCCGAAATCAACATTCTTCTAATTAATATAATGATATACAAAAATTGCGCCAATTATCACAAAGGTTCGTGAATGTTGCTTTACCGCGGGATATTTCCCCTACTTCATTGGGAGGCGACTACGGCCAGTTCGCATTCATCAAAAGTCTGCCGGCACTGCTGCTTTTTTTTACGTGGGTTAAATGCATTACGCACACCCGGCAAGATGTTGTGTGCCGGGTAGTGTGGGACTCCTTGCAGGTCCCACTTAGGAATAAGTCGGACCCGCAAATTTACCCACTAAAAACCACCACGAACCTCCTCAATCATCTAAAAGAGCACATAATTCGTAATTAATTGGTGTTATAATTAGCCATAGATTAGTACAATATTTAGTAATTAAACTAGGTTACCTGGCGGATGTTTATCTTGGCCGGCGTCCCGGTACAATACCCCTCTGTACGGCCATCTTGCGGAGAGTGGAGTAGGGGATGTTGTAAAACGGGCCCGCCTCCGCCATGGTTTTCTCCCCTCGCTCAATCACATTGAGGGCATCGTTCATCGCCTCGTTGCTCCACGAGACGACCCGCTGGTTGTCCGCTGTCACGGTCTGGTGACCCGGTAACCTCACGGGCGGCTCCTGTAATCAGAGGATTATACATATAGTACATATGCGTTGATAGGTGTTAACACATATGCACTTCTTAAAGTCACACGGTTAAGGTAAAAGCTGCAAACTTATACGCAATTAACAAACATGTACTATCAATTAGTAGCAACGATGAAGAACAGAGTGATTATGTAAATGAATCTGACGAAGAAATAGCACGCGTGTTTAGTAAGATGGTTGGCCAGAAATGATTTTCAGGATGAATACGAGAAAGAAATAGCAAGGTTGAAAATCTTACTATATATCCTTGCCCTAACCATGTGACGTTTAAGAATCTTAGCGATGTTTAGTAATTGAACAAGAACCCGGTAGATCATTCCAGCCGCTCGGGGTGATTTACAGATAGTCTCTTCAGGACGTAACAAACTGGTGTCAGAAGTGGGATCTGATTTTCTAATCACTCCCTATTAGATGAAGAGCGCGCCGTCGCTATATACCGCGACACGTCACAATCATATCTGCTCATAACTTGACTACGCTTCCTACTACTCAACGCCTTTTGCTGGGCATTGCATAACAATGGTGGGTGGAATCACAACCGTTTGGCACTTCTCAAACCTCTGCTACCAATCCTCCCGAGGTCCCTCCTCCCGCACCGCCGGCCTCGGGCAGTAGACCATCCTTCGGCTCCCGGACGAACGACCTAGAAATGTCTGCAATAGACGTATGGCGTTCCCGAGAAGACGAGAAGAGAGTGTATCGGGCGCAAGACAATGTTCCCCGTTTCGACCCTGATTTTGTATCCTTAGAGAACTTCGCTGCCTCGATACAGCGCGCTACGAAGCGTGTACCGCCCGGCCAGAAAGAAAGATTTCTGACCGAGCTAATATACAAATTAAAAGATACTATTAGATTCTATGTCGAAGGGAAAGGTTGTCAAAGCGTAGCCGACCTACTATCCCTGCTAAAGATCCGATACTCCCCATGCCGTGGCTATGAGGAGTTACGATTAGAACTAGAACGTATAAGCATGTTTCCCCGAGAACGAATAATAGATTTTATTCATCGCGTAAGCCGCCTGTACCGACAGGTGACCTTAAGAGCTAAAGAATTAATCGGAGAAAATAATGAGAAACCATGAGAGAATTGGAACGATTGGCTCGTTCCTTGTTTATCACGGGATTACCCCAAAGAATTGCGACTAGAGTAACTATATCGAATCCAGAATCATTAGACGACGCGTTCGATTTAGCTCTGCACGCACAAAGGCGACAACAGGAAATGTCCGGCTTGTCGCGTGACGATACAGACGGACGCACCCGAAGTGCGCGTCCCCCGTCCCCATACGATCCTCAACGAAATTGGACAGAATGGAGACAACCGGAAGAGGATGACTCCTACGAAGAGCCCAGGTCATCGTACTCCGCCTATTCACATCCTCGCAACCGAGACGCAAATGATCGCGAATCGCGTTATCGCGATCAGTCCCCTCGCGAACCAGATTATCGCGAGCCGACACTGCCGCGTCGTCCAACGGCCCTGCTGACGAGGCAAGGTGAGCTTTCGTTGGACTACGAACGCAAACCGTCCGCTCCACAGGGAAGATCTGCACGCGAGAGACCCCGAAATGATAGACGGTCACGACCTCGCGAAGCTAGAACATACGAACCTCGCGAGTCACGGACCTATGAACCTCGCGAACCGCGGTTATACGAATCCCGCGAGTCAAGAAGATATAAAAATCGCGAACCACAAAGACCGATGGAACGTGAAACTTCTTTCGAAAATCGCGATCATTTAAACTACCAGCGCGCCCGCCCGTTCAACCGGAACGAGGCGGGCGGGTCCTATTCACCGGCCCCAAGATCACCGCGAAACCAGAGCCAGCGACAATTCTCGGACGCGCAGAATCCCCCCGCATCCGGGTCAAGGCCGAACAGCTGGAGAACGGCGAGGGAGAATTCATCGTAGACACGGGTTCCGCGTTGAATTTATTGGAAATACGCTACGCGAGTTATGAGGCCCCAGTCTTAAGTATGGACCCCATCGAAGTCGGGGGCTTGAACGGAAAGGTCATGACTCTGGGTACCACTCGCTTGAAAATTAACGGCAGTTGGGCGCTATTCCAAGTAATAAATATGCCTCACCTACCTGAAGGAGTTGCGGGCCTGGTTAGGAGCCCGTACCTGCTTCAGGAAGAAGCCATTGTATCTTACCACCAACGTACGATGGTAACGGCGAACCGCCCGATCACTCCCATACACTTCTCCAACTCCAGAGAATTAGAAAGTACATTAGAAGCATGTAAAAGAAGCCACGAGGACTTCCTGTTATATCTAAAGGAACATCCAGAACTGGAGCCCAGTGGGAGTGAAGTAAATGTCTGTCTCCCCGAAAACCGCGATGCTCCCGATGACAACGGGCGGGTTTGCCCTTCTCCTCCCTTCGGAGAGGAGTTCGATGCCAATGAAGATCAGGATCTGGGTAATTATCGCGTCGAACGTAAACCCCCTGAAGAACGATTACAACACATCGTAACGACCCTGAAACTGGAAGAACTAGACCCGGAACCGCGTCAGTCGATTGAAGATTTAGTCATCAGACATTCGGATAGGTTTTTTGTACCCGGAGATCCGCTGAACACACCATCCCGTTGACGGACCCCACGCCTGTATTCACAAGACAATATCCGCACTCCCCGTTGTTGGACGAGGATATCGCCAAGCAGGTGCACAACCTAGAAGAGCTGGGTATAATCACCTCCTTTTCGTCGCTGTTTAATCGAATGCCTTGGGAAGGCGATGTGGATCGCCACTGGTACGGCCAGGGAAGGGATGCACTCCAACGAGTATGAAAATTCCACCGGTTGATGGGACGGCACGTTTATTTAGCCGATCGTGGGCGTCGTTACAAAGGTGGACGAACGCTGCACGCACAATGATCAAACACGAACAGACACGACTCGACAAAACACGACGGAAACACTCCACGGAAACTATGTACAGAAATATGTACAGTGAGCGCTGGGCGCGAATGGCTCGAAGGGCCGTTTTCCGGAGATTCGAAAACTCGTGGGTCGCCGGGCGACAAAGAAGATCGTTAAAATCGTGCGTGCGAGAGCGTGTTGTTCTTCGACAGGTGTTCGTAAGACTAACGGTCGAATTCCGGGAAAGTAGACGCTCGCGCCGTGCAAAAACGTGTGACGTGCGTAACCGTCTTACCGAACGGTGTGTCACCGTGTTTACACGCTCTCGCACGCGCATTTAAATCCGCAGAACAGCTGACCGCCGGATTTCGGCTGCAACAGTCGCCAAATAACTCACCCCTGCACGTGGTCCCGAAAGGGGAGGACTCAGAAGGAAAGAAACGATGGAGGGTAGTGGCAGATTTTAGATTTCTAAACGCTAAAACGATTGACGACCGTTTTCCCCTTCCGCGTATTTCAGACATACTCGATCGCTTGGGTGGAGCCAGATATTTTTCAATTTTCGATCTAGCGAACGGTTTCCACCAAATTCCTATGGCCCCCGAAGATCGCGCAAAAACCGCGTTTACCACCCCCGACGGACATTACGAATATCTCCGCATGCCCTTCGGATTAAAGAACGCACCGGCCACCTTTCAACGATTAATGAATCGGGTGCTGAAAGGGCTTATCGGCAAAGAATTATTCGTGTATCTAGACGACGTGGTAGTATATTCGCGTACTCTCGAGGAGCATGAACACCGACTCGAGAGATTCTTCGAACGCTTACGCGAGCATAACCTGACGCTACAGACGGAGAAGGCCAAGTTCCTAAAGGACAAGGTCATCTACTTTGGCCATATCATAGCAGCTGATGGGGTAAGACCCAATCCCGAGAAGATCAAGGCTGTCGCTGCCTTCCCCGTACTTAAAACCCGGAAAAACCTAAATCAGTTCCTTGGCCTCGTAAATTACTATCGTCGCTTTATACCGGAAATGGCAAAACGCGCTAGACTACTCACAAATTTGACAAGTACGAAAATTCTATTCCTTTGGACCGAAAAACAACAGGAAAGTTTCAAAGACCTGCGCCAAGCTCTGCAAGGAACCGGTCTTACGTTATCCAAATTTTGACGAACCATTTTTAATTACAACCGACGCGTCTGACGTAGCCGTCGGCGCGATTTTGAGTCAAGGAAAAATAGGCGAAGACCCGCCAATAGCGTACGCCTCGCAAGTGCTAACCCCTTGCCAAGAAAATTACTCAACAACAGAAAAGGAATGTCTCGCGATAATTTACGCCGTGAAACAATTTCGAACGTACATTTATGGACGAAAATTTTTCTTAGTAACCGACCACCGGCCACTACAATGGCTATCCTCGATAAAGGATCCGGTGTCGCGACTCGCCCGATGGAAAATTACGCTCGCCGATTATCAATACGAAATTGTCTACAAGCCGGGACGCGTTAACGCAAACGCGGACGCACTCTCACGAAACCCGGTATCGCACGCGTTTCCGACTACCACAAAAGAAACCCCGCCGGAGAGCAAAGAGGAAGGTATAGGAACTCGCGTAGGCGTTCGTCGTCAAGGCATGCCCAGACCAAATTACGAAGAACCTCCATCATTCGATTCCACGATAGAAGGATACGATCTCGAACAGGGGATGCAGCCAACAGAAACTGACAACACCGCCGATATAGAGAGCAGGGCGAACTCCACCGTTTTAGATACAACAGAAGGGCAGACAGGAATGCCCGAGTTCCTGGACACTGAAAACGACGATCCAGACGAAAGTAACGAGAGCTCAGCCATATTAAGCGATGACTCGTACATAGGCCCAATTACCCAAGAAGAAATCACCCGCTTGAAGAGTATGAAGGAAGAATACCCCACCCACGAAAAGGGGGAAACATCGGACCCCCACGGAAACGTCAGCCCTCAGAAAACGGACCCACGATCAGGCCCAAAGAAGCGAGTGTCATGGGGAATACCTCTGCATGCAGAAGCCTTAGACATCCCGCAGTCGACCATGATTTGCCCGGAGGTCGAGAGCCTGGAGGAGCAGAAAGACCAATCGCCTTCCAAGGAAAAATCGAGTATGAGCCTCAGGCCCGATATAATTAAGGTGCCTGACCTAACGGAGTTCCAAGAAATGAACTACGGGCCATTCATCAACCCATCAAATTTTCCATCAACCATACGGGAATTACCCGGAGACAAGACAGACGTCCTGGATGCTGCGGAACGCGAAGCACAGCCAACGCTATGCGAAATAAGAATTGTAAAGACGACACTGGCATCCGCTCCGGACAATTATGCTCATTTTATATCATCTGACAGAATATTCACTAGCCTAAATTGTAAAACCTTAAAAGCTATCGGACTCCTCGACGAAACAAAATTATTATCCGAGGAATTAACCAAGAACAGCATAATTATCACCCGCAATGAAGAAGGGACAATTTTCAGTGTCGTCGGAGCAAGCAGTTTCTACCACGAAATGGGAGAAGGTGAGCTAACGTCAGCATTGACAGCGCTCAGGAACGCGGCAGAAAACGAACGCATCCGCTCGCTTCGGGTAGCAGCGTACGGCGAAACCCTACACCAATTTGACGCCGAAACGCTCCGAAGACAATTCAAACGCATTTTCAAATAAAATACCCATTACAATTACAATCTGCACGGGCGAAATTCAATTACCTCCGGAAAACGAACGAGAAGATATCATCCGATACTATCACGAAAGCCTGATAGGAGGGCATAAGGGCGTGACGAAGACGTACCGTCGCATACGCAGCTTATTTGACTGGCCACGCTTACGCCGCGACGTAGAAGACTACATACGAAGTTGTCAGAGCTGTCAAGAACAAAAGCTCGTACGCATCAAAACTCGAGAACCAATGTTAATCACCGATACACCCGCAAGGCCCTTCGATAAAGTAGCTTTGGACAACTGTGTCCTACTGAGGACCGCTTCCCCCTACCCCGAGCGGAAACCGTCACGTACTCACAATGCAATGTCAATTATCAAAATTCTGCATGGCCGTTCCTTTACCGGACATACGAGCCGTTACCGTGGCCGATGCGTTATCGCGTTACTTTATCGCGATCTTCGGCGCACCGCGAGCAATACTAACGGACCGCGGGACGAGTTTCATCAATAATATAATTCAGGGAATAGCTCAAACTTTCAAAATCAAACATGTAACCACCTCGGGATATCGTCCGCAGACTAACGGTTCCCTCGAAAGAAGTCACATCGTCTTAACCGAATACCTCAAACACTATTTGGAAAGATATGAGGACTGGGATCAGCTGCTCCCATTCGCTATGTACTCGTATAATACCTCGGTACACGAAGCGACAAAATTCACCCCATACGAGGTAGTTTTCGGACAACTAGCTCGAGATCCATTTACGCCTATGTCCCGCGAGGAGTTACTAACGTACCCGACATACGTACAGAACTGGGTAGAGCGCCTAGACGAAATCCGAAAGACCACGCGATCAAATTTCGACACTAGCAAATCGCGTTCAAAAGACATCTATGACCGGAAAAGTAACCAAGTTACATTCAAAACTGACGACCTTGTTTATGTACAGAAAGAGCCTCGGCTCCATAAATTCGATCCACATTACATTGGCCCTTACAAGATCAAAGCAATTACCGATCAAAATAACGCAATACTAATTTCGGACGAGGGCCACCAAATCATCAAACATTTCGATAAACTGAAACATGCTTATATTAAAGATAAACCACCTTGACGCCAATGGAGCGTATTTAATGGTTTAAGCTTACAACGGACGGGCGACAGAGCTCATAAACGCTGACTCTCATAGCCAAGGTCCCACACTCCATGTAAATTTCTTCCATTTTTTCATCCTCACCTTAATCTCACTTGTTTTTTGTATTTGCAGTAGTCATCTACTAAAAACAATAGAATTCCCACCCTTTTCCTTTATCTCACTTGTTTTTTGTATTTGCAGTAGTCATCTACTAAAAACAATAGAACCCCTCGCGAAAATTAATTTCGGAAAATCCTCGTTACGAGCACCATGGACGGACGTGGCCTAATTTTGTTCACGTTCCTTAGGACGACCGCCACCGCGAACGTCATCGACGGGGATTACCGAATATGGTAGTTAAAAAACAACCCGGGCTTGTACTACGAAAAGATTCGACCTCTTCGAGTTTTCCATACTCAGTGGAGACTGGTCACGGGTATAGGAGTCGCGGTAGTATTGTCCTCGCGACCACAAACCCAACCCCAGATCAACCGGATGAAGACAATGTGCACGGCGTACAATTGGACGTCTTGCCCGGCCAACGCCCTTAACTCGGCCTTACAACGAAAACACCTCGACGCAAACCGCTACGAAGAATTACTGCTAGGCATATTGGGAAAGCCTCAGTTTCACCGTACTAAGCGATCGGTACCCCTGGGATTCATCGGATCGCTGAGTAAGGCCCTTTTCGGAACACTGGACAGCGACGACGCGCAATATTATAATCAGGAAATAGATCAACTCTACAAAGACCAGAATCACCTCGCCGAATTGATAGGAAACCAAACTCATATTATAAAATCCTAATTTCAAGACATACACGACGCACTAAAATCTGTAACTGGTTCCGTACAAACCATGAGTGATAGAATTAAGGAAATAGGGTCGGGTATCCATCAATTGGACGAACGCGAAACAAAACTAGAATTAGAATTAGCCTTTTCGTCATGGATATTTTTAATGACCAGACACGTGGACGAATATGTAACCGCGTTGATCATAATCACGGACGCGCTCACGTTTGCGAAACTCGGTATATTACATCCGGCTGTATTGTCCCCAAGTCAACTTGTGCGGACTTGCGAACGAATTCGCGAAACCACGCCATACGAATTCCCGCTGACCCCGGAAGAATTGAATTCCGAACAGCTACAAGGTGTGACAAAATTAAACGTAGCTTATTCACAAGGGCGAATTCTCTTGTCTCTAGACATTCCTCTATTGGACCAAATTCCCTTCGATCTTTATTACATTCAATCGTGCCCTTCGTTCCAAGCTATATCGACCAATGTCTCTACCCCTATATTCATAAAACCAAGAACACCTTACCTAGCCGTCAGTCAAATCAACTCTCAATACTTCATGCCGGACGAAAACTACATCACAGGATGCAGAAAACATCATCGCATGTACATGTGCGAACTCAGCCTACCACTCCAGGACTTGGAAAAAGCACCAAGCTGCGAGACGGATGCCCTACTAAGACCACAAAACATTAAGTGGCCTAGCTGCAACATCCAAGCTCTCACCGGAAGTCGAACCTTCCTTAAAAAGATGGTCGCACCCAACACCTGGTTGTATTCCATCAAGGGCACCTTGGCACTACAGGTTCAATGCAATAAGCATGCGGCCGGATACGAAGTGCTCCAGGGTGCAGGAATATTGCAACTGAGGAAGGATTGCCAAGCCAAAATCGGGACCGACCAGATCTGGGCATCCGGAGTCGACACCGCAGCATTAACAACGATATACAAACCATCCATTGGCATAAATATTTCGGAAATCCTGCCAACCCTCACAGAACATCACGTAAAAATCCTAGCCGACCATCAAGAAAAGGAACCTCAAGGGACCCTTCAGGATACCCATGCGAAAGCAAACGCAATCGCACTGGAGGGCATAGAGAGGCAGGCAAGGGAGCTGGCCACCCATCACCGAACCGAAAATCTGTCAACTTACGTCACCTACGGAATGCCAGGACTGGGAGGACTTTTCGTCATCTTCCTGATTGTCTGGATTGGATACCGTTTTTGGAGGACACGTCGGACACAACATCGAGAGCTCTCAAGGAAAGAAACAAAGGTCAATATAGAAATGGTACCACCCCGCCCTCCTCCTCAAATAATTTCTCGACCCCTTCCTCTTGCTATTACTTCTTTTCCTTCCGACCTACCCGTTATACCGTCCACGAGGACAAGAGAAGGAGCCCACGTGGAACGAGCGCGAGGTATCGCGGGTACCGAGCCATACTTCGAAATATTCTAGGGCGTGGTTTTGCTGATTCAGCGAAAAACCCCGCGCGTTAGTCTTAAGACCGACCCCCGCGATGCGCTCTGCTGCGATAATTAGGTAGTAGGGATAATAGCATATAAGACCCCAATCAAGCGAATGGGCCACAGTCGTTTCGAAATTTTACAACTTCAAATTGAATCCATTATGGATGCACCAAGGTTTAATGACGAGCAATACACGCGGACGTCCCTCGCGGAGGTAGTCCTACCGCGACGATTACACGCGCCCTTCAACCGTAGACTGTGTGTGAGACCGATACAGAACGTCATGGGAACGGGCCAAGTGTGGGCGCACGGGAACAAGAGGCAGACACTTTGCGACGCATGTGCATGGATAAACCCTCCAGAGGACTGGCGAATACAGGAAAGTCCCAATTCATTGGCTCGCTGAAGAGAGGAGGGCTATAGCGCTCACGAAGTGCATACAGTGCAGGAGCCGACACCTACAATGGTCCCAACCTAACAACTGCACCGGCTGCATCAGGGCCATTTTGGACAAAGACCCACGACATTTGCCGGCGCTCCCCATCATTGACGCACCAAGGCCCTTGGAGCGTCCCCGGGAGCGGGACATCCCGTGGATCATGCCCGCAAGGGCGGAGTAAGAAGACTACCCTCCACCCCTCGCCGTAGGTAAATTACCAGTCAAATTATAACCACTTTGAAATCGAGCGACAAATTTATAACCGATTCCGTTTTCCGTTAATACGCAGCATAGCACCAACTCCACAGCGCCGCCAGGAGCCTGCCCCCCCCCACCCGAATTTTGTTTTCTCTTTCTTTCCCCTTCTATTATATTATTTACTATTATTTGTAACAATATATGGTGTCTAATTCCCTAAATTCCGAATCATTTATTAGATTCCCCTTTCGCGCCCCCTAGTTTAGTTGCGTTACCCATAGCCTTAAGAAGCGCAGAAAATGTACGCTACGACAGCTACACACGGGCAACGACGAAACAGCCTCACGAGGCCGTTTCGTGTCTAAGTGGGGAGGTGTTACATGCCCCTATCGGTTCATCCCGTGCTTGCTGTCCTCGCGTCGCTTTCTGTCGAATCGGCGATTCAGCGGAATCACCTCGCGCGCGGCAGGCAGGTCGCCGAACCGCGGAATCTATGGTCGTATGCACAACGTGACCATCGACAGCCCGGGCCTCGATATTTCCTAATAAGGAGCGATCGACAGGTGCCGACGGGGCGATTTCCTCCTACGGATTTCGAAAACGCGAGGCAAGAACGGTAGCAGCGCGACTTAAGAACAGGCATTCTGATTCGTGAGCTCGAGCTAGGAAGTGACGACGAACCAGAAGACCGTCTAGATACCGCGACCACGTCTCCGCGTAGATTCCGCGAAGTACGCTCGGCCGATAGTAATTCGTAAGAAGGGTAACTCCGTCCGACATACTGAGAAACGGCCTCGCCGGGAGAGCCCTTGCGCGTAAATCGAGACCGACGTAGGACCGCGTAGAAATCCGACGTTTGGAGACAGTGCGGTACGACGGGCTCCAGGCCACCGACTTCCGAGAGCACAACGAGCGACCACGACCTACCCTTGGGTCAGCGACACAGCGAGCGACTGAAACGCTAGACGGCAAGCGTGCCACGCGCGATACCCTAGCGTCAGCAGAGACGGAGCGCCGTCTCTGGGGTATGTAATTTCTATTATCTTTAACCAGAATATATACAGTATCTTATTGTTGATCCTCGAATCCCATTGTAAACTCTCATTTCAACCCCTTACCCCTTCCTCTTCCTGGTAAGTATAGTCAAGGTGGGCCTAAGCCCTTTGAAAGGGCAAGAACGCGGTAGATCATTCCAGCCGCTCGGAGTGATTTACAGATAGTCCCTTCAGGACGTAACAAGGGTGTCCGCGCGAAGACTGGACAGCTGAATATCTCCTAAAGTATTGGTGACAAAAAATTTAAAAAAATATGGACTTGCATGGTTCGATGGGGCTAATTTATTAGCGCAGACGAATTTTTTTTCGATTATTATTTTAAAAGATACGATGGTCAAGTTCGGTTTTTTAAATGGCACTACGTTTTTTGATGAGGTGAGTTGATAGTGCGATCCAAGACAAATTCAATAAGCATTAATGTATACACATGATTTCCACTGGTTTTTGAGATATTGCGCTTGCAAATTTACTGATTTTCACTGGAAGAAAACCCGCTGAAGTAGCAAGGATCGGGGTCGGTCTTGCTGGCGCCACGGGGGGCCTTGCCTGTTTACCTGCCAAAGGTCTGCGCCAGGCCCAAAGGCTGGACAATTCTTTTCCGTCAGAAATGATACTTAGGTAGGTACATCTGCGGTATCGAGAAGCGCACCGTTACTTTTATTTCGCACTTGCTTCTACGCTCGGATGGTCGGTTCTTTTGGGAGGGATGCAAGTTCGATTGGTTAGGTTAGGAGGTGTGAAAGTTGCTAGACTAAATTTCAACCATTGGCAGCAGATTGTATTAGAATCGGATTTGCATACCTCACGAAAGAATCGACCATCCGAGCGTAGAAGCAAGTGGGAAATAAAAGTAACGGTGCGCTTCTCGATACCGCAGATGTACCTACCTAAGTAGCATATCTGACGGAAAAGAATTGTCCAGCCTTTGGGCCTGGCGTAGACCTTTGGCAGGTAGGTATCTGTTTCAACAGGCAAGGCCCCCCGTGGCGCCAGCAAGACCGACTCCGGTCCTTGCTACTTCAGCGGGTTTTCTTCCAGTGAAAATCAGTAAATTTGCAAGCGCAATATCTCAAAAACCAGTGGAAATCAAGTGTATATATTAATGCTTATTGAATTTGTCTTGGAACGCACTATCAACTCACCTCTTCAAAAAACGTAATGCCATTGTTCGGGAATCTTCGTTTCGAAGATTTATCCCGAGCCCAAGACAAATAAATTTCCGGTTCTCGCGAAAAGGAAGGCCTCCAAAAACCGAAACGTGTTCGTCTCCGAATTACGAAAAGGATTACTCTAAATAACGTACGCACTTTCAAAGATAAGACTGTTTTAATTGCCGGAGCACTCGAGCGAACGAGGTGTACCGCGTCGTCGTCACCAGAACAATGGCGTTCTCCCAAATCGGCGGTAATGAGGGGGCCAACCGTCGTCCCCCCGCGGAGCCCGCGAGAACCGAGCTACTCGGTCCACCCGGGGTCCCGCGGGACGCGGGGGGCACGCGGCTGCCGATGCCTCAATCCCGCCATGCACATTTACTACATAAAATGTCTATACAAATAATGTAAGCGTAGTATAAGGTAGGATAAGCGTAGTATAAGTTAATATAAGAATAGTGTAAGTTAACATAAGAATAGTATACGTAATATAAGAATAGTATAAGAAATATAAGAAATAAAGAAAATAAGGAAACAGAGATCGGATGGAGAGCCGAGGGACGAACCTCAACTCCTGTTACTATCCGTTTCCGTAACATGCCGCCCGCCTCGCCGGCAGACGCTCTGCGGCGAAATCACCGATCGATTGCGCAAGTCAATACGGGTAGTACAGCGGTGGTGCGCGGATGGGCACGGTCGCGTCGAATGTTTTCAGAAACGCACGCGCCGCCCGCCGTAAACGTACGCGCCGCCCGCCGTAAACGACCGTGACCGCGAACGGAAAAGTAAACGTAAACGTCGCGGCCGACTACTACAACGTATCGTTTGATTCGGCGTCGGTGGTTTGTACCGGGAGTGGTACAATTTTGGTCAGTGGCCTCGTGCAAGTTTTCGTGCCGGTTTGAAGCGTCGCCACACGAGCGAGACCGTCCGGCCCGGTGTGCATCTGGAGGACACGTGCAAGCGGCCACTTCGTCGGAGAGGACAGCTCGTTCCGGATGAGCACCAGCGATCCTTCCTTGAGGTTCTCGACGCGAATCCTCCACTTCGGCCGTTGTTGAAGGAGGTGAAGGTATTCCTGTTGCCACCTGCGCCAGAAATGATTGCGAAGGTTATTAACGAGTCTCCAACGTTTCAGTCCCGCAACATCGAAATCGGCATCGGAGGAGATTTCGAGTGACGTGACGGGCTCCCCAATAAGGAAGTGTCCCGGGGTGAGGGGCAGCAAATCTTTGGCGTCCTCGGTGATCGGCATAAGCGGACGAGAATTGAGGCAGGCTTCGACTTGACACAGAAGCGTACTCAACTCCTCGTAAGTTAATTTTTGATCCCCTATGGTCCGCTTAATGTGATATTTCGCCGATTTGACTGCTGCCTCCCAAAGGCCGCCGAAGTGGGGCGCATAAGGCGGGATGAATCGCCACTCCGTGCCTCTCGCCCCAAGCTCCTGGGTGGCCGTGCGACGGAACTCCGAGGTGCCCTGGAACATACGTCGCAATTCCGCGTCCGCGCCGCGGAAGGTTGTGGAATTATCGCTCCACAACTGTGTACAACGTCCTCGACGAGAAATGAAACGTTGGAAGGCCGCTATAAAGGTATTGGACGTTAAATCCGTCACCGCGTCCAAATGGACGGCCTTTGTACAGAGACAAACAAACACGACCATATAACCTTTATAGGACTTTTGTCCGCGACCCCTCGAGGTGCGGATTTGGATGGGCCCCGCGTAATCGACGCCTGCGTGCTCGAACGGCTTCGAAGGTTGAAGACGGACGCCAGGAAGATTTCCCATCTGCTGCTTTCCAGTCGCGGCTTTGAAGCGGGTGCATCGTAGGCAGCGACGGAGCAGCTTCTTCACCAGGGGGCGACTACGTGGAATCCAGAAACGTTGAAGCATGACAGTCCTCGTGAGGTCCACACCGCCGTGTAGAGAGCACAGGTGAGCTGTCTCGATGATTAATGTGGCCACATGCGTGTGGCGTGAAAGAATAATCGGGTGACGTTGCGCGTACGGCACCGGGGCGTCCTGAATGCGGCCGCCGACTCTCATTACTCCGTCGGAGTCTAGAAATGGATTTAGGCTTATTAGTGAGGAGGAGACTAGTAGCGGCTTACCTCGCGCAAGAGCCTTGGTTTCGAGCGGGAAACCCTCGAGTTGACTCAGCCGAAAAATTGCAATTTCGGCTCGACAGTGCTCGCTCGTACTGAGTGGGAGGCCCATCGTTCTCCCGGCGGGTTCTCGTGCGTTCCGAAGAAATCGAAGGATATAAGCGGTCACCCTGACAAGTCGGGACCACTTTGAAAAACGAGAGATATACTCGTTCTGCGGCGCGACTTGGTGGACAGCGACGATGGCTCCCGCTCGCTGATCGGGTAGAGTCCCGTGATCCAGGGACATAGGAGGGGAGGGCCATTCCGTAGAGACGTCGTTCAGCCAGGTCGGGCCATTCCACCAGAGGCTCGAGGCCCGCAACTCCGAGGACGAGATTCCTCGGGTTGCGAGGTCCGCTGGATTGTCCGTCGTACTGACGTGCCTCCAGGTCGTGTCTGGCAGCAGCCGTTGAATCTCGGCTACCCTGTGCGCCACGAAGGGTTTCCACTTCGATGGATGTGCCCGAATCCATGCAAGGGCCACAGACGCGTCGGTCCAGGAGTGGGCTTCGACCCGTCCTAAGTTCAATGAATTTTGCAGAGTAGACTGCAGGCGTGCCAGCAGGAGCGCCCCGCAGAGCTCCAGGCGTGGGATACTCTGCAGCTTCGTCGGTGCGACCTTCGTCCTCACGGCAAGGAGGCTGAGCTTCGCGGACTGAGAGGGATGGATTACGCGAAGGTAAACGGCTGCCGAATACGCCCGTTCCGAGGCATCGGAAAATCCATGCACCTCCACAACGGTACCCAGGCTCGTAAAACCGACCCAGCGCGGCACAACCATGCCCGAAAGCATGTCCACCTCAGCCAAGAATGCCGACCAACGTTCAGCCAACTCAGATGGGATCGGATCGTCCCAATCCAGTCCCGCCAGCCATAGGTCCTGAAGGAGTATCCTTGCTTGGACCAGCACCGGCGCCATCCATCCTAATGGATCGAACAGGCTGGCGACTACCGAAAGAGCGGACCTCTTCGTCCACTGGTCGGGTTTGACGGAGGGCCGGCAGCGGAGACCCTTCATCGTGAGCGAGTCGGTCCTGGTGTCCCACTGAAGGCCCAGCGCGCCGTGAATTTCAGAATCGAACTTCGGCGCTGGGGTCCGGTCTCCAAAGAATCCGTTGCCAATCCTGATCTTCAGCGCGGACTCCTATTTGACGGAACATCTTTACGATGTCCGTCGAGAAAGCGAACCGGAAGAGGCGCCATCGGGAAAGGACGATCCATAATTCCGACTGCAGCTTCGGCCCCGGCAGCAGTTCGTCGTTGAGAGAGCGACCGAATGCCGAGGGACAGGAGGCATTGAAGACCACCCGGATCTTCTTCTTCTCACCAACGGTCTTCCACACAGCGTGATGAGGCAGATAAAAACCAAGCGCAGCGTCAGCCAGTGGCGAGGTTGCTTCCTCCATGTGACCTAGTCGGAGGTATTCTGCAAGAAAGTCCTGGTAATGAACTTTAAGCTGCGCGTCTTTCTCCTGGCGGCGTTCAGCACCGAGTAGAAGACGGAGAGCCACTTTCCGCGAAGGGCCTGCAGGCAGCGAGGGAGCGTCACGAAAGGGTAAGCGGACGTGATACCTTCCGCTTGAGTCCCTTCTGTGCTCCCGCCTGAACGTCTCTTCGCACGACAGTTCATCCGGGGTCAGCGTGGGGTTCGACGGCATCTCCTCAAGATCCCAGAAACGTCGAAGCTGTTCCTGCAAATCGGTGTCGCAACGAACCTGGAGAACTCGTGCCGCTACCCAGACGACAGCAGAAGGCACAGGCCAGCAGACCGGTCCCCAAGATACTACGCTAGGCAATATGCACGGCATTAGCTTGATAGCTCCTGAGCCAACACCAATGGAGCGGATTCGGCGATGGGGGACACGCTACGATGGCGGTCCCGGAGCCGCCGAATTCCTCCCTAGTAGCATTTTGGGTTGGCCAACGGTAGCCAACAGTTGGGAATCAGTTGGGAGGTGGTTAGTAGTTTCGCCTACAAATCTCATTTACAGGGCCCAACCGTTGAATGTTGCATTGGCATCCCGACGATTTGCCTACGGTTGGGAATCAGGTGGGTGGTGGTTAGTAGTTTCGCCAACAAACCCCGTCTATTGAGCCAACTGTTTAATATTGCACTCGTCTTCCAGTGATTTGTCTACGCATAACCAATTTTGGGCCAACTAATAAGGCCCTACGGAAATACATTTAGTTAAAGATAATAAAAACAAACATATATTTACGTTCGGATGCAAATAAAATCATATCACAAAATAATTGAAAGAATTTTGAACCCACACTGGCTACATTTTTTATAAAGACTGTATGGGGGAAGAGAGGGGCAGAGAGGGTTGAGAGGAACGGGTGACGACGTCGACAGTCACAGGACGCATGGCGCCTCGTGAGCGAAATTGTCTCGTCCGTCATTTTGTACATTATTTAAGGCTTACGGTTATACTGGATCTTAGAGCATATATAAAGGGAACTGGTTTAAAATGAGTCCTCCTTGCTAATTCACGGGTGTGAAAAGATTGCGTTTTATTTATCTCAGGCGTGCTTTACAAAAATGCACGACGCGTGTCTCGATGCCAGAAAATAAGTGCCGTTTCTTCCAGCGCACCGCGTCCCTAAGCTCCCGAGCCTTCCCGAGGCTCGCCGAAGCACGCCGAAGATTGTAAGTACTGGATGCCTATGCCGACGAATATGGCCGTGGTCACAGTGGACACGATTTTTTTCAACGAAGAAACAAAAGAGAAACATTTAATATCGCACGATTCTCGCCTCACGCGAAATCGCGTCCACTGTGACCACGGCCATAGGCATAAGCATTCAGTACTTACAATCTTCGGCGAGCCTTGGGAAGGTTCGGGAGCTTAGGGACGGAGTGCGCTAGAAGAAACGGCACTTCTTCTCTGGCATTCTCTGGCATCGAGACACGCGTCGCAAGTTACGGACGATCAAGCTATTCGTCCGTGTTCGTACGTATACGATAACCGTAGCCTGTGCACCAAATACAAAACTTGAGCTTTTTCGGTCTACTTCACACTTTAAAGTTTTTATGGTGAAAAATGTTTAAAGTTATTGAATTCGAAGAGTTATCTGGTGATGGTGGACTAAATGTTGTGAGGGACGAGTGGCTCACTCCACGAAAAAAAAAATGTTTGTGGCCGTCATGCAAATTGATGTCGAAATTCAACAAATGCCTGACAGCAGGAACGCTGCCTGATGAAAATTGGAAGGTTTATGCTATAAAACGTATATTTTACGAAACAGGCGAGTTCATGATTTTCATAAAATGACTTGTAGTAGCAGTGCACAAAGCTATTTACACATTGACGTTTCATTTTTATATATTATATGTAAATTTATATTGTAAAACAATTTATAAATATTTATGTTTTGATTTACGTGAATGTAATAACTTTTTGCGTGGAAATACAAGAAGTAAAAATTATTTTACAGATGATTTGATAAAAGCGCGTGAAAAGTGTAAGAAAGCAGAAAGTGATTCAGAAATATTAACTGAGGTAGAAGAGAATGGAAAAAAGAAGAGGAAGAGAAAAGTTATAAATTACGATAGTGATGACGAATCTAATCAAGAAAGTGAAAAACAAATAAAACTCAAATACCCAGTTCCCCCCAAAAACATGTTAAAGGAATGTAGTCAAATTCAACACTGCTATTTTATAAGAATGCATAAAATGCATAACATTCATATATTTTATGTTATATGTATAGATCCCTTACTTATTGAGCCAGTAACAGAAGCCACAGCTCCTAGATCATGTACGAACGAGTGTAATGTTGGTAAGTACGTATACAGAAACTTATTTTGAAGTGATTAAAATTATGGTATGTAAAATAAAATTATATAACTGTGGATTTTGAAGAGCACATAATAAAATTATGCCTGTAATAGGTATGTTGCATGCAGCAAACTTAATAATATTGTTAATAAAATTAATATTTGTTGTTAATTATTATTGTCACTTCTAATATGCCTATATGTTTACTTTTGTACACTGTTATACTATAGATTCTCCGCTGTTGGCACATCAAATTACCAGTCCAGTATTTTTTGTCCAAGATTTTAATATTGGTAAGAATCGATACTTATACTTCATAACAGTGCAATAAATTATTTTAAATATTTTATAAGTATTCCTATTTCTTTGCTGCTTTTTAGATTCTCCATTACTATCACCTCATAGCCTGTCTAATACAGAAGAATTAGATGCCCCGCCTTTAAATGGTAAGTACACATACTAAGAATGTTATTAAAATTCCAGACGAAAGCGATATTTCTGTTTATATTTTTAATCGAAAATTCGAGTTTTCTATAACGTTCTATATAGAATTCCACCTAAGAGTAGACCGTCGCCTCTACCGATTTGCGACCGATCTGCGCAGCTCCGACGGATCTGACACACGTGATTTGTCTTACTATTAGCGCTTTCCCTGCCGGTTTCCTCCCAATCAACAATATATCTCTGCGCGGAACGAGTCTACTCTTAAGTGGAATGCAGTATAGAATTAGTAAATTTTCAAAATTAATAGTACATGAATTAATATGATACAATATTTGGCAGATCCTTTCACTCTAACAAGGAAAGTAACACAAAATTCCAATTTGGACAAAATCAATGCTACCTTAGGTAAATATCATTTTATTTATGATACATACATAGTGCTGTGCTTTGTGATGCACAATCTTGATGATCATGCATCACTATAGGTTTACAAAAGTAGATGATAGAAAAAAGTACAGTTAGATAGACAGTAGAACACATTTTGTAAATTTTTTGTATTTAAGATGTGATTGGAAAATACCTTGGAGATATCAAACATGAAAAGAAGGAATTAAAGCAAACACAAGATGACATCTTATTGAAACTATCGTCTACTTCTTATGCACAAGCTTCTTTGCCCGACAACATATCTATACCATTAAAGGAAATAGAGGATCTCAACAACATAGAAACTTGCTTGAACGATGAGGAAAATAAGGAGATGTTGGTATGTTATTTCAATTTCTTTATTTATGTAACTAAAATTATCAAGTCAATATTTTAGTAGTAATGTGCCATTCTCAAATTTTTCGATGTTGAAAAAAAAAGTTATTTTGTTGCAGGAAAATTATGTAACCGTTAATCGCGGGGTTACCGGTGGGACGGTGGAGGAACCGTATCGCCAGCTCAGGACGGTTGTCCAGGGCCGTCGATCGAATGACTGTACGCGTCGAGGTGAGGTAGAGTACGTCAATTTATTGAATCGGAGATACAAAGAATCCCGGCCAGGTCTGTGCTGGCAAACAATGTGAAAGCGGCTTAACCTAGACCTTATGCTATCGCGAGTCGAAGTGTGTACGGCGCGTGTCGCGGCGCGGGTTGCCGTGCGGGCGGCGCGGGTCGCGTCGCGAGTCGGTTCCGGTAAGGTAGCGCGCGGCGCGGCGCGTGGTATTCTCGGCGGTAACGATTCGGCGAAGATGGAGGGGAAAGACGGTTTGACCCTTCGGTGTCCTGGCGGGCCTACCCTGCCACTGGACCCTGGTCGGAGAGCCTTGGGTCCGTTCACTCGGTGGGCACAGCCCGGGAGCGAGACGGAGGCTTTAAGGACGCTCTCGAGAATAGAGGTGAATCTATTCGGGAGATCGATGGCGGTTATCGGTCTGCGTCCAGAGGATGGCTCACGCTGTCCGTCTGGGAACCGTGGAGGAGGAGATCGCAAAAAGGCACAGAGACTCAGTCTGTCGGCTTCACAAGATCTGTAATAACTCGAGCGCTTGGCTTTCGCAAGAACGCGGGTCTCTACAAGAACGTGGAATTGCACAGGAGGTCTCTGGGAGAGGTGTACTGTTCGGTATGCTCGCTCTAGGCGGTCTCTGCCAACTAGGCCTATGCCCCCACCTTATATGTCCTCGGCCGCGTAATTTCGGTAGCGAGAGAGTCGCTAATTACGCGACCCTCTCGCGCCGGTTCTCGGAAACCGGCCGAGCGGTGGGGGGCAAGACCGTTGGCGGAGCTCGGTACGAAACTCAACGGTCGGGCGTACGGTGGGGGGGCAAGATCGTCGTCCTACCGCGGTGACTCGTTACAATTACTTAAGCTATATAGGTGGCAATAAAACCACTACAATCGTCAGAAGGATACTTGGAAGAGTTTTTACCAACTCTTTTGCAACTCAGTGTAATTGGACTGGAAAAAATAGCAAACACAAATTGAAGGATTTACGTTTGATAGTAGTCATTTTACGTAAGTTAAAAAATAGGATAAAGTTGTTAGAACTTTGTATTCTCTTGCTCCAAAGAGTATACATATATTGTATACTATAATCGGTTTTGCTCCGCAACAGGCGGAGATATCACCATCCTTTGGTTCCAATGTATGTCCATAAGAATCTAATTTATTATTTAAAAAGACGTTTTTTGTTTCTGTTGCTTACTACAATCATATAGAAAAAGTTTCTGACGAGGCTGCAAAATGCAACATATATTCTGGACCCTGCAGTGGGATGAAATATATGACTAATGATGATGATTATATTACAGGTGCTGTACGAAGAAACAAAGTGGCGGAAAAAGCAAGCAATGCAGAAATAACTGATGTTATCACAAGCTGGTTTAGGTTTGCAAAGGATAGGGATGGAGGCAGAGATCAGAGAAGAGGTAACAGAAAACAGTAGTTCTTTACGACAGTATTCTGGTCTATCAAAAAGAACAAAAACGCGGCATCGGATTGTAACAAAGGCTAAAATTAGACGAGAACTACAAATCAGTGTTGATTCCACATGTACGTCTAGTCATAATTCGTATTTAGGGCCACCATTGTATAATGAAAGCGATGTGATCTCTTGTAATTATTCAGGTGAAATAACTTTCACCCGTGATAATTCTACCAGTGATAATTCTACCAGTGATAATTCTACCAGTGATGATTCTACCAGTGATAATTCTGCTTTGAGAACTGATATTAAATGTCAGGACACCAATCTTGACTTATCTCTGATTTCGTGGTCCCATGAACACAATATTTCCCATTCTGCTTTGAATGATTTGCTAAAGTTATTAAAACCACATCATCAATCTTTACCAAAAGATTCAAGGACTTTATTACAACGACTTTTAGTAAATATACTAGAAAGAGCTTCATCCGGATTAATTGAAAGAAATTATCCAATAATGGATATGAAAATGTCACAATTCCAAATCGAAAGCAATTCATTTTTATCTGTAACTATTAATGTGGATGGTTTGCCAGTACAGTCTAGTACAACTAATTCTTTTTGGCCTATTTTATGTGTGTTAGACCAGAGTGTCAATAAAGAACCTTTTATTGTAGGACTTTACTATGGTGCATCTAAGCCAAACGATGCTAATAGTTATCTTCGTCCCTTTGTTGATGAATGTATTGATTTGGAAAATAACGGTATTATAATAAATGACAAAAAGTATGCTTTTCGATTGAGCTGCATAACAGCTGATGCCCCTGCGAGAGCCTTTTTAAAGTGTATCAAGTCACATAATTCCCTTCACGCTTGTGAAAAATGTACGCAAGAAGGTACATTCCTTGACAGAACTACGTGGCAATATACTTCGAACTTGAATCTTAGAACTGACTTAGGCTTTAATAATGAAGAGTATGAACATCACCAGATTAAAAAAACTATTCTTACAGAACTCGATATAGGATTAGTGATGCAGGTGCCATTATATTATATGCACCTAGTGTGTTTAGGTGTAATGAAAAAACTTATTGGTGTTTGGATTGATAAGGGGCCAAAAAAATGTAGGTTAAATTTTTTAAAAGTATGTAAAATATCAGAAAGATTGGAAAAAATTAAAGGAAAACATTACCCAACAGAGTTTTCTAGGCGACCACGACATATACATTTGTTTAAACATTGGAAAGCTACAGAATTTCGAACTTTTCTTTTATACCTAGGCCCTGTAGTTTTGGCAAACATTCTACCACAACATTTGTATGAACATTTTTTAGTATTGCATTGTGCAATTTATGTATTATGTAGCGATTTTAGTGTAAACTCTGAATGGCGACAATATGCCGATAATTTGTTACATTGTTTTTTTGAAAACATCCCGATCTTTTACGCCAAAGAACTTCTAGTATACAATTTTCACAATCTTTTGAATTTGACAGCTGATGCTACAAATTTTGGCAAGCTAGATAACTTCTCTGCTTTCCCTTTCGAAAATTTTATTACTAAAATCAAAAGAATGGTTCGATCCCACAACCATCCGTTAGAACAAGTAGTTAAAAGATTAGGTGAATTAAAATCTATCCGCAAATTGTCACCAAGATTAAGAGTAGTACAAAAGAAAAACAAAATAGTTAAAGTAATTTCAGATGACAATTATATTATAAACATTAATTCATGCTTTAATACAAAATGCGGAGATATTGTTGTTATAAAGGCAATTGAAGAAATCACTGGTAGTTCCGTTTATAAATTAAAATGTGACTACTTTTTATATAAGAGTGACTATTATATAAAACCTATAGAAAGCAGTCATATAGGTATATTGAAAGTTAGTCGTAAAAAAGAAAAATATATTTGTCCGTCGAATTTAAATAAGAAATGTTTATTGTTACCTAACTTTAAAGAGAATAATAATGATGAAAGCTTTATTTGCATTCCTTTTGCTAGTATGACGCTCCGTAATTAAAAGCTGTACTAATATGATTTATAACAAATATAAAAAGCAGTCATATAGGTATATTGAAAGTTAGTCGTAAAAAAGAAAAATATATTTGTCCGTCGAATTTAAATAAGAAATGTTTATTGTTACCTAACTTTAAAGAGAATAATAATGATGAAAGCTTTATTTGCATTCCTTTTGCTAGTATGACGCTCCGTAATTAAAAGCTGTACTAATATGATTTATAACAAATATAAAAAGCAGTCATATAGGTATATTGAAAGTTAGTCGTAAAAAAGAAAAATATATTTGTTCGTTGAATTTAAATAAGAAATGCTTATTGTTACCTAACTTTAAAGAGAATAACAATGATGAAAGCTTTATTTGCATTCCTTTTGCTAGTATGACGCTCTTTAATTAAAAGCTGTACTTATATGATTTATAATAAATATCTTAATAATATTATGCATATACCTAAATTGTTTTCACTTCCGATTAACTGGTGAAATTGAAAGTATCGGGAAGCAACTGTACAAGCAAATACTTTTTAATTTTACCAGTTGAAATTCTAACATTTTCCCATTACCTATAAATAATAAGTATAATTCAAAATCCAACCGTTTGCCTACCGTTGGATTACTATTACATATAGTATGGCAGGCCCTATAAGTAGTTGGGCAACAGTAGGAAAGCCTACCTTGGCCATTTGTTGTTGGCCCAACCTGAAAAAAAGTGCCAAATCTTACTGTTGGCCAACTAATATTATGTTCGTGGCGCAACTGTATGCCAACCCAAAATGCTACTAGGGCTGCAGCGGCTGGGAGACCTACAACACGGATATATGGTCACTCCCAGCCAGATAATCCAGAGCCTCTCCGAAATTCTAAAAGGAAGAGCGCTAGGCTGGTACAGGCTGCGCCGAACTGCATGGCAGTCATGGGATGACTTTGTAAAGGACTTCCGCGCCTTCTTCATGGCCGCCGAGGACGAGAAACATCTCGAGGAAACATTCACTCGGCGCGCCCAATGGCCCAACGAAACGGCCACCGACTTCGTACTGGACCTGCTGCCCCTTATGCAACAGTACGGAAAGTACACTCTAGAACAGCAGGCGCGGCGGGTGTATAGAAACCTCCGGCCGGAGTATCGCCGACACATCGGGCGAGACGACTTTCAGACACTGCCGCAATTACTGAAATTGGCCGCCGCCCAGGACAAGATCACGGCCGAAGAAAAGGCCACCAGGACCGAACGACGGCCAGAAAGGAGTGCCGTACCGGCCCGTAACAGCGGCCTAGCGGAAGTGCAGGCCGAGTATGATCGAGAGACCTGCTGCTGGCGCTGCGGTCAGCGAGGGCACCGCCGCCAAGAGTGTAGACGAGCAAGCAAGCTCTTCTGCTCTTACTGCGGCACTGCCGGACGCACTAACTCGGAATTGTGCCTGCAACCCGATCTCGGGAAACGAGGCAGGGCGCGGCCCACGAGGCGACCGACAAAACGCCCCGACACCCACGCCTCGGTCCAGCAACTAGAGGGGGATATCTGTTTCAACTCGCTCCCAATCTCTTCTCTCTATTCCTGTACATCGTTCCTCCAAATTTGAATCTTCCTTCTCTTATACCGCGGCCCATTATTATAACTCCCTTCCTGCTTCTATCCGACAATCAGACTCTTTCGCGCCCTTTAAACAAGCAGCCCGACAACACATCTTACAACTGTTTTAGTGTTGTCTCACTTTGTGATGTCTTCCCTTTCCGCCATAGCCCATGCTGTGCCGTGACCTGCGTATTCGCCACCATTGTATATTGTTTCATACTAGCTGTTTCATATTTCATATTTCGCATTCCAGATATCATATTTCTGTTGTTGAATTAGTTTTAAATATGTTAGTACCCAAATAGCACAAAAACGTCTTATGTACGTCCGAAGAATGTCCGTTCCGGACGTACTGTACGTTCGGAGGATGTCCCGAGAATGTCCTTATGTCCCCTGTACGTCCCCGTTAAGTTCTGTAAATGTCCTAGGAAGGTCCTATTTACAAAGTAGAACGTCCTGAGGACGTGCTGTGTAACGTTCTCGAACGAGACGTTGCCGTTAGTTACAGGAAGTTCCACAAGTAGAGCGGTTTACCTGTAGAATAGTGGGATTGGTTCGGGTGGCGTGCGATAAAGAAATGAATTTCACGAACGAGAGTCCTTCTTTTAACAGTAAATAACAAAAATAGTTTATTCAAAAATTATAGTGTGACGTAATGTCATGAAATTATAATGTAATTAACAAAAATGACTCGTTGGTCGGTAACACAGAATACTGTTTGATTTTTCGTTCGCGACGCTAGGTCGGTAAGTGATAGAACGCAAACTAACTTAAATGTCGCCTCGTTTGTTCGGTCAAGGAATATGAGACGATCTCTAGTCGAAATGAAATTATAATTGACGCTTAGTCGAAATAGAAATAATAGTTTACGCTTAGTCGAAATAGAAATAATAGTTGACGCTTAGTCGAAATAGAATTTGACGCTTAGTCGAAATAGAATTTGACGCTTAGTCGAAATAGAAATAATAATTGGCGCTTAGTCGAAATATAATTTGACGCTTAGTCGAAATAGAATTTGACGCTTAGTCGAAATAGAAATAATAATTGGCGCTTAGTCGAAATATAATTTGACGCTTAGTCGAAATAGAAACATAAATTGACGCTTTGGTCGAAATAGAAATATAAAACATAAATCGTGGCTGATCGGAATTACGACCCCTTTGATTATTGAAATATAGGTTAAACTTGTGTATTGGATAAGGTCACGACACTAAGTCGTTATGGTTTAACACAGAGAGATTGACGCTTTGCTGGTCGATTTAATGTTAAGTGAGAATTTAGAGAGTTCCTTCCTTCGGTATTGGATTGCTTCCAGTTGCCTATCAGCTGGTCCACGCTTTCTAGGATTGTTGCCAAGGTGCCTCGTTCCAAAGCGGCCTCGGTTGTAGATTTCTCGTTGCTTAGGTGCCTGTTCGAGCGGCCTAAGATGGTAGCCAAGGTTTTAATTGTTTGCCTCAGTTGTAGAATGTTATTGGGTAGGATATTGTAAGGAACTCAAGGTGCCTCGATCCAAAGCGGCCTCGAGCGCAGGAAGGTGAATTTTGTTGAGGTGCCGGTTCAAGCGCCTCGGAAAGAAAGGTATCGAATACTGGATTGTCTCTAGGATTGTCTCTCGATGTCCTTTCTTGAGGATCTCTCGGAGCTCTGCCTCGACTGCTGCTGGCGGGCCTCTACTTATACTCATTTGTGGAACTTGGCCCGCTCCAATCACTCGACGCGCTCTACGCGCACCAATTAGCTTGCGTATTTGGTTTACGCAGTCAAGCGTAACACTCGCGTTCACTAGGCGTTCGAATGATCGTACATTTTCACGCATGCGCACTCGATCCGTTCGCGATCTGCACTCGGTTCGCTTGCTCGGTTGAATGACACTGCGCATGCGTTCACTTCACTTAGTTTTTCCACTGACCGCCAGATTGCATCCATCCATACGTGCATTCATGTCTTATAGCTAATACAAACGTCTTAAGCGTAATATAATATAGTATAAAGGTAATAAGAATTAGTATTTAAAGTAAAGGAAAAAGAATTATTAATGGCGACTCGTCGCGGAACGTTACATCTCGCCGCCCGGTTTATCTCTCGTCTCGAGAGATGAGTCTTTTGAGTCGCTCGCGTTTCGAATTTGTACAACGGAGGTAGAGGAGGTTTGGCGCTCGACTTCTCCCTCTATTTGTTGGAGCGCTCTCGCGTTCGAATTATCGTTTGCCGCCAATCCCGTCGTCGGGGGTAATGCGTTGCCGGTACCGAACAAGAATATGGTTTTCCATGCGCGCTGTCGCGGGTCGGAATTCGGAAGTGTAATATAATTTTGCCAATCGACTTCTGGCACGGTAATTCTTTGTAATTTCCACGGAAACGGCTTTATTCCTGTCTTTAGCGCTCTCCATTTGCCTCCTCTTTTCGGCATCTCGATTTAAGTTGTAGAATTATGAAATTACGAGAATACGACGCTGCGACCGCACGCTATTGAGTTTCGACAACGAATGAAGCTGTGATTAAATTATTCGGCTAATTGCGGTTCTCCTTTCGTGTTATGTTATGATCCTAACTCCCATTGATTGTCTATCTGTCCCCTAAGGTTTCTTTTGTATCATCCCAATCACAACATGGCCTAATTACGATTCAGGAATGCGCGATTCGTTTACTATCCGGCTCATTAACTTATTTTCCTTACGCGTTATTGTCACGAAATTTTGAATGGAGGTCAGCGTAATATGGAATTTGAATAGAGATTAATGGATTCGTTTAGATTTGGGATTTCGGAGGTGAAGGCGATAGACTCTTAGTGCGAATCGAATAGGTAGAAGTTTGGTTTATTATAAATTTTTCTCCTTTGCACAGTTATCGTTCGATTATGTCAAACTCCAGCACGTTTAGTGCAAGCCCCAGCTCTAGGGCTCGCCAATTTTCGTGGGACAGATTGTCGATGGCCACGATGCAGTCCAGGCATCCCAGGGCTGGTCTCACGTGGTGTATGCGCTCCGTACACACCATACAGTATTTATAATTAATTATATTTCGCTGGAACGTCAGGAGGTGTTCGCTTGCGGGGGTGTGGTATCTCTTTTCGGACTCGGGGAGTCCCTCGTAGCACGCCTCGCATACCTTCCGCCGATACAGATCGTTCCGGTTGGTGAACGTTCGTACTTGTGCTTGAAGGCATACCAGCCGCTGCATCCGCTCGAAAAAGCCTTCCTCTTCCTCCTCATAAGGACGGAACTGCCACTCTTCCCTGGCGGACGATAACCTGTCGTTCGACTCCCGTAAGGATATGCTCCAAATGCACTGGCGATTCAATATGAATGGGGAAGGTTACTTACTTTCTGTTTCCCATCGTTCTTGTGTAGAATGGCTTTTGTGGAATGGCTTCCTTGCGGAGATTTGTGCGCGAAAATTTTGTCACTTTACTTTTAGCTTGTATTCGGTTTGAATTCGGTTACTAATGAAATTCTGGCCGATTGTTCCCGAATTTATAGTCTCGCGGCCGATTCTTCTATGGGGGTATTCTTAGAATTTCCCTCTTATCGGTGCCACATAGGCTCTCTTGATTCGATCCTTGTGAACGATTCTGGTTCGGTGGGGGCCTATTGCTAGCTTTACATTGTTGCGATCCAGAATTTCTATTATCCTGTACGGTCCATCATATTCATCGCTAAATTTATTCCTTTTTGGTTTTAAAATTAGTACTTGTTCTCCTTGGTGGTAATTGGTAGAGGATACCTTTTTGTCGTAATAATATTTTTGGCGGTGTTTCGAATTTTCCAAGTTCTGTCGTCCCTGTTCGCGAATATTAATTAGTCTGGTCATTAACCTGTCTACAAAATCTGGATACGTTCCTAGGGAATCGTTTGGTGTTATGCTCGAAGGTTGTCTTGCCCTTTTTCCATATATTAGTTCGTAGGGGGTGTATTTAGTCCCTTCGTGCACGCTGGTATTGTACGAGAACATTGCTTGCGGTAGCCACTGATCCCATTGTTTTTCTTTAGTTATGTAATGTTTTAAATATTCGACTAGGACATGGTGACTTCTCTCTAGGGAACCATTAGACTGTGGGTGGAACGCAGATGCCTTGTATTGTTTAATACCAAGAACCCTTGCAAGTTTTTGCATAAGAGAACTAACGAAAGAAGTTCCTTGATCAGTAAGAATGGCTTTTGGGCACCCGTATTGGCATATAAACTGCATGGCAAATGCTTCTGCTATTTCCTCGCTTGTAAATGACACTAGTGGTATCGCTAATGAGTATTTTGTTAAATTATCTTGTATGGTAAGTATGTAGGATTTTCCTGATTTAGTGGATGGCAGCGGTCCCACGATATCCATGGATATTTTGTCAAAAGCGTCTAACGGTGTGTCTGTTATTATCATCGGTTCTTTACTTTTAATTCTTACGAGCTTTTTCTTTTGACAGCTTATACATGTTTTAATGAACTGTCTTACTTCCTTCTTCATGTTCGGCCAGTGATACAAGTTTCGGATTCTGTTATAAGTTTTTGTCACGCCCTTGTGTCCTCCTATTGGCGACTCATGATTTTCTTTAATAATTGTTAAGCGATCTTGTTCTGATGGTAATTGTACTGTACCAGTGCAAATCGTAATGTGGATATTAGTTTGTAGAAATCTTAAATTTAGCATTTGTTTAAATTTTTCCCATGATATGTTGATATCGATTTTTGGCAGTGATATTTTGCTAATATTTTTCTCCGTTAATTTATCATATAGGGCTTTGATCGTTACATAGTAAGCTTCATCGTTTAATGGATCCGGTAGTACCATTCCGAAGATGGTTCGACCTGGCTGAAGGATTTCTATTATACTTTTTGCCCGAAGTGGCAGAGGTGAGGTAATTTTAATGAATTCTCTCCTTATAATTTCAGCACTCGCTTCGTCTATTGGCTCGCCTTGCGTGTTAAGAAAAATTCCTAATGTCTCCCTTCTGATCCACAAATGATCCCCAATTTCTTTGATTTTACTTCGGATTAATTCTTGTCGGATTATTTTAGGTGTTGCTCGCGGTGGTGGTCGTCGTTGTACCCTTGTCGGTCCGATTTTATTTCCTCCGTATCGCGGTGGTCCGATTTTATTTCCTCCGTATCGCGGTGGTCCCGTGATTGCTCTATAATTGTCATTCGTATCCTTCTTTATCGTTATCGGCGATACTGGACCGGTCAGTGTCCCGCTAGAATCTTTTCTGTTTTTCATAGGTAAGGTATTCTTTTTGCTACTGCTGCTATCGCTGGAATCTATTCGAGGCGGTTCTCGGTAAACAGGCCCCCGTGGAACTTCGACATTTTCACTTATTTCCATGATCTGGTCTAAATCCTCTTGTGTTATATCTACTTCCATTCGTTGTGGTCCACGCGGTTGATGAGGGATGGTCGGTGCAGAGATGGTTGGATTGGGGGAAGGGTGAACCTCCACCGAAACTTGGATATTCTTATTTGCCTCAAAGCTGTCGGAGGATATCTCCATTTTTGCTGATTCTAGACCAGGTTTTACTCCCCTCCTCTTCTCTTCTGGTCGGCTTGACGACGTGGCTGTCGTGGTCCTGTGTTTTCTTTTTAGCTTCCTTTTTACCGGTATTCGGGTGAGGTCAAATTCGGATGATGACGATGAGGATGATCTGTCTCCTCTGGGTTGTTTTGCGGTTCTTGTATAAGGGATTTCTGGAGGTGTCGTATCTTCGGAGCGCTCTCTTTTGCCTTGCACCTGCAGCGGCAGTGTGGTTATCGGGTTGCGTGAAAGAGCGTCTGCATTCGTATTATATTTTCCTGGCTTGTATACGATTTTATAATTATATTCGGCGAGTTTTATTTTCCATCTCATAAGTCTTGAAGTAGGGTTAGCTAATTTATGTAGCCATTCTAGTGGCTTGTGGTCCATGACTAAGAAGAAATTTCTCCCGTAAATATATGTGCGAAAATGTTGGACTGCGTAAATTAGAGCGAGTAACTCGCGTTCCGTTGGGGCGTATCGCGTTTCGGCGTCGTTTAGTATTCTAGAAGCGTACGCTATCGGTAAATCCTTCCCGATTTCTCCTTGGCTTAGAACTGCGCCTACTGCATAACCGGATGCATCCGTTGTGATTATAAACGGTTTGTCGAAATTGGGATATTGTAAGATTGGTTCCTCGCATAATGCATCTCGTAGTAGTTCGAACGCGCTTTGCTGTTTTAGTGTCCACTCGAAGTGGCGATCCTTTCTCGTTAAATCAGATAGCGGTTTAGCTATTTTTGAGAAGTCCTTAATGAACCTGCGGTAGTACCCAGCTAACCCTAGGAATTGCCTGATATTTTTCGGTGTCTTAGGCCGCGGAAATAGTTTGACTGCTTCTAGTTTCTTTGGATCTGGTTTAACCCCTGTTTCGCTAATAATGTGGCCTAGGTAGCACACTTCTCTTTTTAGAAATTCGCATTTATCCGGCTGGAGGCATAAATTGGCTTCTCTCAGTCTTTTCATTAGTTTTGTAAATTTAGTTGCATGTTCTTGGAGTGAGCTGGCATAAATTACTATGTCGTCGAGGTACACAAATAATTCTATCCCTTGTAGTCCAGTGAGCACTTGGTCCATTAACCTCTGGAACGTCGCGGGGGCGTTCTTTAGGCCGAAGGGCATTCGATTGAACTCGTAGTGTCCGTAGGGTGTCGAAAACGCGGTTTTGTGTTTATCCTCCGGGTGCATTGGTATTTGGTGGAATCCGGACGCTAAATCGAATATTGAGAAGTATTTTGCGCTGCCGAGTTGATCGAGAATGTCTACGATATTTGGTAATGGATACGCGTCGCCTATCGTTTTCTCATTTAATTGGCGGAAGTCTATTACTATCCTCCATCGTTTATTTCCTTCACTATCTTCTTTTTTTGTAACTACCCACAGCGGAGAATTGTAGGGGGAGGTTGAAGGCGCGATTATTGCATTTTGTATGAGCTCATTTATTTGTCGGTTAATTTCATCCTTATGTATCTGAGGGTACCGATACTGTTTTACGTTTACCGGTGCTTCGTTTTCGGTGATTATTCTATGTTTTACGGCGTTTGTTGCTTCTAATTTGCTTCCGGGGAGATGAAATCTATCTGCATATTGCTCAATTAATCTTTCGATATTAGCCCTCTCTTCTGAATTTAAGTGATTGAGACGGAGCAGTTCGAGTACTTGTCTAGCGTGATCTGGGGATGCCCTTGCATTATCGAATTTTACTTCCTCATAGGGTTCGATTTCTACGGAAGGTATTTCAATTTTTACATCTTTAGGGGATGTGTTAATGGCGTAAAGGTATCCTATGCCATCATGATTGGAGACTACGGCGCCTCCTATCAATATATCGGGGTGTACGTTTAGTTTTGGCACGTATCCCGTCTTCAAGGTTGGGTTTAGGATTTTTATGGGTATCTGGTACCTCATTCGTCCTGGAATAATTATCTCTCCAGCTTTAAATGGAAGTATTTCGTTCCCTATTACAACCCCTAGCCGTGAATAATCTATCGTTGCTCCATTTTCTCGGAAGAATTCCGTTCCTAGTAGCCCGTCTTGCGTGAGTGATAGAGTTTTAACTACGTGAATGTCTACTGTTGCATCTAATATTTTTACTTTAATATATCCTATAGTGGATAGACAGCCCTCTGTAATTCCTTTTAAGTCGTAGACGACGTCTGTATGAATCTGTGTGCCGGGTGAGATTGCATTTTGTCTGATAACGCTCAAATCAGCTCCTGTATCGATCATCATTAAAGCCTTAGAATTTTTGAATTCTGGACCTGACAATGCTATGCTGGGAGCCTGCCCGATCTCCATTGGTTTTAATGTAAGCACAGCCTGTCGGCGTACTGGATTTTTGGAAGGACCTGGTGGTTGTTGTTCGGGATTTGGATGTTCGGTAGAATTTCGCCTATTGTTATACATCCTTTTTCGACATTCTTCGATAGTATGTCCCCTGTTCTTACAGTATTTACATTCGATCGGACGCGACGCGGGATTACGCGATGACGTATGCGGTCTTGCCTCGTACTGTAACGGCCTTGACCCAGTGTTGTATCGCGGCACGGGATTTAATTTCCGGCATTCCTGAATCGCGTGACCTACTTTCCGACAGTGATCGCAATATTTGGGTTGCCAGCTGACTTGAGCTACCTGTCTAACTGGAAATTTACTAATACAATCGTCCGTCGAGTGCCCGTACCCAAGACAATTTGTACACTGCGCGGAGTGTGATAACCCTTCTGCGAATCTATTCCTTAACGTGTTCTCCTGACATTCAGCCTCGGCCTTTATGGCTGCGCCAATGGCAGTGTCTAGATCGGCGAATTCGGCGGTTCGCATACGCGCATAGATTTCTGGTTTTAGCCCGGTTAAAAGGGTTTTGATTGAATTTACTTCGGCGGATTGATTGTACTGAGCCACGTGATCGGGGACCTCTATTTCATTACAATGTTTAATCTGCAGGAGGATTCCGGAGACTCGACTACTATAATCTACCGTGGCTTCATTCGGCATCTGAGCGATTTTTGACATCTCTCCATATAATTGAATTGAAGAGTGTAATGGTGCGAAGCGGGAATTAAGAACTTTGATTACTTCGTCTATTGTATTATAGTCACCACTAAGTATGACTCGCGAGGCTTGCCCGAATAATTTACATTTGATTAATTGTACTAGGCCGTATTCGGCGTTCGGCGCGACCATATTTTTCGCGTTCCTACAGCATTTCGTGAATTGATAGATTGATATATTTCGGCCATCGAAAGCCGGTACCGTGTCCGCGGCATCGCGAATTCTGGTATGCGGTTGACGCGCAGTATCTTGGTTTATCTGCAGGCGTTGCAGTTCTTCTACAAGCGCGCCTGCCGCATTTGAGCCTGTTTCGTTAGCCATGATTGATTTTGGTTTTTCTAACGCACGTACTTGATAAGAGAGAAGGAGTCTTGTTCTTCGCTAGGAGGTTATAACTCCCTTGCCACACGTTTTGCGGTTTTAAGCAAATAGTTTCTAGATAAATCCCACCGCTGTCACCAAAAATTTTCAACCTGTAACGTTCTCGAACGAGACGTTGCCGTTAGTTACAGGAAGTTCCACAAGTAGAGCGGTTTACCTGTAGAATAGTGGGATTGGTTCGGGTGGCGTGCGATAAAGAAATGAATTTCACGAACGAGAGTCCTTCTTTTAACAGTAAATAACAAAAATAGTTTATTCAAAAATTATAGTGTGACGTAATGTCATGAAATTATAATGTAATTAACAAAAATGACTCGTTGGTCGGTAACACAGAATACTGTTTGATTTTTCGTTCGCGACGCTAGGTCGGTAAGTGATAGAACGCAAACTAACTTAAATGTCGCCTCGTTTGTTCGGTCAAGGAATATGAGACGATCTCTAGTCGAAATGAAATTATAATTGACGCTTAGTCGAAATAGAAATAATAGTTTACGCTTAGTCGAAATAGAAATAATAGTTGACGCTTAGTCGAAATAGAATTTGACGCTTAGTCGAAATAGAATTTGACGCTTAGTCGAAATAGAAATAATAATTGGCGCTTAGTCGAAATATAATTTGACGCTTAGTCGAAATAGAATTTGACGCTTAGTCGAAATAGAAATAATAATTGGCGCTTAGTCGAAATATAATTTGACGCTTAGTCGAAATAGAAACATAAATTGACGCTTTGGTCGAAATAGAAATATAAAACATAAATCGTGGCTGATCGGAATTACGACCCCTTTGATTATTGAAATATAGGTTAAACTTGTGTATTGGATAAGGTCACGACACTAAGTCGTTATGGTTTAACACAGAGAGATTGACGCTTTTCTGGTCGATTTAATGTTAAGTGAGAATTTAGAGAGTTCCTTCCTTCGGTATTGGATTGCTTCCAGTTGCCTATCAGCTGGTCCACGCTTTCTAGGATTGTTGCCAAGGTGCCTCGTTCCAAAGCGGCCTCGGTTGTAGATTTCTCGTTGCTTAGGTGCCTGTTCGAGCGGCCTAAGATGGTAGCCAAGGTTTTAATTGTTTGCCTCAGTTGTAGAATGTTATTGGGTAGGATATTGTAAGGAACTCAAGGTGCCTCGATCCAAAGCGGCCTCGAGCGCAGGAAGGTGAATTTTGTTGAGGTGCCGGTTCAAGCGCCTCGGAAAGAAAGGTATCGAATACTGGATTGTCTCTAGGATTGTCTCTCGATGTCCTTTCTTGAGGATCTCTCGGAGCTCTGCCTCGACTGCTGCTGGCGGGCCTCTACTTATACTCATTTGTGGAACTTGGCCCGCTCCAATCACTCGACGCGCTCTACGCGCACCAATTAGCTTGCGTATTTGGTTTACGCAGTCAAGCGTAACACTCGCGTTCACTAGGCGTTCGAATGATCGTACATTTTCACGCATGCGCACTCGATCCGTTCGCGATCTGCACTCGGTTCGCTTGCTCGGTTGAATGACACTGCGCATGCGTTCACTTCACTTAGTTTTTCCACTGACCGCCAGATTGCATCCATCCATACGTGCATTCATGTCTTATAGCTAATACAAACGTCTTAAGCGTAATATAATATAGTATAAAGGTAATAAGAATTAGTATTTAAAGTAAAGGAAAAAGAATTTTTAATGGCGACTCGTCGCGGAACGTTACAGCTGTGTCAACATTCTCAGAACGTTTTCCGAATGTCCGAAAGTAACATTCTCTGTACGTATTGGGAACGTTTAAAGAGGCTTTAAAAACGCTGTGGTAGTGTCTTAAAAGGCGTATAAGAAACGTTTCCCGAATGTCCGAAAGTAACATTCTCTGTACGTATTAGGAACGTTTAAAGAGTCTTTAAAAACGCTGTGGTAGTGTCTTAAAAGGCGTATAAGAAACGTTTTCCGAATGTCCGAAAGTAACATTTTCTGTACGTTTTGTGAACGTTTAAAGAATTTTTAAAAACACTGAGGTGATGTGTTAGAAGGGGTATAATAATGTTTAAAATTACTAAACAAAACAGCTTCTATACTTTTTGTGAAGGTTTTAACAGTCTGACAAGGGACAGTCGGACGGCGAACGCGGTCATTTTTTACACATGCTAAAGTCGCATATATACTTGGACATTATGAAATAAAGTGTAGAAGATTTTATTATCTTTACAATAAATTATACACATTTGGGAAATACACATATATATTTACGATTTATTATTATTTTTTATATATATTTTATATATATTATATATATTATTTTTGTATACAAACACGTAGAATACATATAATTATAAGTCTTTTACAATAACTTTATTTCGCTCTGCGGCCCTCCTGAGCCATGATTGAATGGAAACCTCGGTTTCTTTCCTATCTTTGGCCAAATTGGATTTTTCTGCTGCATCTGAAGATTAGAATTTCAGTTGAATAATATATTCAATTGTATACGAATAAATTTAAAAAATAATCAAATAAACGTGATGTTTACCGATTACCACTTTGGCTATTTTCAACTTATGAAATTGTTTTTTTCCTTTTTTGCCCATCCAACTGTACTGCATAGCCAATTTATTTGTTATTAAATTTCCCATCACACGTTTAACAAAATTAAAATTGTTCGCTCCTCCTATCGTTGTTAGTTCATGGACCTACAAATTAGTCATTTTTATAATCAAATGAGAACTCTACTTTTAGTTGCGATTTCACATCGGTGACGCTGTGTGATTCGGCAGGTTTACTATGTCTATATATGATGGAATGCACACGAGTATTGCGATCCCTCCTACGATGTGGAAAATGACTTAAGGGGGTATTCGTATTTCAAGGTCCAAAAAATAGGTGATATTCGTGATATTTTTTTAATAGAAAGAAACACTGTATAACTCGAATCTTTGTACAACATTTGTATTAGTTTTTAAAGACAATATGTACCGGTTTACAAAAATCAATACATTTGAAGTAACAGCGGTTTGATCTGGGCCGTATATTTAGTGACGGTGGTTTCTCCATATTTATGGACAAAATGGTTTCTATTTTCGCCCCTACTAGAATTGTTCATATCTGATAACGTAAAGAAAGATGGCAACGTGTTAAACAAAGCAGTTCAATTTTGTACGAATTTTTTAGCTCCCATCTAAGAAAAAAATTGGAAGTTATTAATTTTTACAATTCTAGTAGGAACGAAAATAGAAACCCATTTGAATATGAAAATAACTTTGTTTTTAATTTCAGATGCACACGAAAGGCAAAATCGTGCTCACCGTCATTAAATGTACGGCTCAGATCAAACCACCGTTGTTACTTTAAATGTTTTGTTTTTTTTTAAAACCTGTATAGAACATTTAAAAATCAATAAAAATATAGTGTTTCAATCTATTAAACTTTCTTAAAGTTAAATAGTTTACGCTGAGAGTGAACCAAACATTTTAGTTTTAGTTTTTGTTGATAATATATTTTTCAACGATGCACAGTAAATTTATCTAAGGAAAATTTTGTTGTTCTTTTCAAACGCTATACATTTTTCAATTTTTTATTTGTTTTTAGATTTGTTTCAATCCCAGCGTAAACTATGTAACTTTAAGAAAATACGGCACGCCAACAGGAGTTAACATCGTAGAAGAGGTTAACAAGATTCCACAATAATTAGAAAAAATTCTACAAATTTAATGAGGCCTCTTTGTATCCCAATGGAGTTTAATTCAATATTAACAATCGAGTTTTAAAAAAAAACTCATAAATATCAGTTACTTTTTGGGCTGTTATACGAGAATCCCGCCTTAACGAATAAACGTGCCGCGTTCATTGACGCAGCATCACCTATGTGAAATCGCACCGACGCCCGCGCCGACGCCGCATCACTCGTCTGCACAGGTCTTGGCATTATCGTCAATGTATTATTTATTACTGTGTCTTTAGAATTATTCTCATCTTGTAAATGAGTTTCCAATTTTAGTAATTCTTCCTCAGAATTGATGGGAAACAGAATGTTTCCTTGAACATAAATTGAAGTCTTCTCTTCGGAAGAATGTGATTGGGTTTTTAAATGATTTTCAATTTTTTCTACTCTCGTTAAAACATCTGTAAGTAAAATCCGAAGTAAATGTTGCTGCTCTAGAATTCTTTTTAAATATATTTCTGTGGTTTCTTGGTTTTCTGAAAATTTAGGTTTGTAAGGTATCGTGCTTACAAATATTTCTGTGTTTAAATCAGTTTCTACCCTAGTAGCATTTCTGGTTGGCCCACAGTATCCCCAAGTTGGGAATTAGTTGGCCATCAAAATGCCAACACTAAATGCTGCTAGGGTACATAGATCTATTAATAGTTACCAATAATTCCATAATTATTATCTTTTGGAATATCTCCTGCAGGTTCTATTGTATTTATATTTTCGCTACTCTTTATGCTTGCAACTGAAAACAATAATTAGTTTTGCTACAGAAATGAAATAATTATAAAAAAAGAAAAAGTAAGTAGCTATCAATAGTACAATGTTCCACAGAATACAATTTTTCATTTACAGACCTAACTTTTTGTTTGTTTGTAACGCAGGAGGCGCGGGGAGTTTCGAGTCTGATTCGTCGGTGTCGCTACTCAAAGGTCGTTCCTTTTCTTTCCTTTTTCTTCTGGGTGTATTTTCAACTTCTGACTGCAAATCAGAAGTTTCTTCCGCTACCTTTGCTTTAGCTCTCGCTTTCGCATAATTATCTGGAAGCATTTTTAAGTAATATGTTATTATTTTAATTTCATCATAAAATTATTATAAAATCATTAACTTACCAAATGTGCCATTATTAAAAAACTTGATCTGGTGTGCTTGCCAAGTCTTCTTCATGGGTTCACATTTTTTGATAGCTATTGAAATTTGATTATTCGATAGCGATGATGGCCAATAACAATAATCACCTACCAACCACGCTGTTGGTACCGCCTCTACTGTGCTGTCCTCCACAAATTGTACAATGCTCCACGAATGCATAACTATTGTTCAATTTGTTCTGCAAAATTTATATATTAATCAAATGTAATCCTGAATCTGTAAACATGGGTAGAGGGTGGGTTGAGGGTCATCGATAGCTACTCGGATCGTGTGTAAGTAAAGAAAGACAGTTAAATATAAATAATATCGCCACTCTTATTCCATTTCTCTTTTTCACTCAATGTCCTTTTCTAGATTCGTTGCTATCGGTAAACTACAAAAGATACAATAGTTCTAAAATAAATGCGTGGAAATCGGCCTGGATGCTACTTTGAGTAATCTTTATGCCTGTGCTATTAGCTGGCGAAAAGAAGACTTCTGGCAGGCGGTCTAGGGCGATGCAATCCGCCGCTGTGACGATTGGTCGAGTCACCTATTTGGGCATAATTCTAAAAACGGGGCACACGCATTTTGGTTATTGGCTAAAGTAGCCACAACATTGTTGCACCGCGCCACGAAGAAAGCGAATGGAACACATCGGGATCAATTGGGATAGCGTGATCTGACCGGCGAACGCCAAAGCAATAGCGCAGGCATCTCAGACGGTTATCATGATGTCAATTAAAAACAATCGTTGCGAGATTGCGTTTGGACTGATTTTAATCAGAAGAATCTCACCAAACCAATGATAATCTGAACATATTGTGAAAAATAAGGAAATTTTTATGTTATATATTAATGGTTAACCGTTTGAGATGCCTACGCTATTGCTTTGGCGTTCGTCGGTTAGATCGCTCTATCCCACTCGATCTCGATTTGTTCCGTTCGCTCTCTTCGTCGCGCGGTGCGACAATGTATGTGGCTACTTCAGGCAATAACCAAAATACGTGTGCCCCGTTTTTAGAAGTGTGCCCAAATAAGTGACTCGACCAATCGCCACAGCGGCGCTTTTTTCGCCGGCTAATAGTTTTATTACCTATGTTGTATTTAAACAGTATGGGTAAATTTCCACACCACCCATATGGGGTATTACCCTGGTGCGTTACTGGTTTTTTTTTAGAATGTGGGTAGTTCGCCAATAGCCCTATCGTCCCACAATTTGATTAAACTTGTTCTTATCGGATCACAAAGTGTGGTATTTTTATTTCTGACGAGTAGAATATAAAAATAACAATTTTAACTAGACTCACAGACTAAGTCCCAAGGACAGTGATCAAAGTCAACATGGCGTTGAAATAGCCGTAAAATATGCATTTTTACAAACGTATCTTTTGATACCATGAATTCCTAAAGTTATCACTATTATTTATAAAAATATCTCACTCATTTATGGTTCGGTAAGAAAAAATAGCCCACGGTTTTACTGACTTTACATACAACACAACTGCAATGTTACAGTTGGTTAGGACAGATGTTATTATTATACGTGCTAAAAGTGCTGAACTATATGAAGCTACTTAGTTTCTAAAGTGCCAAAGAAAAAGTAGGTATGCATACTTACTTATGAAGAACAATCAGAATGTAGCAATGGGAAAACGATAATTTTTCCTTGAATTTGTAATTTAACATACTTTTTAGAAATATCCGTAATATTGAAAATTTCAAAAGGACCGAGATCAGGAGATTCTATCAAAAAAATTCCAAAATCTGACGATTTACAAGGACTCTCATAAAAATCTTTTAGATATAAAAATTTTCTACCAACTATTTTATACGATCCATCCGATAATATTAAATTTTCCACAAGAATGATATTACCATTTATAAGAGAACAGCAATTATTAGGCTCAGTAGTTTTTAAACTGAAATGATGGAAATCCACGCGTTTGAATTGTTTCGTAATTTTTATATTAATTATTAATGGACTCTCAAAATGTTCATTTTTAAAAATAGGAAATTTAACATTACACATCTTTTCCTTCACAAGAATATTACGTTTTTCCATATATCGTTTCACTATTTGTTCCAATACTTTATCGTTTTTCCGAATAGATTTTAAAATGGTTTGTAAGAAGTTTTCAAATTGGAAAGCACTGAAATTATCTAGAGGCCCGTGATTCTTAACATCTTCTGCAATATGTATGAGGTTGTGTATATTGTGCGATATATACTGAGGTCCGTATAATATTTTAAAAGTTTTTACAAAATAATGTAATAATTGAAATGCATAGTCAATAGAATGAAAATATTTTGAATTTGATAAAATGGTTGCTGCTACGTGCAATGAAAGAAAATTCAAATATCTATCTTTACTTAAATTGCGTAACAAAACTACTGGGCCAGTGTATAATAAAAATTGTCTAAATTCTGTTGCTTTCCATCGTTTGAGTTCAATTAAAGTTCGCGGTTTTCGATTAAATTCTAATGGTATGCACTTTGCTAGAGAAACTAAGGAATTGGATATATTTGAACATTTCAAGTGTGAGATTTTTGTAGAAGGTTTGCCGTTGCACCATAACGTCAAAAGTAATTTCTTCATGACACCGAGACAAATTAAGTGCATGTAATCTAATGGGAAAGACTCGATCATATTAATACCCGGAATATTTTGCAAAATGGATGTACCGATATGATGTTCATCGTCAACTTGCGATCTAAACTCAGCATCACTTCTCAAACAAATATTATTTAGACCAGGAAAACATACCCTACCATCAATAAAATCTCCTTCAATACCACATTTCGTACAAGAATGATATCCTGTATGACCTTTTATGCATTTAATTAAAGACTTCGCTGGAGCATCGCAAATAAAAGCTTTTACATGTAAATGATACAAATGTTCATTAATTAAAAATCCATTATTAATAAGGTCTGTTGCCTCTTCAACAAAATCGTATAAAAAACTATTGATATCTTTTGGTTTTTGATATCCATGATAAATACCAACCATCTCAACATTTGTATATCCTGCGATACTACAAAGAATTGGATACACTTGACTATTAGTACTTTTCGTTACTGGGAGGCCGTCAATATTAATGTTAATTTGAATTATATTGTTATTAATAGAAGAAATGTCTACAAATTGAACGAGGTTTAAAATAGAATTCTTTAAACCAAAATGATAATAATGCCCTGTTTCGATCTCTTTAGTAACTACTTCCTTACATGTTTTTAAAAGACTTCTAGCATCTATTGGTAAACTATTTGGTACGGGCTTTTGTAATATAGAAAGTAAACCATTAATAGCGATATGTGAAATATTGTGCTTTATAGCCCAGTCTGATAAAATAACATTAAAGGTTTCATTATCATTACTTTTGGCTAACAACTCGTGAATTGAATGTGTAGAATTCTGCCTTTCTGCAGTTTCTTCAATCTGAAGATTTTCTACAGAAGTTTCGTTTTCAATACTACTGTCTGACGATGAATCTGAATAAACTAAATTGTTTTCATTGACAATAATTGGATTATGACTTGGAGATCTTATATCCGATGAAGTAGAAGCTTCCTGACGAAAAGTGTCGTACGATAAACGCAAAGATTTTTTAGCACGCATATAATATTTCTGTAATTTCCTTTTACCGGACATGTTTAGATGTATGAAAGTAAATATATAAAATAAGAACTTACCTGAAATAGCAGTAAAAAATTTCACCGTCACACTATTAACAATCGAAACAATAATTAGTCTTTTCGACAGAAATACTGGTTTTGTCTTCTTCGCCTTCTTCTCTTCACTGATCGATCACAGAACACAGGCGAATATAACGCTATGGCGAATAACGATCGAATGCCGATCGATGCCTCCGGCTTCGCGACAGAAACGAGGAAATCGTCACTTGTTTCCCTGGCTACGTCCACCTTTGTCGTCGACTGTTTTAACGGTTTTAAGCCTCATTCACATTAGTGAAGTTGCATTTCAAGGCAAGTAAAGTGGAAAGATTCTCTACTTAACTTGAAGTTTGAAAGAATCCTGAAAGGATATTTCAAGTCAAGTAAATATAAGAGGTTCTCATTGGTAATGTAGTTTCGAGTGACTGAAATTCAAGCAACTTGAAGTAAAGTAACTTGACTAATGTGAACGAGGCCTCAAGCTGTGGTTACAGGTTACAGTGGACGCGTTTTCGGGCGAAATTTCGCGATTTCGCGCGACAACGCACAATTTTGCGTTTGTTTTTTAGAAATATGATGATCAATGGATACTATATTGGTTAGATAATCCTTTATTAAGGATTTTAATAAATATGTAGTATTTTTGTTTCTTGAACAAAGAATATGATGACTATCACACGTTATTTACAGATCTGTTGAACGAACCAAGCAAATTGTTTTAATATTTTAGAATGTCCTCAGAGACATTTTATTAGATTTTAAGTGTAGCAATAAATGATAGTTAATAATTAATAATTTCATTATTTATTACTATTTTTTCTTATTCAGATTATTTGTGTAATATATAATATTATACGGATACTAGTATTGCAGAATTATTACATAACGCAACGTTGCGGCAACATTGCAGGATCATTGCTGCAACGTTGTTGCAACTACCATTTAAACAAAATATTTCCGTTGTTTTTAATGAAACAAGAAAATGTCTAAGGAAAAAAGTGTTTGCTTCAGAGAGACAATTATTCTGACGAAGACGATTTTTTTCTCAAGGTTATATTTCCCGAAATTTCAAGATCATCGATAGTTTTTTTAATGGGATGACGTATTTTCATTACTGTAACGTTATAGCCAATAAAAATACAAATTCAACCATGTCTAATATGTTGCCCTTTTTGTCTAGCAATCATTTTTTTCCTGAGACATTTTCTCGTATCATTAAAAACAAAGGAGATATTTTAAGGTTAAATGTTAGGTGACTCACTCTGTATATTTTAATGTGTAGAATGACACCGGGTGTTACATAGTGTTACAAAACCCTAATGCAGCGTGTCAAAATGAGTCTTCGTTTTTGAATAATTTGAGTTTAAAGTTTTACATGGTAGGATTATAAGTTCGAATACGTTAGCATTATTATCAATCAGTGGTTGTAGCTGCGGCGGTAAAGTGTTCGCCTACGAGATCAGCCGCTGTGCCGCTCCGAGTTTTTTCGCGTTTTTTACCCGCTATCAATCAATATTCTTCCTGTGCAGTGTGTTTCTGACCCCACGAAAGTTGCCCTCTACGCTGGTTACCAGGTTGCGCGGTCCCATTAGCGCAACGGGAAGATCCCGCGTGCTTTTTTGATATCCATGTCGAGCTCGATGCCCCATGGGGCGAAGCGTCGTAGCTCGCCGGACACCATGGATAGATCTGGCTCTCTATCAAAAATTGGTTCAAAGGGGAGCTTCTTTAAGTCCCCAAAGCTACACCCATTACAACTAGATCGTCTTTACAAGGATTTCTTGAAGGAGAGTCGCTCCAAAACCAATATCGGGCCAAAACCTAACCTGAGCGGGGCTCGGAAGAAACAATTGTCTGCGCCCTCATCCATATCGATACCTATCGATCGTTCCTCTCAGGATTGCTCGCAGCAATCTGAAGGTTGGGTCTTTCCAAAGATCACCTCTAGACCGACCACTGAACCGGCCACTTCCTTACCAACAGATGATACTAATAACCGTTTTCAGCTTCTTAATGGGGATTGCGAAATGGCTTCCGATGCGGATGATGAAGCCCCGCATTCCAACCCTACAGAGACTGTCAGACCCAAAGCCGCTAGGCCCCCTCCCATATATACTATGAATTCCAATGTCAAAGACATCATCTCTATTATAACTGGCCTGAATGTACCTAAAACTGCGTTTCAGATAAAGGAGTCTGATCCTGTTAACCATGCTATATTTCTCAGCACTAACGAACACCATGGTCTGGTATGTGACAAGCTTCGAGAACTTAGCATACAGCATTTTACCTACACCCCGAAGCACCTTAAGCCGAAGTCCGTCCTCCTAAAGGGCGTCAGAGGTGATTTCAGTGATGAAATTATCAGGCAGGAGATCATTGACCTCAACCTTCCTAACGTCAACGTCGTCAATTTAACCCGTTTCACCTTCGATAAGAACCACCCTGATAAATACCACCACTTGGTCCAACTCTCGAGCGACAGCAAAACTGCTGACCTCTTCAGAGTCAAATCCATCGCTTATCAAAAGATACGCTGGGAGCACCTCAAGAAACCCGCCTTATTCCAATGTAAAAATTGCCAGAGGTTGGGCCACGCTAGTAAAAACTGCCAGCTCCAGTTCCGATGCGTCAAGTGCGCCCAATCGCATGGTCCCGGTGCGTGCTCTATTTCCTCTCACGAAGACAAACTGGCTTTAAAATGTGCAAACTGCAACCAACCAGGGCACCCGGCTTCGTATAAGGGTTGCCCTTTCATCAAGTTCGCTCTAGCAAAAAAGAAAGAGATTACCACGACACGTGCTCGACCAACTTGGAAGAAAATAAACTCCATTTCGGCCTCTGTCCGTGCGAATACCTCCTACGCCCAAGCGGTGGCCACCGCTCCCCCCCACCCACATGCTACCAGATCAAGTTGGATCCCATCCACCCCGGAATCCAGGCCTTCCTCCCTTCTGACGCCTCCTGTCGTCCATCCTCTACGAGATGAAAATCGTCACAACCCGCCACACCCCAGCTGGTTCACCGACCTCAAGAAAGAAATTTCAACCCTCATAGCCTCCCAGTATCAGACCCTGGCTCTGCAGATTGCCGCTAACACGGAAAGAATAGATTTAATTTTCAACTCACTTATTAACAGTTCCAATGTCGCACACCCTTAGGCAGATCTCCCAAATTAAGATAGCAGCGATTAACGTTAATTCAATTATCACGCACCTCCGTAGACTTGAGTTGCTTCAATTCTTACGCGTCCATAATCACGATGTAGTTTTTTTATCCGAAACGAAACTTAACGCTTCTCATAAATTATCTTTCAAAGACTACACTCTCATCAGAAGAGACAGACCCAGCTCGACCCGTGGTGGCGGCACTGCAATCCTGATTAAAAAAGGCCTCCCTTTCGAAGAGATCTTCCTCCCGTCTGCAGCGTCGAACTCGATTCTCGAGTGTACCGTTATAAAAATCCCTACCTGCGACAACAAAATTCTCTTCTTGGCTAGCGTATACGCCAGAAGCGACTGCAGAGTTCTCTTTATCGATGAGCTTGACTGCCTGTTTCGAGGCCTCAACCTATACCGCGATGACACCTACTATGTAGTGGCGGGCGACCTTAATGCCAGGCTGAAAGCTTGGGGGGACCATGCCAACAACCAGAGGGGTTCTCAAATTTTCCGCTGGGAAACATCCCATGGCTGTGAGTATAAACTCAATATAGTCCCGCCTGCATTCCCCACGTTCAAACCGGCTCATACTTTTTTAGATATCTGTCTGGCTGACTCTAGACTTATTCACACCAATAGTCTTGGAGGGAGAGCGTCTACCGCCCCCTATGACAGCGACCATGCCGCCATTTTACTCACCTTTGAGATTCCCAATGGCTATATCTCTCTGGGCGACCCTAATGAGGGCGATCATCGCCTTAACTTTAAAGCTACCAACTGGTCCCGCTTTACGCAGAAATTAGCGGACCTTTACCCGGGCGGGGTCCCCTCCGAGAGGAACCTGTCGATTGCTGAAACCGAATATTTTCTCCGCGCGATTTCTGATTCGATTACGGCAGCTATACACGAGTACGTGCCTGAATTCTCTTTTACCAGCAACACCTGTAAATACATCAATGGTAGAATCAGAAAACTCCAAAAGCATAAAAAATTTGTAGTTTCTCTGCTACATGAACTCCATAAATCTGACCCCCGAGCCACCCTGAGGCTTACCAGGATCGCCAAGACCCTTCATAAAGAGTTGGTTGCCGCTCTCCAGTTCGAGCTCAAAGTCTCAATAGACTCCTTTTGGTCAAATCTTATTAAAAAAATAGATTTCAGGTGTCCTGACAACTTCTTCCCTAGGGTCAACGCTATCTTTCGCCCCAAAGATCGTCTTGGTATTGATGTCTTACACGTTCCCCTTGATAATGGACCTCTTCTGGCTCGTAGCACTTGCGACCCAGTGAATGCGCAGTTAGTTGATAACTGTTATGCCTTCTCGGCCCCGGCTGACAAGCTCAATATCATGGGATCCTATTACGAGTCGATTAACTCCCCCCGCCATCTAAATTCAGGTACGCGACTAAAAGAGTTAGTAGACACCTCGGTTACATCTTTTGAGCTTGACCTTACCCGTCGAAGGGAGCTAGGTGAAACCATCACTGTCTTCAGTGCGGATAACCCTGCCGTTGATCCGTCACCCACCCTCGATCCATTACACCCGTTCTGCAGCCCCCCTTCTGTGGCTCTGATCCTAAAGAGACTCCCTAATAAGGCCTCTAGTGGATTAGATGGGATTCCACCAATTGTCCTTAAACACCTCCCCCCGAGAATCATAATCGACCTTGCCATTCTCTTCAACAACGCTATCAATCACAGTTACTTTCCTAGCTTCTGGAAAAACGCAAAAGTCCTACCTATATTAAAGAAAGGTAAACCCCCCACGGACCCATCCAGCTACAGACCCATAAGCCTGACGCCCAGCCTCAGCAAGGTCTTTGAAGTAGTTATAAATAATGCCTTGTCGTCTTACTGCTCTATCAATAAAGTGATCCCTGACCACCAATATGGATTCAGGCATCACCATTCTACCACCCATGCGATACACAAGTTCCTCTCGGACACCTTCTCAAAGGTTGAAACCAGCTGGTTAGTCGGTGCGGCCTTTCTTGATCTCGAGAAGGCCTTTGATTCAGTTTGGCTCAAGGGCCTTATCTTCAGGCTCCATAGGAAGGGCTTTCCCCGTTGGATTGTCTCCCTCGTCTGGGACATGGTCACTGGCAGATCCTTTTTCACCTGGGACGGCAAGATGCTCTCCTCACAGGAGTTCTCAATTAGAGAAGGTCTCCAACAGGGCACTGTGAACTCGCCCATACTTTTTAATATTTTTCTATGTGACCTCCCGAATCTTTTTGGCCTTAACCAACTGGGGAATGCAGGCCTCTTAGCCTTTGCTGATGACGTCGTTATATATGTAGCAGGGAATCGTGTTGATACGATCCAAAACGAGCTTGACACTATTGTAAATAATGTAAATAGATTTTATTCTTCTTGGAACCTTCGTCTCAACCCTCTGAAATGCGAGACTATATTATTTCGCAAACCCCTCGCGAGGCTGTCTCCTAAAACTAAAGCCGGTGCCAACCAGTTCCAAATCTCTGCTACAGTCCCTGGGACATGTAATAAAGTACTGATACCCCACAGAAAGGTGGTCAAGTACCTGGGCGTCCATCTTGACTACCTTCTGCGGGGTAACACACACTTTGACTGTCAGCTTGAGAAAGCATACAAGGCCTTCAGGGCCAATAGCTGGCTCTTCCGCAATAAACACCTCACTAATAAAGCGCGTGTCATTCTGTATCAACTCCTAGTGCGCCCCATTATCACGTATGCGGCCCCTATACTATGGAATTTTAATCACACAGTGGCAGAAAAAATTAGAGCCTTTGAGCGCACGGTCCTGAGGGCCTGCATGCGGCTTTATCGTTCCCAAGCCTCGGACTGGCGGCACTACGTTAGCAACAGCTCACTGTACAACAGAGCGGATGTCACGCGTATAGACCTTTTCATTATCAAACTCACTAGAGATTATTTTGCGAACCTCCCTGCTATTGAAAACGACTCGCTCAAACCCCTCGCCTCTCAGGACGAGGCTACGTCTAGGAGACAACTTGCTTCTGGCTACGTCGCCCCCCAAGCTTTCCCATACTGCGACAACGCGGGCCTAATCCAAGACGCTAGCAACGTCCCCCTCATTTACCACTGGCGACGCAACAAGGCCAATAAGCGGCTGGCGCTCGGCCCCACTGACCTTTTAACCGACAGGGACAAATTCAAGTTTTCGACTACGATCCCCAAGAAGGACTCGTTGAACTTCCATCGGCTGAACTTCGACAAATACTGGTGGTTATCTGAGGATAGCGAACATCTCCGCAGCCTCATGGATCGCAGACTGCTACTCCTCCGAAACCCTCCCCCCTAGCCCCCCATGGGGCTCGCCATCCAGCCGCACCCCCCCCCCCCCCCCGGCAAGCCCACCGGACTTCTGTCCTATTTATCGCGTCCCATTAGGGTTTCTTTGTACATAGCCCTAGTTGTAAGTCCCTAGTTTATAAGCCTTAGTTTGTAAGTTTTCTCTCTTTTTTTATTCTTAGATTGTTACAGGGGTTTTTATTACGACTTTCCCCACGTTCATCATTCGCCCTGCGAGCTCGATTGTACATATGTTGTATACATATTTCTTCTCCCCCTCTAGCGGGGGCTGCACACTATTGTATGTGTATTTATCTATATGTATTCATAACTGAAAGTTTGTCCGGGAGTCCCGATGGCTATTGAGCAACCGAACATTTATACTGAGTTTCTGAGTTTTGTTTTCTTAAGTTTATTGAACTCTACCTTACTCCTTAATTGTACATATGTTTCTCAATAAACTTCTTGATAAAAAAAAAAAAAAAAAAGTGTTCGCCTACGACGCTACAGGTCGCCGGTTCGAATCCCCTCGTGGGGAAAAAAATTTTCTTTATTTATATTTTTGGCCGTACTACCCAAAACGTTGCAGGAGGCGGACATAGAATTATTGCTGCAACGAGATTGTGCTGTATGGGTACAGTTATAATTGAATTCGGGATAAAGCGATAATTATATAAAATCTTATTTTAAAGAAGTTTTGTTTTCTGTTTATTAGTATAACTGTGCAACTCACGGTTGATCTACATGTACATAAATATTTTAAAATTAGACGTATAACGTATTTCAGCGTTTCAATCATCGGCAAAACCTACACGACTGTTAATCTTAGAATATCTGATTAGTTCTTCAAAACATTCACAAGACTTACAAGATGGGTGTTTCTAGAACATCCGAAATTAAAGTCCTAAGAACATTCATAAGATTTAAGGAATGGACGTTTCTAAAACATAAGAAATTTAAGTCCTAAGAACATTCGTAGAACTTAAGACACGGACGTTCCTAGAATATCCGAAATTTAAGTACTAAAAACGTCCGTAGGACTTAAGAAACAGACGTTCCTAAAACATCCGAAATTTAAGTGGTAAGAACGTCCGTATGACTTAAGAAACGGACGTTCATAGAATATCCGAAATTTAAGTCCTAAAAACGTCCGTAGGACTTAAGAAACGGATGTTCCTAGAACATCCGAAATTTAAGTCCTAAGAACGTCCGCAGGACTTAAGAAACGGATGTTCCTAGAATATCCGAAATTTAAATCCGAAGAACATCCTATGTATGTTCAAAATGGACGTAGGACGTTCGGATATAAACTGGACATGAAACGGACGTCCTTGGGATGTGCGGTGCTATCTGGGTATTAGTACACGTAGTGCTAATAAATGTTTTCTCGCCTTTCGGCATCTCGCCTTTCAAGTCGGCAACGTACGCTGGTGGGCCTTAGTCGACACGGGTGCAACGCGATCTTTCATCCGACCAGATGTCGCCACTGCCTGCCAGCGGCGTGGACACGAACTCACGCCGGCTACATTCACGGCCAGCGTTGCCGATGGCGCAGAGGTGCCATTGCAAGGGGAAATGACTCTCCCCGCCAGCATAAATGGACAGGGAGTGACACACATATACGCTGTACTCCCCGGTTTGTCGCAGCCCGCGCTCCTGGGAATCGACGTCTTGACTAAGTTGGGCCTAGAGGTGCAGATCGGCACCCACCGATGGACCTGCCACGCCCAAACCGCGGCGGTGGAGGCCCCAGGTGTCCGTCAATGCACGCCGGCACAAGAAGCCGCCCTCCAACAGCTTCTGGACGAGGAATTACCGCCTCTCCGGCAACTGCGCGGGACAACACGCCTGGCCGAGCATCGAATACGCCTAACCAAGATGGACCCAATCAAACAGCGATACACCCCCCGGAACCCGGCAATGCAGACTCAAATTAATGAAGCCGTGGATCAGATGCTGGCGGATGGGATAAACGAACCGTCGAGGAGTCCATGGAGCTCCCCCGTGGTAATGGTCGCCAAGAAAGGTAGCAAGAAGAAGAAGCGCTTCTGCATTGATTTCAGACGCGTTAACGCAGTCACGGAAAAGGACGCCTACCCCCTCCCACAGGTGCAAGCAACACTGGATAAACTGCGCGAGGCGCGGTATATTTCCACGCTCGACCTCGCCAACGGATATTGGCAAGTACCCTTGGCCAAAGAGAGTCGACCAATAACGGAGTTTACCGTTCCTGGACGAGGATTATACCAGTTCCACGTCATGCCGTTTGGTCTACACTCAGCCCCCGCAACGTTCCAACGCCTCTTAGATAGTATCATAGGACCTAGTCTGGAACCAAAGGCCTTTGCACACTTGGACGACATTATCGTCCTTGGCAGAACGTTCGAGGAGCATCTGGACAATTTCCGCGAGGTACTACGTCGTTTGCGGCAGGCGGGGCTCCGACTGAACGAGGAGAAATGCCAGTTTTGCCAGACTGAGTTACGGTACCTCGGACATATTGTCTCAGACCAAGGAGTCATGACGGACCCCGAGAAAGTTGAGGCTATCCGAAACACGCCCCCACAACAGAATTTACGAGAGTTGCGACGTTTTCTGGGGATGGTCTCCTGGTATAGGAGATACATTCCCCAGTTCTCCGACACGGCCGCGCCATTAAACCAACTCCTTCAAAAGCGTACGCGTTGGGCCTGGACAGAAGAAACACAAACTGCATTTGAAGTGCTCCGCCACCAACTGGCAACCGCACCAGTCCTGACTTGCCCCGACTTCGATCGACCGTTCACTTTACAAACGGACGCCAGCCAAAGCGGTCTCGGCGCAGTGCTGACACAGGACCACGACGGAAAGGAAAAAGTAGTGGCCTACGCAAGCCGAACGCTCAATGCAGCAGAGCGAAACTACTCAACTACCGAGAAGGAGTGCTTGGCAGTGGTCTGGGGCATTAGAAAGATGCGCCCGTACCTGGAAGGGTATTCATTTACCGTCCTTACCGACCACCAAGCATTAAAATGGCTACAGTCCATCGATAGCCCATCAGGATGCCTGGCGCGATGGAGCTTAGAACTCCAGCAATACGATTTTAAAATCGAATATCGGAAAGGAGAAAACAACTTGGTAGCAGATGCTGTCTCCCGCCAGAACGAGATCGCACCCGTAAACACCCGGACATCCACGGAATGGTACGAAACCAAGAATACGCGACGGCGAGTTATACCGACATTTTCCAAACACAACCGGCGGACACCCGGAAGATAAGTGGAAACAATGTGTACCGCAACCCCGGCGTACCGAGATGTTCTGGCCCGGAATGTTCCGCGACGCCGCCCGATACGTCCGGCAATGTACCAAATGCCAGGAGTACAAGGTGTCGCAACGTGCCCCAGCAGGACTCATGCACACCACACCAGCTGCCCACCCATGGGATGTCGTGTCGGCCGATCTAGTCGGCCGGCTACCGAGGTCAAAGAAAGGCCATACCACAGTAGTAGTAATGCAAGATAAATTCACGAAGTGGATAGAACTCCAACCTCTCCCACAGGCCACCGCTCCGGCCGTCGTCAAAGCATTCCGGAAACGAGTAGTCATGCGCTTTGGGTGCCCCCGCCGGGTTACAACCGACAATGGCAAACAATTCGACAGCCGAGAGTTTACGGCCATGCTACGAGACCCACGCCCGACTTCAGACGATCCGATGGAGGAGCCGACACCCGCAGATGCGCGGGAATGGCAGCAACGACTCACCAACATCAAGGACACAATCGAACTCGCACGGTGGAACCTGGCACGGGCCCACCAGAACCAGAAGCACTACTATGACTTACGACGCCGAGACTGGCGCCCCGCGATTGGCGACAAGGTGATCCCCACAAAATTATCTTTTTACAAAAAGGTACAAAAAAGAGCGCCAAGTATATAATCCCATCAAAAAGTATCCCATTTAAAAACATTGTCGTATATGAATATAATGATATACAAAAATTGTGCCAATTATCACAATGACTATTTATACAAAGAAAAAATGTATTAAATAATATTAAGCAGATATATTTTTATACAAATAAATATTTTAATACGAATAAATATTTTATTCAAAATACTTGGCGCTGCTCTCCGAATTGGGGTTGCTAAACTGAATAAATATGTATAAATTTCATTAAAATCTTTTTCTTTCTTTCTTGTCTCAGTGGTGTCTTGTCTTGTTTTATTTATTAACCAAGACAATTGGACCGAAACGAAGAAATCAGGAACACTACTAGCATTTGACTTAAGGGGGTAGACACGGGTAATGCAGCGCGCTGTATACCGACACAATCTGGCCCGAAACATGGGTTTGGGGGATGTCGCTTTTCGTCCTTATATGAGCAGATTTTGGGCTGGGTGAGGTCTCATTCGAAAGAGGAAGGTTCAATGCAGCCCGCTCTGGTCATGGTTCACCGAGATTGTGTTGATATCCAATAATATGAGTATGCAAAGTAGAGAAAAAATCGACAAAATACACTCGCAAATTTCAAGTACTTGTAGGTCACTAAAAGAGTTTTATGACTCAAACGATGACCAGAGCGGGCTGCATTGAACCTTCCTCTTTCGAATGAGACCTCACCTAGCCCAAAATCTGCTCATATAAGGACGAACAGCGAAATCCCGTAATTGCATTCCCAAATACGAGTTCCGCCATATTGGCGATAATACAGAGCAAGTCACGTGATAACGTTAGTTCAGGTAGTGGATGCGAGATGGCGCCTACTCGGGAGGACTGCCAACGTGGAATCATAGCGAAACTGAAGCGTTAGCTGGATACATGTGCCACAGTAAAAGCGTGATGCAGTCAATGTATGCATTTTCGGACGATTGTAGGTTAGGTTCTATGTATTTTAGGTATACATTGACTAGTAACTGCTGGGAACTGTGTACATTCACTAAATTAATGCTTTTACCATAACACATACATCACTTGAAATCGCTGTCGAATTTATGTTATAATTATATGGCCACATTAGTTAAAATAAAAGGGAAAGGGAGAAATTGGAACTTTTTTACTAATACTGGAAATATTGATTTACTGATATCATATTTCAGAATGTGGAAGTTACAGCAATTATTGCTCCTATTATTTTTCTTTTTTATTCGTCCGACTATTGTATAAAACACATAACAAGGAAAAGTCTCCAAATCAGTCAACACTTGACTCCCTGATTTTTTTGTAATTCTTTACGGTCAGTAGTAAGACTAGGCGGGTTCTAACCCAGGAGGGAAACATGGGCGCGGGGCCTGCGGGGAGTGGAAGACCGGTTGCGCACGCACCAGCCGCGGAGTGGGGGAAGCCGCGATGATGGAGGGGATCACTCCAGGCCGAGCTGCCGCGGAGACCTCTCCAGATCGGACCCACTGCTGGAAATTTCCGCGGAGGGTCGTCCCCTCCCTCTAAAAAATTTTTTTTAAACCCGATTCGCCACCTGAATATTTTTTACAAACCAACAGATACTTCCCCCCAACGCAGAGAAATAATAATTTTTTAATCAGCGATCCAGCGAACCATTATGTAGAAAACAAACATTCTAAAGCGTTCCGATTTACATTCTAAAGCTAACAAGTTTTGGAGAGAATGAGGAGGAGGAAGAAGATGGATAAATAAAATAGAGGAAGAATATATTTTTTCAAATAATGTAATTTATTAAAAGAGAAATAATTGTACAATTTAACATTGGCGCATGTAAGCAGTTCGCAATCGATAAGAGATTCGCCATTGAAATATTCGCAGTCGCATATAGTTTTAGCGATGTGCCACGAATCTAAAGTTTCATCGGTGGCATCGCACCGTTGTAACACGATGACAAATTTGAAAATTTCATGCGGATAAGATGCATATTTTCGGAAAGTCATGAATACATGTGACTGATAAAACGCTCGAGATTAAATAAAAACTTCACAGTTTCTAATTTCAAATACAAAGACTTATTTTTTAACATTTGCTACGAGCGATATCTACAATATCGTTCAAGGCACATGCAAGCAATTCGCAATCGATAAGAGATTCGCTGTCGAAATATTCGCTATCGCATATAGTTTTAGCAATGTGACACAAATCTAAAATTTCGCCTGCGACGTCGCACCGTTGCACCACGGTGACAAAATATGAAAATTTCGTATGGACAAGATGCGTATTTTCGGAAAGCCACGAATACATGTGGCTGAGGCTGATGGGAGACCTTAATAGATGGTGAGTAAAAAAGTAAATAAAATAAAATAAAATATAAAAATGAAAAAAAGTACGGCGACGGTGGTTAAGAATATATATTAATAGTAATAAAAGATATAAGATATAGTATAATAACATAATAAAAAAATAAAAAGTAAATAAAATAAAATAAAAAAAATAAAAAAATGAAAAAAATTACGGCAACGGCGGCGGCGTAAACATCGCCCCCGGCCACTCGGGTGGCGGCGATGGGGGCGACGGCGGCGGTGTAAACATCGCCCCCGGCCACTCGGGTGGTGGCGATGGGGGCGACGGCGGCCACAGCCCCTCGAACCACTCGTGTGGTGGCAATGGGGGCGATGGCGGCAACAGTCCCTCGAACTACTCAGGGGGCTGCGGCGGTGGTGGCATTAGTAGCCCCCTGAGCGGATCGAGGGGAGGCGACGGCTGCGGCGTTAATATGCCCCCAAACCATTCGAGGGGTGACGACGATGGCTGGGACGGCTGCGACGATGTCGATGACGGCTGCGATGGCGTCAACGGTGATGGTGGGGGCAGCGAAGGGGGTCCCGGGGGCGTCATCACCCACCCCGAGTGTGACGACGATGGCAACGACCTGTAATGGTGATGTTGGGAAATAATTCCATGGCGTTCATATTTTGACGAGATAAAAAAAAATGAAGAAAAAATGAAGAAAAAATTACGGTGATGGTTGGGGTGACGACGGCGGCGACGGTGTCGATGGCGGCCACCAGGGTGACGACGGCGGCGACGGTGTCGACGGCGGCCACCAGGGTGCCGTATCGCCAGATGATGATGACGATGATGGGGGCAGCGATGGGGGCCCCGGGGGCGCCATCACCCACCCTGGGTGTGACGGCGGTGGCAACGGCCTGCTAACGTCAATCCAGGGGGGTGATGGGGACCGCGGCCGTCGCAGAGCCCCCAATTGCAAGTACGGCACCCATGGGCGCCGCAGTCGCGCAACCATCGCGGGACCAAGCACTAGCCCCGAATGTCGCCGCATCTGCGGCTCTTCGAGGGGCACCACCGGGGGTGCGTCCTGGGCCGCCGTCAGGGCCTCTGCTATAATTGCCAATTGTTGTATCAGCAATTCCTGGTCCTAGAACACAAAACGTCGATATAATATTGACACATTAAACATAATAAACATGAAACACACAGAATAAATCAGTGTATTACACACCTGCGGCGACAACGACGGCGGTGGTGGCGGCGACGACGGCGGCGGTGGTGGCGGCGACGACGGCGGCGGTGGCGACGACGACGACGACGACGACGACGAGGGTGGTATTATCGGTAATTGCTAAAAAAACGACTAAACGATTTAAATGACTAAACGCGATAAATATCAAAAGTATTGTTATGTACATACCTCCGGGGTCTCCCTGCATGGTTGCTCATCCCACTCGGGGGCAATCCTGCTTAATCCCATAATTTTTGGCACTTTGACACTTTTGAACACTTCTAATATTGTCAAGCTTTGACAGACGACTGGTCTCGTAGCATCTCCAGACTCTTGGATGTAAATCCTTATCATGAAATCGAGAAGTGCGTAGCTTTGCAAAAGTACAATACTGTTGTTCTTCATCTTCATTTTTGCTGACCATTTTCTCCTTCTCTTCTTCATATGCTCGGGGAGTTCCGTCAAAAAATTCGCGGAGTAGAATAATCTTTGCTATATTGCAACTGCTCAGAGGTTAGGTCTCCAGCACAGAGAAATAGTAATTTTGAAGCGTCAAATCTTAAAATTAGGTGGTGAGGAGAGATGGAGGATGATGGGTAAATAAAATTGTGAAATAATATTTTGTTTAATAAATTTATTTTAAAAATTAGAAGAACAAAGAAACTAAGCATCAGAAGAATATAAAGGAATATATAAAAACTAAACATAATTATTGAATATAAAATATAAAGGAATATATATAAAAACTAAACATAATTATTGAATATAAAATGTAAAGGAATATAAAAAAAATGACATAATTATTGAATATAAAAAAAATAGATAAAAGGAATATAACAAAATATGAAGGAATATAAAAAACTAGATAAATATAATTAAGCTTAATTCGATGATGAGGGCCCAGGGTGTGTATGTGGTAACGGTCGCCGCATGGCTTCTCGCAACAACCCTCATAATCAGGGCGGGTGTTGGTGGTGGTGGTGGTGGCGAGCCCTAGAACATGCGAACATCTATATAATATTGGTACATTAAACACAATAACCATCAAAATGCACAAAACAATGCAAAGTATTTCAAAAATGCACAAAACAATGCAAAGTATTACATACTGGTGATGGTTCCGGCGATGGTTCCGGCGATGGTGGTGGGGGAGGCGATGGTGGTGGTGAGTCCTAAAACATACAATAATCGATATAATATTGGCATATTAAAAACATAATAAGCATCAAAAAATCGCGAAACATTGGGGAGTATTAGATACATGCCTGTAGGTGCTCTCACTCCATCCAATTAAAATTTATTGTATTTTTCCAGTATCCCATACTGTCTACTGCTAAGTTTGAAACATAAATGGTCACGCAACATCTCCAGGCTCACGCATCTTAACTGTTATCTTGAAGTTGAGAAGTGCATAGCTTTGCAAAGTAAGATGTTGTTGTTTTTCACCTTCTTCTTCTTCACCTTCTTCTTCTTCACCTTTCATCTTCTTCGCTGACCAGACATAATTGCAACCACCGTCTTAATCTAGCGTACATTATATTTTAGGAGGTTGAACCACCGTCTTAATCTAGCGTATATTATATATTTTAGGAGGTTGGGTTGGGGAGAGTGAAGAAAAAACATTTATGCATTAAAAAAATTGATTACATTTCATTTATGAAATTCCATCTGGTGTTTGGACCACAGTAGTAAGGCTAGGCGGGTTCTAACCCATGGGGCAATGAGGGGGGGCGGGGACGGAGGAAGTGAGGGCGCGCGGGGGAGCGCGGCGGAGGGAAACATGGGCGCGGGGCCTGCGGGGAGAGGAAGACCGGTTGCGCGCGCACGAGCCGCGGAGTGGGGGAAGCCGCGATGATGGAGGGGATCAGTCCGGGCCGTGCCGCCGCGGAGACCTCTCCAGATCCAACCCACTGCTGGAAATTTCCGCGGAGGGAGAGGCCCACCCCCAAAGTCTTTTTCAGACCTTGGCCCACCCCCGAAATATTTTTAGACCTGGCCGAGGGGGAATGACCCCCAAATATTTTTTTTCAAACCATTATGAAACTGAAATTGTTTAATAATTTATCGGATGATGTCGGACAATGTCGGGAAAGATCGGTGTTTTTACACACCACGTATTTGGAGGAAAAGAGACAGAACATTATTTTAAAGCTAAAATTCTAGGGAGGGAAAGAGACAGAGCATTATTTTAAAGCTAAATTCGGAGGAGGGAAAGAGAGAGCATTAAGATTTAACATCGCAGCGTCTCGCGCGAGCACGTGTAATTTTAATCCTCTGGAGGAGCCGCGGAGGATGACGTCATTTTCACGGCGCGAAGAACGCTCGAACGAAATAGAATTATGCAGCGTCGGCAGAATTCGGAAACGTCGAATCTTAAAATTAGGTGGCGAGGAGAGAAGGATGATGGATAAATAAAATTGACAAATAATATACGTTTAAGATATATATATATATTGTTACAGAGAAAAATATAAAAATATAAAAAAGAATAAATATAAAAATATAAAAAAGAATAAATATAAAAATATAAAAAAGAATAAATATAACAATATAAAAAAAAGAATAAATACAAAAATATAAAAAAAAGAATAAATACAAAAATATAAAAAAAAGAATAAATACAAAAATATAAAATATAAAAATGGAGATAAAAAAAATGAATATAAAAAAAAGAATAAATATAAAAATATAAAATATAAAAATGAATATAAAAAAAATGAATATAAATATATAAAAAAAATGAATATAAATATATAATAATAAATATAAAGAAAATTAAAAAACAAATACAAAATAAAAAAACCTATTGGGGTGGGAGCGACGGTGGCGACGGTGGAGGCGGCGATGGCGAAGGCGACCGCGGCGGTGACTGCGGCGGTGACTGCGGCGAGCCCTAAAACATACAAACATCTATATAATATTGATACATTAAACATATTAAACATGAAACGCATGAAACAATGCAAAGTATTATATACCACTGGAGGCGGCGACGGTTGCGGCGAGCCCCAATCTACCGACCAAACGGGAGATGGCAGTGGCGACCACGATGGTGCTGTGGGTGGCGAGTTCTAGAACAGAACAATCGATGATATAATATTAACATATTAAAAAAAAAACATAATAAACATAAAAATTCATGAAACAGTGGTGAGTATTAAATACATACCTCCTGGTCATCTTGCCACTCTTGCCACATGAAAATGGCAGGCCGATAGTAACCCATGTTCAAAAACGCACAATATTGACCGTAACAGAAACGTTAAAAATTGTGACAGCTCGCTGTCACAATTGAAGAGCAAATGGTCTCGTAGCATCTCCAGGCTCTCGCCTGTAGGCCCATGCCTAAAGTTGCAAAGCTTTGCAAAAGTAGGATGCCATTGTTCTTCACCTGCATTTTCGCTGACAATCATTTCCTCCCATGCATCTTCTTCGAATTATTCACTAACCATCCTCAGTGCATTTATCATCTTCATCGCACTCTTCATTTGCTTGAACCAAACCGCTTCCCCTTCTTTCTTGGACACATCTATCAAACATCTATCGTACCACTTTGATCGCGTATCGAACATCTAACGTACCACTTTGAACGTGTATTGAACATCAATCGTACCACATTGAACATATATTGATCATCTATCGAAACACTTTGAACGTGTATCGATCATCTATCGATCCACTTTGAACGTGTATTGAACATCAATCGTACCACTTTGAACGTGTATTAAACATCAATCATACCACTTTGAACGTATATTGATCATCTATCGTACCACTTTGAACGTGTATTGAACATCAATCGTACCACTTTGAACGTGTATTGAACATCAATCGTACCACATTGAACATATATTGATCATCTATCGAACCACTTTGAACGTGTATCGATCATCTATCGATCCACTTTGAACGTGTATTGAACATCAATCGTACCACTTTGAACGTGTATTGAACATCAATCATGCCACTTTGAACGTATATTGATCATCTATCGTACCACTTTGAACGTGTATTGAACATCTAACGTACCACTTTTAACGTGTATCGAATGTGTATTGAACCACTTCTACATAATTGTAACCATCGACTTAATCTAGCGTACATTATATTTAGGAGGTTGGGTTGGGGAGAGTGAAGAAAAAACATTTATGCATTAAAAAATTGATTATATTTATTTACGCATTTCTCTCTAGTGTTTAGACCACCAGTTAAATATTTTAAATACATTTTGCAAAGCACAATACTTTGCGTGTCTACCACATCGCAGAGTATTAACTACATTTAGCTTATTTAGAGATTTGATATCCTCGTAGGCAATGTCGAGTGTCTCAATGACCACGTCCGCTCTCGTATTTTCATCGAGGAATTCCGCAAGCCAGTCGCGTTTCTGCAGCCTCTTTAACGTATACGATATGGGATGTGTCATCTTCTTCATCGATAGCATCAGCTACAGCTTTCGTAATTAGCTGTTTAGCCATACTGTATGGAACGTCTCCATCTTCCCACCGTAGTCCATGATGTTTTGCCACCAACCACCGGATGCTCGATTTGTCAGATTTTGTGAGGAGATATTGCGGCATTGAACTCCCAAAAATATAGTGCGAGAGAATTGTTCCCTTTCGTAGGACTGCCACTTCCTTCACGATAAATCTTCCATCAACGATGAACCCTTGCAGGTCAACAAATGTTGGTACAGCCATTATCGGTACAATGTAAAGGTCCGTTCGCTTCCAAGACAGACAGGAGAATGCGACCTTTCTCGTAAAGCATCTCGATTTTCACGATGAAATTTTGTACGAATTTGACACAGGAGAGGGCGGGCAAGTAGCGTGACAATTTAATTGATTTTGCGCACCACGTTTGTCAGCGGATTGTATTCAACCACCCGATCGTGTAGAATCAGGCAGTAGGCTGTAGTATTTGCAGGCACATTCTCTTTGCAATCGAATTCTATGCGCACGTCCACGGTGCTATTCTTGATCGACTCATTTTGTCGCGAGCAATCAATCACCACGAGGGGACCAAATTGTAAAAATTGTGCCACGGTGAATAATGCCTCGTTGCAACTGTGTCCATAATACGATTTACGGAAATGTGTATACATGTTAAACAAGATGGCATGCCTATTCTTGTCAAAATCCAAGTTCATGTCATCGTACGGGTAAAATTCCGAATTGAGAAAAAGTTTTACATTGGTCAATTTGCAGTGGTCGAACCGAGTAACATCTTCGGTCATCACATTCTTTCGAGCAGTCTGTAGAGCAAAGATAATGTATCGCGGCTTCCCCAGCTGTGCAGCTGCCTTCACGGCCCAGGAATGCTTGGTTGTGCTCTGTAAGAGAGGATACTCGTACAGATCCCAGGAGCGAAAACTAATGCTCAGGTTTTGTCCACTTTCCAAAGCATGTAGCAACGATAGCTTATTAACATCGTTCAGCGTCACATGAGGCATCCGCCATTGCACTTTAAGTAATTCAATTTCTGGTTCCAACGTTGCTGATCCTATTAGAGAATTGTTATCGTTGCGCGATCGTATTAAAATCAATTCGTGACGCGCATTAATAACCATGCGTTTGTAGTCCTCCCAAAATCCCAGCAAATATTTGAGCGGGATGCAAAATTGAAATGATTTTTCACTATTAGCTCATCGTGCCGTTTCAAGCCCCATCCAGCATTCTCCATATTCTTGTCTTCGTTAGATGTAAGCGATACATAGTTTTTAAGCCTGCTAGTTACTCCAACGTTTCTGTTACGGTCAATCTCCACGCCATTCAGCTCATATCGAATCTCATCAAATATGAACGCCATGCAATTATTTCCCAACATCACCGTTAATGCATCATTTGGCTTATTTATCATCAATTTCCCCTCCACGTAGAGGAAACTTTCACACGGCAATGTGTATAAATCCTGCTGCTGTATAGGTACTCGTATCTCATCGCTGTGCCCAACCGTTGTGTTGACGTATGGGTTGTATGTATGTGTCTCAAGCTTAACGATGCGATCATCAAACGTCGGCTTCCCTCCAATGCTTAGAATGTCAACCATTTTTCAACTTAAATGTGTACAACGAATCCCAGCGATTTCAAAAAAGCAATGTTCACAGCACTGAGCCTCTTCTTTTTAGCGTAATCAGAGCTGCTGCTGCTGTTGTTGTTGTTGTTGTTGTTGTTACAAACAATTTCGCTTGGAAGAAACGTGTTTCTGAAGTCGTTCAAAACAAGCATCTCATTCGTTCGCACCACGTGTATTATCGTCGTCGTCGTACGTGCAGTCTGATGGTAATCTCTTCACCTCGAAAATCGAGCAACTGTCCGTCTTGATCCACAACGCGTATCGTTAGATCCGTAGTGCGGTGATTGGAAGGTAAATGATCTGCGCGGGCGTTTCCGATATCTTATATCCTGGCGTGACTCTCGGAGAAAATTCATGTATCGTATGTACGCGCTTTCCATTATTGTACGCGCCAGCGGTCACGCTACATTCTATGCGAATAATGTTTACATTCATGATATTAATTGGACTGTCCGATTCGTGCCACTGTCCCGGTTCTAATACCCGATTCGTTGAGAATCCCAGTAGCGATCCAATGTTATTGGGCTTTGTAAAGTCTACGGCGAACCGACAATACAGGTCACTTTTCATGGTGTTATTGTTGGGGCGCAACACTATTGGATACACATCGTTGTCGCCAACATCGTGGGCATCGGTACCACCGAGATTTTGAGGATACCGCTCGAGTAATCGCTGCTTCAAATACTTGGCAATGGCGTCTAGTTCGTAGGAGCCGTGGGGAATCGTAATGTATTCATGGTCGGCGTCAACGCTGCTGTTGGTGTTATAGTTTACGACGAAGTAGAATTTTTCGTTGCTCGAGTCGATGTTCGGTATTGTATGATAAGTTTCAAAGGTGGTTAGACCAAGCTCGTAATCATCATCACTGAAATCTATGGGTGGAAAATAGCTCACCGCGAGGGTGCTACTCTTGCCGGTTAGAGTGAATGTTAACGACATATTCCGAGCTACACGATTCGACTAGTACTGAATCATAGCGGTTGGAAGTCAACCCTTAAATTTGGTGCCCATCGTTTGTAGAAAGCGTAGACATAGTTGTCCACAATTGCTCTGATCATACTTCTGATAAGACGTTCGATTGTATTCGATTTTTACAGCATCTTTATCCAGATATTGCACCAATTCCTTGGGCGGTCGAAGATTACCAAAGCTGTCGAAATATACAGCTCGACACCCTCTCTTCGCATATGCCACCCAATGAGTCCCCGGCCCCTCGACATTGTCCAAATTTACTTTAAGCGCGTTGCGCATAAAAACACCTCTAAAGAATGGAATACGCATACGTTTTGCCAAATCCTCCAATTGCTTGTCTGTAGTTACGCCCACAGGCATTTTTAATGTCTTTTCGACGTTTTTTTTTTCGTTTTGATATTCTCTGTCCGCGCTTGTATGGTGTGAGATAATGTCCGCGACCTTCCATGGAGCGATTATGACGTTGCATTTCCAGTAGCTGACGCTGCGCCGCCTTATTATCGTTTACCGCCTTGGCGATCCCTGCCGCTCCGCCGGCCAATGATCCGAGAACACCTAGCAGCGGGAGAAGTGGTAATATACCACCCCGTTTTGCCACCGGAAGAATCCGCTTCTGCGACGCTCTCTTTGGAGTCCTTTTGCGGGTTTTCGTTTTCATCCCCATTCCGATTTTCGTCTTGGCCTTCATAGCCGCCCAAACAGCTGTAGCAGCGCCTCTTTCACCCAGAGTCGAGTCTCGCGCAATGATGCGTTTTCGCGCTTTGTCAGCGAGTACGTTATCTGCCGCGTGCCTTTCACTGAGATCGTTGCTGCGGGAATACGCAATATCGTGTTCGCGACACGCTGCGTCCAACGGATTTATACCTTGATCACCTCTAGCCAATCGTTTTGCCAGATGAGTTCCTGGACCGCAAAACTGGTATCCCGGGATATGTAATTCTATAGGTAGCGCGTGTATTGCCCGATTTAACAAACCACAACCCTTCTTTACTCTCGTCGGCGACATTCGCCACAGTTTTTAATCAGTGGTGCTGGACCGTCGATATGCGTTCGCTGCCAAGGGCGATTATAATGTTCCATGCACCGACGATACTGTCGAACCTCAGAATCAGCTTTTATATGCTCGGGGAGTCTGTCCCACAACTGATCAATGTGTCTGTCAAACTCGCGGAGTAGAATAATCTTTGGTATATATTGCAACTGCTCAGAGGTTAGGTCTCGAATATCGCGAATTATCCGACAGGATCAGAATCATATTGAATACTGAGCTGGTTTGCTTCGGCGTGGGCCTATAAATAGGACGCGTCACCACTTCGACGTATCAAAATCATTTTTCATGGTTTGCGGAGAGGATACGATTCGTGCGGCAACCTGTGGCGATACGCGTGACAAATTTTGACGATAAATCGCAAATGATGTCCCCGAAAAAAACAAGACGCAGACATGATAACATGCTGCCAAACACTATCCGTTCCCTCATTTGCGGTCCATCAAATTGTGGAAAGACCAACGTGCTGGTGAGCTTGTTGGAAAGTCCTCACGGCGTCCGCTTCGAGAACGTGTACGTGTATTTCAAGTCGTTGCAACAGCCGAAATATCAATATTTGGAGAATTTATTGACTCCGATAGATGAAATTGGCTACTTTACGTTTTCGAATAACAGTGACGTCATCCCACCGAGCGAATCGCTTCCGAATTCCATTTTTATCTTTGATGATGTGGTATGCGACAAGCAAGATACGATAAGGGAATACTTTGCAATGGGGCGCCACTCGAACGTCGACTGCTTCTATCTCTGTCAAACGTATGCAAAGATTCCCAAACATCTTATACGCGACAATGCGAATCTGCTCAGTCTGTTTAAGCAGGATGGTACCAACTTGAAACATGTGTACAACGGTCACGTAAACACCGACATGTCTTACGAGGATTTCAGTGCTTTGTGTCGTAATTGTTGGCAGCGGGAGTATGGTTTCGTGGTAATAGACAAGGATAGCGCGATGTCCAATGGACGTTATAGAAAGGGATTTAACGAGTTTGCGATACCATGAGATGGTCAATTGTCATCAACACGTCGGCGGGAAAGCAACGTCTACGGTACAATGACGATGATCGACATCGATACTCTGGAGATTAAGGATCGCGAGAGAATAGCGAAGGAGATTGCAAAAACCAGTGAATCCATTCGCAAGAAACATCAGGCTTTGAAAACTGGCAAGATGGAGGAAGATATCGCGTTGGAGAAATACTTTAAACCTGTTGTCGAACCCTTAAAACATATTGTTGAAAATACCGCAGCGGTGGATGCTGACACGTCACCGCTGATGAGCACAGACGTCGAAGGGAATGAAATATTAACGTCTAAAACAAAAATCCATCCGAAAGGGAACACATCGCGCAGGACAAAGAGGAAACCATACGTGTCATCGGAAAAATCGCTCGTAACCTCTACACCAATTCAATCGAAGCGAAAACGGCAGAATGCCGCATCAACCGATTCACCCGTTCCTTCGACACCAATAAATTCATTTCTCAATGTACAATCGCTCACAACCAATGATGAAGACGTTTTCGAAACTAGTCCTGATGTGTCGTTTGCAACATCTATTAGACAGCAACTCCAGACATCCGAGGGACAAGAAACGTTTCGCAACCATTTCGGTCCGCTGGGGCAAAAATACATGAGTGCAATCCTAAGTGGTGATAGGGATACAGCAATGGACTATGTGTACGGCGTATACTTTGGCAATAGTGGAACGATGCTTGGGGATAAGGCTTTCGATATAGACCAGGATGATAATATAATCATAGATGGTGTAAAATACGGAGGAACACCCGGCCTTTACGAACTGATTTTCAAGAGAATTCCTGATGATGCTATATACACCGATGTCGATAAACAAAAATACAAAAGCATACTGCTGGCGACGAATGCCTACAGACGCGGTCATAACGCTCGAAATCCCGTATTGAGCAATAAGGGATACAAGTATAAAAATGTAATTGCACCGCTAATCCCCCGTGTATCAATCAGTAAGGCTGGGAAAGGTCTAACAACACCGCGAGCCATGGTGGTAAACGATAGCAAGATCGATTACGTGCACTCGGACGATCCCAACGAGCTGGTGGACCGATTCCGTTTGCTGGGAGCGTCGCGTCAGGCGGGTAACAACTCGCATGACAATAATCACGCGCATCCAGCCTGCGCATTTTCAATAGCGGATTTCACGAGCAGATTTTCTGACCTCGAAGTGACAGAAAATATAACCTATGCTATACCCGATTTCCTGAAGATACTGGGGCGGTGTAATAATAATGTTTTGGAAGGGTGATAAAAAGTTCACAAATGTAGCGTAAAAGAACGAAATAGCCACTAAACATTTGTGGTCATATAACGTACAGGGTGTCCCAAAAATGTCGGAGTTCATTGAAAGGGGTGACTCAGGGGGTGATATGAAACAACTTTTTCCTTAGCGAAAATATTGTCCGAAGTTTCGTTTAGGAGATATTAACAAAAACCCCCGACCAATCAGAGCGCGCGCCTTCCGCCCGAGCTCCCGCGGTAGCGTTGGCTACGCGGTAGGCGGCTGCGCTTGTACTACAAACGTACGAACAAGTAAGTCAGCATGCATCGAAGTAAACCGCGTTACACAGACTTTTTTTAAACAGAATCTTAAATAATAATGGTTTGAGGTGAGAAGACAAGAAATACATAAATTTCATTTTCAAATAAGGCATAAACTTGCTGGTAATGTAACAGAAAATGTACGACAAGTGATCGTAATTCGTTATTGTGGTAAAAATCCGTAGATTATTAACGGCCAACATAACTAAAGATAAAAAATAATATCAGGTGTATGAATAAATTGTTTCCGACTGGATTTACATAAGCAGTACAAAGCTACCGAATTTCTATCGCGGTGATATTCGTAAGCTGCCAGAAAAATGGCGAAAGGTAATTAACAGTAATGGAAATTGTTTCGATGATTGAAATGTTTTCATATTCTTTAAATCAAACTGTTATTGTACCTACCCTAAAATCGAGCAGAATTTATTTCTACACCTAATAATCACCAATAAATTAAATAAAACTCACCCTTTCGGACATTTCTTTCCTTTCTTTTCGGAAAGCTGTGTCACTAAGTAGGTCACTGTACCGATCCTGGTCATCGGTGGACGAAAAGTTTTATGGTAGGGTAGCGCCTGGTGCTTAGCTGATCGCAGGTATACGACACCACCCGAAGGTAAGGGTCGTAACGTCAAGTGCGTCCGGGTTAATGTACCGAATATTCACTTCACTGCACGGCCACTAACACTGATCACTTAATTTATTTTTCATGGAACGTGTTGTTCCTGCGTTATAAAAATTGTCTATGCACACCTCAGCACGTACGATCAGCTGTCTTTGGACGGCCTGCGTAGTTTGTAGTATTATGTTCGTCACCGCAGCGCGAATTCGCACAGCGATGTTCAGAATAATTTTGACGCCAAACGCCGAATCGTACCCTAGCTTGGGGTTTGGATATGCGGGTATTCCGGTGAAAACGCACGCAAAGTAGCACTTGCGTCCCCGTTGTTCCGGGCGTACACCCAGAACATCGCGTAATACGTATTATTGGGCCGTGAACATTTCTGCGACGTGATTGCTAGCTGACTGACAGGATTTTTCCCAAACGACTTCCTCTACCCCCAAGTAGCTTCTCTCGTTCCATTATGAGTTAACTCCCACCAGGACAAGAGGCTTTAGGTAAAAAGAAGCCAGCACATTTTCGAAACACACGTGCTTCGCAGAAGTGCAACGAACGAACCATCGTACACTTTCACAAAAGCCCGCGTTCCGTCCTTTTACTGCCAATGTACCCATTGCTTCGAGGTAGGCAGCAGACACCACGTGTTTCGGTTCAAAGGGTCCGAAGAGAAGAGAAACAGAAAGTCTTCGAGTTGCTATAAAGAAGAAAATGCATACCATTCCTGTTTCCCCTGTCCGATATCCTGATTTCACGTCTGCTACGAGGCGGGACCAACTAAGCCATTAATTATCCAAAACTGCGCGTAGTTCCGCCTGCTACCTCCTACCTTCAAATTAAAGACGAATCCCTTATCTCTCGTGTATAAACTCGCGCTCGAATTTCAAAACAAAAGCACGCGTCGACGTATTCCGTGCGAGAGAAGGTGGGTCTCGGGGAAGAGATATTGCTGTGAAGTGGGCCTCTTCAAGACAGTGGCCGTTTGGGAGGGATGCAGGGCAGATTGGTTAGATTAGGACCAATCGGACTTCAAGTCCACCTTCTCCCGCACGGAATACGTCAACGCGTACTTTTGTTTTGAAAATCGAGCGCGTGTTTATACTCGAGAGATAAGGGATCTGTCTTTAATTTGAAGGAAGCACGACGCAGGCGGGATCACGCGCTGTCAGCGGACAGGAGGACGCAAGCGGGACCACGCGCTGTCAGCGGACAGGAGGACGCAAGCGGGACCACGCGCTGTCAGCGGACTACCCCTTTTCTTCCTGTGTCTCTCCGCGAGGCGTATTGATGTTGGATAATACTTTTTAAATTCTGCTTCCGCAAAATTAATCAGGCTGATCGGCCACAGCATTTCGCCAAGGTCGCGATTTATGACCGTATTGTCCCGCTAGTCGGCGGTAGAGAACGGTTGCCTACAGTTTTGGATAATTTATGACTTAATTGGTTCCGCTTCGTAGCAGACGTGAAATCAGGATATCGGAAAGGGGAAACAGGAACGGTATGCATTTTCTTCTTTATAGCAACTCGAAGACTTTCTGTTTCTCTTCTCTTCGGACCCTTTCGAACCGAAACACGTAGTGTCTGCTGCCTACCTCGAAGCAATGGGTACATTGGCAGTAAAAGGACGGAGCGCGGGCTTTTGTGAAAGTGTACGACGGTTCGTTCGTTGCACTTCTGCGAAGCACGTGTGTTTCGAAAATGTGCTGGCTTCTTTTTACCTAAAGCCTCTTGTTCTGGTGGGAGTTAACTCATAATGGAACGAGAGAAACTACTTGGGGGTAGAGGAAGTTGCTTGGGCAAAATCCTGTCAGTCAGCTAGCAATCACGTCGCAGAAATGTTCACGGCCGAATAATACCTATTACGCGATGTTCTGGGTGTACGCCCAGGACAACGGGGACACAAGTGCTACTGTGCGAGCGTTTTCACGGGAAACCCGCATATCCAAACCCCAAGCTAGGGTACAATTCGGCGTTTGGCGTTAAAATTATTCTGAACATCGTTGTGCGAATTCACGCTGCGGTGACGAACATAATACCACAAACTTTGCAGCCCGTCCAAAGACAGCTGATCGTACGTGCTGAGGTGTGCATAGACAATTTTTATAACGCAGGAACAACACGTTCCATGAAAAATAAATTAAGTGATCAGTGTTAGTGGCCGTGCAGTGAAGTGAATATTCGGTACATTAACCCGGACGCACTTGACGTTACGACCCTTACCTTCGGGTGGTGTCGTATACCTGCGATCAGCTGAGCACCAGGCGCTACCCTACCATAAAACTTTTCGTCCACCGATGACCAGGATCGGTACAGTGACCTACTTAGTGACACAGCTTTCCGAAAAGAAAGGAAAGAAATGTCCGGAAGGGTGAGTTTTATTTAATTTATTGGTGATTATTAGGTGTAGAAATAAATTCTGCTCGATTTTAGGGTAGGTACAATAACAGTTTGATTTAAAGAATATGAAAACATTTCAATCATCGAAACAATTTCCATTACTGTTAATTACCTTTCGCCATTTTTCTGGCAGCTTACGAATATCACCGCGATAGAAATTCGGTAGCTTTGTACTGCTTATGTAAATCCAGTCGGAAACAATTTATTCATACACCTGATATTATTTTTTAACTTTAGTTATGTTGGCCGTTAATAATCTACGGATTTTTACCACAATAACGAATTACGATCACTTGTCGTACAAATTTATGTATTTCTTGTCCTCTCACCTCAAACAATTATTATTTAAGATTCTGTTTAAAAAAAGTCTGTGTAATGCGGTATACTTCGATGCATGCCGACTTGCTTGTTCGTACGTTCGTAGTACAAGCGCAGCCGCCTACCGCGTAGCCAACGCTACCGCGGGTGCTCGGGCGGAAGGCGCGCGCTCTGATTGGTCGGGGGTTTTTGTTAATATCTCCTAAACGAAACTTCGGACAATATTTTCGCTAAGGAAAAAGTTGTTTCAAATCACCCCCTGAGTCACCCCTTTCAAGGAACTCCGACATTTTTGGGACACCCTGTATGTACATTCTGCATTACATACTAACTAAAAACTACTTATACAATACGAGTAATAATTATGTACAATGGCTTAAGGGTACCCTTCCATCAAATCACTCCAAAAACAGGTAATTGTTATGATTTTATTTAAAAAAATAGTAAACGTCACAGTATTAACAAAATTTTAGGCTGTATTTGTACGTAACTCAAGATAATAAAATCTTTTTATACATATTATATTTAATACTGCCTGTCTGTTGGTGGATGTGACTGTCCTGTTAATACAAACAACATTTTCCGCGTCTGCGGAATGTATAACGCCTTATAAAATCATCTGAAATCAACTAACCAAGAAAATTGTTAAAGTTTATAAGATTGTTCATGGTATCATCTATGGTCATAGCAAAATATTGTAATCTAATGATTTGGCAGACGTTTGAACCACAAACTTCGAAAAACGGGTAATTTTACGCACGGAAATGTTTATAAAGAGAAGAGTGGTCGAATCGTTATGACCGTAGATTATTCCATGAAAAATATTATAAACTTTAACAATTTTGTTGGTTTGTTGGTTTCAGATAATTCCATAAGGCGTTATAAATTCCGCAGACGCGAAATTCTTTTTTTTTGCATCACCAGGACAGTCACATCTACCAACAGACAGCAGTATTAGCTAAAATATGAACAACAAATTATTATCTTCAATGACGTGCAAATGCAGCCTAAAATTTTGTTAACACTGTGACGTTTACTCTTTTTTTAAAATAAAATCATAACAATTACCTATTTTTGGAGTGACTTGATGGGAGGGTACCCTTAAAAAATCCTGATTCTACTTAGAAGCTATCTTATTGTGGTTCAGTGAGATTACATAACGTGCTGTTTGGGGGGGGGGGGGGGGGCTGACACTATTGTTTGGCAATATTTGTGCATTTGCATTGAAAGTTCAGCCCGGCCCGTTTTCTGGGAAGCAATAAACGGCGCCGTATGTTTGCGCTAAATATTGTAGTTCATAATGTTGTACTAGATTAAACATTTCGGTTTTTAAATGGTTTGTTGAGGTATCGGGAGAGATTTAATTGTGTGTGACAGACTCTGTAAAAATGAGTCCACCGGATGAGACTCCTCAAACTGCTTGTCAACTAAATAGCGCAACACTTGCGTGGCGGCCGTTTGTGTTGGCTGAATTTGCTCCGCGCTTCCCCTCTTCCTTCTGAACGGAGGTTGATTACATTCCTCGCGGTCTACAATTTCTGTTTCTGTTTCTGGTGCTGGTGCTGGTGCTGGTGCTGATACTGGTGCTGGTACTGGTACTGGTGCTGGTGCTGGTACTGGCATTGGTGCTGGTGCTGGTGCTGGTGCTAATTCTTCCACTACCCGTGTGGCGTGCTCAGTGGAACTTTCGCCCGTACAATCTGCCTGCTCCACGTTGTTAATCTCATCATTTTCAATATTTTCTCGGGTGCTTCGCTCCCCGAAATTTTTTTTTAAAAACGACATTTCATTTGCATATTCATAAGGGCTGAATTTTCTGGCGGCCTGCCCGCTTCTTCCTTCATTCTTTTTTAGCGCTTTGCGATAATTATCCCGTATATTATTCCACCGCGTTTTGCACGCTGAAGCTGAAAACAAACAAATAGATGTTAATGAAATAAGAATTTTTGAATTGTCCTATATTATTATCTCATTTCTTTTATTTCAGGTATCTAGCAACCGGCGATGGAATGAAAACGATATCATTTAGTTATCGCCTCGGGCAAAGCACGGTACGAGCGATAATTCACGAAACGTGCAAAGTAATTGTGGATACACTGCTTGAGGAGACAATGCCTACCTCAACAGCAGATAAATGGAAAGGTTTTGCAGAAGATTTTGATAATCTTTGGAATTTCCCCAACTGTGTCAGCGCAATAGATGGGAAGCACGTTGTGATGCAGGCGCCCGCAAACAGCGGATCACAGTACTTCAATTACAAAAAACATTTTCCATTGTGCTGTTAGCACTTGTTGATGCGAATTCTAACTTTATTGCAGTCAATGTGGGGGCGTTTGGAAAAAAACAGCGATGGGGGAGTTTTCAGTCATTCTAATTTAGGAAAGCGGTTAGAACGGGGAACAATGAATTTACCCCCTGACAGATTGTTGCCTGGGACAAATAAAAAAGCGCCATTTGTCGTCGTGGGAGACGAAGCGTTTCCCTTGAAGAGATATTTGATGAGACCCTATCCAGGGAAACAATTGGACACTACAGAAAAACGTATATTTAATTACCGCCTGTGCCGTGCTAGGCGATTAGTTGAAAACGCGTTTGGCATATTAGGGCAAAAATTCAGAATATACAATCGACGCATACACGTCACTGCTAATCATTTGGACATGATAGTGCTGTCAACCTGCATTTTGCACAATTTCATTAGGACGATTGAAAGCAATACCGCGAATGTGGACCCATCAACGTCGCAAGACAATACCGAAAATGCACGTTCCAACAACTTACCCCCACAAGGGGGGAATTCCACAAGGGAAGCATTTCGCGTGCGGGAATGCTTCAAGGATTATTTTATTTGCGAGGGAGCGGTTTCATGGCAAAATGATAGAATTTAATTATTAGTTTCATTATATTGTTAATTATTACTTTTGTAGTTATAAATATACAGTATGTCAGGTTCCTTCGGACACACGCTATTATTTTTCTAACTATTGGAAAAGCGAAAAACTGTTCCATACAAAAATTGTTTGATTTGATGAAGGAAATTTAATAGAATATTAGGATTTGCGTTTAAGCACATAAGAACGCAAATCCTAAATTTCTATTAAGTTTTCTTTATCAAATCGAACAACTTTCGTATGGAACAGTTTTTCGCTTTTCCAATAGTTAGAAAAATAATAGCGCGTGTCCGAAAAAACCTGACATACTGTATATGGCGTGAATGAAATGCGAATGTGAGTTGCGATTGAGTGCAAAGGGTTGAATGTGATTTGTTGTAAATACTTATGAATGGAGTGTAGTGTAATAGATATGTTGGGGTGTGCGCGAGCGTGTGTGTTTGAAATAGTTTTATAATTTTGTACAGTTTTGTGTTTTCCTTTTGTACAGTTTTATGTTATTTTTTGGTAAAATATAAGATCTATGTGGCTTACCTTCTTCATTGAGTTGATCTCCTATATATTTCCATATCTTCGTCTTCAAATCGGTGTTTACGTATTTGATGTGTGATAAATCATATAGGACAGGATGTATGCGCACCAATTCGATTAATTGTTCGGTATTCATTTCCAAGTTACTAAAAAGGCGAGAATATTACTGAAGATAATGTGAATGAATGTTAAAGAGTACACAATGTCACACACTTCAACTTACGTTTTTGACATTATGAAGCAAGCTAAACTGCACTGTGAAACTGCACGAAATGTCGCGGTCAAATTCTGCGGAAGAACTGTCCTTTGTAGGTGTGATGGATTCTCCACGAAGGCTCTGTCACGACTATCGGGGGGCGCAGGAGGAGCAAGGGGTACACTTTGACTATTCGCGTGGGGTAAATTTGACTCCGCTAATTGTCAAAAGAGGGCTCTCTCACAATACAGGGAGTTCGCAATATTGCTCGGCAGCGTTTTCCTCGTAAATGGTAGGAGAGACCGGGACAAGTTAATTTTAATGGTTGGTGGCGGGGGTAACTTGAAAAATAAGAATTTTTCGAGAATTATTTTTACGCAGTTTTGTAAGATTTCAGAGATGGGCAACAAATTATTCGTCATGTGTCGAATAAAATTGACCCGGATTAACTTTATTCGTCGGATAAAAAAATAACTATATTCATCAAATAATCTAAACTTGAAGTAACTTTTATTTGATCCGTTATTGAAATAATTTTTTATTAAGTTAATGCCCAACTCTGGCTACTTAATTCTTATGAAATTCTATGTTAATTTTTACACTTGTCTCAATAACATTCTGCAATGATTAATTTTCTACTAATTTTTTCCCTATTAAAAACTGCCCGCCACGTCAGCAATTCTATAAATATTATTTATAAATTCTTGGCGCGCGCAGATAAAAAAGGTTCGCCATCCCTATCCTTCGGAGAACGCCTGTGAACACGAATCGAACACCATGACATTTGGATCGTACAAGGTTACAAATGAAAGAAATAGACGGTGTAAAATATCGCTCTCTTATGTCATAAGTAAAATACAAATTTTCCTTCAACAAATTAAAAGTCTCTTTCAGTACGTAACAATTAACGGGTTAGCTACCTTCAGCGGTAGAAAAAGAATCAATTCTTTGAGAATTTATTTCAGAAAGTACATGGATATGTTTATGCAATGGTTTTTGTATTCAGATGAGGGACACTTTAACAGGTTATTATATTATGTTTTGGTATAAAAATTGATTTCCCGGAAGCTGTTTTTAGACCGGTGATCACAATTTCTCTAAAACCGCTTCACCAATCTTTCTGAAACTTTGTAGGTTTCTTCTAGACATTAAAATCTAGTCTTTAATCGAAGCATTTGTTTTTCCAATGCACAGTTTTTATTTTATGGATTGAAAGATGAGTATTTTTAGCTAAAAATAAGTGTTTTCATTCATAAAATAAAAACTATGCATTGGAAAAACAAATGCTTCGATTAAACACTAGATTTTAATGTCTAGAAGAATCGTATAAAATTGCAGAAAAATTGGTGAAGCGATTTTTGAGAAAACGTGGTCACCGGTCTAAAAACAGCTTCCGGGAAATCAATTTTTATACCAAAACATAATATAATAACCTGTTAAAGTGTCCCTCATCTGAATACAAAAACCATTGCATAAACATATCCATGTACTTTCTGAAATAAATGCTCATAGAATCGATTCTTTTTCTACCACCTGAAGGTAGCTAACCCCTTAATAAAAAAAAGTACTAACGTAATGTGTCGTCATGTAAAAAACACTATATTTTCTATTTCCACTTTTCCCACATACCATTTATGAGGACAACGCTGTTCAGTAATAATGCAAACACCACCCATTGTTTCGCGGGTCAGTCGGAGTCACCCTGCGCGCGAGTCCAAGGGCTACCTCCTGTACCCTCCCGTCTCAGGAAATACCAGTTGCCGAAATACCTCTCTTCAAGAGAGTGGCCGTTTGGGAGGGATGCAGGGCAGATTGGTTAGATTAGGACCAATCGGACTTCAAGCACACCTTTTCTCGCACGGAATACGTCAACGCGTGCTTTTGTTTTGAAATTCGAGCGCGTGTTTATACTCGAGAGATAAGGAATCTGTCTTTAATTTGAAGGAAGGACGACGCAGGCGGGACCACGCGCTTTCAGCGAACTACCCCTTTTCTTCCTGTGTCTCCCCGCGAGGCGTATGGATTGTGGGTAATACTTTCTAATTGCTATATTTGGTGGCATCTTTCTCACGTGCGTCGAGACAAAAGCGGGCTCAGAGCCAGGCAAAAATTCATTCATTCTTTACGATGGGTAATTTATTATTTTTCAAGGAACGTTTGGACAACATCTGTTTGCCAGATTTCTAAAGGGCAGTAAAAGAACTTTAAGAATTTTAGACATTGTTCAGTCCGTGCTAATCCGTATATTGCTGTGTCGTCGGGTAGTACTTACGATGGTTTCGGACCCACACGTAGGTACTGTTGTTAATCGCCACGCCGACTCACGGGACAATACGGCCATAAACCGCGACCTTAGCGAAACGGTCCGGCCGATCAGCCCTGATAAGTTTTTGGCAACCAGATGTGGCATTTTCCTCCTCTACTTCGTCAAGGGTGAGAGGGTTCCACCTCTACGAACGAATTCACGCAGGGAAGGTCCCCCCTTTTCGAGGAACGGTGTTCCCAATGTGTGTTTCATAATTATATTAAAACTACAATTACTTTCATGCATATGAAAAAGATGTCACCAATATAGCAATTAAAAAGTATTGTCCACCATCAATACGCCACCTAGAGGCTGGAGGGACGCAGGAAGAAAAGGGGTTGCCCGCTGACTGCGCGTGTTCCCGCCTGAATCGTCTTCCCTTCAAATTAAAGACGGATCCCATATCTTTCGAGTAATCACGCGCTCCAATATCAAAACAAAAGCAGGCACAGACGTATGCACTGCGAGAAAGGGTGAGGCGTAGGGAGGAGATTATATTATGATCAATCCGACCTGCATTCGTTGCAGACGCAATGTTTCCACCTCTTCATAGTAATATTTCCTCTGTATGGCCCACCTTTTCTCGCAGCGCATATGTCAGTGCGTCCTTTTGTTTTGATATTGTAGCGCGTGTTTATAATGAAGAGATAAGGGATCCGACTCCAAGTCGAAGGGAAGATGTCACAGGCGGGATCACGTGCAGTCAGCGAACACCCCTTTTCTTCCTGTGTCTCTCCGCGCGGCGTATTGATGTTGGATGTTGACCGACCAGGCTGATCGGCCGGAGCGTCTCGCCAGGGTCGCGGTTTATGACCGTATTGCCCCGCGAGTCGGCGGTGGACAATGGTGAGTACGGGTGCGAAGTCACCACGTGTATACCGAGCACCGACAGAGCAATATACGGATTAACACAAAGTCGCGCTTTTGTTCACAACGCATAATCTTCAAATCCTTAATGATGGCGAAGGTACGTTCTTGATTGGCCTTTAGAAATCTGTCGAAGCCGTTTTCAAAAATACGGAATTGCCGACCATAAACGAGAAATGAAGTTTCGCATCGCTCTGAACTGTTGCCTCTCAGAGCCCTCTTCGTTTGGGATAATTATGGACATACCATAAAGGCAAAATACAGAACACAATACCTATAAAGGTCCAAAGTATAATAAAAGTTGAAAACATAATAAAAAGCAGACAATATCTGGCCTCTGTGAAGTTAGCCCCCCTTTTTTTGAAAACATAAAATGTCTTTGTTGTACCAGTTTGTACTAGGTTTGTACCGCGTTGTACCGTTGAGAGTTTTCAAAAATTCGAAACCGTTTTCGAGAAAATGAGAAAAAACCAATTATCAGGCTAGCCCCCCATTTTTGGAAAACTTAATTTTTCGCGATTGTACTGCATTGTACTAGTTGTACCGAACATTGTACCGTTGAGAGATTTCAAAAATTCGAAACCGTTTTCGAGAAAATGAGAAAAGAAAAATTGAGGCTGGCCCCCCATTTTTGGAAAACTTAATTTTTTGCGATTGTACTGAATTGTACTAGTTGTACCGAACATTGTACCGTTCAGAGTTTTCAAAAATTCGAAACCGTTTTCGAGAAAATAGTAAAATAAAAATTGAGGCTGGCCCCCCATTTTTGGAAAACTTAATTTTTTGCGATTGTACTGAATTGTACTAGTTGTACCGAACATTGTACCGTTGAGAGTTTTCAAAAATTCGAAACCGTTTTCGAGAAAATAGCAAAATAAAAATTGAGGCTGGCCCCCCATTTTTGGAAAACTTAATTTTTTGCGATTGTACTGAATTGTACTAGTTGTACCGAACATTGTACTGTAGAGAGTTTTCAAAAATTCGAAACCGTTTTCGAGAAAATGGGAAAAGAAAAATTGAGGCTGGCCCCCCATTTTTGGAAAACTTAATTTTTTGCGATTGTACTGAATTGTACTAGTTGTACCGAACATTGTACCGTAGAGAGTTTTCAAAAATTCGAAACCGTTTTCGAGAAAATGAGAAAAAAAATGTAGGCTGGCCCCCCATTTTTGGAAAACTTAATTTTTCGCGATTGTACTGAATTGTACTAGTTGTACCGAACATTGTACCGTTGAGAATTTTCAAAAATTCGAAACCGTTTTCGAGAAAATGGCAAAATAAAAATTTAGGCTGGCCCCCCATTTTTGGAAAACTTGATTTTTGGCGATTGTACTGCATTGTACTAGTAGTACCGATGATTGTACCGTTCGAAGAAATCGTTTAACTCTTTTGGTTTTCAAGAAAAATCGAAATAACCAAAGTGTCGAGTCGTACTACTGAGAAAAAGAAATTTGTGAAATGTTAAAATCTCTCTGCTGTACCAGTTTGTACTAGGTTTGTACCGCGCTGTACCGTTCCAAGAAATTGTTTAACTCTTTTGGTTTGCGAGGAAAAACCAAATAACCAAAGTGTCGAGTCGTGCTACTGAGAAAAAAAAACATTTGCGAAAAATTAAAATCTCTCTGCTGTACCAGTTTGTACTCGGTTAGTACCGCGCTGTACCGTTCGAAGAAATTGTTTAACTCTTTTCGTGTCCGAGAAAAACCAAATAACCAAAGTGTCGAGTCGTACTACTGGAAAAAAAATTTGTGAAAAATTGAAATCTCTCTGTTGTACCAGTTTGTACTAGGTTTGTACCTCGGTGTACCGTTCCAAGAAATTGTTTAATTCATTTAGTTTCCGAGAAAAATCCAAATAACCAAAGTGGCGAGTCGTACTACTGTGAAAAAAAAATTTGTGAAAAATTGAAATCTCTCTGTTGTACCAGTTTGTACTAGGTTTGTACCTCGGTCTACCGTTCCAAGAAATTGTTTAACTCATTTAGTTTCCGAGATAAATCCAAATAACCAAAGTGTCGAGTCGTACTACTGTGAGAAAAAACATTTGTGAAAAATTGAAATCTCTCTGTTGTACCAGTTTGTACTAGGTTTGTACCTCGGTGTGCCGTTCCAAGAAATTGTTTAACTCATTTAGTTTCCGAGAAAAATCCAAATAACCAAAGTGGCGAGTCGTACTACTGTGAAAAAAAACATTTGTGAAAAATTGAAATATCTCTGTTGAACCAGTTTGTACTAGGTTTGTACCTCGGTGTACCGTTCCAAGAAATTGTTTAACGCATTTAGTTTCCGAGAAAAATCCAAATAACCAAAGTGGCGAGTCGTACTACTGTGAAAAAAAATTTGTGAAAAATTGAAATCTCTCTGTTGTACCAGTTTGTACTAGGTTTGTACCTCGGTGTACCGTTCCAAGAAATTGTTTAACTCATTTAGTTTCCGAGAAAAATCCAAATAACCAAAGTGGCGAGTCGTACTACTGTGAAAAAAAAATTTCTGAAAAATTGAAATCTCTCTGTTGTACCAGTTTGTACTAGGTTTGTACCTCGGTGTACCGTTCCAAGAAATTGTTTAACTCATTTAGTTTCCGAGAAAAATCCAAATAACCAAAGTGGCGAGTCGTACCTACTACTGGGAAAAAAATTTGTGAAAAATTGAAATCTCGCTGTTGTACCAGTCTGTACTAGGTTTGTACCGCGTTGTACCGTATTTTCAAATGATAATAAAATATTTTTCATACTTATTTAGCGCATTATGCATAGCAATATACATATAGGGTATTATGTTTTTCGTGATAGGGGCAGTTTTAGAATAAAAAATGTACTAACAACTATAAGCATACAGAAAGGAATATTTCTTGGACGTTTCATAGTAACAATAATATACGTGAAAGCGATTATTTTATTATTTTAAATTAACATTGAAGATACATAATAATTGCTGTACGTTCAACTCTCAGGTAATAATTTTTTCATCAATCATTAGTATATAGTATATTAGTATATAGTATATGCTAAAGTTGCAACATTTACAAACAACACAACAATTTCACAAATCTAGAGATTTCGACACAATTCCTCTGCAATTAGTACAAGAAGTAGGTACTCGGTGGGATTCCACGTATATCATGTTTTGTAGATTTTCTTTACTACAGACTCCCATTCATATTGCACTATCGAACCAAAATATGCCGGAAAATTTAAATCCTGAAGGATGGATGTTTTTCAAAGGTGTAACAACAGTTCTAGCATCCATGAAATAAGTAACAGAGTTAATGAGTGGAGATCTGAATCCCACATTGTCACAGTATCTACTATCCCATGTACCTACACTGCGTTACTCAATGTACTTCAACCAGAGAGTACGGCCAGTGCAATAATCACTGCAATGTTGTAGCAACATCCACGATACGTTGAAGTTAAATTATATTAATTGTTTATTTCGCTACTGGCTTAGTATCGAAGTCGATAAAGACTTTATTAAATGAAATAATTATTTTATTTGCAGAAACGGTTGAATGACATTATAAGATGTGAAATTTTAATAATTGTCATGCTCTTAGATCCTAGATTTAAACACCGTTTTGTACCACAGGAAGAGCAGCGTACTGCTATTGATAAATGAAGTAACAAAATAGATGAGATTCAAAAAGAAATATGTTAGAGTCCATGTAAAAAATAAGATGTGTTTAAATAATTTTTTTGCCAAATTCGAAAGGTAGATTTCAAAAAAATTGATGAAAATTGTGTACTTTGAGGGTCTACCTTTTTAAAACAATTTTCAATGCGGCAAACTTTGACAACTTGAACGCCTCCTATTTTCACATGCACTGTAACGTGTTTCATTTTGAACAAAATCTTAGACATGGAGTGCGCAAAGTGATCCGTTTGGCGTGAAATGAACAGTATTTACGACATTGTCCATTTCAACCGAAATGGAGCATTTTTAGCCGTATAGAAATAAAACTCATGACATTAATCAATACAAATTTTTTTTATTGTATTCAACAATTAATATAAAAATTTCTTACTCCTCCACCTCCCTGCCCACCGCCGCATCCTCCACCTCCCTGCCCACCGCCGCATCCTCCACCTCCCTGCCCACCGCCGCATCCTCCACCTCCCTGCCCACCGCCGCATCCTCCCTGGTCGCTACCGCCCCATCCTCCTTGGGCCCTACCGCGCCTTCCTCCTTGGGCCCTACCGCGCCTTCCTCCCCGTCCACTGCCGCGGCGTCCACTCCGGCGCCCTTCTTCTCTTTGGAACCCATAACTCCATCTCCTCATCTCTCTTTTCATCTGAAACAATAACATAAAAATTAAATTTTCTATTTCTACCTATACATATAATGGATCCCAAAAATATTCGGACATAAACGGAATAACATACGGTTAAGTCAGTTTCATTAAATGCAATGCTGTATTATTTTATTCATAATATTGTAGCTCTTTGTGAGACAAATTGATACAATATACGATGATATTTCGTTTTATTGAAACTTGTGAAATATTGATAAACCGTAGATCTCCCATAAAATCAAATATTATCGTATAACACATTGTTCAACTCGTCTCCAATAGAGGTACATTATTACGAGCAAAAGAATATAGTATTTAATATTGCATATAATTACCCTATTAAATTCTCTCTGCCAGTCTCCTATGTTAGGGACGCTCGCTTCCGGCTCCCTTATCCTCCCTCCTTCCTCCCTCGCTTCCGGCTCCCTCGCACTCCCTCCTTCCTCCTCCTTCCTCACCGGTTCCTTCCCGGAGTTTTCGTCGCACACATCTTTTATTGCTCGCTGCATCTGAAAATGAAATAATGAATGTATTATTCTATGGCAAATAGTATGATCGTATGAACACACAGGGTGATTCTCTCGCTCACAGTACATTAGGGTGGAGCGAAAATATTTTTTTTCAGATATAAAATTCATGTAGGTCTCAAAAGTTGCCCAAGGTGGTCCATAATCTGGGTTTGAAAGGATTTTTTCTCGGACTTTATGTTTAGGTTGCGTATTGGCACCAAAGTATACAATTTCTATGAAATTTTCCATTTTTTATGAAAATTTTATTTGCTGCCGCTTATAATGGGTATAATGACGATAATTAGGGTGACCGTACCTAGTATATCGCCCATGTTCTTAATATTGCCACTCGCTATATCTCGCAAAGTAAGCACTAAAATTTATCCGTAGTGCACTGAATTAGCACCTAAACATATGTAGGAACACATACTGTAATTGCTGTGTCGGGTGATCAACAATTACAAAAAGAGCAGAATTTTAGAGAATCTTAATAGTGTAACAATTTATTGGACTGCCACAATGTTATTGTCTAATAATTCTATGAATGGAAGAATATCTACCAGAAGTAGGGTAGACCAGGGTAGATCGAATCAAAATAAGAATTTAGTCCATATTTCTTCCGTCGCGATAGAAATGAGCATTCCGATGATTCGTAGTACATCGCCCCTCTCCCCAGCACCTACCACAATAGCCCGTCAATTATTTGAAGTCATTGTTTAGAGCTGGCATACGGTTTCAGTCGGATGGACGCGCGCGAACGTTACAATTTTGGTCCGAATCTAATCTACGTAATCTGCAATTTCGTATTTAAAATAAAAAGTAAGCTTGAAAATTCTAATGTGTTTATTGTTATTATTTTGCACGGTGTCCAAGTTTAGTATTTGATGTACACTCCTGGAAAAAATTAAAGGAACACTACAATATCCCGAAAATTTTTGTCATTTTCAAAAGGCTGTATCTCCGCGAAAAATGGTCGCAAAAAATATTTAGAAAAGCATTTTAACGCTTGAAGTCTCTAGTTTTTGAAACAATGACTCATTTTTTTCTTCGCCCATTATGATACTGCTTTATCAAGATGGAGCGCAGGAAACGAAGTTTCAGAAATTTTTGATTAGTTTGGACGTATGCACGGACCAAACAAATTTTTTTCAGACAATTCCAAGGGATGTCTCTTATAGAGCAAACATTTCTCTTTAATTTCGTTTTTTGGGTTTTGTTGTATAATTTTTATTGACCGAGTTATTCGCCATCAAAGCAAAGAAGAAACTTTTCACTTTGAACGCCTATAACTTGCGAACGCATCATCGTAGAAAATTTTTCATGAGTGTTTTCGAAAGCTAAGAAATTATCCTTTCAAAACCTTTAGTTGCCAATTTAGTTATTTTTTTGCATCGAATAAAATCCATTTTAAAATGATGCCAAAAATGACATATTTACCATTTTTTGGCAAGTATGAAGCCACTTCAAGGAAAATCAGGGAATCATTCAAGTGTTCACATTTTTTGCGAGTTCAGACTACCAGTGAACACTGTGCAAAAGGCCGGACCAATTATATATTTTTTTCTGTATGTCCTCGATGGTCTAACATGCGATAGGTATGGTCTGAAAAATTGAAGGATCGCCTGTTTTACGTTACGTTTCTCTGTAAAACCCTTTCTTTTGTTCTCGCGGCTTTTGAACAATTGTTGCAGGTTTTTTTTTGTTAGTTCAACGTCATTTTAGTAAAAAGAAAAGATGTTTATCCAATCTCTTTGCAATGACAAAAACTGTACTTCAATAATTGGCATTAGCACCACCGAAAGCGCGTCACGAGTTAAAATTTTTGAAATCTTTTCTTTTTACTAAATTGACGTTGAACTAACAAAAAAAACGTGCAACAATCGTTCAAAAGCCGCGAGAACAAAAGAAAGGGTTTTACAGAGAAACATAACGTAAAACAGGCGATCCTTCAATTTTTCAGACCATACCTATCGCATGTTAGACCATCGAGGACATACGGAAAAAAATATGTAATTGGTCCAGCCTTTTGCACAGTGTTCACTGGTAGTCTTAACTCGCAAAAAATGTGAACACTTGAATGATTCCCTGATTTTCCTTGAAGTGGCTTCATACTTGCCAAAAAATGGTAAATATGTCATTTTTGGCATCATTTTAAAATGGATTTTATTCGATGCAAAAAAATAACTAAATTGGCAACTAAAGGTTTTGAAAGGATAATTTCTTAGCTTTCGAAAACACTCATGAAAAATTTTCTACGATGATGCGTTCGCAAGTTATAGGCGTTCAAAGTGAAACCTTTCTTCTTTGCTTTGATGGCGAATAACTCGGTCAATAAAAATTATACAACAAAACCCAAAAAACGAAATTAAAGAGAAATGTTTGCTCTATAAGAGACATCCCTTGGAATTGTCTGAAAAAAATTTGTTTGGTCCGTGCATACGTCCAAACTAATCAAAAATTTCTGAAACTTCGTTTCCTGCGCTCCATCTTGATAAAGCAGTGTCATAATGGACGAAGAAAAAAAAATGAGTCATTGTTTCAAAAACTAGAGACTTCAAGCGTTAAAATGCTTTTTCTAAATATTTTTTGCGACCATTTTTCGCGGAAATACAGCCTTTTGAAAATGACAAAAATTTTCGGGATATTGTAGTGTTCCTTACATTTTTGCCAGAAGTGTATTTTACCTTCGAAATACTTATATATGGGTCTAATCGGATCACTTCATCTGGGGCGAATCAGATCACTCTTTTTTTCATTTGGATATTTTTATGATTATAAATATGATAATTGTTTATATACAGATGATTCGTACGTACATAAAAATGAGCAATCAGGGATCATGGTGTTCCCCCCAAAATAGAGGAAGCTGTGATAAAAATTGAATTTAAATAAATGACGAAAAAAATATATAAATGAATAGTCTTAAGAAGATGGTATTGTATCTACTGTGGTGAAAAATTAATTCATCCACTTTCAGCAGATTGACTGAGAAATGTGGTGCCACGAGAATTTTGCTGATAGAGGCGGCAAAAAAACGAAAATATCCTTCCGATCTGTGTGCTATGCAGTGTCACTTGACTTCACTGTCATTAAATTCCTTTTTTTTAAGTTGATTCTAAAGATTTTATAAAAATTTCATTTTTTTAGAAATGTCTGGGTTATCCGATTCGCACCAAGTTTCGGGGTGAATTAGGTACGGTTACCCTATGCAAAAAATATGTTTGCGTACAATATTCAATCTTTCGAATGTCTAATTGCAGAGAAGATAATATTTAAAAAGTATCGCGTATTGCTTTTAAGCGAATAGTTTAATTAAAAATATTTTTGTGCGTTGAAATCCACGGAACACAGCTAGAGAATCACCCTGTTTAATAGTATAAAATTTTAATACTTACAGGTGTCATATCGATATCCTTTTCCGCCATCGGTAGAAGCAATCCAAAAATTTCACAATTGAGGTTTTTTTGAAGTGTCACACTGATGGTTATTTGAAGACTGACTTCCGCACGTCAGGAACAGAGATGCCAAGCAAAATTTTCCGTGGTCACTTATTTTGGGAGGGGGAACACCTACAGGAGTGGTGGTAATGTGTGCGTAGTCAGAAAAGTCCCTTCGTCGTCGCTGGCGATTGGCGTTGCCGGGAAGTGGGTACCTGCGAACTATTCGTACTGGAGGGGGAACACCTACAGATCGTATAGTTTGCAGGAATCTACTTCCCGGCAACACTGCTGGCGAAAAGTCCGTTAGAGCCCTTGACTAATTAATGATCAGGGCCGACAGAACCCAGTATGCAAGTTATCTGCCGCATAAGGGCACCAGCCGAAGAGGGCGCTAAAAAGCTATATCGGACGCTGAATAATAAAAGAATCCAACTCCTACATAAACAAAATGTTAATGTAATTCTTTTTTTTGTACACCGTAGAGGCAAAACATATTAAATAGAAAACAGGTGCAAAAAATTAAGGGGCCCTATACATTTTCTTGCATGAGGGCGCCAACCATCCTCGCTCCGGCCCTGTTTGTAATGGGCCTGGCGTCCGGACCCGTCGACGCCGTGCTCGCTTTAAGGGGGGATTCTCGTGTAACAACCCTCGAAATTTATGAATATTTTTTAAAGAAACTATTTTTAATATTGCATTAAACTCTTTTGGGATATAAGGAGGTATTTTTAAACTTGCATAAAATATTTTTTATATCGATCATTCTTATTATTTATTAATTATTATGGAATCATGTTAAGTTTTTCGACGATGATGGCGTCAGGTGTAGCACCTATTACGGTCATCCGACTGCGAAAACAAGACAATTTTCTGAATGTTATATAATTTACGCTGGGGCTGGACCTGAAATTTTAATTTCACTTTTTATTTATAATACCTTTTTCGTCGATATTAAGAATAATATGAAAAAATTGTCTAAGGAAATAACTTACATTTTCTTTCAAACGCTATAACTGTTTCAGTTACTCCTTTATTTTTCTTTAAAGTGGACCAATCCCAGCGTAAACTATCTAAGTTTATGAAACTGCTATTTCTTTTGCAATCAGATGACTGTGATAAGTGCTAAACGCACCGCCAATAAGAGTTACATCGTCGAAGGGGTGAACAAGATTCCACAATAATTAATAAATAATAAGGAGGATCGATATAAAAAAATACTTTCTGCAAGATCAAACGTGCCTCCTTACATCCCAAATTATTTTAATCCGACATGACGAACAGTTTTTTTTTTAATTCTTAAATACCAGTTACTTTGGGGGCTGTTCGACGAGAATCCCCCCTTAAAGTAAACACCATTAAAATTGATTCCGACTATTCGATGGTACTTCCAAATGCAACAAGTTTGGCTTTCAACGAAAGTAATTTGAAAATATTTATTTCCGACTGCTATCGCTGAATTTGTGGTGAGGCGTTAGATTATTCTTTCCGTCCCGGTCTCCTCTTAAGGGGACTAGGCAGTCGAAAAAACTTTTTTTTTATTGCATTTTCCGAAAGTACTATCTTTTCTGAATAAAATGCCGCCTGGTTTCTAGTAAAGTTCGAAAAATTGTAGATTTGGCAGCTAAAAACGTCAAGCGGCAACCTATAGCGTCGCCTTTGCCCAGAAACTTTAAATGCGTTTTCCTCAAAATCTTTTTTTCTCTTGCTTCTTTCCTGATTGTGAACGAATGGAGGTTCAGATCGACTTGAAAAAAATTACAGGATGTGTAAAACATGTGCCATTTCCGGTCAAACCTCTGATATGGTCCGTAAAAATTCGAGATTTTCATCAAAAAATTAAAAAGTCACCGGATGTTAGTAGCGCACAAACAAGAACGGATTTTTCTCGGAAATATCGCCGTTTTTCAGCCACCAATCGCATAATATTGATTTAATGTTTGTTTTTATAGGTTTGACCGGAAACTATGAATCCAACAAATAAGATTCCCACCTTTAAAATCGGATTGTGTTACATTTTAAGACCGATATTAAGGCAAAACGACGGAACAACGTTAGAATGTTTACCCGTCTGCAGCGCCATTTTTAAAACACATATATATTTCTTACCATTTATTTTTCAATCCGCATGGTAGTAATAAACATTGGGTAAAAGGATACATCTGTATGCGCTTTCATTTTTCCACAAATAAATAAAGGACACAGTCTCTTTTTCACGAAAAACGACTGCCTAGTCCCCATAAAGCTGGCTCTCGAGCCGATCGCGTCCGAGTTTTTCCGAGCCGACCTGAAATCAAATTGCCCGCTCATGGCGGTCATGCTTGTAGCCCGAATCGAGTCTTGGAATCCCGAGCAATACGAAAGTATCAGGATCCCTCCCGACCCCGTCCGAAATTTTCCGAGCCCGAAACGTCGGCTACAGTTCCTCTACGAGCTATAGTAACTAGACATGCAGATTTCACGTGTACGAGGTGTACACGTGTAGTTAATATATCCGTGTTCTAATCCGTGTACTTCTTATTACACGGGTACACGTGTATCGAAATATACGGTTTCACGTATATTAACATATGCATATTTTATTAGGTGTCATTACTTATATATAACTATTACTTAATCGTTTGTTTTGATGTAAGAAGCCTAAGGTGTTAATATTTTCTGGGAGTAAACAGTTTCTTTTTTTTTGTTACAATGCTTCCAGCACATGAAAAATATCGTTCCGACATCGGCGAGGTTACTGGAATCGTTAAATATTTTTTGGCAACTTCGGAAATCGCCGGATATTTAATTGTCCCAGTCTTCCACCAGTCGAACGGATCTAGAAATAAGTTTTCTTCGTTCCATATTGTCCACCCGTAACGGAACTCTGCCTTTCAATATTTTCTACAGCCGTGTACGCTTTTCGCTTTATTGCTTTCATTGTTCAATATTTTCTAGCATTCAAATATTTATGACACCTTAGAGTCCTCAAACAATAGGCAAAGGTCCCGTCATCTGGTCGACAGTCGGTCTCGTCCGTGGGGTAGGTACTACCGGAGCACCGAACAACAGGGTCGTAATTCCGTACCTTCAGCAGGCGCTCGCGAATTCGGCGCGGCCAAGTTAATCCTTGACCTCGCATATTTATTACTTTCACGTGCATGCATCACGCTACTAAGGAGTGTCTGACATTCAAATGAAATTGATTACTATTTGGACACAGGGTTACAACTACGGTTTCCACCGTATTACTGTAACCCGCGTTAATTCGACACCTAATAAAATATGGATGTTAATACACGTGAAACCGTATATTTCGATACACGTGTAGGGGAGACTGGGGAGGGTTGATACGTTTCTGAGAAAAATGATTGTGTAAACGAAACTAAATAATATTTTAATGATCTTTTTGCATATGTACATTCAGCATTCTATTCTTTAACAAAAATGATCATAAATTTTTTAAAATGATATAAAGAATGTATTAACAAAATGTTATATTAAAATATACAAATTTCCATCATAATTTGTTTGCTGGAGAATATCTATTACAAATTACGCAAGGTTAAATTACTTTTGGGAGGTATGATACATGTATCAAACCGCCCTTAAATGTATGTCTCATACCTCCCCAAATGTAGAATTTTAAAACAATAATTTTAACAACAGGGTCATTCCACGCCAACTCGATCACTTTACTGCAGATATAAATGACACCCTCGTGATGGGTACGTGAGCTGTCGTTATAGTTTCTACCGTGGTTAGACCTGATTGAAGTAATAGAGGGTGCGAGAGGTACGGCCAGGCGACCGTAATAGCGGAGCGCGCGGATCGCTTACCTGCAACGGCGCGCGCCGCTGTCTTTAACAACTTTCTGCGACGTTGAATATGCAAATTACCAACAAGAGATAGGCTGATTTTATAAAAAGTTCTTCAGCGAATATAGTGGTATTTGTTTCGGATTTTTAAAATCGTGACCTTGAGCCTCAATTTGCAAGAAAAACTTTATTTATAATTTTCGTTATTGTAAAAAATGATTTTTTTAACCGGAATCAAAAATATTCAGGAAGGCCGATTCTTCTAGATTAAAATACCGCCAGAATCAACTAAATCCGACAAATAGTTTCCGAGATAAAAATTCATAAGTAGGTGCAACCCATTTTCACGAAAATAGGCAAAAATCGCAAAATTCAAGGCCCTATATTTTGTAAACAAACTCGAAATTGACAAAATGGTGAATTAAACCCCCTATAATTTGACGAGGACTACAACATATTCAAGTTTGAACAAAATGCGAGACATCGAAGGAAATTAGTGATCGAGTTGGCGTGGAATGACCCTGTATCAAGCCTCCATATGCATCAATCCTACCCCTTGCAACAGTCCTGCAAGAGGTAGTAGGGGGCATGTTTATCAGCCCGTCTCCAGCAGAGTATCGGTTAAGACTCCGCTGATTAGATGTGGAGGAATCACCAAGGTTCCTGAAGGGGTGGTTGTCTTCGCGGACAACCCTTGGTGTGCGTCACCATGTGGAATTTCCCTGACCCGCTGCAGAGAAAGTTCCAGCTCTTTGTGTTACGAACTATAGTAAAAACGGGGACTTCGAACCATGGTGCCTCCTGCCACATCTGGCAATAGCCATAAAATAATTTAGTCTTAAGCCTTCGCGACATAAAACGGATGCGATGGACAGGCTGAAGACCCTAACTAACCACGATGGCCCACAATAAAGACGCCGCAGTAACAAATATGATCAAGATTTTGCTTGAAATGTAACGAATACAGTGTGGATCTTGTAGCAATATATATATATTTGCTAAATAAGAATATATAAAATAGAAATATAACGGTCTTAAAAAGCTCTATTTCGAAATCGATTGTCCGTCCGGTAAGACTGTTGTCCACCAAATTCCCGGTCTTCAGTTCCTCTTCCCCGGGATGTCCCCCGGACCCATCGTTTTCATGTGCGTCTCCAACAACGGAATGTATGGAATCGCAGCAGTGACCATCGCAATGACGAATTAACGTAAAAAATGCGAGCCGTCATGGGCTGAAGCTGAGAGCCAGCGGTCGGTGTTAAAACACGCTCTCAATCTGTAACACATTATGTAATGGAAATACTTAAATCTTGTTTAATAAGCTTACCAAATTTTATCGTAGAATTAGAAGGCGTGAAACATTACCTGAAATATGGTATTTATTGCTTTCTGCTTTTAATACCGATTGTTTTTAATTTTGTAAAAAGTCCGCCTGTAACAAATGATCGTAGACATTTCGGTAAGTGTGGTATAAAAGTAAAAGTTTGTTTCAATACTTCGTGGAACATCATGCATACCTGCGACACGCCCGTACCAGCCTGGCGCAGGTTGACTGAACCGGACTGGGCACCCTTAAGTATGCAAGTAATTTGCAACGTAGATCATCACCTGCACGTTTTCTTCTGTCTTCTGTCTGTCTGCTCCTGTGAACTTAGAAATGGGTCTGAAGAAATTAATGAGTGAATTAAATTTATTATTTCTTTCGCCACTTTCATGGGAATGTTATAACGGCGTCGATACACTCGCGTGATCGTATGATCCGCGAGGAACTGTGCAGACAGTTTTGACCACCGACTACGTCAGTGGTCCTACGCTTTACAGCGCGATGCGACGCCTAATCGTTCAAATTTATTATTTCTTTCGCCCCTTTCATGGGAATGTTATAACGGCGTCGATACACTCGCGTGATCGTATGATCCGCGAGGAACTGTGCAGACAGTTTTGACCACCGACTGCATCAGTGGTCCTACGCTTTACAGCGCGATGCGACGCCTAATCGTTCAAATTTATTATTTCTTTCGCCACTTTCATGGGAATGTTATAACGGCGTCGATACACTCGCGTGATCGTATGATCCGCGAGGAACTGTGCAGACAGTTTTGACCACCGACTACGTCAGTGGTCCTACGCTTTACAGCGCGATGCGACGCCTAATCGTTCAAATTTATTATTTCTTTCGCCACTTTCATGGGAATGTTACAACGGCGTCGATCCACTCGCGTGATCGTATGATCCGCGAGGAACTGTGCAGACAGTTTTGACCACCGACTACGTCAGTGGTCCTACGCTTTACAGCGCGATGCGACGCCGGACCGATACAATAGTTTTACTATTTTTGGAAAGTCGAATAATACGGTTTCCTTACTACATCGTATATACGTACACGGTTAACCTAGCTTGTGTGAGCGCCATCCTTAACATATATACATAAATGTGGCTTTAAAGCTAGCTTCTGCTGTATGTATCTCGGTTTTTTTTTCAAGTCATCGAACTCGAACCAGCGATCTTGCTGGTTTACGAGCGCCGTGTAATGACCAACGGTTCTCATGCTTGACCCCCCGTAATAAGGCACAACACCTGCCAACACGTAATTATCGGTCTCGATTTGTAATGTTAAAGGAAATTCATTTAATAATACACGTCTACGATGATCTTCGTAACTTATCTCAATAAAAATAAATAGTCCGTAAGAATATTTTATATGCACATGCTTGTCGCAACACCGTTCCTGAGATTTTGTATCATTGGTGATTAAACTTTGTAAGTCTTTCAACCCGCTAGTTTGCATCGTGTTGTGATTAATTGGAAATAACACAGACTTTCGATCGGATGTTGATCCGCATATATCACAGCGTGATGTTTTAATCACACTTGGAATATCGATAAAAATTTTTTCACACAAATACGCAATATTAGATGCAGCATCTATAATCTGTATATTATCTACCACTGTTGGTTTGACAAAAATTTCGACGCTTTTTAATAATAATGCTCGCATTTTATAAATGCTGTTACACGGGCCTTTCCTTAAAAATTCTCTTAGAAATTGGAAACATTGTTTCTCGCTATTTTCTATATAGTTTCTTATATTATCATTATAACATGAATGAGCTAATATTTGCATTATACTATCAAAACCACACGTATTTTTAACTACTGTTTTTTTGCTCATGATCGTTAGAATTGTACACTGGTTTCCATTCCTAAGGATTCCAATGCCAAAGGATCTTGCTGCTTTTGTGTTCGGATCCCAATCAGGCCTCGTATCTAAGTACGTTTGATTAACCTTTTTGGGATCGTTTTTGTTGCGCCAATTTTGTTCATATTGTAAATCCTTATTTGAATCGATTGCGGAGTTTGGCTCAGGTGTATCAGCTGTTATAGTAGGATCGTTTCTGAACACAGTAGTCGTTGGTTCTGCTTCATTGTCGTCTTGCGCCACTTCTTTTATTTCAATGTATTCGTCATTCCCATCAGTGTCAGATGTATGTGCCTTTTCTCGAGTTTCATTGTCGTCTTGCACCACTTCTTTTATTTCAATGTATCCGTCATTCCCATCAGTGTCAGATGTATGTGCATTTTCTCGAGCTTCTGTCATTGCTAATTTTGCTCTACCAGAAAACGATTTTATGTGAATACTTAAAAATTTGTCCACGCGCAGCGGTTTTGGTAAACCATTTAATAAACGATGTTTGATATCGTTCATTTCTGATTCGACGGCACTGGAACTAGCGTGTAATTTGCCAAATTGAAATTTCTGAATCATTAACCCAGTATATAATGGAAAATATGGTAGTAAATTAATAATGCTTCTAGCCATTTGCGGGCTATAATATGGATTTATCTCTGTACCATTTTTTTCATTTTCACCTTGATTTTTAATATTTAAGCTAAACTCCCGACACCACGAGAATACCAACGCTTCATCGTCAAAATCTTGTGACTCTAATTCGTGGACTTCAAAATTAGACTCGCACGCGGGATCATCATTTGTTTCGACATCTGCCATTTCCGCGAACTTTTCCTTACCCTTAATGACATTTATCATGTAAATGCGAGCCTCTTCCGATAATGTTTTTTGTCCACATTCGTCTAAACCACAAGTCTGTGCATAACATAAAATTAATAAATGTTTGACGAAGATTTTAAAGTTTTCAAAAGCTGTTTGATTCGTCAGTTGCCCCATAGCCAGTAGATAGAAGGTTTTGACTTGCGGATGAAGAGATTTTATAGGCTTCCAACGTGATACAAAATGCATGTAATGGCAAATGTCGAGTCTTACGAATGAACGTGGCAAAGTCATAAGTGACTCGTTTGTTAAGCATAAAAAACATTTAGATAAATAATCTTTTAGATTTTTACATTGTGCGAAAACTCTCGTTATAGCACCCAAAAGCGCTTTGTCGAAATCACAAGTTATCTCTTGTGGCAGTGGAAACTTAGTTGTGTGAGTGGAACCGAGACGAATTATTTCATAAAGCCAATTTTGTATTGCGTTCGTATTCTGAGTAGAGCTTAGCATTTGGAACACTGGCATTTTGTATGTAGGTGTCTCGGCAACAATTTGGTACAAATAAATGTGTGGGCACAAATTTCCATCAGGCGTACGCAGTTTTTTAACAAGTGATCCAGTGGCATCAATACATATTCTTCGATAATATTGAATATAAACGGCTGTTTGTTCTACTGTCCAGTAATGGACGAAAAACGGATCTAAACCTATAGAGTGAATAGAACCTGGATAATACTTATATTTCATATGTAAAATGCTATTTACTGGATCGGTTGAGGTAATTTCTAAATTCTTGTTTAGTAATTGCTCCTTAGCTTTTCGCAACACGCATGGTTTCGGTAAATGCGGAGGCTCGGGATCACCCATCTCCATCAGATTATCTGCTTCTGCTCTTCGCCACATGCTAGGCAAAGTTTTATTATCGACCATCGTTTTTGCAATTGTTATTCTGCGGCTGCCTTTTAACTGTCTTCGTTTGCTATGTTTGATGGTCGCTTCGAAACCTTCCACTTCGCATTCAAAAACCACTTCTGATTGGGGCAATGGTTTATTTATGATACATCCTGCAAATTTAGCCTGGCATTCGGAACAAGATCCTGATATTTTTAAATATAAACCCTGCTCTGAAACTTTACACCTTTTGAATGTGAACGGACATGGCAGTTTAACTTCTTTATATATAGCAGCAAACAGTACGTCAGACCAAACTTTTCTTTGAAGCGTTGAATACGCTCGATTTTTACCTTCTTTGTTTGCATATTCCACGTTTTCAGGTTTTATTTTTATCCACTCTTTATGTGACAGGATCACATTAAACCGAATTACGTTATTAGAAATGCTCTCCGTCGAAACATCTAAATCAATAAAAGACAAATCTTCTTGAATATTGTGGAAATCTAATACTTTTTTCCAAATATCGTATCGATTCTGCTTGCACATGACATAAATATACTTTGGTTTGAGTATCTGATTCATACGATTCGAAATTTCTGTATAAACTGCGTCACTTGGAACAACAGGCAAGCCACGATTATCAACCAGATGCTTATAATCTTCTGAGAGAATTATATTGAAAAGTTGATCTACAGTATTCATTTTGAAGATCTGTATAATATTCTCAATAATGGGAACCCTGAATGAAAAAAGTTTGGTCCAACTTTCTTAACCGTTAAGTGACTTATAGTACTTACCAAATAGCAGGGCAATTAAATGTGCTGTAGATGTAAACTAGTAACACACATATAACTGGAACTTAATTAACAAAAAATGAACGGAACACCACCTAACACGAACAAAACGAAACACAACCTGAACAGTAACTTTAAAATGCATAAGAAATGCTTAAAACGTTTCACTATGCAGTTGCTGCTTGAATGGTTCTGTTTCAACTGAATGCAGAGAGAAAGTCGAAGGCTTTTCGGCACCATAACATAAACACATGAAGTGTCTATCGTCTAAGAGCAGTTCCTTCGGAGGAACTCCATAGCTCCTTACAGAGCCGCCCTTAGAGTTTGCGGGACCCGCGGCAAAATCGATATTATTGAAAACATCTAATTGACTGTGTTCACACGCAGTACCTAATTAAATTTATATTTATATAAATATATAAAATTGTATACTTACCAAAAGCAGAAAACCTAACATGAAAATAAATAAATAACACACATAAGCACAACAGCACAAAAAAAAGTAAATTGGAAATGAACAAGTTGGAAAGTACATTTCTGTTACGACCGACATTTTGTTGCATGCATGACTGTACCATGTTGCTATGAATGCTTCGGGTATTTATTAGTTTCCAAGATAATTAATAAAAAATTATTTTGACTTGTTTTTACAATTTTGTTTGAATTACATACACGTAGCTGCGAACTCCCCTAACGAGGGGCTCTCTCGTCCCTGATTCCGAATAAATACCAAAATATTTTATGAATATCTCGAAATCTAAAGGAGTCCGGCGGTAACATGTATAGAGAAAAGTTATTTAAAATGTTGATCTTGACAACATATTTCAAGGTCATTAAAGTGGGTGGTGAGGACCCTATTCCCAATAATTTTCCTACATTTTTACGACATTTCTGCCGCTATGATTTCTATCAAGCATTTATAGTTTTAAAAATGTGTGAGAAAAATTGATACCTTGACAACTATACTTAATTCATTTAATTTGTAGAAAATAAAATCCCTAAGCGCGAGGCCCGGGGCAAGGGCCCTGCTTGCTCAATGATACGGGCGGCTTCGCCTCCTTACGAATTTGGGACAATGTGTGCGAACATGATACGTTTAGACCGCGTATAGACTTGAGCACGAACGCGAATGAGGCAAGCCGAGGCAGACCCAGTCATCAATAAATATAACCCATAACCACAAATCCAAACGATTTGAAATCAGCCACTCGCATTCTTTTACGAAAATGACAAAAAGCCGCTGCATTCGGGACGCTAGTCGCATCACGATTACCGAAAAACTAAAACTTTGCATGCGTTCGTAGTATATCACCATCGAAATTGTAGTACCAGAAAAGAATTAGTTTTTATTGACTGTAGCAGTACAGCGTTTAAGCAAACTGTTAAACTGTATTCAGCAATAAAAAATATTTGTAAAGAACTCTGAGCTGTGAAATGTAAATCCACGAACACTAAGAACTAGAAAATAAAAAGTATATACAAAAATTGTAATGCTATACGATTTCATTACAAATGCAGTAAAAAATAAATTAAAATGCACTAAAAACTAAAAATAATTATTTTCTTGTACTACAGTTTTGATTGTGTTAATATCACTTTAAATAAAATCGTGGGGCACGATATTTCATAACAGGATATCAGGGGTGTGCGGGTATCCGACATTTCGGGCTCGGGACGGGCCGGAATATTTCGGGCGGGATCGGGCGGGGTCCCAATACTTTCATATTGCTCGAGATCCCGAAGTTTTTCGGATCCCGAGACTCGATTCGGGCTACAAGCATGACCGCCATGAGCGGGCAATTTGATTTCAGGTCGGCTCGGCAAAACTCGGACGCGATCGGTTCGAGAGCCAGCTTTAAGAGGAGACCGGGACGGAAAGAATAATCTAACGCCTCACCACAAATTCAGCGATAGCAGTCGGAAATAAATATAGTCCTCGTCAAATAAATAAATGTAGTCCTCGTCAAATTATAGGGGGTTTAATTCACCATTTTGTCAATTTCGAGTTTGTTTACAAAATATAGGGCCTTGAATTTTGCGATTTTTGCCTATTTTCGTGAAAATGGGTTGCACCTACTTATGAATTTTTATCTCGGAAACTATTTGTCGGATTTAGTTGATTCTGGCGGTATTTTAATCTAGAAGAATCGGCCTTCCTGAATATTTTTGATTCCGGTTAAAAAAATCATTTTTTACAATAACGAAAATTATAAATAAAGTTTTTCTTGCAAATTGAGGCTCAAGGTCACGATTTTAAAAATCCGAAACAAATACCACTATATTCGCTGAAGAACTTTTTATAAAATCAGCCTATCTCTTGTTGGTAATTTGCATATTCAACGTCGCAGAAAGTTGTTAAAGACAGCGGCGCGCGCCGTTGCAGGTAAGCGATCCGCGCGCTCCGCTATTACGGTCGCCTGGCCGTACCTCTCGCACCCTCTATTACTTCAATCAGGTCTAACCACGGTAGAAACTATAACGACAGCTCACGTACCCATCACGAGGGTGTCATTTATATCTGCAGTAAAGTGATCGAGTTGGCGTGGAATGACCCTGTTGTTAAAATTATTGTTTTAAAATTCTACATTTGGGGAGGTATGAGACATACATTTAAGGGCGGTTTGATACATGTATCATACCTCCCAAAAGTAATTTAACCTTGCGTAATTTGTAATAGATATTCTCCAGCAAACAAATTATGATGGAAATTTGTATATTTTAATATAACATTTTGTTAATACATTCTTTATATCATTTTAAAAAATTTATGATCATTTTTGTTAAAGAATAGAATGCTGAATGTACATATGCAAAAAGATCATTAAAATATTATTTAGTTTCGTTTACACAATCATTTTTCTCAGAAACGTATCAACCCTCCCCAGTCTCCCCTACACGTGTATCGAAATATACGGTTTCACGTGTATTAACATCCATATTTTATTAGGTGTCGAATTAACGCGGGTTACAGTAATACGGTGGAAACCGTAGTTGTAACCCTGTGTCCAAATAGTAATCAATTTCATTTGAATGTCAGACACTCCTTAGTAGCGTGATGCATGCACGTGAAAGTAATAAATATGCGAGGTCAAGGATTAACTTGGCCGCGCCGAATTCGCGAGCGCCTGCTGAAGGTACGGAATTACGACCCTGTTGTTCGGTGCTCCGGTAGTACCTACCCCACGGACGAGACCGACTGTCGACCAGATGACGGGACCTTTGCCTATTGTTTGAGGACTCTAAGGTGTCATAAATATTTGAATGCTAGAAAATATTGAACAATGAAAGCAATAAAGCGAAAAGCGTACACGGCTGTAGAAAATATTGAAAGGCAGAGTTCCGTTACGGGTGGACAATATGGAACGAAGAAAACTTATTTCTAGATCCGTTCGACTGGTGGAAGACTGGGACAATTAAATATCCGGCGATTTCCGAAGTTGCCAAAAAATATTTAACGATTCCAGTAACCTCGCCGATGTCGGAACGATATTTTTCATGTGCTGGAAGCATTGTAACAAAAAAAAAGAAACTGTTTACTCCCAGAAAATATTAACACCTTAGGCTTCTTACATCAAAACAAACGATTAAGTAATAGTTATATATAAGTAATGACACCTAATAAAATATGCATATGTTAATATACGTGAAACCGTATATTTCGATACACGTGTACCCGTGTAATAAGAAGTACACGGATTAGAACACGGATATATTAACTACACGTGTACACCTCGTACACGTGAAATCTGCATGTCTAGTTACTATAGCTCGTAGAGGAACTGTAGCCGACGTTTCGGGCTCGGAAAATTTCGGACGGGGTCGGGAGGGATCCTGATACTTTCGTATTGCTCGGGATTCCAAGACTCGATTCGGGCTACAAGCATGACCGCCATGAGCGGGCAATTTGATTTCAGGTCGGCTCGGAAAAACTCGGACGCGATCGGCTCGAGAGCCAGCTATTAACAGGAGACCGAGAGGGAAAGGATTATGTACATCATTTATATCACTACCAGTGATAAGTTTTTACCTGTTTGTCCCCTGTTGAATCACAATTTGTATCTTAGTATTCATTTACATATATATATATATATATATTTTTTCATTGCTACCAAATAGTCTGTGAATACTGAATATGTCCATATACGTAGTTAAATAAATACCATATTGCAAACTTGGGAGGAAGACTATTTTTAGTTCGACAATATTTTAAAATCGTAATAAAATATTATTTTATATATTATTATTATATATTATTATTTTATATAAAATAATATTTTATTAAATTTATTATTTTATACGTCTTATTTAAATACGTATATGGACATATCCAGTATTCACAGACTAATTGGTAGCAATGAAAATACATATATATGTAAATTAATAATAAGATACAAATTGTGATTCAACAGGAGACAAAAAGGTAAAAGCTTAACACTGGTAGTGATATAAATGATATACATAATCCTTTCCCTCTCGGTCTCCTGTTAATAGCTGGCTTTCGAGCCGATCGCGTCCGAGTTCTGCCGAACCGACATGAAATCAAATTCAGAATCGGGTCTCGGGATCCAGAAAACTTCGGGAAAACAATTATTTTTTAGTTTTTAGTACATTTTAATTTAGTTTTTACTACGTTTTTAATAAAGTTGTTTAACAATACAATTTTTTTTATATATATTTGTTATAGACTACAACGCAGTAGTAAAGAAAATATACGGTGCCACTTAAAATTCGAATTTCTAAAAAATAATCATAAATAAACATGTATAGAAGGAGGCTGGTCTTTCCCTTGCTTTCGCCGCATGCCTCGGGCCGATCCAAAGTTATCGGATCGGCCCGAGGCATGCGGCAAATGGCGCCGCGGCACGTCCTGCCTGGGAACGACACCCGCATTCAGCGCGAATTAATTTTTTTCGACCGATTCTCGGAGTAATTCCGTCATAAACCGCAACCCTGGCGAGACGCTCTGTCCGATCATCCCGGCTAGATTTTGGGCCCAGCTGGTTGTACTTTTCCTCCACCTCGTCAAGACGGTGAAGGTACTCCCTCCACCGACGAATTAACAGAGGGGAGGCCCTTCCTATTCTTCAGAAGTGCAAAGAAAGGGAACTTGTCGCCTCCCAAAATTCTGGACAATGCGTCTACCACCCGAACGGTACACCGAGGTACAAACCTAGTACAAACTGGTACAACAGAGAGATTTCAATTTTTCACAAATGTTTTTTTTCACAGTAGTACGACTCGACACTTTGGTTATTTGGATTTTTCTCGGAAACTAAATGAGTTAAACAATTTCTTGGAACGGTACACCGAGGTACAAACCTAGTACAAACTGGTACAACAGAGATATTTCAATTTTTCACAAATTTTTTTTTTCACAGTAGTACGACTCGACACTTTGGTTATTTGGATTTTTCTCGAAAACTAAATGAGTTAAACAATTTCTTGGAACGGTACACCGAGGTACAAACCTAGTACAAACTGGTACAACAGAGAGATTTCAATTTTTCACAAATTTTTTTTTCACAGTAGTACGACTCGCCACTTTGGTTATTTGGATTTTTCTCGGAAACTAAATGAATTAAACAATTTCTTGGAACGGTACACCGAGGTACAAACCTAGTACAAACTGGTACAACAGAGAGATTTCAATTTTTCACAAATTTTTTTTTCACAGTAGTACGACTCGCCACTTTGGTTATTTGGATTTTTCTCGGAAACTAAATGCGTTAAACAATTTCTTGGAACGGTACACCGAGGTACAAACCTAGTACAAACTGGTACAACAGAGAGATTTCAATTTTTCACAAATTTTTTTTCCAGTAGTACGACTCGACACTTTGGTTATTTGGTTTTTCTCGGACACGAAAAGAGTTAAACAATTTCTTCGAACGGTACAGCGCGGTACTAACCGAGTACAAACTGGTACAGCAGAGAGATTTTAATTTTTCGCAAATGTTTTTTTTTCTCAGTAGCACGACTCGACACTTTGGTTATTTGGATTTTCCTCGCAAACCAAAAGAGTTAAACAATTTCTTGGAACGGTACAGCGCGGTACAAACCTAGTACAAACTGGTACAGCAGAGAGATTTTAACATTTCACAAATTTCTTTTTCTCAGTAGTACGACTCGACACTTTGGTTATTTCGATTTTTCTTGAAAACCAAAAGAGTTAAACGATTTCTTCGAACGGTACAATCATCGGTACTACTAGTACAATGCAGTACAGTCGCCAAAAATCAAGTTTTCCAAAAATGGGGGGCCAGCCTCAATTTTTATTTTGCCATTTTCTCGAAAACGGTTTCGAATTTTTGAAAATTCTCAACGGTACAATGTTCGGTACAACTAGTACAATTCAGTACAATCGCAAAAAATTAAGTTTTCCAAAAATGGGGGGCCAGCCTCAATTTTTATTTTCTCATTTTCTCGAAAACGGTTTCGAATTTTTGAAATCTCTCAACGGTACAATGTTCGGTACAACTAGTACAATGCAGTACAATCGCGAAAAATTAAGTTTTCCAAAAATGGGGGGCCAGCCTCAATTTTTCTTTTCTCATTTTCTCGAAAACGGTTTCGAATTTTTGAAAACTCTGAACGGTACAATGTTCGGTACAACTAGTACAATTCAGTACAATCGCAAAAAATTAAGTTTTCCAAAAATGGGGGGCCAGCCTCAATTTTTCTTTTCTCATTTTCTCGAAAACGGTTTCGAATTTTTGAAATCTCTCAACGGTACAATGTTCGGTACAACTAGTACAATGCAGTACAATCGCGAAAAATTAAGTTTTCCAAAAATGGGGGGCTAGCCTGATAATTGGTTTTTTCTCATTTTCTCGAAAACGGTTTCGAATTTTTGAAAACTCTCAACGGTACAACGCGGTACAAATCTAGTACAAACTGGTACAACAAAGAAATTTTATGTTTTCGAAAAAAGGGGGGCTAACTTCACACAGATCAATATCTGCTTGCCAGATTTCCAAAAGGCAATCAAGAACCTTAGCCGTCATTAAGGATTTCTGGCCAATAAAACCTGGCTAGTTTTTCGGAAACAACTACAGTGTTCCCCGGATTATTGAAATGCTTTTTTCCCCTGATTATCGGGAAAGACCTACACACCCCACAGTTTTGTTTCCTCGCTGCGGGCAGGGCCTGCGGTCCCGGGGAGGCCGCCTAACTGTCAAGAGCAATAAAACCATAGGGCCAGTTAAAATAAGTTAAAATACCCAGTACAGAAAAATAAAATGTTCATATTTTTTATAAATGTTCATGGAAGTATTACCGATGAATTTTTTAAGGTTTCTCGATGAAAATGAGTTCAAACGCGAAGCAATTCGGTCCATTTTTAGTGAACGTCACTACGTTCACTAAATGTTGTAATTCACACACTGGAAAGTGACTTCTTTGCGTTACACACTATGTAATATTGCAGAAGAGAATTTAAATGGCGAATATCAACGACTTCACCAGATTGTAAAGTGTCTGCTGAAGATTGCTTAAATGCAGCCTTCAGGAGAAATTACCTGGATGTTTAGTACTTATATGGTATTATGAGGATTGGCAAATTACTTCGATAATTGCAGGATAAACGTTGTGAGTTAATCACCAGAAGCGTGCTTTTCCCTTAAACCGGAGAACTGGAATTCTAATCGAGTTTTCATAATAAAAAGTAGACTGAATTGCTTCGTGTTTGGACACATTTTCGTCGACATAAACTCACCAACCCATCGGTAAAACTCTCATCAAGGTGTAATCAGTAATATGACAATTTTCATATTCAATACTGAATGACTCAATTCGCCGTCTACCGAGGGTCTCTCGCTGACAAGGTTCAGTTTATTAGCTGCTAACTAGTTTCCCAGCCACGGTTTATGGAGAATTCCCCGGTCCCGAATCTTTCTCGATATTCCGGGGAACACTGTAGTTGCATTAGGCCCAAAATATAATAAAACTTTACATCCTTTACAATAATGTATATCTGAGGTTTCCGCTGTCTACGCGTACATTAAAAACTGTCCACATGTTTCCCTGGCAATACGACGGCAAATGAAATTACAGTTAACACATTCACTGGTCATAATTATTACTTATTAGCCCCTGTGGCCATAGGGATGTCAACATATTAGGACCAATCGGACCTGCATTCCTTGCAGACGTGAAATTTCCACCTCTTCATAGTAATCCCCATAAAAAAAAACCTTAAAAAAGTACAAAAATTACGCCAAGAAGATGAAATCAAATAAATCACAAAAAACAGAAGATAATAATAATCACATAATTAAAAAAAGATGTGAAATTCTTCTTTTACATTAAGTGTTTATGAAAATATATTATCAGTGAAAATTTAACATAAAAAATGCAATATTACGTTTATATGAACAGAATAGATCTTGAAATCTTCCAACCACCTCCACTTACCAAAAGGTACATAGGTATATGTATTACGCAATTACGTTGAAACTGCAGGTTTGCACGCCCTGTTGAAACGCACATCCAGCTTCAATTCCCTAACACACAGCATTCATACATCCGATCATACTCTATGCTTATATACCCGCGCAAAATTCAAGAACAAAATTCTTTTCATTGCAATCATCAAAAATGATCAGAATTATATCACGTTTGGTATCATTTTCATTGCAAAAATTCCAGCAATCCATTGGTGGTACTTGTATGGAAATCTAATATTAATTATAGAAATTCGTATTTTCATTACTGAATGGCCTATTGCTGTCCTTGTCTTTATGACTCTAGGGTCTAGGACCCCCGAAGCGCGTGGTTCGAGAGCTTCGACCTGAGAACTTTTCACGGTCATAAGAAAAGGTCGTCCCTCTCTCAAACGATTTCAGGACACCGTCAGTGCAAATGCCAAAAATATCGTTGTCACCCAAATTTTAGTTTCACCGTACGGATACGGGTTCCATACTGACATCCCTGATACGGCAAGTGTGCGCTGCTCCATTGTAAAGCACGCAAACGATATTTTTTAACACTGACATTGGCGGCACGGAACAGACCTGCACGGAGAGGCTGTCGAATTTCACTCGTCGGATACGGACAATCATGGAACGGAGCAACCGATATCTTTTACGACCACGGTGACGGAACGGAACTGACACGGAACGGATATGTGTGCGCGGACCTTCACGCAGTAAATCCAGAGCTCGATTTTTGTACTCCCGAGGTGTGTCAGTGTCGGCCATCACCATACTGTGCCATTACCAGCCTCTTCCGAAATAGGCCGAGAGCAATCTTGCGCCCTACCTACATCAGAGATGTGTCTCCGCACCCATTAGGCCAGAACCCTATTGTACTCTGAATCTCTCTTATACGACTCCCGCAAGGACGCGCCTTATAGGCCACCCAGGGCAGAACGTTCACTAAATTCCGCATCTCTTCCCGAATACACCGAAGTCGCCGCCATCGCGAGAATACGCTCCGCCGCAACGCCACCGTCCGAGGCACGACGCCGCCGGAAACCAAGACAAACAGAACTGTACTAAGGATCGTTAATAAACAACTATTATTTGTTTACCCGCTCGACTGTTCATTCGAAGAACCCTGACACCCGACTGAGTCGGCAATATCCCTTCTACGTCCCACCGACAACCGTCTCGCAATACGTAGAGGTGAGGTAGAGTACGACAATTTATTCGCTGCTAAATCTATGTACAGGGTATCCCGGCCAGGGATATGCTGGCACACAGCGTGAATGCGGCTTAGCCTAAACCGTAGTCTATCGCGGAGCGCAGGGTGTACGGCGCGTATCGCGGCGCGGGTTGCCGTGCGTGCGGCGCGTGTCGCGTCGCGAGTCGGGGCCGGTAAGGCCCGGTGCAGACGAGCGGCCTGCGTCATTTTGCATTCGCAATACTGCCGCAAAATATACATATATCTTATATATCTCTCCATATACATATATGTACTGCTGGCACACAACGTTACATTTACGCGGCTGCAATATGACGTATGCCGCTCGTGTGCACCGGGGCTAAGGTAACGCGCGGCGCGGCGCGTGATATGCTCGGCGGTAGCGATTCAGCGAAAAGGGAGGGGAGAGATGGTGTAACCGTTCGGTGTCCTGGCGAGCCTACTCTGCCACTGGACCCTGGTCGGAGAGCCTGTATTCCGTTCGCCCGGTGGGTACAGCCCGGGGGCGAGACGGAGGCTATAAGGACGCTCTCGAGAACGGAAATGAATCTGTTCGGGAGATCGATGGCGGATAACGGTCTGCGTCCAGAGGTTGGCTCTCGCCGTGCTACTGGGAACCGTGGAGGTGGAGTGTTAAAAAATGCGCAGAGACGCAGTCTGGCGATGCCCAAGAACTGGTGCCCACACGAGCACTTGTCTTTCGCAAGAACGCGTGTCGGCACAAGAGCGTGGATTCAAACATACGGTCGCTGGGAGAGGCGTACGATTCGTACTGCGCGCTAGGTTGTCTCGTAGAGCGGTGTCTCAGAGGTCTAGGCGTACTCTGCCAAATATGTCTTTGCCCCCGCCTTATATGTCCTCGTCCGCTGATTTTCGGCAGCGAGAGTCACTCGGTGCGTGACCCTCTCGCGCCAATTCCCGGTAATTACGGGCGAGCGGTGGGGGGTAAAGCCGTTGGTGCGGCGCGGTCTCGCCACCTCGGTCGGCCGTGCGGTGGGGGGCAAGATCGTCGTACTACCGCGGTGACTCGTTACAAAGTATTTAAAAAATGTATCTCGTGGCCACTCATTCGAGAATCGCCAAATTTTTCGTAAGAAGGCAGTAAATACGCAATCTCTAAAATTATGTATTGTGTTAGTAATATTTATTGTTTTTATTCATAAACTAAATCACAATGAGAAGAAAATCTCATTAATTATTAAAATTAATTTTATGTATAGTAAAAATAATTAGAAATATTCGTTGTTTTAAACATTCTGTCGGTCATTCATTGGTATTGAAAACAGTAGCGTTCTGCCAGTATATGACCGACTGGTCAAATATTGGCAGGTTAGACATTCATTACAACCAGTAAATGGCTGTGAAGCCTGCTGAGCATGCTGAGCATTTATAAATTATAATTTACAGTTAGTAAAAAAAGTATTTGGACACTTTTTAAAATTGCATAGGTAATTCTTTTAGAATTGGTCCAAACGCCATGAGCTTTTTTGATAAGCTAGGATTAGTTTGCTAAGTGACGTGTTTCGTCGTTTTGAAAAAAATGCAATTGGTCGGAATAGCAAAAAAATAATAAAGGTCGTTTTTTAAACTTTTTTTTTTGTAAGCCTGAAATGAAATTCAAAAAACCCGTTTGTAGGTTGAAGTAAGTTGTCGGTATACATGCCTAAAATTTCATCAAAATCGGTTAACGTTACTCTGAGCTATAAACACTTAAAGATCGCAGAATAAGATCGAGAATCGCGAAATTCCTGAACGGGTTTTTTGAATTTTCGTTATAGGCTCGCAAAAAAAGTTTAAAAAATGACCTTCATTATTTTTTTCCTATTCCGACTGATTATTGTAATTAAAGTTGAATTTAATAATTTGAGTTTATAACAATAGACATACTAAATGTTTTCAAAAATGTGGTCTTCCTTTAAAAGCAATTTGTTTACTTCGAGACATGTATACTACATATCCGAATAACATTAAACTACTGTGCAAGAAATACTACTTAAGTAGGTACTACTGCTGCTTAATTTCGAGGCTTACATTATATGATTTGAAAGTTCAAATAAATATATTTTCTTCAAATAAAATAAAAACTTTAGCCAAGTTTTGGAAAAAATGTATTGCAGTTAATAATAACCTATCATGTTAATTTAAAAATATTTCTGTAGTTATTGCATTATATTTGATTCTTAATTTGTTATTTCAGCCAACCGGTCATTCCCTAGCTCATAACCGGTCATTTAATGGGTGTATGCACTCATTTACTGGGCTTCTACACGTTTTGCATTTTATAATTGATTTTTAATATATTACGATAAGAATAAGTAATTGTCTTTATAGAAATTTCAAGAAAAATAAATTTAAATGCATTTTCAACAGATGTTTTGTTGATATACATAATTATATTCAAGTATTAATCTCAAAGGTCCATAAATTCAACAATTCGGCCATTCACTGGTTGGTTTACCTTAAACCAAATTTAAAAATATAAATTGAAAAAATAAAAATAATAAAAGACAATGCATTGAACATAAAAAGGAACAAATTGAAGTGTTAATGTTAGTTTAGATGTGGAAAAACTTTAACTTGTTAGTGGTATTTATATATTATATGGCAATCTTACGCTGGCATTGAGTTGCAGGGGCCTGAACGAGGAGTAGGCGGGCAAGTACGACGCCCTTGTTGGCGTTGTCGCGTGCATCGGTCGACGCCTGCATCGGTCAGCGGCCTCTGTAAACAGAGGATTATACAATACATATGCGTTGATTAGCTGTTCCGTGCGCGCAAGGTTCCATTAAACAGGGAGGGGTTGATTCGTAGTACGGGTGGGACTATTCGAATAATTTAATATTCGAATATTTTACAAGTATTCGAATGCTACGAATATACTTCGAATATTTCAGTATTCGAATATACTTCGAATATTTCAGTATTCGAATATACTTCGAATATTTCAGTATTCGAATACTATTCGAATATTTCAGTATTTTAAACAATACTAACAAACTCACAACTTTTATTTAGTTTCAGTTGTGAGTTCGATAGTTTGTCAGGGCGAAATCTCGTAAGCTAATTTTGACCCACTTCAACATATCTGATCGGCTTGAAACTTGAAAGAGAAGATTTTTGTCGTTCAGGAATTACCATCCACTCCGCAACACATTCCTGACTCGGACGCACTAGTACGCACTCACTCATACTCCAATCTTACGTTAGTCCATTCAGTTTCTACGAAATACATCAAATTTAACGTACTCTCTAATAAACTAAATTAGTAGAATTTCAATAAAAATTAACTTTTGACCACCCCCACTTTAGCGACAATCAACTCAATTTAAACAACCTTTCATTTTCTACGAAATACATCTAATGTAACTCAATTCTAGGGCCCCCGAATCGACGATTTTTTGTAAATCTGCCATTCTACTCACGGATAATTGTGGGCTAGTGACGAACACGTGGAACCCCACGAGTGCGCAGCGGCTGCTGTTGCTACTGTTACTGCAGCGGCTGCTGTTGCTGCTGCGGGCAGCATGGCCACAGCATCTTTATCGCCTCGGTACAGTGTCTTCGGTGTTGGTAGAGGTGTTCACCCAACAATGCGAAATAAAGTGTCCGCGTTCATTAGAGGAGGGATATTAAATTCGCTTAGACATATACAAGTTGCTCGTGTTGAATGGCTCGCGCCTCCATGGATAACGCCCACTTTTGCTCCTCCTCCAGCAGTATTTTACTGACAGTGAACTAAAAGAAAAGTGTCGTTATCTTTCTGTCTTCTCAACGAACTATAAAACTCACTTTTTCATGGATTGTTAACCCCATCTACTTCTCCAGTAGTGCACAATCCATCCTGGTCGATGTCGTTCCCCTAGTAACACAAAATATTGATTAAATATTTTTTCCAAATATTAAACAAAAATTTACCAAATATTAACAAAATATTTTTTTAGCCACACTGTTTAATATGAAAAAATGTTGATTCCAAATATTATATACACATACTGAAAATGTGAAATAAATGTTTAGAAAATATGAACTAAATATTTGTGGAATATAAAAGAAATATTCAGAATATATAAAGCAAATGAACGAAATGTATTTCGACTTGCGAAATATTGATCACGCTCGGTTCAATCACAGAAAAAGATGACGGTGGGTTAAACAGAAAACTGTTCCGACACTCGTGTGATGCACAAAAGAATGTATTTTATTTTGGATCCAGTTGATCGAAGCGGAATGTAAATAGCTCGTCTCGACGAGGCACAAAGTTCACTCGCAAAACACAAAATTTTACTCGCGAGACAAAAAGTAAAATGGCTCGAAGCCCGAGGCCAAAACGTGTTTATTCGCCAAGAGGTCGACAACAGCAACAACGTGTTTACTCTCTTATCGCGCGAACAAGAAGGAAGCCGGAAGGTCTTTCGCATACCGCGGTAATTCGGCTTGACCCCCTCCCCGCCGCGCCCGCGACCCGAGCTACTCGGTCCACCCGAATCACGGGAGCGAAGAAGACGAGGTGACAAGCCTCACCATTGAAGCTAGCGAAGGCGCCAGATACAAACTATGTGCAACTTAGATCCTAGAAAACTGTTGTAACATGTATACAAAGAAAGCAAAAAATATATATACTGTGACGTCCCACTATTTTTCGCGCGGTGTAAATTAAAGCTTCCCCACAAATACTCCATAACTCCCCCAAAAGTCCCTAAACCTCAACTCTTACCCCTTTTCCCCAACCACTGACCATCTAGGCGATGTACCTTAGCGGTCCCCATCTCGAAATGGTCAACGACGAAAACCCCTTCCCCTCTTCGCCCTATGAGGCACGAATTCCTCCCTCATATTTAAATCTAAACAAGTCCCTCGTCCCAAAAACCCTCTTAAATCGAGACCACGTCTCACCCCTATCTATGACCCTCCAAATACAAGCCCCTCTTACCCCTTTCCAATCAAACCACCCAAAATCAATCCAATGGGTTGAGTATCGCCTTTTCAAACGCCCCATACAAAAACCCCGGAAGTCATATTGCGACGCATATTTCGCGCATGAGTCACCAATATGTTCTATTTATATAACGCATATTTCGTGCATGAGTCACGGTGCATACCGCGCATACCCCTCATACTTCACATTCCAACGAAACATATAAATACAAGGGCCCGAGAGGCCGTAGCTCTCTTCTACGAAAGTATTCTTCCACGAAAGTACGAGAAGTTATATATTTTCAGTGACATAATACTTAAAATCAGTGTACTACGGCAACTACCGTAAGCGACCATTATTAATTACCAATATTCTGCATATCATCACTATTTATATAATTTGTATTATTGCTGCTTATTGCTTTCTCATATTATATTATTGTCACGTCCCGGGTGAGGTCTTTCAGGAACGATGACTATGGGGAAGGAGAAAGACAGGCGCGAATCTAAAATCCAGCACTCTGAGGTTTTGAGGGACTCAGGCGCGAATCTAAAATCCAGCACTCTGAGGTTTTGAGGGACTCAGGCGCGAATCTAAAATCCAGCACTCTGAGGTTTTGAGGGACTCAGGCGCGAATCTAAAATCCAGCACTCTGAGGTTTTGAGGGACTCAGGCGCGAATCTAAAATCCAGCACTCTGAGGTTTTGAGGGACGTTAGGCGCGAATATTAAATTCGTCACACTGAGGTTTTGAGGGACGTTAGGCGCGAATATTAAATTCGTCACACTGAGGGTTTGAAAGGAATTTAGGCGCGAATGTTAAATTCGTCACACTGAGGGTTTGAGAGGAACTTAGGCGCGAATATTAAATTCGTCACACTGAGGGTTTGAGAGGGACTTAGGCGCGAATGTTAAATTCGTCACACTGCGAATTTGGAAGGAATTTAGGCGCGAATATTAAATCCGTCACGCTGAGAGTTTCTGGAGGTGATCAGGCGCGAATATTAAATTCGTCACTCAAATCGACCAGGGAAGGTAAGTATACACTTGGTGAACACCCGTTATGGCACTTCGTGTTTGGTTTGGTTCTGGTAATAGGATTTACCGTTGCATTCGTGCAAAAGAAACCACGCTTAGTTTTTCTATGGATCTGCACGTTTCGTACAGCAATGTGTTTACAAATACTGGAAGCGCTCTCGTGAATCAGCTGTTGCGGCAGCTTGGTTTCGCTGGGAATCTTTATGATTCGAGGATACACACAATAATTCGAAACGAGGTTGAAAACAAAGCGGTTTATTAGCCTTGTTAAGCTTTTATGACAATGCGTGAGGTTTGAGTGTTAACACATAACATTTATATAAATCACAATAAGAAAATATGAATATGAGGTTCATAAATATAACCAAATGAAATTATATAAAAATATTAAGCGTAGATAAATGTAAATGATCGCAATAAGCTTTAGGATATAATGTATTGAGAAATATGATAAGAATAGTAATGAAAATATATATATAGAAAAAGTATTTAACGAAATATTAAATAAACGCAATAAGCAATAGATGGAATAAACGTTATTAATATAAAGAAATATGAGTAAATATGATATAGAAAGCAATAAGCGTTAGTAAAGAATATAATAATGAAATCAATAAGCATTAGCAATACAAAATGATATAGATGAGGGTGATATGCCGTTGAACAATAAATGATAAAAATATTCGCTTACGGTAGTTGCCGTAGTACACTGATTTTAGGTATTTTAACACTTTAATAATACTTTGTTACGAAAAATGTAACACTGAAAGAGGATCGAAGAAAGATCACTGATCAAAAGAGCGATGAAAGAGCGATGAAAGAGAACCCGGCCTCTCAGGACCTCGTATTTATGTATTTCTACAGGAGTATTGCGGGGGTACGCGCGGTAAAGACCTTGACACATTTCGGGATAATACGCAGTAGGACTTCCAGGGTTTTTATAAACGGTATGGCTATTAATAGACATATTTGTGTCACGTACGCCAAATATGCGTCGTAATTAGGTTTCTGGGGTTTCTATAACTGTAAAAGGAGATACTCAACTCATCGGATGGATTTCGGGTATTTTATAGGAAAGGGGTTAGAGTGGCTTGGACTCTGTGAGACGTAGAGAGGGGATTGAGACGTGGTCTCGATTTAAGAGGGATTTGTAACGAGGGACTTGTTTGAATTCGTTTTAGAGGGAATGATTCGTGCCCTGTAGGACGAATAGGCGAAGAGGGTTTTGTAACGATCATCTCGTGATGGGGACCACTAAGGTACATCAGCGAGGTGGACGTTGTATTGATCATCTTGTGTTGGTGACCGCTAAGGTGCAACATCAAGGTGATCGGTGATTGAGGAGATGGGGTAGGAGCTGAGTTTGATAGACTTTGGTGGAGTGATTTTGAGGTTTACTAATAGAATTTGGAATAGGCACGCGCGAAAAATCGTGGGACGTCACATTATATTAATAACGTTTATTGCTTTTCATATTATTCACATTAATAACGCTTACTGCTTTTCTTTATTCTCTTGTATCTATGCTTATTGCTTTCTCATATTATATTATATTAATAACGCTTATTGCATTTCATATTCTATTATTGACATATTCTCATGTACTTCATGTCCATACATATATTGTTATTACTCATCATTTATATAATTGTTATGTGCAAATGCTTATCGTCTAACGCATTATTATATATACTAACCAGTGCTTTATAATAAACCGTTCTCTTATCTTTAAATAACGCTTCGAATTATTGCTTCTATCCTTCGGGCAAACCAAGCTATTGCAACAGCTGATTTCGGTTCGCGAACGTGAGAGTTCTTACAGTGTTTTCGAAGCGTACTTTCGCATAGGCCGTATACGACCATACGGCAACGACCATATCTAAGAAACGTTACAGACTGTTTCTTATATTAATGCAGCGGTAAATCCAATTACTAAGTAAAATACGACCAGTGCTAACGGGTGTTTCCTTGGTGTTGCGATTATAACTAAACCTTCCCTGGCTGTCAGGGCTACGAATCTCGCATTCGCGCCTGCCTCCATTGAACCCCGGGCAACGAATCTCGCATTCGCGCCTAATTCCCATCAAAACCCACGGGTAACGAATCTCGTATTCGCGCCTGACTCCCATCAAAACCCACGGGTAACGAATCTCGCATTCGCGCCTGATCATCCAATAAAATCCAACGGGCAACGAATCTCGCATTCGCGCCTGATTCCCATCAAAACCCACGGGTAACGAATCTCGCATTCGTGCCTGATCCCCATCAAAACCCACGGGTAACGAATCTCGTATTCGCGCCTGAATTCCCATCTCTACCAGTGCTACGAAGCACGTCTTCGCATCAAACCACTCTCCTACAACCCTACAATGTCATATCCCTAAAGACCTCCACCCGGGACGTGACATAATTTTGGTGACAGCGGTGGGACATTCGTCTACCGTTGACAGAAAATAGGTTTTCTGTACACACGGTACCCACAGTGTCCCTACCACTAGCATGTGCATTCAGCACCCACGTCGAGGCGCACTATCGTACCGGAGCCGCAGATTACAGAGCATCTCAGCATATTTGAATGCGCTGATCTGCGTTTCTGGGGGCATAGCGACAACCAGGGACGGCAGCGAGATTTGCATAAGTTGCTCGAGTCTGGTACCCACGGATACGGTAGAAGTATACTGGACCCATTATTATTGTTCGCGTACCACACCCGTCAACTGCCCTCGTTGCAGCAACCCAATAATTCAAGGGCGCCCCATAAGCGAGTGCGCCATATGCGCAGAAGATTACCTACTCTCGAATAAAAGCCACGGACGGTTTGATAATTATTACCACTAGGGACAAAGCACCCTGACCTTTAAATAACGGCTGCCGGACGCCCAAGACATTGAACCCCCCCCCCCCTAAAGCCACGTAAGAAAGTCGAGATTAACGAATTAAACATGTCCGTGTACGGCGAAACCGACGACTCTTGCGTAATAAACCAAGGCGCGGGCCCTTCCACCGACGTTGTAGACACCGCGACCGAGGAATTGATGGGACGTGTGCAATTGTTGCGGCAAAAGCAAGCCGAAATCGAAAGTTTGCACAAAAGGTACGTCGCGAACCCAAACCCGAATACACGTTCGGACGCAGCCACCGGTTCGGACGGCCCCGCGTTGGAAGGTCTTTCCGGTCAAATCCAAGCCATCCGCGAAATGATAGAAAAAGTTCTTGCACCCCCGTCAACGGCAAATAATTTTGCCACTCCAGGTTCCTCCCGTTTCGATAGGAAACCGATAATAAATTCCGACAATATTCCGGACCAGGGTCCATCGCCCCAGGTCAAATTGAGAGACGCCGTAGAAACGGTTCCAAAGTTTAATGGTCACAACATGTCCGTGTTGCAATTCGCGAGAGCCTGCAATAGGGCTAAGGCTCTGGTTCCCCCGCAAGCCGAACCCCAACTAGCGAGGTTGTTACGAAATAAGCTGCAAGACCATGCATACTTGGCCGTTGAGGATCGGGTCTTCGACTCCGTAAATGACTTAGTGAAGCGACTTAAATGCATTTTCTCACCCGCTAAAACATCTGACCACTATCGTGGGGAACTTGCCAACGTTATTAAAGGAAACAACGAACACATATTGGAGTACACCTCACGCGTTAAAGATCTCCGATTCGCTATCATGGAAGAGGACAGGGAATATTACCGTGACTTCGCACAGAACCGCCCTCAGGACCTAGAACGCTTAGCTTTAGACTCCTTTGTTGATGGCCTTCCACCCTATATGAGGTCGAGGCTGCAAGAACACTACTTCGAGACGCTTGACGAAGCCTTCGATCAGGCTGTCCTTGTGGAAAAGAAGATCGACAGGGACCGCCTCCGATTTTCAGAACAGAAGACCCCCAAATCAACCTGCCAAATCTGTAACAAGACGGGTCACGACGCACGATCCTGTCAAAGCAATGCAGGGTCAGCTTCCCAAACTCCCGAAAGGTATCCTCCAAACCGCGCTACGGAATATGGGTACCAAGCACCCAAACCCCTGCTTCCCTTTTGGGACAAAAACCGACCTCCACCTCCGAGACCTACGGAGGTACGCATTTGCAGTTACTGCAAGAAGCCCGGACACGTGACCACGGAATGCAGAAAACGCATCTTCACCATCGACAAGAATCCTAGAACCTTGTGGGAAATGGAGTCGGGAAATACCCCGCCAGGCACCGATGGATGTGAACCAGGTAGTCGGCCAAGCAGGAGCGCACCCACTTACGATACAACCCAGGACACCGGCGATACCGTAAGAATCGCTATCGTACAACTAAACCCAGTTGGTCCGGTGCCATCGGTAATAATTCCCTCACCAGACTTCGGGAAAGTACCCGAATTTATGATCGACACCGGCTCTGGGGCAAATTTGCTAAAAATTCAGGCCGTAAAGCGATTTCAAGACATCGATCCGACGCAGCGAGTGCTATTAAGAGGCATCTCTCCGAACCCTGTCTCCACCCTTGGAACAATAAAGATAACCCTTTTGGGGAACGACGTCATATTCCACATAGTTGAAGATGACTTCCCAATCAAAACACAAGGTATATTAGGGTCTGAGTTCTTAATGGAACGGAACGTATCGATAAACTACTCAGAGAAGCGTTTGGACTTTCATGGAATTTCAATTCCGTTCGTAGACAGGAGCTCAGTCGCGCTACTCGCGAGGCCAAAATCCTCCATTTTCGTACATACAGCTAATCCGGATCTAAAGGAAGGGTATCTACCCCGGCTCGATCTAGGGTCAGTAATTCACGCCGGTAACGCGTTTGTCCGCAACCAGGACGGCAAGTCCAGCGAGATTGACACTCCAATCACCATGCCCACCATCGAATTTGAGGAATTCGACAGAATAATTCCAGAGCCCAAACCGGTACGTCCAAAAGAGACTAAGACGCCGACAGGTATCACTCCCATCCCCGACCTAATAAAAAACAAGTCCCTCATAGCCCAGGATCCGTCCATCCACCACCTCGAGGCACCCGCGAAGGTGCACTCACTCTCACCCCCTGCGCATTACGCCAAATCAACCCTTCCCCTAACCTCCCAAGAGTCTCTTGCGGCTACGCCGGAACCGGAAATAATGGAAAAATCTGAAGAAATCCCTCCAAGGGCAGGACAATCACTTCAGTCAATCTCCAAAGAACACGCGAATCCCGGGAAGAACAACAAGGTCGCTGACGCTGTACCTCGCGCACCAAAACGAATTAAAGAATTCCTTGGATTGACCCGATATTGCAGAAGGTTTATCCCAGGATCCTCTAGAATGACTCGCCCATTGACCTCATCATTGAAGAAGGGCGCACCATTTGACTGTGGACCGTCCCAACAAACCGCTTTTAACCACTTAAAATCAGAATTGCAGTAGGAACCCATCCTGCAATACCTAAATTTTGAGCCAGAAATTCTACTACGGTCCCCCTCAGAAAACATACGAGAACCACTACCTACTATGAAAGAAGGCAACACCTACATATTAACCATACAAGATTTACTGACAAAATATTTCGGGTGCGAGCCCCTTAAACAATCCACGTCAATAAGAATAGCAGATGCATTTATAGAAAGATTCATTTGTCACTTCGGAGCTCCTGGAGCCATCCTCACTTGCCAAGCAGCAAATTTTACTGGCAATTTCACGAAAGCAGTACCACGGAAATGTAAAATGCAACAATTCCGAACCACAGACTTTCACCCACAGACTAACGGCTCTTTAGAGAGATTGCACCTCGTTTTGACTGAATATTTAAAAATGTTAATCGGTAGATACAGTGACTGGGACGAATGGACCTACTTGGCCGCATTCTCGTATAACACCAGTGTTTACGAGGGCACTGGATACACTCCGCATGAATTAGTATTCGGACAATTAACTCGGGTACGCAGTCGGAACACGTGTAACGAGTTAACCCATCAAAAAGAATTCCATTTAAAAACATTGTCGTAAATTAATAGCTTTACAAAATTAATGATATACAAAAATTGCGCCAATTATAACAATGGCTATTTATACAAAGAAAAAATGTATTAAATAATATTAAGCAGATATATTTTTATACAAATAAATATTTTAATACGAATAAATATTTTATTCAAAATACTTGGCGCTGCGAAACCGAAGAAACGCTAATTGTCTTACTATTAATAATTTAGAATAACTCCCTTACAATCTAAAATACATATCATATGTAGCATACAAGAAAGAGAGAAAAAGATTAATGCTATTTAAACACATTTATTCAGTTTAGCAACACCAATTCGGAGCTGTTCGGAGCGCAGCGCCAAGTATTTTGAATAAAATATTTATTCGTATTAAAATATTTATTTGTATAAAAATATATCTGCTTAATATTATTTAATACATTTTTTCTTTGTATAAATAGCCATTGTTATAATTGGCGCAATTTTTGTATATCATTAATTTTGTAAAGCTATTAATTTACGACAATGTTTTTAAATGGAATTCTTTTTGATGGGTTCATTAAAATGTCCGCGATATGAGTAATGGAAGCTGTGAACACTGCATTTTAGCTGTGCATATGTAGTTGTGTCATCTTAAGCGCAGTTGGAAAGCACCTTTATGTACTTGCAGCTCATTTTGATTTCACACCTTTTTTATTTTGTAATTAGTATTAACTTCTATTTTTTGTGATTTATTTGATTTCACGTACTTGCCTTATTTTTTTACTTTTTTGAAGTTTTTTATGGGGATCTCACTTTTTTTTACAAAGATAATAATTCACGTACTTGCCTTATTTTTTACTTCTTTGCAGTTTTTTATGGGGATCTCACTTTTTTTTACAAAGATAATAATTCACGTACTTGCCTTATTTTTTACTTTTTGAAGTTTTTTATGGGGATCTCACTTCTTTTTACAAAGATAATAATTCATGTACTTGGCGTATTTTTTTCACTTTTTTGAAGTTTTTTATGGGGATCTCACTTCTTTTTACAAAGATAATAATTCATGTACTTGGCGTAATTTTTTTACTTTTTTGAAGTTTTTTATGGGGATCTCACTTCTTTTTTCTTCCCTATGCAAATATAATTTGTATCATCATCAACGGCCATGAACGACTGTTCATACTGAAATACTGTGATAAGACTTTATCACAGGACAGAATTAAGGATAAATTCTACATATATGAACGTATACTGAATCTCAATTGCATTATAAGGGTAAATTCAATGTTGCTTTGGCTTCAATTATTAACAAGAATCGACAACAATGCCTAAACGAGTTTACAGGCTCCTCCTGGACGTTCCCGCGTGCACAGAGTATTACATTTCAAAGAATTTGCACCAGTCGTTATATGAAATTGAAAATTGAGGTTCGACAATCAAATTTGACATCACTGAACCTCTATTTTCAGCCAGAATTCCACTATAGAGCACAGTCACATTTTGAATCACCTCCTGGAGGTTCCCGCGTGCACCGAATATTAAATTTCAAAGAATTTACACCAGTCGTTATAAGAAACTGAAATAGAGGTTCTACAAACAAATTTGACATATTGAACCTCTATTTTCATCCAGAATTCCACTACATAGCACAGTCACGTTTAGAATCACCTCCTGGAGATGCCCGCGTGCACAGAATATTATATTTCTAAGAATTTACAGTAGTCGTTACATGAAACTGAAAATTGAGGTTCGACAAGCAAATTTGACTTCACGGGACCTTCCGCTTTCAGTTAGATTTTAACTGCAAAGCACATTAACGATTGGAATCATCTCCTGGAGGTTCCCACGCGCACAGAATATTAAATTTCAAAGAATTTACGTTGGCCATTATATGAAACTGAAAATTGAGGTTCGACAATCAAATTTGACATACTGAACCTCTATTTTCATCCAGAATTCTACTACACAGCACAGTCACGTTTAGAATCACCTCCTGGAAATGCCTGCGTGCATATAAAATTAAATTTCAAAGAATTTACAGTAGTCGTTACATGAAACTGAAAATTGAGGTTCGACAAACAAATTTAACATCATTGAACCTCTATTTTTATCCAGAATTCCACCTCACAGCACAGTCATGTTTAGAATCACCTCCTGGAGGTGCTCACGTGCATAGAAATTTAAATTTCAAAGAATTTACTCCAGTCGTTATATAAAAACTGCAAGTTGTTCAATAGTACATAGGGTATAGGTTACAATAGCATATATAGGTATGTGTACAATGACGGACGACGATCCCTGCCGAATGGTCCCGAGAGTCGACGAATCGACGAACGAAACATGTGTTAGTATCGTTTTGGCTGAAGGTGTGCGTATAACGCGTATACGTATTATGTCGACGAAAATTTTGACTGGAGAATCAGAAGAAGAAGAAGAAGACAAACCTTACCATTTCTGACAGATCCATGAGACGATATTACGATATCTCTGTCATGCGTGGACCGATTGCATTGAATTTGGTCTTATTCGAAAGCTCACATGCGGTTTACATAAGAAAAATGCCATTAAATTTAGAATATATCGCAGGCGTGATGAGATATTAGTGAAATAAATAAAAAGTGAGGTTGGAATGCCTCTGCGACGAGTAAAGGTACACGGTAGCGACATCGACACATATACCGGGTGTCTTTCATGTACTTGGCGTCGAGACGCTACCGCGTCTCTAGATATCGGTGGGACGCGGATCTTCCCCCACCACGCGCGCCTGGCGCGGCCCGCCGCTACCGAGCGCGGCCGCGAGAGGGCCGCGCGCCGAGCGGCTCTCTCGCTGGCGAAATTATCGCGCCCGCGCATATAGGCCAGCGCGGCGGGCCCGTCAGGCAGAAGCTACCATGAGCGATAGGCTACAGGCTAGATTTCTCCCAAAGAGCTCTTGAGTATTACAAGCTGCATCTTTGTGTAATTTTGACCCCCTCCACACCCACGGCTCCCAAAGGCCGGCGAGTTCGCTTACCTTTGGACGCAGGTCGAGATCCCCTGTCAATCTTAGGAGCAGACTTTATCTGCTCTGGAGGACATCCCCCATCAATTTTGCGAGCAGACTTCCTCTGCTCTAGAGTCTTACCCCACGCCCCGGTCAGGACCGCTGGTGGAGACCACAGCCACGGAAACCGTACGACCACCCCCTCCACTTCCTCCCTGCTCACCGACACGTTTGTTACACTGTTAGCCAGCTTGACCTGGCCGGGACTTTTTGTACACGCGGCAACAATAAAACTCGTATACCCACGAACTCGCAGTCATTTACTCGGCGACCCTTGGACTACCGTTCTGAGCCGGCATAACTGCGGCACCTCCCCCGCAACCCCGGTAACCCTCACGAGGAGAGGTTACACACGGTACCTGAACACATTGAAAATGAAACATACCACAGTTGTCCTTCAAAACTGAGTAGGAACCTACGGTACAAAGTACATTTCGATCGCCATATCCGCGTACACAAGAGTCCCGGTTGACCCCAAGCCACGAAAAAAAAAAAGGGTACTCTAATCAATTTTCCGCCATAGATCGTTGCTACTGCAACATTTATTGCAACCACCATTCACGCGGCTATGCCGTTAAGAGGGAAGGAAGGACCATCACATCCCTCCACCCTAAAGTCATCTCATACGCCATTATCAGGGAGGCGCCTTCGCAGACGGTCATCACCAAAGATGACTCCCTCCCCTCCAACATCAGTCACCTGAGAGCAGCTCCAGGAGGCCACTACCCCTTCGCCCCATACAGACCCCCTTTTACTCAATCAAGTCCATCCCGCTTGCAAAAAAAAAAAAGTTCCTTTCCCTCACCCCTGTAAATAGTTCCCTGTAAATAGACCCCCTTACTCCCGTTGGAGATACTTAAATTTATATATATATCGTTTATTTCTTTTTTCCTTATTATTTTTATTTCACGCCCTTTTGGCACACCATATATATTTTTCTTTTCCTTTCACGTAAGCAACAGTTTCATTCATTCAAATTCATTTAAACCTCAATTCTACACAAAAAAAAAAGTTCAAATAAAATACAAAAAAAAAGTTCAAATCAAATCCACCCTGCTCCTTAATGTTAAGAAATGCACGCATTTCTTCATATAGGGGGGAGGTGTGACGTCCCACTATTTTTCGCGCGGTATAAATTAAAGTCTTCCCCACAAATACTCCATAACTCCCCCAAAAGTCCCTAAACCTCAACTCTTACCCCTTTTCCCCAACCACTGACCATCTAGGCGATGTACCTTAGCGGTCCCCATCTCGAAATGGTCAACGACGAAAACCCCTTCCCCTCTTCGCCCTATGAGGCACGAATTCCTCCCTCATATTTAAATCTAAACAAGTCCCTCGTCCCAAAAACCCTCTTAAATCGAGACCACGTCTCACCCCTATCTATGACCCTCCAAATACAAGCCCCTCTTACCCCTTTCCAATCAAACCACCCAAAATCAATCCAATGGGTTGAGTATCGCCTTTTCAAACGCCCCATACAAAAACCCCGGAAGTCATATTGCGACGCATATTTCGCGCATGAGTCACCAATATGTTCTATTTATATAACGCATATTTCGTGCATGAGTCACGGTGCATACCGCGCATACCCCTCATACTTCACATTCCAACGAAACATATAAATACAAGGGCCCGAGAGGCCGTAGCTCTCTTCTACGAAAGTATTCTTCCACGAAAGTACGAGAAGTTATATATTTTCAGTGACATAATACTTAAAATCAGTGTACTACGGCAACTACCGTAAGCGACCATTATTAATTACCAATATTCTGCATATCATCACCATTTATATAATTTGTATTATTGTTGCTTATTGCTTTCTCATATTATATTATATTAATAACGTTTATTGCTTTTCATATTATTCACATTAATAACGCTTACTGCTTTTCTTTATTCTCTTGTATCTATGCTTATTGCTTTCTCATATTATATTATATTAATAACGCTTATTGCATTTCATATTCTATTATTGACATATTCTCATGTACTTCATGTCCATACATATATTGTTATTACTCATCATTTATATAATTGTTATGTGCAAATGCTTATCGTCTAACGCATTATTATATATACTAACCAGTGCTTTATAATAAACCGTTCTCTTATCTTTAAATAACGCTTCGAATTATTGCTTCTATCCTTCGGGCAAACCAAGCTATTGCAACAGCTGATTTCGGTTCGCGAACGTGAGAGTTCTTACAGTGTTTACGAAGCGTACTTTCGCATAGGCCGTATACGACCATACGGCAACGACCATATCTAAGAAACGTTACAGACTGTTTCTTATATTAATGCAGCGGTAAATCCAATTACTAAGTTAAATACGACCAGTGCTAACGGGTGTTTCCTTGGTGTTGCGATTATAACTAAACCATCCCTGGCTGTCAGGGCTACGAATCTCGCATTCGCGCCTGCCTCCATTGAACCCCGGGCAACGAATCTCGCATTCGCGCCTAATTCCCATCAAAACCCACGGGTAACGAATCTCGTATTCGCGCCTGACTCCCATCAAAACCCACGGGTAACGAATCACGCATTCGCGCCTGATCATCCAATAAAATCCAACGGGCAACGAATCTCACATTCGCGCCTGATTCCCATCAAAACCCACGGGTAACGAATCTCGCATTCGCGCCTGATCCCCATCAAAACCCACGGGTAACGAATCTCGTATTCGCGCCTGAATTCCCATCTCTACCAGTGCTACGAAGCACGTCTTCGCATCAAACCACTCTCCTACAACCCCACAATGTCATATCCCTAAAGACCTCCACCCGGGACGTGACAATACAGTCCTTAAAACTACGCCCCGCTTATTTAGGGTTCATCCCGAACAGCAAATATTCTAGAAATGTAAAAATGATATTCAGAATTCCAAAATAAATATTTAAGAAATGTAAAATATATATTTAAAAAATATAATGTAAATATTCAGAAAATGTGAAATAAATATTCAGGAAAAGTCAAATTAATATTTAAAAAATGTAAAGTAAATATTCAGAATTACCTGAAAAATAAGAAATCAGCTATGAAAAAAAACTTTTGTCGTTCGGAAAACCAGTGTAAACGTTAAACATCTGCGCAATTTTTGTATATCATTATATTAATTTACGACAATGTTTTTAAATGGGATTCTTTTTGATGGGATTATATACTTGGCGTTCTTTTTTGTACCTTTTTGAAAAAAGGTAATTTTGTGGAGATTTCACACATTTTGTACTGTTTACTGATATTAATTTATGACAATTTTTTAAATGGGATTCTTTTTTATGGGATATATAATGACCGTAGTATTCTTTATACTATCATTTATTGCTGCCGATGGGTATACACAGTGTCTATTTTGATTTTATTTTATACATACACATGAAAATATGCTTATTTCATTTGCTCGTGCAGCAGGGTTACTTTCTCTTTCAGCTGTTGAAATAATTCTCTTCGTCTGCATCGTTGATTGAAAAATAGGACACATTTACTAATTATTTATAAATCATCACACGTGCTCATATATCCAGATCATTGAAAGAATAATTGCGTATGCAAAACCCTACCTGCAAATTTGTACGCACATAGTCTGACGTAGATCACACTGCATCATCTTCTGCTTCGATTATCTGTAAATATATAAAATCCATATTTTAGTTATTTTAGTTACAACTTAACGTAGAACTTATATATAGAAATAAATAATAATCACCATAAATAATCTATTTTCTTAATAATTCTTAACGCTATGTCTTTTGACAATTTTTGTCTATTTACCTTATTTGACAAATTTCCAGAAACTTGTGCGAAACAAGATGCTCTGTCTATCTATCTACCTATCTGATCTTCTCCGGGCAACCTCCAAGCCTGCAGGTCCCCTTCATTTTTATCATATATATTTCTTAATATAATATAAGCTTTACATAAAATCTCTAAATTGCTGGTATAAAAATATCTGGCAATTTAAATGCAATGCAATTTGTTACAATATATATTATTTTGTTCATGCATGGTACAAATTTAAAGAAACTTATGCGAAAGATGCTTCTCTGTCGAACCTTCTCCGGACAACTTCCAAGTTTGCGACTCTACATACGAAATCGATTTAAAATTTGTTGGCGACTTACCTTGTTAATTAAGACAATAATTTAGTCTCCTACTTAGTATAAAAACTCGTGACATTTTAAATTCCGATAACTTACTTTACTTGACACTTAGCACTTGGTAAGTTATAATGTCTCTGTCTAGCTGTCAGATTACAATTTGTTACGCGATTGGCCGAAACCCGCATCCAATAAACGACGTGCCTGAGAGACATTTCCTCAACCTTTCATACCCCCTCTTGCCTGGAAGTGCAGGACGATAACGAGGACAATGTCGATTCTTAATTTTAAGGACATAAAATTCAGCAAATTGCAACTTCACATCGAAATACCTCAGCTCATAAGGCCCGTAGGAACAAAACGAAGACACTTTTCTCATGTAAATTAAACCCAAGCTATCCATTAAGACCATTCAAAATGTAATCGGATCAGCCGTTATTGAGATTCGGAAATCTCAGTGTTCTTGATAGCGAGTCGTGGCGTAATAGATCCACTATGTGTCTTGCGCTGCGCATACAGGGTGTCCCAAAAATGTCGGAGTTCCTTGAAAGGGGTGACTCAGGGGGTGATTAGAAACAACTTTTTCCTTAGCGAAAATATTGTCCGAAGTTTCGTTTAGGAGATATTAACAAAAACCCCCGACCAATCAGAGCGCGCGCCTTCCGCCCGAGCTCCCGCGGTAGCGTTGGCTACGCGGTAGGCGGCTGCGCTTGTACTACGAACGTACGAACAAGCAAGTCGGCATGCATCGAAGTAAACCGCGTTACACAGCCTTTTTTTAAACAGAATCTTAAATAATAATTGTTTGAGGTGAGAGGACAAGAAATACATCAATTTCATTTTCAAATAAGGCATAAACTAAATGGTAATGTAACAGAAAATGTACGACAAGTGATCGTAATTCGTTATTGAGGTAAAAATCCGTAGATTAATAACGGCCAACATAACTAAAGTTAAAAAATAATATCAGGTGTATGAATAAATTGTTTCCGACTGGATTTACACAATCAGTACAAAGCTACCGAATTTCTATCCCGGTGATGTTCGTAAGCTGCCAGAAAAATGGCGAAAGGTAATTAACAGTAATGGAAATTGTTTCGATGATTGAAATGTTTTCATATTTTTTAAATCAAACTGTTATTGTACCTACCCTAAAATCGAACAGAATTTATTTCTGCACCTAATAATCACCAATAAATTAAATAAAACTCACCCTTTCGGACATTCCTTTCCTTTCTTTTCGGAAAGCTGTGTCACTAAGTAGGTCACTGTACCGATCCTGGTCATCGGTGGACGAAAAGTTTTATGGCAGGGTAGCGCCCGGTGCTCAGCTGATCGCAGGTATACGACACCACCCGAAGGTAAGGGTCGTAACGTCAAGTGCGTCCGGGTTAATGTACCGAATATTCACTTCACTGCACGGCCACTAACACTGATCACTTAATTTATTTTTCATGGAACGTGTTGTTCCTGTGTTATAAAAATTGTCTATCCACACCTCAGCACGTACGATCAGCTGTCTTTGGACGGCCTGCAAAGTTTGTGGTATTATGTTCGTCACCGCAGCGTGAATTCGCACAACGATGTTCAGAATAATTTTGACGCCAAACGCCGAATCGTACCCTAGCTTGGGGTTTGGATATGCGGGTATTCCCGTGAAAACGCTCGCACAGTAGCACTTGCGTCCCCGTTGTTCCGGGCGTACACCCAGAACATCGCGTAATAGGTATTATTGGGCCGTGAACATTTCTGCGACGAGATTGCTAGCTGACTGACAGGATTTTTCCCAAGCAACTTCCTCTACCTCCAAGTAGCTTCTCTCGTTCCATTATGAGTTAACTCCCACCAGGACAAGAGGCTTTAGGTAAAAAGAAACCAGCACATTTTCGAAACACACGTGCTTCCCAGAAGTGCAACGAACGAACCGTCGTACACTTTCACAAAAGCCCGCGCTCCGTCCTTTTACTGCCATTGTACCCAATGCTTCGAGGTAGGCAGCAGACACCACGTGTTTCGGTTCGAAAGGGTCCGAAGAGAAGAGAAACAGAAAGTCTTCGAGTTGCTATAAAGAAGAAAATGCATACCATTCCTGTTTCCCCTTTCCGATATCCTGATTTCACGTCTGCTACGAGGCGGAACCAATTAAGTCATAAATTATCCAAAACTGTAGGCAACCGTTCTCTACCGCCGACTAGCGGGACAATACGGTCATAAACCGCGACCCTGGCGAAATGCTCTGGCCGATCAGCCTGATTAATTTTGGGGAAGCAGAATTTAAAAAGTATTATCCAACATCAATACGCCTCGCGGAGACACACAGAAAGAAAAGGGGTAGTCCGCTGACAGCGCGTGGTCCCGCTTGCGTCGTCCTGTCCGCTGACAGCGCGTGATCCCGCCTGCGTCGTGCTTCCTTCAAATTAAAGCCAGATCTCTTATCTCTCGAGTATAAACACGCGCTCGATTTTCAAAACAAAAGCACGCGTTGACGTATTCCGTGCGAGAGAAGGTGGACTTTAAGTCCGATTGGTCCTAATCTAACCAATCTGCCCTGCATCCCTCCCGAACGGCCACTGTCTTGAAGAGGCCCACTTCACAGCAATATCTCTTGCCCGAGGCCCACCTTCTCTCGCACGGAATACGTCGACGCGTGCTTTTGTTTTGAAATTCGAGCGCGTGTTTATACTGGTGGGCCTCGGGGAGGAGATATTGCTGTGAAGAGGGCCTCTTCAAGACAGTGGCCGTTTGGGCGGGATGCAGGGCAGATTGGTTCGGTTACGACCAATCGGTCTTCAAGCCCACCTTTTCTCGCACGGAATACGTCGAGGCGTGCTTTTGTTTTGAAATTCGAGCGCGTGTTTATACTCGGGAGATAAGGGATTCGTCTTTAATTTGAAGGTAGGACGTAGCAGGCGGAACTACGCGGAGTTTTGGGTAATTTATGGCTTAGTTGGTTCCGCCTCGTAGCAGACGTGAAATCAGGATATCGGAAAGGGGAAACAGGAATGGTATGCATTTTCTTCTTTATAGCAACTCGAAGACTTTCTGTTTCTCTTCTCTTCGGACCCTTTCGAACAGAAACACGTGGTGTCTGCTGCCTACCTCGAAGCATTGGGTACAATGGCAGTAAAAGGACGGAGCGCGCGGGCTTTTGTGAAAGTGTACGACGGTTCGTTCGTTGCACTTCTGGGAAGCACGTGTGTTTCGAAAATGTGCTGGCTTCTTTTTACCTAAAGCCTCTTGTCCTGGTGGGAGTTAACTCATAATGGAACGAGAGAAGCTACTTGGGGGTAGAGGAAGTTGCTTGGGAAAAATCCTGTCAGTCAGCTAGCAATCTCGTCGCAGAAATGTTCACGGCCCAATAATACCTATTACGCGATGTTCTGGGTGTACGCCCGGAACAACGGGGACGCAAGTGCTACTGTGCGAGCGTTTTCACGGGAATACCCGCATATCCAAACCCCAAGCTAGGGTACGATTCGGCGTTTGGCGTCAAAATTATTCTGAACATCGTTGTGCGAATTCACGCTGCGGTGACGAACATAATACCACAAACTTTGCAGGCCGTCCAAAGACAGCTGATCGTACGTGCTGAGGTGTGGATAGACAATTTTTATAACGCAGGAACAACACGTTCCATGAAAAATAAATTAAGTGATCAGTGTTAGTGGCCGTGCAGTGAAGTGAATATTCGGTACATTAACCCGGACGCACTTGACGTTACGACCCTTACCTTCGGGTGGTGTCGTATACCTGCAATCAGCTGAGCACCGGGCGCTACCCTGCCATAAAACTTTTCGTCCACCGATGACCAGGATCGGTACAGTGACCTACTTAGTGACACAGCTTTCCGAAAAGAAAGGAAAGGAATGTCCGAAAGGGTGAGTTTTATTTAATTTATTGGTGATTATTAGGTGTAGAAATAAATTCTGTCCGATTTTAGGGTAGGTACAATAACAGTTTGATTTAAAAAATATGAAAACATTTCAATCATCGAAACAATTTCCATTACTGTTAATTACCTTTCGCCATTTTTCTGGCAGCTTACGAACATCACCGCGATAGAAATTCGGTAGCTTTGTACTGATTATGTAAATCCAGTCGGAAACAATTTATTCATACACCTGATATTATTTTTTAACTTTAGTTATGTTGGCCGTTATTAATCTACGGATTTTTACCTCAATAACGAATTACGATCACTTGTCGTACATTTTCTGTTACATTACCATTTAGTTTATGCCTTATTTGAAAATGAAATTTATGTATTTCTTGTCCTCTCACCTCAAACAATTATTATTTAAGATTCGGTTTAAAAAAAGTCTGTGTAACGCGGTTTACTTCGATGCATGCCGACTTGCTTGTTCGTACGTTCGTAGTACAAGCGCAGCCGCCTACCGCGTAGCCAACGCTACCGCGGGAGCTCGGGCGGAAGGCGCGCGCTCTGATTGGTCGGGGGTTTTTGTTAATATCTCCTAAACGAAACTTCGGACAATATTTTCGCTAAGGAAAAAGTTGTTTCAAATCACCCCCTGAGTCACCCCTTTCAAGGAACTCCGACATTTTTGGGACACCCTGTATACCTAAATATACTTGGCGCGAGACACTACCGTGCTTAGAGCATATAAACACGGAGGAAGCATGCAATGGGCGAAAATGTAGACGGCGATAGAAAGAAAAAGATATACATTGGGGACACCTCCTCTCTCTCTAGCGCCAGGGGCGACAGTGTTTTTCTTTTAATGTTAGAAAGAGAGAGGGTGTCCCCCATGTTTATCTTTTTCTTTCTATCGCCGTCTACATTTTCGCCTATTGCATGCTTCCTCCATGTTTATATGCTTGTAACGTTCTCGAACGAGACGTTGCCGTTAGTTACAGGAAGTTCCACAAGTAGAGCGGTTTACCTGTAGAATAGTGGGATTGGTTCGGGTGGCGTGCGATAAAGAAATGAATTTCACGAACGAGAGTCCTTCTTTTAACAGTAAATAACAAAAATAGTTTATTCAAAAATTATAGTGTGACGTAATGTCATGAAATTATAATGTAATTAACAAAAATGACTCGTTGGTCGGTAACACAGAATACTGTTTGATTTTTCGTTCGCGACGCTAGGTCGGTAAGTGATAGAACGCAAACTAACTTAAATGTCGCCTCGTTTGTTCGGTCAAGGAATATGAGACGATCTCTAGTCGAAATGAAATTATAATTGACGCTTAGTCGAAATAGAAATAATAGTTTACGCTTAGTCGAAATAGAAATAATAGTTGACGCTTAGTCGAAATAGAATTTGACGCTTAGTCGAAATAGAAATAATAATTGGCGCTTAGTCGAAATATAATTTGACGCTTAGTCGAAATAGAAACATAAATTGACGCTTTGGTCGAAATAGAAATATAGAACATAAATCGTGGCTGATCGGAATTACGACGCCTTTGATTATTGAAATATAGGTTAAACTTGTGTATTGGATAAAGGTCACGACACTAAGTCGTTATGGTTTAACACAGAGAGATTGACGCTTTTCTGGTCGATTTAATGTTAAGTGAGAATTTAGAGAGTTCCTTCCTTCGGTATTGGATTGCTTCCAGTTGCCTATCAGCTGGTCCACGCTTTCTAGGATTGTTGCCAAGGTGCCTCGTTCCAAAGCGGCCTCGGTTGTAGATTTCTCGTTGCTTAGGTGCCTGTTCGAGCGGCCTAAGATGGTAGCCAAGGTTTTGATTGTTTGCCTCAGTTGTAGAATGTTATTAGGTAGGATATTGTAAGGAACTCAAGGTGCCTCGATCCAAAGCGGCCTCGAGCGCAGGAAGGTGAATTTTGTTGAGGTGCCGGTTCAAGCGCCTCGGAAAGAAAGGTATCGAATACTGGATTGTCTCTAGGATTGTCTCTCGATGTCCTTTCTTGAGGATCTCTCGGAGCTCTGCGTCGACTGCTGCTGGCGGGCCTCTACTTATACTCATTTGTGGAACTTGGCCCGCTCCAATCACTCGACGCGCTCTACGCGCACCAATTAGCTTGCGTATTTGGTTTACGCAGTCAAGCGTAACACTCGCGTTCACTAGGCGTTCGAATGATCGTACATTTTCACGCATGCGCACTCGATCCGTTCGCGATCTGCACTCGGTTCGCTTGCTCGGTTGAATGACACTGCGCATGCGTTCACTTCACTTAGTTTTTCCACTGACCGCCAGATTGCATCCATCCATACGTGCATTCATGTCTTATAGCTAATACAAACGTCTTAAGCGTAATATAATATAGTATAAAGGTAATAAGAATTAGTATTTAAAGTAAAGGAAAAAGAATTTTTAATGGCGACTCGTCGCGGAACGTTACATGCTCTAAGCTACCGTGTCTCTCGATGTCAACATAAACACACATGATCGATATCGATTAGTCGACCAATTGCTTCTTCATACAACAGGGTAACGCCATGTTCACTCAGCTCGCAAACTCAAATTTCCTTGCGAGAAAAGTAAAAAATGCGAAACGTCTGAAATTGGCCATTTGGCTCCCGCTCGGCAAGCGTAAAAAATCACCCAGTTTCATGTAGATATTGATCTGAAGCTTTCAGATAATTTGTTAATTTAAAACTCTGCCAATATATGAATACACTGTAATTATTTTGCGTTTTTAAATAATTCTTATTCATCGACACCTTGATATTGCCTGGCCACGCCAAGTATTTGACTTCCAGGCCGCGGACATCTAGGCAAATATCTAGATGTTACATTTTATCTTCACATTATTAAAATGGAATGTATGAACACAGCATTTTAGCTGTGTATATGTAGTTGTGTCATCTTAAGCGCAGTTGGAAAGCACCTTTATGTACTTGCAGCTCATTTTGATTTCACATCTTTTTTTAATTTTGTGATTATTATTATCTTCTATTTTTTGTGATTTATTTGATTTCATGTACTTGGCGTAATTTTTTTAGTTTTTTGAAGGTTTTTATGGGGATCTCACTTCTTTTTACAAAGATTGAACTGTATTAACAACCAGAATGAACACATTTCGAAGAAAAATATGTACGCATTTTTAGCATTTCGTGGCCAAGCTTGTTTTTCTACTCGTAAATCATCAACGGATACCCACGTTGTGCCCTTACCCCTTACCATACTCGTGTAATGACCATCGGCAATACTTTTACCTTGGTGGAAAATTGCTGCCTTAAGTTTATAACAGTGATCCCCCATTTGTATTTTAGTAGTAGGTATTGCTTTGATGTAGAAATTTTCCACTTTCGTTGTTGTTGTTCCACTACTATCTTGATCGAACAAATGTAATTTTGCAATCAGAATTTGTTCGGAAGCAGTTATATCCATTTTCTTCATTGTGTTTGAATTTGAATTATCACAATTAGGGCAAGAATCTTTCAGATTTTTCCATCCTGCGAAATTGTGTTTTATTATATCTTGAAATTCAAATGATTTTTTTTGTAACATCTTGGGCAGGGCAAGATGTACCACACAATTTGTAATGATAGTAGTACTTGTGTAATTACACTGTAAACATCTTAATACCGTTGTAATTTCGTGTTGTACTGCATTCTTAATAAGAATCTCATGATCACAAAGAGAGGTAATAAACTCAGCTGCATCATGTAGTTGATTGTTAGCGTATTTTTCTCCTGCAAATGATATTATGTTTGGATTTTGATCCAATTTATATTGGTCCATAAAGACTTTTATAATATGATCAGTTTTTTTACTCGAAAATAAGTTTTCTCTTATGGATGAACAATATAACATACACTGGATTGTGGCATTCGCATAACAAGACACACCATCAGAATTCGGGAGACCTCTTACGTAGTATTGAATGGTATCCACGATGTGATCATTAGTATTCTGACATTCGGATACATTATAATTAGGTACTGCCCAAACAGGATCACGAACATTGAGAACGCGATTTTTAGAAATTGAAATAGGCATAAGATCAGGGCTATATTTTTTTCGCAATCTATTGTACTCTATTATGGCCGATTCTTGTGCCTTTACGGAAGATGGATCATAATTGATAAGATGTAGTCCTTGTAATGTGGTCACCCGAGAAAGAGCAACGTAAATTTGTCCGCAAGTAAATATTGAATTACCTGCTTCTACGACAGCATTCTGCAAGCTTAGTCCTTGACTTTTGTGAATAGTTATACCATAGCTTAGGCAAATCGGAAATTGTTTTCTAATTACGAACGCTCTATCCATTACTTCAAATTTCACACTTACACGTTCTATTATATGTTCTTGCCCCGTGGGTAATATAATTTTCAATTTTTCAACGTCATTATCAACACCTCGTGTAACTGAAACAAGTTTAGCAATGGTACCGTTGACAAGACCTAGTGTAACATCAATATTTCTTCTAATCATGATTTGCACTCCTACTTTAACAATTACGACTCTTGCATATCCCGCCGTTCGGGAGGTATCATCGCCATTTCTCAGACCATCAATACACATACCTTCCCTCTCGCAGGCTTAATTAAACGCTTTGGTTGCAACTCAATGATACAACGATACATATTTGTAAAAACATGTGGCATCTCAAATTTTGACAATTTACCTTATTTGACACTCGCCAGGTTATAACCTGACTGTAAGCTGTCAAAATTTTGAGTAGATTGCATAGTGTAGTGAAGATAGCGATGATTGACGAACGAAACATGTGTTAGTTCGTTTGGGCTGAAGGTGTGTGCGTGTAACGCCTATACGTATTATACTGACGAAAAATTTGGTTGAAGAAGAATCATAAGAAAACTTAATATTTCTGACAGATCCATGAGACGATATCACGATATCTCTGTTATGCGTGGACCGATTTTATTGAATTTGGTCTTGTTTGGGATCGCTCGGCGTCGAGTAAAGATACACGGTAGCGACATCGACACATATACCGGGTGTCTTTCATGTACTTGGCGTCGAGACGCTACCGCGTCTCTAGAAAAAATGTTATTTTCTCGAAACTACGTTCTTCAAATCTGTGCCAATGATATCTCAAAAACTACTCAACCGATTTGAATGAAACTTGGCACGATTATTTCTCACATCACTATCTAGTCCTTATCATATGGATTTTTTGCAATAGCCACAGTTTGGTTTTAATAACTGAAAAACTAATGAAATTAGTAAACTGGTAAAAAATTCATAAAATGAACTCTCTTTTCACGACTCTCGGTGTATGTAACCCCTTAAACAAAATCCCTGACATCGAGTGCAAAAAGTGATCGAGTTGGCGTGGATTGCCCTCTACCAAAACGAGGGAAGAAAGTGCACTGTAGAATTAACATTTCCCTCGCTATGGGTTTCCCTATCGAAGTTCAAACGATGACCAGTTATATGATCCTAAATGGAGTGTCTACCGGCGGGCTAATTAACCGCGGGCCATGGAGCCGTACATGTCATAAAACTATCACCCACCTTACTTCCTTCTTCGAAAGGGTGGGATACCCTTACTTTTCCTCCACAACTTTTCAATAACTTAATTTTAGTTATTTCAGACCTGCGAGTTTAGAGTAATTTCGTTATAATTCGTAAGTTCCGTAAGTTTTTTAATTGTGATTGCAATATGACCTTTCGTGGTAGAACGCAATGTCATCCGGTTCCCGCGTATTTTTCGTATATCGAGAAAGATAATACATCGGAATGTATTATCAAAGTCGGTAGTCAGATTTGCGGGTATAAATGTAAGGGCGATCATGCCATAAACATGGAGCGGCATATTTCACTGAAGCATCCAATGCAATACTGTGAAATAAGTAGTTTAAAAGTGTGTGAGAAAAGAAGAAGGCGCAATAGTGACTCGGTGGACAACGGCGTAAAAAATAAAAATAAAAAACAAGATGTGTGTGTAGTGCGGTTAAGGGACAGTGATGTAATGGACGCGTGTACAGAATTAGTAACTGTCAACGCTTATCCATTTACCTTAATGGAAGACAGTGGTTTTAGAAAGTTATTAAAGCCAATCCTCGCAAGATTGGAAAATAAAATTGTTATAAAGGCGGAGAACATTAAGTTGGAAATAACGGTGCGGGTACAGTGTATTCGGCGCTACATTCAGAACGAAATTATAGGCCGGTTGGTGTGTGTAAAAGTTGACACCGCGTCGCGTCTTGGAAGATCCTTCCTCGGATTAAATATGCAATATATTAAGGACGGTAAAATAGTGTTGCGTACATTATGTGCGAAGGAGATACTCGCGTCTCACACAGCGGAAAATTTGAAAGTAGCAATTAAGCGTGTAATATCAATGTATGGACTAACTTTGCGCAGTGTGTACTCCATAAAAAACTTTAAAAAGTAAAAAAATTACGCCAAGTACATGAAATCAAATAAATCACAAAAAATATATGTTAATAATAAGTACAAAATAAAAAAATGATGTGAAATCCAAACGAGCTGCAAGTACATAAAGGTGCTTTCCAACTGCGCTTAAGATGACACAACTACATATGCATAGCTAAAATGCTGTGTTCATACATTCCATTACTCATATCGCGGACATTTTAATTAACCCATCAAAAAGAATCCCATTTAAAAAAATTGTCGTAAATTAATAGCTTTACAAAATTAATGATATACAAAAATTGCGCCAATTATAACCATGGCTATTTATACAAAGAAAAAAAGGTATTAAATAATATTAAGCAGATATATTTTTATACAAGTAAATATTTTAATACGAATAAATATTTTATTCAAAATACTTGCGTAGTTTTTTTACTTTATTAAGTTTTTTATGGGGATCTCACTTCTTTTTACAAAGATAATAATTCATGTACTTGGCGTATTTTTTTACTTTTTTGAAGTTTTTTTATGGTTTCATTTGCTCATGTACAAACTACGCACGCCTGCAAAGTTTCAAGACAATTGGATAGTTGGAAGTGGGTTAAATTTGAGTTGCCAGATTTGAACTCTATGAACATACAAACAAAGTAGGATTAGCACAAAATCAAATGAAAAACAGTAAGAAATATCATTTCAGCCTTCTATTTTGAAATGAAAATAAGTTACAATAACTCCTTACAGTGGTGCATATATAACGTGGGGATATTGTTTGATCGATGACTTCGTCAGTGTTCGTCATAGCAGTTTTTCACCTTCTTGTCGGTCACCCAATTCCACAATATCCTATTAACAATAAAGCTTGGAATAAAGCTTATAAAAATAAGAGGTGTATTCACACCGCATCAAGACAGTGACAATGCAACTAGTATCGAATAAGTACAATATTATTCCATTGTCTCAGAACCCATCCAACATTGTCCAAATTATTTCCTGAAATCAGAAAACATAAGTAGATTGGCCTTTTTTTGTTATATACTAAGCGTAGAAACTACAAAATGTGTCCGAAGGAGGTGACAGCATATGGCAGAAAGTCTTGTTGCAGGAAATTTAAATGCTAATGGTAATAATTCAGCGAAAATGAACGAAGAGATCTAATATTTTCAACACACAATTTATTGGTTTTGGAATAAAATTAATTTAGTATGTTTATTGATGAACTGAAACTTATTGTTAATGGAAACCTAAAAAATTATAAAAATATCTGGCAATTTCAATGCAATACAATTTGTTACAATATATTATTTTGTACATGCATGGTACAAATTTCCAGAAACTGATGCGAAAGAAGATGCTTCTCTGTCGAACCTTCTCCGGACAACTTCCAAGTCTGCGACTCTACATAAGAAATCTATTAAAAATATTTTGGCGACTTACCTTGTTAATTGAGACAATAATTCAGTCTCCTATGTAGTGTAAAAACTCGTGACATTTCAAATTTGGACAACTTACCTTATTTGACACGTAACAGGTTATGGTGGATTGACACTTGGTAGGTTAATTCAATAGTATACATAGGTATATGTACAATGACGGACGATGATCCCTGCCGAATGGTCCCGAGAGTCAACGAATCGACGAACGAAACATGTGTTAATCTTCCTTTTGGCTGAAGGTGTGCGTGTAACGCGTATACGTATTATGTCGACGAAAATTTTGACTGGAGAAGAAAAATCAGAAGAAGAAAAATCTTTCTTACCGTTTCTGACAGATCCATGACACGATATTACGATATCTCTGTTATCCGTGGACCGATTTTATTGAATTTGGTCGTATTCGAAAGTTAATATGCGGTTTACATAAGAAAAATGCCTTTAAATTTAGAAAATATTGCAGGCGTGATGAGATGTTAATGAAATAAGTTTCAGGTTAGGTTGGAATAGCTCTGCGACGGGTAAATGATAGCGGTAGCGACAGTCGACATATACAGGGTGTCTTTCAAGTACTTGGCGTCGAGACGCAACTCGCAGTGTGTGCTCTAATTAAGAAGGATCCATACGTAGGGATCATCGATAAGGTTAGGGAACTTTGTAAACAATTGCGCCTCCCCTCAATGTCGTAGACCCTAAAGACCCTGGGTCTACTAAAACCGCCGATCGACTGCCCACCGCGTTGAAATTTGACCTACGACATGTGTAAGTCTGTGTATGTTAAGCGAGATTTGTGCCGCGAAATTGCTTCCAATTCCGACGAATTCACCGAAGCGACCTGGAAGCACGTAGAAGAAATTGTAGACGCGTTAGAACCCGCGAAAATTGCGACGAAACAGTTGCAAGAGGAGCAACTCTTAATGGGCGATTTTATCAGAGCACGGCTCACGTGTAAGATTAGTGTTAAGAAGCTCGATACGGTCGTGTCAAAAGCATTGTTAGTGAGTATGGAAAACCGCGAGCATGCCTTATTTAAGAATGATGTATTTCGTGCGGCGATTTTTATCGATCCACGATACAATGTATTATTGAGTGAGCGTGTTAAAACAGCGGCGAAAGAACAATTAGTTTCTTTATGGAAAAGATTGCACGATCTTACAGGAGAGAATAGGGCCCTTTACACGGACGTTCCGGCGCGCGATCCGGCGCGCGGTCCGGCGCGCCTCGAGCCGCGTGACACGCCAAAGTACGTGAAGCCGGATCGCGGCGTTCCTTCGCGCGGGCCAGGAGGTCGTACCCGTCACTACTTAGAGACAGCGAGTTCGGGCTCCCATTTCTACGTCGACTCCAAATGCTTTTTACACGATCCACCGCAGTAGTGTATTGTGTACTACCTGTTCGATGTATATCATCGATAAATTCTGGAAATGGTTTATGACTGAGTTATAACGACTGTAAAATTTTACAAGGGTACATTAAAAAATGTCCAAATGTTTCCCCGACAATGCGGTGGCAAATGAAATTGCAGTTAACACATTCCCTGTTGTGACGATCATAATTATTACTATTGACGGCAATAATCACCATGTCATTGCTCGTTTTAATATAAAAACTATTATTGATAGACGATAAATACACTTAAGGGGGGCATTCTTCTGATTGCTCGTGATGCAGGTAAAATTTTTCACTAACGCTCTTGCGTGGCGCGTTCGAAAAGGTGTGGCGCGCCAGAAAGCACCACAGTCCTGCCCGCGCGCCAGAAAACACCACGATCCTGCCCGCGCGCCAACCTCGACTCCAGAAGAGTTTACATAAGAGACAGAAAAGGTAGTTGGAAAAGGAAAACGGCACTTGAAACCAAGGGCCCGGCACGCGCTTCAGGATTTCCAACGGCACGGAAATCCTGGACCGCGTGCCGAGCCGGCAGCCGATCCTGGCAGCCAAGACCCAGAGGCAACGCCGTCGATAAGCCGTGTCTCGATGATGGGTTTCGAGGACTTCGACCCTCGTGACCAGGGGGGGCCGTACAATGTTATCCCCTAAGACGTGGCGAATCGAAAATTCTACATTTCTCACCGGATCTTGGCGAAAGCGACGTGAATCGTTTCCTTGTGTTTTCCCGATGAAAATGGTCCAAAAACGACACAAATCGGATTGTAATTAAGGAATCTTCATAATAAATTGATTTCCATAACTTCGTTAAAAATAGCCCGATTTACATGAAATTTGGTATAATTTTCATTTGAAAAACGTAAGGAATCCATCGATATCACTTCCATATCGATACGATGAAGAATAAAGAATCCAGTTTTTCTGAAACAGGTATGAATCCTTGGCCGACCGCAGCGAATCGAGGTCGGCGACTCACAGTCGAGGGTGAAATATTCATTACAGCGTATTAAGAAATTCGTTATTCTTCGTCGCATCGATATAAAAGTAACACTAATGGATTCCTGGCGTTCTCCCAATTAAAATTATCACAAATATCATGCAAATCGGACTACTTTTACACAAACAATACAAATTATAAAAGGAGTAGGCATTCCGTGGTCGATGACCAGAACGATGACCAGAACGAGCAAAGATCCTTATAAAAAGAGAATAAATATAAGGAAAGTAACCGTAATAAACGTACTAATGGACTAATTTTTGTACCTATTTAAAAATTATATGAAAAAACTATATACTTAGTGTTCCGTGTTGCGGGACAAAAGCGGGCTCAGAGCGAAGCGAAAATTCGTTTCTCGTTTACAGCGGGCGATTTAACAATTTACGAAGCCAAATTCATTCATTCGTTTACAACTAGGCAATTGCTTGTTTCCGAAGGTTTCGTCGGGAAGCATTTGTCTGCCAGATGTCGAAAAGGGGCAATCGACAATATCGACATCGTGCCGTTTTTCAAGGGTTTCGACTTTCTTCGCTCTGAGTTAATGAGTATATTGCTCCATCGGCGGATTCCATCGCTGACCCGCGGGACAATACGGTTATAAACCGCGACCATGTCGAGACTCTGGCCGATCCATCTGGGTAGTTTTGGTAAGCAGATGTCTAATTTTCACCCTCTATGCTGTGAAGAGGGAGAGGGGGGTTCCTCCTACACCGTCGAACTCATAGAGAGAAGGTCCCTCCTCTCCAAGGAAAATTTGGCCAATCAGCAAGGTTCTTTGCTCGTTCTGGTCATCGTTCGGACCACGAAATCCGAGCATTCTTCATAAAACAAAGTTTTCACAACTATTTTGATTACCGTACGGATCACAGAGTCTACATCGATCTAATCATGATTTTGGATAAGTTACACTCTTGCCGGGCTCCTGGTTGAGCCAGGAATCATTGGTGTCACTTCCATATCGATACGATTAGAGAGTGCGTTTAAGAAATGCCTACTCCTTTTATAATTTGTATTGTTTGTGTAAAAGTAGTCCGATTTGCATGATAATGTGATAATTTTAATTGGGAGAACGCCAAGACTCCATTAGTGTTACTTTCATATCGATACGATGAAGAATAAAGAATTTCTTAATACGCTGTACTGAATATTTCACCCCCGACTGTGGGTCGCCGACCTCGATTCGCTGCGGTCGGCCAAGGATTCATACCTGTTTCAGAAAAACTGTATACTTTATTCTTTATCGTATCGATATGGAAGTGATACCGATGGATTTCTCATGTTCCTCAAATGAAAATTATGCCTACCAACTTTCATATAAATCGAACTATTTTTAACGAAGTTATGGAAATCAATTTATTATGAATATTCCTTAATTACAATTCGATTTGTGTCGTTTTTGGACCATTTTCATCGGGAGAACATAAGGAAACGATTCACGTCACTTTCGTCAAGATCCGGTGAGAAATGTAGAATTTTCGATTCGTCGCGTCTTAGGGGGTAACATTGTACGGCCCCCCTGGTCTCGAGGGTCGAAGTCCTCGAAACCCATCATCGAGACGCGGCTTATCGACGGCGTTGCCTCTGGGTCTTGGCTGCCAGGATCGGCTGCCGGCTCGGCACGCGTTCCAGGATTTCCGTGCCGTCGGAAATCCTGAAGCGCGTGCCGGACCCTTGGTTTCAAGTGCCGTTTTCCTCTTCCAACTACCTTTTCTCTCTCTTATGTAAACTCTTCTGGAGTCGAGGTTGGCGCGCGGGCAGGACCGTGGTGTTTTCTGGCACGCGGGCAGGACTGTGGTGCTTTCTGGCGCGCCACACCTTTTCGAACGCGCCACGCAAGAGCGTTAGTGAAAAATTTTACCTGCATCACGAGCAATCAGAAGAATGCCCCCTTTCTTCAAAACATCTTGCACATTACATCCCTTCATCATTTATCTTAAGTGTATTTATCGTCTATCAATAATAGTTTTTATATTAAAACAAGCAATGACATGGTGATTATTGCCGTCAATAGTAATAATTATGATCGTCACAACAGGGAATGTGTTAACTGCAATTTCATTTGCCACCGCATTGTCGGGGAAACATTTGGACATTTTTTAATGTACCCTTGTAAAATTTTACAGTCGTTATAACTCAGTCATAAACCATTTCCAGAATTTATCGATGATATACATCGAACAGGTAGTACACAATACACTACTGCGGTGGATCGTGTAAAAAGCATTTGGAGTCGACGTAGAAATGGGAGCCCGAACTCGCTGTCTCTAAGTAGTGACGGGTACGACCTCCTGGCCCGCGCGAAGGAACGCCGCGATCCGGCTTCACGTACTTTGGCGTGTCACGCGGCTCGAGGCGCGCCGGACCGCGCGCCGGATCGCGCGCCGGAACGTCCGTGTAAAGGGCCCTAATAGCGAGAATGTGGCAGCGAGCAGTGTCGATGAGTGCTAGAATGAATGTGACGATATCGAGCAGTTATTGTTAAAATCAGAGAGTGAAATAAATTCATCTCCCGCCCAAACCGTAATAAATATTAAGAATATTTTATGTTCGTATCTTTCGTGGAAGCGTGTTTCCAAAGATACCGATTTGTTGTTGTATTGGGAATCCATGAAAATCGCGGAACCAGAACTGTATTTAGCGTGTGTGGTTCAGAGTGCGCCTGCTACACAAGTCAGCGTGGAGAGATTGTTTTCAGGTGTAAAGCATGTAGTTTCAAATCTGCGATATAATTTACAAATGCATGTCATTGATGACATAATGGTTGTTAGATGTAATACATTATTTAAGTCTTAATATTATTAATTAGTGTAAGCGTGAGTGGCTGTACAGTGCAGTGCAGTGCAGTGTAATGTAGTGTAGTATAGTGTAGTGTAGTGTTTATAACAATTGCAATCACCTCCCCATTGGATCGAAACGGAAGAAGAACAGCGGCCTGGCACATGAAGGATTACAAGCGACGACCGTGATAAGTGCATTGTGGCTTCTTCATCACTCATCTAAAGATAAGTTCCATTTTTATTAAGTACAACTTAGTTTCGCCGCAAATTGTTTTGCTAAGACACTGATATTGATTATTTTACAGGGACTACAGAATGGCAACCTACAATCATGACGAGGCCACCTACCAACAGGCACTTCTCCCAACAGCCACCTGGAATATTGAACCCACTGGATATAATCCCCGGCGTGCAAATGTTGCACCCGTACATATTTGTACGGATGCAACATGCGATCCCTAAGGATTCGGTGTACCGTCGAGCTGCTGACACTGAACAAAATGCAAAAACATCCACTATTATATAACATTGTTTTTCTTAATTAATAATTGCGGCAGTTATCTTGAACTGTGACTTACATTAGGCGGCGGCTCAAGTCGCGCACACTGATAGTTGGGTCGGCTTCAACGGCGTCGATGATGCTCTCGTTGGTGCCCAGATTCTTTCTTCTGGGGCTACCTGAAGGTAATTTAATTATTGCTGTTACTCGTTACTTATTCTTTTGGTTGTAGGTATTCTTTTTTATTTACGTTTTGTATTTGTTGTACAACAATCATTTCAGAATGAGGTGTATCGTCAGCCGGTGGATACCCCTGAAGATGCAGGTGCGCTGGCTTCCGATTCTTCGCGCTGAAGCATGCATCAACAATGGCGGTGGCCATGTGGAACAGTTCTTGAATTGACAACAATCGGCCCCTTTCGGGACCACCAATTTTTAGAATGTAGGAACAACACGTTCCATGAAAAATAAATTAAGTGATCAGTGTTAGTAGCCGTGCAGTGAAGTGAATATTCGGTACATTAACCTGGACGCACCTGACACTGCGACCCTTAACTTTGGGTAGTGTCGTATACCTGGGATCAGCTGTGCACTGAGCTCGTCCATCGATGACCAGGATCGGTTCAGTGACCCAGTAACACAGGTTTTCAAGCTGCAGGTGAATTGCCGACAAGTGTGAGTTTTAGTTACATTATTGGCGACTATTATTTCTTAAATTTTACGCAGGCTTTGGCTTATTTCCGGTGATAATTCTAAAAATTTCCATACCTAAATATTTCTCAGAGGTTTTTAAACAGACTTATTCGTTATCAGCAACACTGTTGGCCGTTATTGAATTATGGATTTTTATCACAATAACGAACTACGATCACTTTCCGTTCTGTTCGCAAAAGAAGCCTATTACCGACATCTATTGTCAACTTAGACTAATTAGGTAGGCGGCCAACGGCTTGCTCACTCAGGTGGAGCGTTAATCGCGTCCCCTCCATCGACTCGCGATCCATGGAGGGGGAAGGCACGCGTTTCCTAGAAATCGACCGCGATCTCTGGGAATCGCTCTCTCAGTGCTAGTCATCAGTTGGGTACTTATACTTTCGCTTACGCACATTGCTTGCTCCCTTGCTTTCGACATTGCTTCGAATCTGACTTGATACCGCTTAGCGACTTTGCTTCGCCAGTGCCTTAAGCAAATCTGATTGACTCTTAGACATTCATTAGACTTTATAAATTGTGTGGTTGTGTTAATAACTTTTACTTTATTGTGTTTGAACTCTGTACATTCTTGACTATAAATGTTGTGTTAATTTAATCGCCTAAGTTATCGTACCGTGCGCTTTAATCAATCTAAAATTAAATCTTTTACTAAAATTACTCTAAACGGTTTCCTCGTGCCTGTTCCGATAATACTTTGCAACACGTTCATTTCCTGTTACATTTCCTTTTCGTGGCTACGTTATTAACATAAGGAAATTTACGTATTCCTTATCCTCCCACTTTAAATAATTATTATTTTCGATTCTTCTAAAGAAAACCTTTGTATTCGTCTTTTTACGTTACACATGATTTTCATTAATTTATCCTTTATTCATTATTCACTTTAAATGACAAACAAACCATGACAAAATGTTCGATTTTATTTATTACATCTTTTTCATTTGCCATTCTACGCAATTTCCTTCGATGCATGCCGAGTTGCTTGTTCGTAGTCGCAGCGCGGCACGCGGCCACGCTAGCGCGGGACCTCGGCCGCCAGACTCGGGCTCTGATTGGTCGCTGCTTTTTGTTAATATCTCGTTAACGAAACTTCGGAGAACATTTTCGCAATGGAAAAAGTTGTTTGCAATTATCCCCCCGAGTCACCCCCTTCAAGGAACCGGAGCATTTTTGGAACACCCTGTATAATCAAGCGATAAGGGATCCGTCTTCAATTCGAAGGGAAGCCGACGCAGACTGGGCCACGCGCAGCCAGAGGATTACCCCTTTTGTTCCTGTGTTCCTCTACAAGACATGTTGCCACCTTCGCACATCAGGATGGTCGTAAAATCGATATCAACACAAATATGCGGAGATAAGGACTTCGGCCTCTTTTAGGATGAAACGGTCTCTTTACACGAATTGGTGCCGCTGCTCGGTATTTCACTATACAGTGAAATCAGGTATACATTATCGTAAAGAATGTAAAATTTTAGTATATTTCGGGACTAATGGAACCACTGGTTGGAGAAAAACTAGCCAGATTGATCGGCCAGAACGTCTCATCAGAGTCGCGGTTTATGATCGTATTATCCCGCACGTGGACGGTGGACAACGGTCCGTACAGTTGCGAGGTCGCCATGTGTACCTACCACCCGCTGACAGAGCAATATACGGATTAACGAAAAGGCGGCTTTTTATTGTACTTTCAAATTTTATTATATTTTGGACCTTTATATTGTGTCCTTAATTATCCCAAAGGAAGCAGCCTCTGGGAGGTTTATGGCCGGCAATTTGGTATTTTCGAAAACGACTTCGACAACATCTGGTTGCCAGAATTCTAAAGGACCAATAAAGAACATTGTGCCGTCTTTAACACTTTTAGGGGTACTTCACTCTGAGTTAATTCGTATATTGCTCTGTCGGTGGGTAGTAGGTACCTACATACGATGTCTTCGGACGTGCACGTACCGTTGTCAACCACCGACTCGCGGGACGGTACGGTTATTAATCGCAACCCGGGCAAGGCACTCTGGCTAATCAGCCTGGTTAGTTTCTGGCAACCAGATGTGGGAATTTTCCCCTCGATTTCGTCAAGAGGTAAAAGGTTCCTCCTTCGCCGCCGAATTCACAGGGGGCAAATCCCCTCTCTTTGAGGAATGGTGTTTCCAATGTGTGTTTCATGATTAAATTACAACAACAATGACCAACAAAAATCGCTGATTTCGGGAATTTCGCGATTTTCGATCTTATTCTGCGATCTTTAAGCGTTTATAACTCGAAGCAACGTTAACCGATTTTGATGAAATTTTAGGCATGTATGTAACTTACCTCAATCTACAAACAGTTTTTTAAAATTTTCATTACAGGCTGATATAAAAAACTTAAAAATAGACCTTTCCTTTTTTCGCTATTCCGACAATTTCGATTTTTTTCAAAACGACGAATCACGACTCTTAGGAAATTAATCCTTCTAGCTTCTCACAAAAAATAATGTGGTTTGGACCTATTCTAAAAAGTTGTGTGATTTTAAAAAGTGTCCGAATATTTTCGTTACTCACTGTATGTACATACCTAACTCTTGAGGGGTATACGTTCATGCATTGGCATATATTTATTTTCATGTTACGATACCATTTGTCCAGACGAAATAAACAAGGTGTAACATAGGCCATTTAATGTCGCATAAGGTTGCAAATTACATACTGAGAATTAAACGACCAACGGCAGCCTGTTCACTTTGCACATAATTATGCCAGATATGAGAAAGATGCCACCAATATAGTAATTAAAAAAGTATTATCCACCATCAATACGCCTCGTGGAGAGATACAGGAAGAAAAAGGAGTAGTCTGCAGCCTGCGTGGTCCTCCTTTCAAATTAAAGACGGGTCCCTTATCTCTCGAGTATAAACACGCGGTCGGATATCAAAACAAAAGCACGCGTTGACGTATTCCGAGCGAGAGAAGGTATCCCATAGGAACTTTAGACCTCTTCATAGTAATATAGTAATATAGGTGCGTATCGACTTTGCGAGGATTCTGGAAAGTCTGGAAACTGGTTCCCTCGCCCATGAAAACCATCCTCGACTTTTCAAAGCAGCCTTGGGTGCGAGGCGACTGTCGTTTTTTTGTCATCCTCATAGGTGTTGGGGAACTATCTCTTAAAATAATAATAGAAGAAAAAATTCGTCTGCGCTAGTAAATTTGCCCCCTGGAACTATGCAATTGCGTATAAACATTTTTTTTATTCCCAATACTTTAGGAAATATCTAGCTGTTTACTGTTCCCGCGGGGACTTCCGTTTCCGGTCGCGTGGGTGACAGGTGTGTGTGGAGGTGAGTGGCTGAGTGAGGTGAAGGAAAGGCGAGTAAGGTGGTTAAGGAGGGCTGGAGAGTGTTGGTGAAGGGTAGTGGGGTAGTGAGGAAGGGGCGAGGGATAAAGGGAAAGGGCAGGCTGTACGGTGTGATAGGGATACAGGAGGTATAAGCGAGGAGTGAGGTTAGGTGGTGGTGTTAGGCGGTAGAAGGCGGGAAGGCACGTGGAGAGTGGATAGTGGTGTCATCGTGCGGGAGAGCAGAGAAGTAAGGAGGTACGAGAGAAAAGGCGAGAAGTTTGAAAAAGCGTAAGGTGACAGGCAGAAGGGAAAAAGGGTAGAGGGAGCGAGACGAGGGAGTAAGGAAAGAGGTTAAAAGGATAACCCAACAGGGAAGGGAGAGTAGGGGGTGAAGGGCAAAGTGCGGAAAGGAGTGGAGAGGAAGAGATGGAGGAGAGAAAGGGACGGGAGAAAGGAAAGGGAAGGCTTGCGAGTGAAGAACGGAAAAGAAAAGACAGTACAAGTAGTGTGGGGAGCAGTGTGGGGAGCTTGGATACGTATTGGGGGAAAAAGCGGGAGAGAGGAGGAGGAGGCAGGGGATATGGCGGAGGGAAAGGCGGGAGGGTTCAAGAGGAGCGGGAAGACAAAGAGGTCGCCGGAGAAAGGGGTTGTGGAAGGGGAGAAAGAGATAGTGGAGGGGGAGGGAGGACTGGCGGGAATGATAAGGGTTATGATGTTCGAAATGAGAGGGATGAGGGAGGAAATGAAGAGGGACAGGGAGGAGAGGAAAGTGCTGATGGAGGAATTAATGAGAGAGAGGGAAGAAGTGAAGAAGGAGAGGGAGGAAAGAAGAAAGAGGGAGGAAGAGTGGAGAGGGGAGAGGAGGAGATGGGAGGAGGAAATGAGGGAGGAGAGGGAGAGGAGAGAAGGGCTGGTGGAAAAGTTGGGGAAGTTGGAAGAGAGGGAGAGAAAGCTGGAGGAGGTGTTGGAGAAGGTAGAGAGATGGGAAAAGGAAAGAACGAGGAGTGTGGGGAAGGGCTTGGTAGGGGAGGGGATAGAGGAGGAATGGAGACTAAGAGTGAGAAGGTTAGAGGTGATGCAGGATAAAAAGGAGAGAGAGGGGAGAAGAAACAATGTTGTGGTAAGGGGGATGGGGGGATGGAAGTGACATGACGGGGGAAGTGGGGAGGTTATGGGAAAGGATGGGGTTGGGGGTGGGGGGAATAAAGGACGTGGTGAGATTAGGTAGAGCAGGGAAAGAAGGGGTCGGAATGGTGTTGGTGAGATTGGAGGGGAGAGAGGAAAAGAGGGAGGTGATGGAAGCAAAAAGTAAGCTGAGAGGGAGAAGGGAGAGGGTGGAGGACGACCTCACAGAGGAGGAGAGGAGGGCGAGATGGAAGGTGGAAAGAGAGGCGCAAATGGAGAGGGAGAGAGGAAGGAAGGTGCAGGTGGGTTACATGAAAATGTGGGTGGATGGAAAGGTAAGAAGGTGGGACGAGATAAGGGAGAAATGGTGCGAGGAGCAGGGAAACGATTGAGGTGGGAAGGGGGTAAGGAAGGGGAATGGGGAGGGGGAAAGTAAAAGAAGGGGGGCAGATGGGGGGGTGGCCTTTTGGAATGTGGCAGGATTGAGGAGGAAGGATGAAGATTTCTGGAGGGAACTAATGGAGTGGGACATCATGGTGCTGAGCGAGACCTGGGTGGAGGAGAAAGAGTGGGAATACGTGGAAAGGAGGCTGCCTAGGGGGTTCGTGTGGGAAAAGCAATGGGCCAGGAGGGAAAGTAAGAGGGGAAGGGCGATAGGGGGAATGCTAATGGGGGTGAGAAAGGGGCTGGAGGTGGGAGAGGGGGGAGGAGGTGGGAGGGATTATGGCGAAGAAAGTGAAGATTGGGGGGGGGGTGGAAGATAGTTGGTGTATACGTGAATGGGGACCTGAAAGAGAAGCTAGAGGAGCTAGGAGAGTGGATGGAGGAGAGAGAGGGGGGGTAAGAGTGGTGATAGGTGGAGATTTTAACGCGCGTACGGGGGAGGAAGGGGGAGAGGTGTGGGATGGTGAGGAGGGGGAAGGGAGGGTGGAGGGGAGTAGGAGATCCAAAGATAAGGTGGTGAGTGGGGAAGGGAAGAAAGGGGATGGGGGATAATGAATGGAAATACAGAGGGGGATGAGGAGGGGGAGTGGACTTTCACAGGGGGGCGGGGAATACAGTGATAGATTGTGCTAGGGAATGAGGATACAAGGGAGAAGGCGGGAAGGATGGAGGTGGGGGAAAGGATAGAATCGGATCACCACCCAGTGGTGGTGTGGCTGAAAGGGGAAGGGAGGGAGGAGGGGGGAGGAGGGGAAGAAGGAGGCGAAAGGGGAGGGGGCAGAGGAAATTGGACGGAGGAGGGAAGGTTGGAGTTTATGAGGAGGTTTGGAAAAAGGGGTGTGGGGGAGGGGGTATGGAGGAGGAATGGAGTGAGCTGCGGGAAAGGATAATCGGTGCGATAGGGAAGACGGGGAAAGAGGAGGGGAGGGAATGGAAGGGAGGGTGGTGGGATTGGGAGTGTAGGGAAGAAAAGAGAGAGGTGAGGAGGGAGCTGAGGAAGTGGAGGAGGGTGGGAGGGGATGGGAGAGAATATAAGGAGAGGAAGAGGGAGTATGGGAAGTTGTGTGAGGAAAAAAAGAAGAAGGAGGTGGAGAGGTGGGTGAAGGAAGTGGAAATGGTAAGAACGGAGGGGCAAGTGTGGAAGGTGGTAAATAGGGGGAGGAGAAGGAGGGGAAGGATTAACGATGGGATAGAAATGAGAGAATGGGACGGGTATTTCTGGAGGCTGCTAGGTGGAGTGGAATGGAGAGTGAGGAAGGATGGAGAGACGAGGAGGAGGGAGGACGGAGAGGCAGAGATAGGGAGGGAAGAGATAGGGAAGGTGGTAAGGAACTTAAGGGATGGGAAGGCGGGAGAGGGGATGGGATCCCAAACGAGGTGTTGAAATATGGGGGCGCGGAAGTGGAGGGAGAACTCTGGAGGATGTGTAATAGGGTGTGAAGGGGAGAAGGGTGGCCGGAAGGATGGAGGGAGGGAGTGGTGGTCCCGGTATTGAAGAAGGGAAGAGGGGGAAGGGTAGACGATTACAGGGGGATAACCCTAACACAGACGTCGTACAAGGTGTATGCGTCTGTGTTAGCGGAGAGGCTGAGGGTGGAGGTGGAGGAGAGGATGCTGCTGCCACCGAGTCAAACGGGGTTTAGGAGGGGGGTGGGGTGTATGGACAACGTGTATGTGTTAAATTATTTGATAAATAGGCAGGTGGGGAGAAAGGGAAAAAATAGGGTGGTTTTATTTTTAGACATGAAGGCCGCGTTTGACTCGGTGGACAGGGAGGTCTTAGTGAGGGCAATGAGGGGGAGGGGTGTGCGGGAACAGCTGGTGCAGAGATGCGAGGAGATGCTGGCGGAAACGAGCTGTAGGGTGCGGTTGGGGGGTGAGGAGGGGGAGAGGTTTTGGACAGAGAGAGGGGTGAGGCGGGGATGCCCTTTGAGCCCGAGCCTTTTCACCCTACTATTAGCGGATCTGGATGAGGAGTTAGAAAAGGGAGGGGGGGGGGGTGAAGCTGGGGGGGAAAAGTGTATTGTTTGGCGTACGCTGACGATGTCGCGGTGCTGGCCGAGGACGAAGAAGGGATGAAAGGTATGATGGGGAAGCTGGAGAGATATGTGGAGGGGAAGGGGTTGGAGGTAAATACGGAAATAACAAAGGTCCTGAGGTGTAGGAAGGGGGGAGGGAGGTGGAAGAGTGTGACTTGGAGGTGGAAGGATAAGAAGCTGGAGGAAGTTAGGAGTTTTAAGTACCTGGGTTATACGGTGATGGGGAATGGGGGGCAGGAGGGGCATGTGGGGGATAGAGTGAGGAAAGCAGCGGCGGTGATGGGAAAGGTCTGGGGTATGGGAAAAAGGGTATTTGGAAAGGACTGGGAAAGAAGAATGTGGCTCTTTGATAGATTGGTGTGGCCGGTGCTGGGTTACGGGGCGGAGGTGTGGGGGTGGAGAGAAAGGGAAAAGTGGAAAGGCTACAGGAAAGGTTCATGAAGTGGGTCCTGGGGGTGGATAGATGTACGCCGGGGTATATGGTGAGGGAGGAAATGTAAAGGGGGTTTTTGAAGGGAAGGGCAGGGATGAGGGCGTGGGAGTATGAGAGGAAGTTGGAGGAAGGGCAGGGGGGGGGAATTGGCGAGGATGTGCTGGGAGGAGGTGAAGGGGAGGCTAAGAAGGGGAAAGTGGTTGGAGGGGTGGGAAGAGGAAAGGAAGGAGTTTTTCGAAAAGAGGGGTTGGACGCTGGAGGAGATAGAAGGGATGAGGGAAGCTGGGGGACTAAAAGGAGAGGAGTTGGTGAGTAGGGAAAGGAGAGTGCAGGAGGAGGTGAGGTGGGAAAGGATAGGGGACCCTGAGTACAATAGGTGGTACGGGAGGGTGAAGGGGGAAGGGTTACCGGGGTATTTAAAGAAGGGGGGAAAGTAGGTGGAGAAGGGTAGCCAGGTTCAGGCTAGGAAATGAGATGAGGGGGGGGGGAAATGCGGAAGGGGGGGAGAAACGTGGGAGCATGTGTGGGAGGAGTGTATGGGGTGGGGAGAAGAGAGAGGGTGGCAGGAGATGGCGGGAGAAGTGCTAGGTGATGAGGGGGAGGGGGAGGAGTGGCTGAGGAGGTTAGAGGAAAGGAGACAGATGTGTGGGGGAATGGAGGTATGAGAGAAGGAATGGAGTGGTTGGGGAGACGAGCGGAATCGGAGGTCCCGGAGAGGAGAGGGGGGAAGGAGGAGGAGGGGAGAGAGCGAGCGAGCGGAGCGAAATTCTATATAGTGTATATAGTTGTATATAGTATAGATGTAAGCAAATAAATGTTAGATAGGTTAAGTTAGGTTAAGTTAATTTTAAGGTAGGCTAAGGGAAGGAGGTGTAGAGAGAGTGGAGAGTATAAGGAAAAAGAAGATTGTAACCCCTAGGAGATCAATAAAGAGGATATATACTGTTCCCGCGGATACCCGCAGATTAATGAAAAGTAACGCTTTTGTGCACAGCGAATAATCTCTAAATTCTTACAGACGGCAAAGTTACGTTCATAATTATCCTTTGGAAATCTGACAACCAGATGTTGTCGAAGCCCTCTTCGAAAATACCAAATTGCCGACCATAAACGATAAATGAATCTTCGCTTCGCTCTCAACTGTTACCTCCCAGTGGCTGCTTCCTTTGGGATAATTAAGGACATAACATAATGGCAAAATACAGAACACAATATAAAGGTCTAAAATATAAAAAATTTGAAAGTACAATAACAAGCGGCCTTTTCGTTAATCCGTATATTGCTCTGTCAGCGGGTGGTAGGTACACATGGCGACCTCGCACCCGTAAGCACTGTTTTCCGCTGTCGAAGTGCGGAACAATACGATCATAAACCGCGACTCTGATAAGACGCTCTGGCCGATCAACCTGGCTAATTCTTCGGAAACAACTGGTTCCATTAGCCCCAAAATATACTAAAATTTTGTACCTGAAATTCCCGTTCCCAACGCGTAGCGAGTTCAATATACAAGTGTATTTAGTTTTTACTAAGAAGTCGAAATTGAAGAATTCTACGCATCCGTATTTCACAGTTTGGTCTGTAGTTTACGTTGATAAATTTACGCTAAAACGGATCAACAATTTATAAAAAGAAGGAGTAAAAAATTACTACTTTTTAATATACTGTTTAAACAAATTGATATATTACGAATCTGATTGCGTGGCTGAATTCGTTATAAAAAAATACATCAGTTTCGCTTAACAGATTATTCTCTATGGTGTTTTTCACCCCAGATATGGATGAATGCCGATAAAAGAAAATACGTATCAAATATTTAATGTTTTAATAATTTGTGGGATTGCCTCGCGAGGAATCCTCGCAAAGTCGATACGCACCTTATGGCCCACCTTTACGTCAGCGCGTGCTTTTGTTTTGATATTGCAACGCGTGTTTATACTCGAGAGATAAGTGATCTCTCTCGAATTTGTAGGGAGAACGATGAAGCCGGGAACACGCGCAGTCGGCTAACTACTCCGTTTATTCCTGTGTCTCAACGCGAGGCGTACTGGTATTTCTTCAGTGCAGAGATGGGCATTATTTACATAAAAAATGATATAAGTAACTTATTAAATAAAGAGACTTTATCTGTATTCGTCGTAAATATAAATAACGCTGAATTATTTATTATCCGAAGCGTCATGAATAATGTTCATTCGACGGAAATTCATCAGAAGCTTCGAATAGTATTCTCACTTTCATTTACATTTATATCGTTCACAGATTATGTAAACAGAAACGGAGTTTCTTTATTTTTCATCGTATCAATATGAAAGTGACACCAATGGATTCCTTGCATTCTCTCGATTAAATTGACAAAAAAAACATGCCACATTCGATTCCCAAAAATTAATCAGAGCATCTCGCCCGGGTCGTGGTTTATGGCCATATTGTCCCGCGAATCGGCGCGGCAGTTAACAACAGTAGGTACCTACCTACGCGTAGGTCTGAAACCATCATACGCACTACCCACCGACAGAGCAAAATACGGATTAACTCATTATCAAACTGAAGAATGCCTAAAATTATTAAAGACGGCACCACATTCTTAAGGCCTTACATACGTCCAGAATTGAAAAAAAATCGATTTTTTTTTTAACAGATTGTTATTCTCTACAGTTTTAGGCTTATTTCTGTGAAAATCGATTGCAAAAATTCCCCATAGATCCAAAGTTATGTTAAAAAATGTGACTGCCCGACGAGAGTTTGGTGCGCGCAGGTAGCTGTCGTTTGTTTGAGACGGCTGAGCGTTACTTTCGGGGCGGCTCCAGTCTGTCAGTAATCGCAAAATATATTGTTACTTTGTTATCGCAAAATAAAGCTGGGGACGTTTGTAAAGCATTAGGAGAATATATTTAGGGTCGATTGCTAAGGTTTCTGAAATTGAACGTTAGTCGTCTTTGATCGTTCGAAGCGTACAGTTGTGTGTCTTATTTGAGATTTTAAAAATGTTGAAACGTCGCTGTATAGATCGTAAAGGCAGTAAGAGTGACCGATCTTCACGCCCTAAAAAGAAGAAGCCTCCTCAAAGGCCAGACAAGATGGAGAGTGAAACTGAATACACTAGTTCGGCTGCAAAAAAATTAGCGGGACAATTACATGAGGTTTCATTCGATCCAACGTTCTCATACTGTATTTTACAGTTTACTGCTGTTTTTACAGTTATTTCGGAGTGTGTGGTCTGTCGTACATGTGGTGGTAATGTGAAATTTTTAAAAGCAAGTACCCGTGGACTTGGTTTCAAGTTAAATGTTTTTTGTACAATGTGTGACGATAATATCCAGAGTGTTTATTCATCTCCTTTGATAAACTCCGCATGCGAGATAAATCGACGTTTCACATTCGCCTTCCGACTGTTAGGAAAATGATTGAAGGCAATGCAGCTTTTTTGTGGTGTCATGGATTTAGCATCATGTATCGCACAAACAACCTTTGATTCAATTGTGAAAAATAGAGAACCATCAAGAACATTGTTCAGGAAATCATAAAGGAAGTGCTGGAAAAATGGAGGCAGATAGTGTTGTGGAAATATTTCGGAGATCAATAGAAAAGTATCGGGTTAAATATGAATATTACATAGGTGACGGTGATACAAAAACTTTTTCTAATATCACGAATTCTCAGCCATATCAAGACCTCGAGGTAAAGATGAAAGAATGCGTGGGTCATGTCCAAAAACGTATGGGTAAGCGTCTTCGCCAAGTCGTCAATGAATATAAAAAATCGACGTCAATCATAAAAGAGGAATCAACGACTAAGAAAAATAAACCAAGTACATCGAATCAGAGCAAACGAGTAAGTTTGGGAGGAAAAGGAAAATTAACTGCCAAACTAATAGACGAACTATCTATTTATTACGGTTTAGCAATAAGAAATAATATTGACTCATTGGAAAATATGAAAAATGCCATATGGGCGACATTCTACCATAAATCATCAACGGACGAAAAACCTCAGCATTTTTATTGTCCGCCTGGAGAAGAAAGTTGGTATGATTGGCAGAGAGCAAAAGCCGAAAGTACATTAGATGAATACAAGCACAAAGCCGCTTTACCTGAAATTGTACTGGAGGCAATAAAACCCATCTATGAATCATTGAGTGACGAACAATTACTTGAAAAGTGCTTAGGTGGATTTACACAAAACGTTAATGAATGTCTCAATTCGAAAAGTTGGAAGATTGCACCCAAATGTACTCCAGGTAGTTGGAGAATAGTTGAAATAGCTATCAATGTTGCAGTATGTACTTTTAATGACGGGGCAGAGAGTATATTAAGAATAGAAAGATTACTTGGAATAACAATTGGATATGAGGGGTACCACTATTGTCTCGGAGAAAATCACGGATCAATGCTACTAAAGCAACAAAAGAGGCCAGAACAGCTCGTCGACTGGAAAAAAATAAACAAAAACAATTAATTACCAACAAGGAAGGCATACAATACGAAGCCGGAATGGGAGATTAAACGTAAGTTTACAAAACAAATAAAAAAATTCATAAAGTTCTTGCTTTAGCTGCACGCGACTTCGAGCAAAACGCACTTAAAACTTTAAACGCGTTTTTCTCGAAACTACTTTTTCCGCCACGGTCTGCATGATAACTCATACAGTTTTTAATATTTTTTGATTCGATTTTTTTTTAAATATTCGAAATCGTTTTCTCTATAGTATGTCGAGCCGGAATCTTGATATTTTGATTTAAAAATTTTATAAAAATAATTAAAGTGTAAAATTTATGACGTAAAACCCATATTTTTTTTATACTGCCATAAATTGCAAAATTTTTCGAAATTCAAAATTCCGACTCGACAGACTATAACTACAACTTTATTTTACAAGAATTTTTTTAAATTTTGCAGATCGATTAACATTTACTGGAGATATGATGCCGACCGTAGAGCAACTTTTTTTCTTAGTGTTGTGGATCACATGATTTTTTATATAGTAATTTTTGTAAAAATAAAGTGAAATAAATTTTGTTATAAAGTTTAAATACCAATAAACAATGTGTACTATTTATTTTTATTAATTTCTATTGTTATCCCTACTAAAAAATTTCTTTTAGCGCATTTTTGGCGCTGCTAGACGTATGTAAGGACTTAATTGCACTTTAGAACGTCAATTCCAAGAATAGAGACAAAATTCAACATGCCATTTTTTCCAATCAAAATGCCGAATCTTCATCAAGCTACTTTATAAAAAAAGTTTTTTGGTTTTTTGACAAAGATACCTAGAAAACTATCTAGTACTGCATCTGAAGAAGTCGATAAAAATTGTAAAACATATTCGGTTGTATTGCAATGAGAATATTTTGAGCTTACCATCTTTTCCATATTTATTAAAATCTTTATTTCTGGCATTTTGAGTAGCTTCACCCAATTAGCCGATTGGAAGGTTGTTGGAAGGTTGCCCAAATATTGTATAATTTCGTAAGAATATATTAACACTTTGTGAACAGTACCTATCTGGTATATTGGTACTAGAATAACATGGATACAGGTTTGCAAATATTTCTGCACTTTCCATAGTATGTATATTTATCAATTTTTTTTAAATAACGTCAAACTTTGGTATAAGTTGTATATTAACACTTTTTTTATGAACTTGCTTAATAATATTCAGCATTTTCAATGCGAAAAATGGAATGTTGCATTTTTCCCCTATTTCTTCGGATTCAGATCCACTGTACCATATAGAATACAGGTAATTACTCCATTATTGGCAAATATTGTCAAGTCTTGTTTTCGGAGTTGCAAGGACAAATATATGCAGGGACGTAACTAGGGGGGGCAGCGGGTGTTTGTGCCCCGGGCGCCGATTTGCGGGGGGCGCCAAACGAAGTGTATATCAGCGCCGTCGAAAACGTTGCTCGTGAGCATTAAGGCGCGTATCGACGTTGCGAGGCGTGCGCGCGAGGCACGCCTCGCGCATTGGAGAGTCTGGAGACTACCTCGACACGGTCGCTTTGGAAAGCAGCCTCGTGATGCTGCCGTGGCAGCCTTGCGCTACCTCGAGCATGATATTTTCCTCGCTGCGAGGCTCGCTGCCCGTCACCCCGTGGCGAGGACAACACCCCGCAGTGCCTCATCGAATTTTATGGCTTCCGACCCTCGAAGGGTTTGGAATATCATTAAAAGAAGTGAGAAATGTTCAGAATTTCAGAATTTCATCTTATCGAAGGGGAAGTTGCGCCAATGGATTCCTGGCGTTCCGTCGATTAAAATCATACCAAATATCATGCAAATCTGACTACTTTGACACAAGCTATTTGTATGCCTTATGTAAAAGTTGTTCGATTTACACGACATTTGGCATGATTTTGATCGGAAAAGCCCAAGGAATCCATCGGCGGCACTTGCATATCCATACGATAAAGAATAAAGAATTATTTTATTTCGGAAACAGGCAGGTACAGGGTGATTCTGGAGCTACGCCCGTCAAAGAGGTGCGGGCTGGTACCCCGTGGCGAGAACAGCCATGGGCTTTTCCGATCAAAATCATACCAAATTTCATGTGAATCGGACTACATATTATTAACGAAATTAGCTTGAGGTTATGGATATGAATTTTTCATGGAATTTCCTTCATTATGGTCTCAATTACGTCGTTCTTGGTGTGAGTTTCATCGGCGAAACATGAGAAATCAATTGACGTCGTTTTCGGAATGATCTGTTGAGAAATACGGAAGTCGAAGATTTCGCACTTCTTATTAATAGGCACTCGAACCCCTTCGAGGGTCGAAAGCCATAAAAATCGGGTGAGGCACTGCGAAGGGCTGTTCTCGCCACGGGGTACCAGCCCGCACCTCTTTGACGGGCGTACTTCTTTTAATGATATTCCAAACCCTTCGAGGGTCGGAAGCCATAAAATTCGATGAGGCACTGCGGGGTGTTGTCCTCGCCACGGGGTGACGGGCAGCGAGCCTCGCAGCGAGGAAAATATCATGCTCGAGGTAGCGCAAGGCTGCCACGGCAGCATCACGAGGCTGTTTTCCAAAGCGACCGTGTCGAGGTAGTCTCCAGACTCTCCAATGCGCGAGGCGTGCCTCGCGCGCACGCCTCGCAACGTCGATACGCGCCTTTATAGGGTGACCCTTCTTTATACGTCTGGAGTTTTTCTTCATATTTCTTTGCTCTCACCTCCTGAAATGGTTCCACTTCGTAAGAAAATAATCCCTGAAAAAGTTTATTGCAATCGGACACCAGGCCTTAAAGTTTAGAATTCATCAATGGTGTGGATTTAAAGAAATTCTCAAAAATGGTAAGCCCTATCGAAATTTTGTTCAAATAATACTAAAAGAGCATTCAATTTTCTACAATTACTGTATATTTGCCTTTTTCGTGCTTCCAACCATGATTTACATAATAGCGTTTGAATATAGAGAGATCCGCACTACATGCGTAACCATCTCTACGGCGCGCGTGGCGTATTGTCTATATGCGCGTAGTGCGGACCTCTCTATATTCGAACGCTATTATGTAAAAAATGGTTGGAAGCACCAAAAAATCAAATATATAGTAATTGTAGAAAATTGAATGCTCTTTTAATATTATTTGAGATAAAGCATACCATTTTCTAGAAATTCTTTAAATGTAAACCATTGATGAATTCTAAACTTTAAGGCCTGCTCGACACCTTTTCCTGATGTCCGATTGCAATAAACTTTTTCAAGGATTATTTTTTTATGAAATGGAACCATTTTACGGGGTGAGAGGAAAAGAAATCGTATGTTGAAAAATAAGGGCCAGAATTCCAGTCATTCAAGCCTATCCTACGGGTATAAGCCTGCACCTCACACTACTATAGTTTTCCCTATCCGTTGCACGCCCATGTTATCGTTGGCTTTGGAGCACCCATTCCACGGCCTCTGGTAAACATCATGGAGGTCGGGTTCCTTAATGACCCAACTGGACCCAAGTTTAACGTTTGTACAACTACATATCATGTAACTAATTATAAAGTTACTCATTATGTAACTTTTATTGTTATATATCGTATCTAATGGTATAATACCTATATTGTTTATTGATGTTATTATTTTACTTTTCGTCTTAAAAATATGCTATAGTAAAGAGTATATGCTACTGATTCAATCCCGCACCTCATGTACGGCGTATCTCCTACAATTAGTATGTTGGCAAGACATAATTTTGGAATAGCTACATCATTGGCTTTATTCAAATTTATATACTTTATTTCGTGTCCCCTCAGGGATTACAAACTGTCTCCCTCCTCCTCTTACACTTAGCCCTTAAATCTATCTTAACCTAGTCGTCCGCTCTTAAACACTACCTTAACCTACTGGCCCGCTCGCTCGCACCCCTCCGCCACGCACGCATCCCCGCACCTCCCATCCCTATCTTTTGACCCCCGCTTCCGCTCGCCGCCTCTTACTCTCATTCCTTTGCCATTCTTCCTCCATTCGACCCCCTCTCCACTCCTCCACTCTTCTCATCCACTCCTCTCCCCCTCCATCGTCATCCATTACCTCTCTCACTACTTCCTGCCACCCCCTCCCGTCCCCCCACCAGGTACACTCCCACACATGTTCCCATGTCTCCTCCCCCCATGCACAAACCCTACATTTCCTCTTCTCCTCTTCCTCCCAATACCTCCCTCCCCTCATCTCGCACCCCAATCTAAACCGCGCCACTCTCCTCCACCTACTTTGCCCCAGCCCTTCTTTAAATAACCCGGCACCCCTACCCCCCTTATCACTCCATACCACCTATTAAATTTCGATTCCCTAATCCTTTCCCATCTCTCCGTCCCCTGCAATTTCTTTTCCCTACTTACTAACTCCTCTCCCCTCATTTCCCCCATTTCTCTTATTCTTTCCAGCCCCTCCACTGTCCATCCCCTCTCCTCGAAGAAACCCCTCCTTTCCTGTTCCCACCGCCCCAGAACTTTACCCCTCTTTGCCCTACTTTTGTCTCCTCCCAGCACATCCTAGCTAATTCCCCTCCTCGCCCCTCCTCCAGCTTCCTCTCATAACCCCATGCCCTTAAACCCGCCCTATCCTTCAACCTATCCCTCTGCAATTCCTTCCTCACCATGTATCCCGGGGTACACCAGTCCACCCCCCACACCCATCTCAAATATCTATCATGTACCCCCTCCAACCCCTCCCTCACCTTCCACCCCCAAATCTCCACGCCATAGCTCATCGTCGCCCACACCAACTTATCAAACAGCCAGATTCTTTTCCCCCAGTCTTTCCCAAACCTCCTCTTACCGATCCCCCATACCCTCCCCATCACTGCCGCCGCTTTCCTCCCCCTCTCCTCCACATGGGCCTCCTTCCCCCCACTCCCCATCAACGTGTACCCCAGGTATTTGAACGTCTTCACTTCCTCTACCTCCTTTTCCTTCCACCTCCACACAATCCTCCTCCATCTACCTCCCCTCCCTTCTACACCTCATGATCTTCGATTTTCCCACGTTCAAGTGCAAACCTTTCCCATCCATATACCGCTCCAGCTTCCCCATCATACCTTTCATTCCCTCCTCATCATCTGCCACCATTATTCAAATTTATATATTACGTTATTTCATTAGGAATAAAGGAGATACACATTTGATGGAAAAGTAATTAAAATTGATCTATTTGAAATTTATTTATCTGTTATCAAACAGCAAACAAATTAGGGTACCTGCAATATGTTTGGAACAAGTTAATAAACACATTTATTATACCAACGTCGCCTTCATATAAACATCCGCATGTAATTCGAAACCCTATGGCGCTAACTATTCGAGGAATTAATTAATCTAAATACCCAACCGTCGCCACGAAAGAATCCAACGTCGCTTTCGTATAAAAATCTACCAACGGAAATGTAACGCGTTCATTTAGACTCCCTTATCATACTTATCATCTCGATACATGCATGATATGCTATTTCAGAGGGAAGGTGGAAGATAGGTAAATAAACCTGACATATTAATATTAATATTAAGATTTATTAAATCTAATTATTCGATTCGACAATATTATCTGCATATATACATCGTTGTCGTCGTAGAACGCATCATCGCCGACTTGCTCGGCGACTTGCTCCGCGACAAGAATTGATTTTAAGGAGGCTGATCCATGATCGGGCATACGGAAGTATACAGCGATAATTATTCGGCACCGTCCAACGTATTTTGAAGATCGAGACCACCGTGACGTGTGAACACCCTTATCACGGACGCGTGAATTCGATACGCGCGGTGCCGCGACGAGCAACCGTCGCATCACGTCACCTTATTGAAACGTTGGGGGTGAGAGAGAGAGAAAGAGCGCGAGAGAGTGCGAAGAACAGAATTCGGAGCGATAATGACTCATGGACCTCGGCTAGGGTAGGTGGTTAGTATATTCAATCAGAGTCGTGGAGTCGTGATCAGACGCTTACAATCGAGAGACATAAAATCCGCGACGCGTTAAGCGTGCATTCATTATCCGAATCATCGTGGAGTAGGATCTTTCAAGTAGGATTTATGCGATTCTCGCCCGAGCAACGTCAACTACTACACCACACCGCGCAATATAGTACTTTACGTATATGTACATCATATTGCATCGTGGGTGACAGGGATGTGCATCGTCAACGGATGAACTATTTTTATTGCGATCGTGTCTGCGCCAGTCGCATCAACCACTAGTACCTGTTCGTGCGTGTCTATTAATTGAAAACTGAAGTAGAAGAAGAAGCCAAAACATGGAGGCGTTCATGGATATGTACAATGCTCTCTACCGAATGGCAACGCTTTTGGACTACAAAGCCGTTTTGGAAGTTGAGAACTGGATGGATCAGTGCGACGCGGCCTTGCAACTTATCATCGAGTATCAGCGCGGCGAGGGAGTCTCGGTGGGATTGAAACAGCATCTCGTGTCACTAATCGCGCGTACAACAACATTACGTACGATCGTGGAGCAACGGTCTTCGCGAGTGGGACTCGGGGTTTCGGGTCAATCGGCTGCGCCCAAGGTTGTATGGGAGGATCTGGAAACCGCGTTTCGGAATCGCATTTGGACTGGTGCCGTCATTAACGCGGGTTTCCTCGATCTGCGTAAATTTTTGGCAGATGCTCGACGAATGGTTCTCTCGCGCATCACAGATGCTATCAGTGAACATTCTAGTGTGTCCGTGAATACGATTCTTAATGCGGAGTTTTCATTGAACGATAATACAGATGTAACCGTTATTCGCGGGGTTACCGGTGGGACGGTGGAGGAACCGTATCGCCAGCTCAGGACGGTTGCCCAGGGCCGTCGATCGAATGACTGTACGCGTTGAGGTGAGGTAGAGTGCGACAATTTATTTAGTCGGCGATACAGAGAATCCCGGCCAGGTCTGTGCTGGCAAACAGTGTGGAAGCGGCTTAACCTAGGCCTTATACTATCGTGGGTCGAAGTGTGAACGGCGCGTGTCGCGGCGCGGGTTGCCGTGCGAGCGGCGCGGTTCGCGTCGCGAGTCGGTGTCGGTAAGGTAGCGCGCGGCGCGGCGCGTGGTACTCTCGGCGGTAACGATTCGGCGAAGGTGGGCGGGAAAGACGATGTGACCCTTCGGTGTCCTGGCGGGCCTACCCTGCCGCTGGACCCTGGTCGGAGAGCCTTGGGTCCGTTCACTCGGTGGGCACAGCCCGGGAGCGAGACGGAGGCTTTAAGGACGCTCTCGAGAATAGAAGTGAATCTGTTCGGGAGATCGATGGCGGTTATCGGTCTGCGTCCAGAGGATGGCTCACGCTGTCCGTCTGGGAACCGTGGAGGAGGAGGTTGCAAAAAGGCGCAGAGACACAGTCTGATGACGCACGAGAACTGGTGCTTACACGAGCGCTTGTCTTTCGCAAGTACGAGTGTCGGCACAAGAACGTGGAATCACGCAGAAGGTCGCTGGGAGAGGCGTACGATGCGTACTGTGCGCTAGGTGGTCTCGTCGAGCGGTGTCTCGGAGATCTAGGCAAACTCTGAATATTAGGCCTATGCCCCCGCCTTATATACCCTCGGCCGCGTAATTTCGGTGGCGAGAGAGTCGCTAATTACGCGACCCTCTCGCGTCGGTTCTCGGAAACCGGCCGAGCGGTGGGGGGGCAAGACCGTTGGCGGAGCGCGGTACGAACTCCAACGGTCGGGCGCACGGTGGGGGGGGCAAGATCGTCGTCCTATCGCGGTGACTCGTTACACAGACATGAAAAGTTTCGGGACGCGAAATCGCGTACTGTTCGCGACATCGAACGTGCGCGAGTGGTATTCCAAGTTCGTGGTAACTCCCACGTTAGTGGCGATCGAGGAGTTTCAAGATCGCGATAGTGGATGGACCCTGAGGGCTGTGCTAAATCTTCTAATAAACATTAATAAGCATAACCCTCTTCGCGCCGGCTGTGACGTATCACTTCCGCGCGAGGTCGTTCTTAAAAAGGCTGTGGTCAATGTAAAGAGCGGAGAGAATGCGTGTTTCTTGTGGTCCATCGTCGCCACTTTGTGTCCCGCTGCTACACATGGGGATAGAACCGCGTCGTACCCTCATTACTCAACGGTACTTCGTACGGACGCTGTGAGTCTCCCCGTAACGCTAAACCAGCTGACAAAGTTCGAGGAGTTGAACAACGTGTCGGTGAACGTGTACACGTGGGCCGACAAAAGCTGCTTGCCGCTGCGTTTGACGGAGGAAAAGCGGGATAAACACGCAAACCTGCTACTGGTGCAGGACTCCAAGGACCCGCAACGGTACCATTTCGCGTGTATTCGAAGTATGTCGAGGCTGATTTCGAAGCAGCTCAGCAATAATGGACATCAAGTATTCGTTTGCGAAAGGTGAGTAAAATATGGAATATTTCGATCGATATATTATTTATTCTTATGTTTATTATTAATGTTATTCTCGTTGCAGGTGTCTCAGCTTCTTCCATTCGTCCGAGCGCTTGACGAAACACACCGTGGACTGCCAACGCCTCAACGAGTGTGCAGTCGAATTGCCGTCAGCGAAGGACAAAGGTTGGGGTTTAAAAATTTCAAGAATAAGGAGCGAGCACCATTCATCGTGTACGCGGACTTCGAATGCATGCTGGAGGACGTCGAGCCTGCGGAACGGAGTCGCACCTTCACGTACCAACAGCACAGAGCCTTCAGCGTGGGATACTACATCCATTGTTCCAGCGACGCGTCTCTGTGCCGTTATCGCGTGTATCGACATGAAACTGAGTGCGTGCAGTGGTTCGTGCAGGAACTCAGAGACTTCGCGAACGTCGCGTATTCGTGGTTGCGGAACGCGAAACCGATGAACACGCTGACGAAAGAACAGTTGCGAAGTTATAACGACGCGAGCGTGTGTCACGTGTGCGGGAAACCATTCGTCGATACGGACAAAAAAGTGCGCGAACATTGCCACTCGACGGGTGAGTACCGAGGCGCGGCCCACGTGACGTGTGATTTACAATTCCAAAGATCGTACACGATACCGGTCGTCTTTCACAATCTGTCCGGATACGATGCGCATTTTATAATTAAGGAGTTGGCGTCCGCGTTCGAGGGACAGATCGATCTGCTACCTGTAACGAAGGAGCGATACATATCGTTCACCAAGCACGTGAAGGGAATCGACGCCGAGAATACCGATTGGCAGAGGGGATTGAAGTTTCGTTTCATAGATTCATTGAAGTTCTTAGCCGCTAGTCTGGAGAAACTCGCTTCGGACCTCGGCAAAGAACGACTCGTGATTCTACGACGCGAATTTCAATCCCTGTCGGACGATCAATTCAATCTTCTAGCTCGGAAGGGCGTCTTCCCATACGACTATGTATCGTCGTACGCGAAGTTGAACGATACGCGTTTACCATCCCGCGAAGCATTCTATAGCCGGTTGAATGATACCGCCGTGTCGGAGCTCGATTAAGCACACGGCGCGAATGTGTGGAACACTTTCCGCGTACGGACATTGGGAGAGTACAGCGATTTGTACTTGAAAACGGACGTATTGTTACTCGCTGACGTGTTCGAGAGTTTCCGGACAGATTGTATCGCGAGTTATGATTTAGATCCCGCGCATTATTTTACGCTTCCGAGTTTCACGTGGGACGCGATGCTCAAGTACACCGGCATACGATTAGAACTTTTAACGGACGTGGACATGCTACTGTTCGTGGAGCGTGGGATACGCGGCGGTCTGAGCCAGTGCTCGCACAGGCACGCGAAGGCTAACAACAAACACCTGCCGGCACGGATGCACGACAAGTCGAAGCCTTCGACGTATCTGATGTACTTCGATGTCAACAACTTGTACGGGTGGGCTAGGTCACAGGCTATGCCGCATGGTGGATTTCAGTGGCTGGACGATGCCGAAGTGGCCGCGCTCGATGTATCATCCTTGCCCAGCGACGATGGACCCGAGGGATACCTGTTGGAGGTGGACATCGAGTATCCCAAGGAAATTCATGACGCGCACGCCGACCTGCCATTCTGCCCGGTACGCGAGCACGCTCCACATGGTAAACAGGCCAAGCTGCTTGCCACGCTCGACGATAAGGAGCGATACGTAATCCACTATCGCTACCTAAAACAGTGCGTGCGCCACGGATTACGCGTGACGCGAATTCATCGGGTGTTGCGATTCGATCAGTCGCATTGGTTGCGCGAGTACATCCAATTGAACACTGATTTGAGAACGCGCACCACGAGTGAATTTCAAAAGACATTATATAAACTAATGAACAACGCGGTGTACGGTAAAACTATGGAAAACGTGCGGAATCGCGTAGACGTGCGACTAGTGACTCAGTGGGACGGTCGTTACGGCGCGGAAGCGCTGATCGCGAAGCCGAACTTTCACAGTCGCACGATCTTCTCGGAACAGTTAGTGGCCATCGAAATGCGCAAACTAAAAGTGAAGTTCGACAAGCCAATATACGTGGGTATGAGTGTGCTCGACGTGTCGAAAGAATGCTTGTACGAATTTCATTATGCGTATATGCGTGCGAAGTTCGATGACCACTGTAAGGTCTTGTACACCGACACCGATAGTTTGATGTATAGCTTAGAATGCGAGGATGCGTATGATGTTATGAAGTGCGACGTCGATCGATTCGATACGAGTGATTACGCGGTGGACAATCCGTACGGTATGCCCCGCGTAAACAAAAAGGTGCCGGGACTCATGAAGGACGAGAACAACGGCGCCTTGATGACCGAGTTCGTCGGACTACGATCGAAGATGTACGCGACTAGAACATTCAACGTCGAAGACGGGTCTGTGAGTGAAACGAAGAAAGTGAAGGGTGTGCGAAGACACGTGGTCGCGAATCATATACAATTCGACGATTACGTTCGTTGTCTTTACTCACTCACCGGGAAAGCGATTCGACAGAACAATATTCGCTCCAAGCAACACGACGTGTACTCGGTGAGTGAAGAAAAGAACGCACTCAGTCCGTTCGACGACAAGCGATGTGTCTTAGTCGATCGGATCAGAACCCTTCCGTGGGGTCATTATCGAATTCCCGAACTCGAGCCCCGCGAACTCCTCGAGCGCGAGCCCCCTGACCCCGACGAGTCCGACGAGCACCTCGACACCGACGAGCATCTCGACATCGACGAATCCCTCGCTGTATAGTATGTTTGTATGCATGCATGTACATATGTATAGTATGTTTGTATGCCTGCATGTACATATGTATAGTATGTTTGTATGCCTGCATGTACATATGTATATTGTATATCTTATGTTATAAGCGATTCTTTCATTTGTTCATATACAAAATTGTATTTTATGTGTTAGTATATATATTTGTAATTCTTTATTAAGATCACTCGTGCGTGAAGGAGAACGCGAATAAACGTGCAATGTACATATTTATTCATTATTTCGTTTATTCATTATAAATATAATATTTTATATTATATATATATATTTATTCATTATAAATATAATATTTTATATTATATATATATATTTATTCATTATAAATATAATATTTTATATTATATATATATATATATATTTATTCATTTATTTCAGAAACATATTCCAGAATCATAGAATATCCTTATCGCGTATCCACGAGTTCCGCGACGAATCGAATCCAAGCCACTTAACGTACACCTGATTTCCCTTCCGTCGAATAATCTTCTCGACCAGATAGACGTCCGGATTCGCAACCGAATGTAGTTCGTACTCGTAGAAACCGCCCGAGATCGGCTCTCCCGCGGAATCGCGCAAAATGTATGTCACCGGGCACGTTCGTTGTACAGTTGTGATTTCAAACACCTCGGTCGACCAGTTCGGCGTGTATCCCTTCTCGAAGAGGGTCTTGAACTTGCTAACGCGAACCTTATCACCGACGTTGAATTTGGCGCGTCGTCGAATACCTTTCGCGGCGGATGGGGGGGGGGGGTGGGCTCATTCGCGGCGAACGATAAACGCGTCGCGGGGGTCACGTCAACGGGTCTAGCATTGATCGTTCGATGCTTGCGATGGTTGTAAGTGCTGACGAGTTCAGGTAATAGGTCGATCCAACGATACGACGCGTTCAATGAGAATTGTTTCCACATCAGGTTTTTCAGCGTACGATTGAAACGTTCGACGATCGACGCTTTCATCACGCTGTACGTGGAGTAGTGGTTGATCCCGCGAGTCTTAGCGCATCGTTGAAACTCCGCGTTGTAAAACTCCTTTCCCATGTCGGTTTGTAAATTTCGCGGGCATCTATCGCTCTGCCGCAACACAGTCGCGAACGCCGCGGTCACGTCGCGTCCGCTTTTCGCTTTCACGGGTACGGCCCACGCATACTTGCTGAACGCGTCGATGATCGTTAGTATGTAGTGATATCCACGATTTTCGAGACCAAATCGGCCTGCCACAGATCATCGTAACCGCGAATCACGACGCGTCGTCGCGGGAAGTTTCGTCTCGCTGGGGCGTGTAATTCATTCACTAATTGCATTCGTTCCTTGCTCATGCTTCGCGGGTGGGAGGGGGTGGTCGCGACGTTCCGAAGGTGTTAGAAGTAGTATCAGTTCCTCGAGCGTTCGTAAAATACAATCCGTACACGTCTTTTGCAAACGTTTGTGACGAAACGTCCCGCGGTATGGAGGCGATCGGTACGAGTACCGCCGGCGCCGCCAGGGCGCGGAGTTTCGCGCTGCTAAAATTTGTTCCGGTAGGCCTATAAGCCTCGCGGCGACCGGGGAGGAGACCGTTCCTGGAGGAGGCGAAGTAGCCTCCCCACTTAGCGCCGCCACGCGACCGGGAGTTGACCGGGCGTAGCGAAACTGAAGGCAAAGGAACCATATCCGATCGAAGGCAAAGAGCGGCTGGGCTCTGACCAGGCTCCACTGCACGAGTTCATCTCCCGACGCATTATCGAGTGGAGACGGCTGGGTGTTTGACCAGGCCTCCACCGAGAAGCGAAACCTTTCCACCGACCAACCTCGTGGCGCGGCTGGGCTCTGACCAGGCTCCACGAGTGTTGCATTTCCACCGACCGACCTCGTGGCGCGGCTGGGCTCTGACCAGGCTTCACGAGCGTTGGCGCCTCCACCGACTCCTTCTCACCTCGTAGGGTGGCCGGGCGCTGACCGGACCCCACGAGGGCTCCCCTCCACCAACCGATATCGCTAGGCGACTGGGTAGTGACCAAGCCCCGCGAATATCAAACCTCCACCGACCGACCCCGTGGCGCGACTGGGCTTTGACCGGGCGCCACTACTCCACCGATTTCCCTCCGCCGGTACCGTGGCGCGGCTGGGCTTTGACCAGGCGCCACGATCTCCACTATCCCCGGCTAAATTCCGACCCGACCTCGCCTGCCGACGATCGCCGAAACTGCCGACGAGAAGCGCCTGGACTTCGCCCAGGACTCCCCCCCCCCGCTCGCCGCAGTCCCGCGATCCCCGAACCGAACAGGCCCCCACTACCGAACCAGCGGATACGGAGCCGTGGACAGCGACTAAGTAAGCGGCCCGCTCCCCGCGACTCTCGCACGATCCACCGAATGCCCGGACAACCTATGTACACAACCGGACACTGATGTGTGCGACAACACACGCATAGCCGCCCGAATAAACGATAACTACTAGCTCACCAACGCGTCGTTTCTCATCCTGGCCCCTTCCCTCTCCCGACGGTGAAACACAGGCGAAACCCCGTCCGGCGACGGACCGTACGAAGGCCCGTCACACGTTCGTCATCATTCGACGTTCCGGAACCACTATCGTCAGGGTCAGGGTCATTAATCATCGTCGTCATCGTCGACTCTCGCTCGCGTTTCGCTGCTCCTTCCGCTTGTGCAGATCCGTGGTCGATATCGCGGTCTGGCTCGTCGCCGCCGCAGTCGTGAACTCTTCGAATCTGTCTTTCAAATGATCGAAGCGTCGTTCAATCGTGGTATTTAAATCGTCCTCTAGTCGGAATAATTGCGCGTTAACGATATCCGACATCGCGCGTTGTACTCGCGTCTCGAGTTGAGATCGTTGGTACTCGGCGTCAAGTCGCGCGTTCGCGATACCCGCTTCGATTTTTCGCGTGAAGCGATCGTCCACCGCGGTCAGGAGTCTAGTCATTGTCATCGCTGATTCGTTGTTATTGTTATTGCTGTTATTATTGTGTAACGAGGTGCCAAACTTATTCACAGACATAACGATGCGTGCGCGTGAACGCTACTGACGCATTCGTATCATCTTCGAGCATTCTGTTCGCGGTTACGCGGATAACGTCCTGCTGTTTCACGAATCGCATCTTCGCACGCGCGCGTCTATGACGATGGACGACTATTTATATTCGTGGCATGCGATGTGCAGGTCACTATCACTGTGATCGGCGGAGCGCTCGTACGCGTTTATTATTGTAGTCGCTATCATGGTTATTCTAACGTAGGTATATGGTTGCATCAACGACTGCGACGTCTCGTGGATTAGGGAAGAAGCAGAAGAAGCAGAAGAAGCAGAAGAAGACCGGATCGGGTCTCGTGAACGGTATCATAAACCGTTTACCATTCGAACTACACGTTCCAGGTTATCAGTTCTGCGGACCGGGGACGCGTTTGCTAAAGCGATTGGCTCGTGGCGACGAAGGTGTGAATCCCCTGGACGCGGCGTGTCAAGATCACGATATCGCGTACTCGCATCGAAAGGATTTGGAGGGAAGACACGAAGCTGATCGTTCGTTAGCCGAACGAGCGCGACAACGAGTGTTCGCGAACGACGCGACCTTTGGTGAAAAAGCAGCAGCAACCGGAGTGTGGGCGACGATGAAGGCTAAGACTAGACTCGGCATGGGTCTGAGAAGGGCAAAACGAAAAAAAAGAAAGTCTGGAAGAAAACATTCGCAACGACGACGACCTCGGAATCTACGAGTGGCGAAACGCGGAGGCTTTCTTCCGTTTCTTCCGTTCGTGCTACCCGCTTTATCGGCTATCGGAGCATTGGCCGGTGGAGCGGCTGGTATAACCAAAGCGGTCAACGATGCGAAGGTATCTCGAAAACAGCTGGAAGTGACGTTACGTCATCATCGGGTGATGGAGGGTCGAGGAATGCATCTGACACCGTACAAGCGAGGCGCGGGCTTGAACTCGAGACGACGGCGCCGACGACTCCAAACGAAGAAAAAAAAACGCCGATCGAGTCGGCGCGTGGCGACGATAACGCAGCAACCTATGACGAACCTGCAATTAGCACGCGAGTGTGCAAACGTACTGTTCTTTCGAGGGGTGTTTATGCGCGACAAGCTTCCCACGCGCGTCCGAATCAACGAAACCGGTATCGCGAATCTTGACGAGAATCGAGGGGCTGGGACGCATTGGGTCGCGTACGCGAAACGTGGATCGCGAGTTCAATACTTTGATAGTTTTGGGAATCTGCGGCCACCCGTGGAATTGATCCACTATTTCGGACGCGGTACAACGATCACGTACAATCACGATCGTTTTCAACGTTTCGATGAGATGAATTGTGGGCGGTTATGCATGCAATTTTTACAACAAAAGTCTATGGAATTATGGCCTATCTACTAATAATGATGTATACTAAGATATCGTTAGAATGTATCCATGCGGAATGATCATCCGCATCTTCTATAATAAAGATTCATAATATCGATAAATTACCGAGTATTCGTACGCCCGCGTCACTCCTTCTCTCTTCGTCTCGCGAGTACAATCGATATGTCGTTCACGCTCACGTTAACGGGCCGGAGCAGCGTGCTGACGGTAAACTATTTCCCGCCGATAGATTTGAGCGACGGTGAGTACGAATTAGGCCTCGCGGACTTGGAGACGTTTCACACGATACCTAATATCGATTCCAGTAATGATAAATTCTACTACGCCGCCGACTACGACGCAGACAGCAACAGCGTCGACATCGCTCATGAATGCATTCAGATCCCCCACGGTTCCTACGAATTAGACGCTATCGGCGAGTACCTGAAGCAGCGATTACTCGAGCGATATCCTCGAAAGCGCGGTAACAACGAGAACGATGCCAACGGCGATGACGACGAGTACCCTCTAATGCTTCGAGCTAACAACAATACCATGAAAAGCGAGATGTACTCCTCGTTCTTTGTAGACTTTACGAAATCGAATAATGTGGGCTCGTTGCTAGAATTTTCACCGAATCATGTCTTATTGCCGAGAATCTGGCACGAGTCTAACGTACCCGTGAATATAATAAACGTTAACGTGATCAGAGTAACGTGCAACGTCACTACCGGCGCGTACAGTAACGATAAACCGGTACACACAATCCACGAATTTTCTCCTCGCGTTCCGCCGGGATACAGGGTGTTCCAAAAATGCTGCGGTTCCTTGAAGGGGGTGACTCGGGGGGTAATTGCAAACAACTTTTTCCTTTGCGAAAATGTTCTCCGAGGTTTCGTTAATGAGATATTAACAAAAAGCAGCGACCAATCAGAGCCCGAGTCTGGCGGCCGAGTTCCCGTGCTAGCGTCGCTGCGTGCCGCGCTGCGACTACGAACAAGCAACTCGGCATGCATCGAAGGAAATTGCGTAGAATGGCAAATGAAAAAGACGTAACAAATAAAATCGAACATTTTGTCATGATTTGTTTGTCATTTAAAGTGAATAATGAATAAAGCTGAAATGGATGAAAATCATGTCTAACGTAAAAAGACGAATACAAAGGTTTTCTTTAGAAGAATAAAAAATAATAATTATTTGAAGTGGGAGGATAAGGAATACGTAAATTTCCTTGTGTTAATAAGGTAGCCACGACAAGGTAATGTAACAGGAAATGAACGAAAAGTGATCATAGTTCGTTATTGTGATTAAAATCCATAATTCAATAACGGCCAACAGTGTTGCTTTTAACGAATAAGTTTGTTTAAAAACCCCTAAGAAATATTTAGGTATGGAAATTTTTAGAATTATCGCCGGAAATAAGCCAGAGCCTGCGTTAAATTTAAGAAATAATAGTCGCCAATAACTCACCCTTTCGAAAATTTACCTGCAGCTTGAAAACCTGTGTCACTAGGTCACTGAACCGATCCTGGTCATGGTGGGGGTTAACTCATAATGGAACGAGAGAAGCTGCTTGGGGGTAGAGGAAGTTGCTTGGAAAAAATCTTGTCAGTCAGCTAGCAATCACGTCGCAGAAATGTACTCTGATGAAGAATATTACGCGATGTTCTGGGTGTACCATCCGAACAACGGGGACGCAAGTGCTGCAGCGTGAGAATTTGCGCGGAAATACCCACGGCTCCGAACGCCAAGTAAAAATTCATTTCCACTAATTTTTATAACGTAGAAACAACACGTTCCATGAAAAATAAATTAAGTGATCAGTGTTAGTAGGTGTGCAGTGAAGTAAATATTCGGTACATTAACCCGGACGCACTTGACGTTGCGACCCTTAACTTTGGATGGTGTCGTGTACCTGACATCAGCTGTGCACTCGGCGCGTCTGTCGATGACCAGGATCGGTTCAGTGACCTAGTGACACAGGTTTTCAAGCTGCAGGTGAATTTTCGAAAGGGTGAGTTTTAGTTACATTATTGGCGACTATTATTTCTTAAATTTAACGCAGGCTATGGCTTATTTCCGGCGATAATTCTAAAATTTTCCATACCTAGATATTTCTTAGGGGTTTTTAAACAAACTTATTCGTTATCAGCAACACTGTTGGCCGTTATTGAATTATGGATTTTAATCACAATAACGAACTATGATCACTTTTCGTTCATTTCCTGTTACATTACCTTGTCGTGGCTACCTTATTAACACAAGGAAATTTACGTATTCCTTATCCTCCCACTTCAAATAATTATTATTTTTTATTCTTCTAAAGAAAACCTTTGTATTCGTCTTTTTACGTTAGACATGATTTTCATCCATTTCACCTTTATTCATTATTCACTTTAAATGACAAACAAATCATGACAAAATGTTCGATTTTATTTGTTACGTCTTTTTCATTTGCCATTCTACGCAATTTCCTTCGATGCATGCCGAGTTGCTTGTTCGTAGTCGCAGCGCGGCACGCAGCCACGCTAGCACGGGAACTCGGCCGCCAGACTCGGGCTCTGATTGGTCGCTGCTTTTTGTTAATATCTCGTTAACGAAACCTCGGAGATCATTTTCGCAAAGAAAAAAGTTGTTTGCAATTACCCCCCGAGTCACCCCCTTCAAGGAACCGCAGCATTTTTGGAACACCCTGTATAAGATATCGGAAACCCCGCGACACGTCATTTACCTGCCGATCGTCGCACGAGCAATACACGATTTAACGTTGTGCATCGTCGATCAATACGATCGCCCTATAGATTTCCGTGGAGAAGAAATAACGATTCGTTTGCACGTTCAACGACGTCTGCGCGATAGGCTAGCGTAGTATTCGCGCGTATATGTGTGTAGTATGTTAATGTTAGATCACGCGTACGAATCATCAATAGTCGCCAGCCCCACCAGCACTGTCTCGCGTCATCGGCGCAATCCTATCTCGGGAAGCGAAAGTAGAAGAACAAAGGCGGGTGGAGCGATAAGAAGAGAGCCGGTAAGAAGCATAAGGAAGCCGTTGACACGTCGAAACGCGCGTTTCCTACGATCGTTAGGTTTCATCGTAGCCTATTAAACAAGCGGAGAGCATCACACGGAATCGCGATGTCTGTCATTCTGGACGTGGCGAATACGCCAACCTTCGACAACCGTATCACGAAGATCGAGTTACACACCTATAATCCATACGCCAATACGACGTTCGACAATAGCGATGAGATAAGAATCCCCATACAGCAGCAAGATCTGTACACGCTTCCGTGTGAAAGTTTTCTCTACATCGAAGGTCGCGGCACGATGACGGTGCAGGACGCGAAAAGTCCGGCAACGTCCGCGACCGCTGTTCTCAACAACAATTGCGTCGCGTTCATGTTCGATGAGATTCGATACGAATTGAACGGTGTCGAGATCGATCGTTGCCGAAATCCGGGGATCGCTACCACGTTGAAACATTACGTCTCGTTGTCGGTCGATAGAAGCAAAGTGCTCGCGAATGCCGGTTGGGATCATACCATCGCGTACGATAAAGACATTTTTCATTCGGGTGCTTTCAATTTCTGCGTACCCCTGAACGTGTTATTAGGATTCTGCGAGGATTACAAACACATCGTAATGAACGCGCGGCACGAGCTGATCCTTATTCGATCGCGAGTCGATGCGAACGCGATGTATGGAACCTCCGCCACTGCGAGACCGAAACTCGAAATACGCAAGGTGCAGTGGCGTATGCCCCACGTCGTTTTGGAGGAAGTGAACAAACTATCGATGCTGCGAATCGTGGAAAGCGGTCGACCGATCGCGATGAGTTTCCGATCGTGGGACCTGTACGAGTACCCGTTACTGCAAGCGACAACGAAACATACGTGGACCGTGAAAGCTACGTCACAAATCGAGAAACCTCGATACGTGATATTCGCGATGCAAACCGATCGAAAGAATCGTCTCGATAGAACCGCGAGCAAATTCGACGCGTGTAAACTCACGAACGTTCGACTCTACCTAAATTCCGAGTCGTATCCGTACGAAGACTTGAACTTGGATTTCGATAAGTATAAGTACGCGCTCCTGTACGATATGTACGCGAAATTCCGTCGATCGTACTACGGTCGCGGAGAACCGTTACTGAACGCGATCGAATTCTTCCAATATGCGCCTATCGCGGTCATAGATTGTTCTAGGCAGAACGAGTCGTTGAAGACCGCTACGGTGGACGTGCGAATCGATTTCGAATGCAAAGAAAATGTTCCCGCTAATACTACCGCGTACTGTATGATCATCCACGATCGAATAGTCGAATACGGTCCTTTGACCAACGTGGTACGCAAACTAATATAGTGAACGCGTACGTGTGTGAACGATCATCAATTACCAATACTTATACTACTTCTACTCTAAAACGTTGATGTCGATGTCAAAGTCCTCAGTTACTCTCTCGTCGCCGACACTGCTACCTAAACGAATAATAATGTTCGCTATGGTCGATCTACAAGGTTTCAATATGAATTGCGAGTTCGTCGTCAAAGAGTTCGCGATTCGCACAACGAGAAACACGGATAAAACGCCAACGATCAGCCATTGGATCTTCGAACCACCGTACTTCTGGGGACATCTAAATTCGTGCGAAAACCGTCAAGCGTCCTGGCTCGCGAAGCATCATCACGGACTCCGCTGGTCTGATGGCTGCGTTCCGTACTCCAAACTTCCTGGCCTGCTCGCCAGCGCACTCGTGAACATTGACTTCGTCGTTGTGAAAGGTTCGGAAAAGAAAACCTGGATGCTGCAACTCCTGCCTGACATAATCGTTGAGGATGTCTGCGATTTATATGAATTGAAGGAGCGAAAGATTAACAACAACAACAACAACGCCCGAACTGTGGAAGATGACGGTGGTTACGACGTTGACGATGATTATTGTGGGATCGCGCCTAGCACCGCGAACGATTCCGGCGTTCCTAACCTGAAGTCTATGTCCGCGACGAATGCCCCGCGATGCGCATTTCACAACAACGATGGAGTTTGCGCGTTGGAGAACGTTCATAAAATATGGAATTATATATGTAGCGTTACCTAATGTAAGTCCTATTCACTGATTCCATCTACTTTACGCGTCATATGTAGAGAACGAATATGTATGAATTATTTTTTTATTTTTGTATAGAGATGCACGCGACAGCGAGGAGTATAGCGGTGGTACCGGCGATGAGCGCAACGACGATGAGAACTGATTCATTCACCCGCGACCAAGAATATCCCACTCATACGAACGACGTTTACACAAATATGCATCCATGGATATACATGAATAAATACATACTGTTTTTGAATAAAATACATTTATTTAAAATTGTTATTCCTTTATTACACATATATGTATGTACTATACTGGTACGTGGTTTACATCGAGCAACATTGATTGCATTCCTAACGCTAACAATTCACAATCGATTAAAGAATGCTGTTCGAAGTGCCCGCTTTCAGAAATTAATTTTACATAATTCGTTGGCGCGGTAGCGTTACGTAGAACGTCTACGAAGGTTGCGTATTTACTGCTTACGGAGTACATATTTTCTGTCAACCAGGTGAACATATGATCGATGCAATATTCGTACGCGAACAGTTTACGCATCGTGATTTCAGTCATGTATATGACACCACGATTATCGGTGATTTTAATAAGTTGATCATCATGCATGCGCGTGAATTCGATTCGTAAATGATCAATTACGATGTGGGTTTGGGGCGATGTTGCGTTGTCGCGTAATCTTTGAAGTATGTCAGCTCCATTTTGCAGTAGGAGCTTCCACGTAGACATCGAAAAACTCAACTCGCAGCCTTTATTGTCTGCTATGGCGATCTCGACGCGGCACGAATCGATGCCAATCCGAATTCCAATAATTAGACGTTTATATGCTGTTGAGGTCAACGGGTAATCACGCCCCAGGATCCGTACGATTGACGGTTTCGGTATTTTCATTGTTCTTGACGTTGCAGACCCAGAACTGTAAGAAACGTATGCACGGAATTAATGCTTCGTTCGTTTGCGTTTACAGTGAAACAAGTGAAAAGTGTATAGTAACGCGTACGTACCTCATATCGATCTGTTGATGAAGATGTTGCTGTTGTTGGCGTTTATTCGGATAACCACCATCGATTGCGGATGGATGGGATGACTCGTTTAGGCTGCGTTTGTACATTTTTGATATACACTATGTATTATTATACCACTCGATTGCTTGGAAGTCAAATTGACGCGAACGAAACTTGTTAGTACTCGAGCGTACGTGGTGTAATGAAGTCCATAGGACTGACCAACGTCGCTTTTATACCGATTCACGTACACGTACTTACACACCAATGTGCGAAAGTGTATTCCATCAGTGTTGGCGTTGATCACCGAATTCTCTCTCTCTCTCTCTCTCTCTCTCTCTCTCTCTCTCTCTCTCTCTCTCTCTCTCTCTCTCTCTCTCTCTCTCTCTCTCTCTCTCTCTCTTGATATGGAGAAGACAGCAAAGGAGGCAGAGAGCAATAGAAATAGATCGGGATCAACAGAATTTGTAAGTAGGTCTGGGATACCAGAAAGTGGAAATAGGATGATGGATACAAATGCATCATTGAACATTGATTCGAAAATAGATTGGCTTATCAAAATTGTGAAAGGAATGAAAGATCAGTTAGAGTGTAAGAAGGAAATAAAAATAATAATTAAGGAAGTAGTTAGTGAAGAACTGGGAAATATGAAAAAGGAAATGGAAGAGTTGAAAAAAATGATACAGCGAGAAATATGTGGACCAACAAAGGGAACGAAAGGGAGCTATAGCGATGCGGTTAAAGAGAAGAAGAAAGAAAATGTTATAATTATCAAGCCTAAGGTACAACAGGAGAGTGAAGAAACGAAGAAACTGATAAAAAAGAAAATAGACATTAAAAATATGGCTATGGGAATAACAAAATTAAAAAAAGGAAGTAAGGGAGCAGTGATCATGGGCTGTGAAACTGAAGAAGAGATGAAAAACTTAAAGGATACAGTGCAGGACAAGTTGGGCGAAAATTTTAGTGTTTCAGAATCACTACAAATAAAACACAAGGTAAAAATTATCAATGTTGGCGAAGAAGAAATGACATTGGGTGATAAGGAGTTACTGGATACAATCAAGAAACAAAACAAAATTGATATAAATGATGGAACCCAGTTGAGAGTGGTGAAGAGAATAGTTAAAGGAAAGGGGAAGGATAGCAGTCAAACTAATAGAGGGGGGAGGGGGTGCGAAGGTTCTGTAATAATCGAAGTAGATAAAGAAACGCACGAGGTGGTGTTACAGAAAGAGAAATTAAATATAGGTTGGAGAAAGTGCCGTGTTTTCAACCACATAAATGTTAAAAGATGTTACAAATGCTGGGGTTTTTACCATAGTGCAAAAAATTGTATGCGAGATGAAGCATGTTATAAGTGTGCGGGAAATCATAAAGCGAGTACATGTACGGTGTTAGAGAAGAAATGCGTAAATTGTATGCTTAAAAATCGAACATATAATCTGAAGATAAGTGAAGACCACGATGCCTTTAATCCTGAATGTCCAACATACAAAAGAGCTATGGAGGAGGAGAAGAGGAGAGCAGGATGGGAGGATACGAGGTAGCAGCTAAGGAGGGGAACAGAGCTAATAATGTATACGAACGCGCAAAGTTTAATAGCCCATAAGGATGAAATACAATATCAGATTATGAGAGAAATAAATCCAGCATGTATAGCATTATCAGAAACTAGAGTGACCGTTGAAATTGAAGACAGCGAAGTGAACGTACCGGGTTATAACATAATTAGAGGGGATGCTGAAAATAGAAATACTGGAGGGGTTGTTTTTTATGTAAGAGATGATATTAAATATGAGATAATATTAGCAAAAAAGCTAGAGTCAAACTGCTGGTGTGCTGCGATAGAAGTGAAGGAAAAATGGTATAAGGGAGCGTTAATGATAGTATATCACTCACCGAATGCACCACATGGGGAATTTGTGAAATTTATTGAAGATATAGTAGAAGAGTTAATAATAAAAGGAGAATGTGTGGTAATAGGTGACTTCAATATAGATTTTATGGCAGATACATTTTATAGAAGGAAGTTACAAACGACAATGATGGGTTTAGGTATGAAACAGTGGGTAAATAGACCGACGAGAGTTACAAAGAATAGTCAGACAATTATAGATTTAGTTTTTGCTAATAAGGAAATAGATGTATGCGTAATCAATGAACCTAAAATAACAGATCATGCTTGGTTAAAAATTGAACTGAATGCGAATAAAGCGGAGAATAAATATAGAGAATGTAATACCAGGAGCTATAAAGACTTTAACTTAGATAAATTTATTGGATTAATGGCAAGTAAAGTAGAAAGAAATCAAAGCCTAAATGTTAGTATGAGAGCGAAGAAGCTTGTAGACAGTATAACCGAGGTGCTGGATATTGTTGCACCTAAACAGAACCGTAGAATTCCAAAAATATGGGAAAAGAAAAAATGGTTTTCGAAGGAAATAAAAGAAGCAGCGGTGAAAAGGGATGAGGCATACAGGAAAGCACTGTATGACAACACGGAGCAGAATTGGTTGCAATTTAAAATGGAAAGGAATTCAGTAGTAAAACTAATCAGAACAAAGAAGAAAGAATACTATGAAAATATGATAGATTTTAATAAAGGAAACCCCATAACGATGTGGAAAACCCTAAAAGAAATAATTAAGGGACAACCTATGGGTACAAAGGAAATAGAGAACATAGACTTTGAAATATTAGACAATATTGAAGGGTGCAATATAGCGGATAAGTTTAACTTATATTATATACAAAGTATTAATAGTATAGTAAAATCTATAGCTGAGAGTAAGTCCGGGGGGGCAAGTAAAGAAAGGAATTATGACGCTATTGAAAATAAGGAAACGATAGAAAACTTTGAGTTGGCGGAGATAGAGCATTTAAAGAAAATAGTTATGGAACTACCAAGAAAGAAAGGGACAGAAGAGGGGATTACAAGTGATATCTTAAAAGGCGCGTTTCATGTAATAAAAGAAGAATTTGTTGATATAATAAATGATTCTTTGAGGGTAGGTTGCTGTCCAGAAGGTTGGAAAAAATCCACAATAATACCGATACCCAAAACAGAAAAAGCAAAAAAAGCAAGTGAATTTAGACCGATTAATATGTTACCGATATTTGAGAAAGTTTTAGAATTAGTAGTAAAAGGACAACTTGACACATTTTTGGATAGAAATTGTATTATAACACAGCATCAAGCAGGTTTTAGAAAACATTATTCATGTGAAACAGCCATTCAAACTATCATCGACGAATGGAAGATAATAGTTAGTAAAGGAGAAATGGTAGGAGTAATTTTCATGGATTTAAAGCGAGCATTTGAGACCATAGATAGGGGAAGATTGTTGGGCAAACTATATGAATATGGAGTTAGAGGAACGGTCTTGGAATGGCTAGGGTCATACTTAAGGAACAGAACACAACAGGTGCGATTTAATAATAAGTGGTCTGAGATAAAGGCCACAGAGTATGGAGTGCCACAGGGATCTGTGTTAGGACCTCTGCTTTTTATAGTATATATAAATGACATAATCAAAATCTGCCCAGAGGGGTGTAGTATCAAAATGTTTGCAGATGATACGCTAATATATGTAAAGGGAGGAAGCAGTATGGAATTAGAAAGGAAAATGAATAGTGCAATGAGTGTAGTGGAAGACTGGATGAATGTAAATAAATTAAAAATGAATGCAGAAAAAACGAAGTATATGATTGTGAGAAGTATAAGGAAGGAACTGCGAGTTAATATAACACTGAAATGTTTGGATGGAAGTGAGATAGAGCGTGTGGAAAGAATGAAGTACTTAGGCATTGTTGTTGATGATAGATTGCAATTTAAGGACCACTGTGATTATATGATGAAGAAAATAGGGAAGAAAGTAGGGTTTTTAAGTAGAATAGGAAAGTATGTGTCAGCCTACACTAGGTGTATAATATACAAGACAATTGTAGGCCCTCACTTTGAGTACTGTGCAACAGTGTTATTAGGCATGGGAAGTACAGAGCTGAGTAAGCTGCAAAGAGCTCAAAACCGGGGAATGAGAGCGGTATTGCAATGTAACCGGTACACAAAAGTGGAGGTTATGTTGCAGACATTGCAATTTATGAGCATACGGCAGAGGCTGTATTATAATGTATGCATATTCGTGTATAAGATTTTAAACATTGCGGCGCTGCGGAATGTAGGGAGTAGGATCGAGCTGGTGGGGAATACCAGCGGAAGAGAAACAAGACAGGCGGGGAACATTGTTGTAGAGTTCCGGAAAACAAGAAGCGCGCAGAAAAGTATGTTTTACGAAGGTGTGAAAATGTATAATGCGTTGCCGCCTGCAGCGAAGGAATGTACGGATCTGAAGCAATTCAAGCGAATGTTGAAACAGTACATTGTAAGCGACGTAAGTTAAGAATGTAATGCAAGTAGCTGAGGAGGCTAAATAAAGATTTCTCTCTCTCTCTCTCTCTCTCTCTCTCTCTCTCTCTCTCTCTCTCTCTCTCTCTCTCTCTCTCTCTCTCTCTCTCTCTCTCAATGATTTTCACACCCGTCGCTGTGGTCGCAATCTTTGAAATATTCGAAACGAGGCCCGAATCATTATCGCTCTATGTTTCCGTTGGTAGATGTTTATACGAAAGCGACGTTGGATTCTTTCGTGGCGACGGTTGCGTATTTAGATGAATTAATTCCTCGAATAGTTATCGCCAGAGGGTTTCGAATTACATGCGGATGTTTATACGAAGGCGACGTTGGATTCTTTTGCGGCGGCGGTTCCTCTATTTAGGGTAATTAATCTCGAGCGTTCGATTCTCTCGCGCCTTATCTTTCGCGCCTGCTCGCCGATCCTCGGACACGTGTTGAAATTACGCGGGAACGAGACGCGCCCAACACGTGCTAAAATTGCGCGGGAACGATACACGTTCAAAGGTGTATGGGTTATTTTTCATCGATCGGCGGTGTCGCTACATCAAATCCGGGGAGTTTTCATCGAATCTAGGCATTTTTCTGGGGATTTTTCATGGATCTGCGGTGTCGCTAGATCAATCTAGGGATTTTTCGCTGCAACAGTTTACCAATTACTCCCACCACCGCCAACGGTCCCGCGCGCGACGAGCCCCCTCCCCTCTGACGTCACCCCCTCGCCCACGAACTCAGGACCTCCTCCCCACCTCACCCCCTCGTCCATCACGTCGAAGAACGCGATTCCCCCCACCCCGCCTCACCCCCTCGTCCATCTCGTCGAAGAGCGCGATTCCCCCCACCCCGCCTCACCCCCTCGCCGACACTTGGTCCAGAACTCAGACCCCCCCCTCCCCACCTCACCCCCTCGTCCATCTCGTCGAAGAGCGCGATTCCCCCCACCCCGCCTCACCCCCGCGCCCATCACGTCGAAGAGCGCGATTCCCCTCGCCCCGCCTCGCCCCCTCGCCAGCACTTGGTCCAGAATCGGCATAGCCTACCTACTTCGCAGTGCAGCTAGAGTCACTGGACTGCTTCTGGAGGAGTCGTGCGGTAGCCACAGTGCGACTAGGAGATTCTGCCATTATGGCGGAAAACAGACACTCGTGGCATTGTATTGTGTCTCGAGTACCCTAGGTTGTCCATGAACCAGAAGCGCATAGACTATAGCAATTCTAACGCGGCCGCAGCAGTCGCAGCCGCACATAGGAGTTGAGATGAATACTTTTCCATTGTACCAGTGTACTGCGGCTGGCGACTGCAGCCGCACATTGGAACGGCCTCCTTTATCGGGGCGAGATCGCGTCGCGTCGCCGTATCTTGCTATCGAGGCGCGATCGCGGTCGATCAGCCGCTAGGAATCTTGTTAACGGGACAGAGTCGAGACCGGGCAGCTTCCGGCGTCTCTTTAACGAGACAAGAAGAGACCGGGCAACGTCCGGGCGTCTCTGTATTGAAGCGGTAGAGGAAGCGGGACGGCAGACGATCACTCGATTGGCAAAGTATTCAGATTTTTCCAGTTTGCTCGCACCGGGCAGCATCCAGGCAGGCAGGCTGGTAGTGGGGATCTGTAACCCCACTTGAACTATCCTGCCTTCATTACGCTGGGGCTTATGTCCCGATTCGCGGAAATTATCAGCTGCGAGAAATCGACGCGATCTAGCGGCGCGGTGGGGAGTGAGCGTCATTGTTCTGCATTGAGCTATATAAAAATACCTGGAGAGTGAACAGAGCAATGGCGGCCGGCCCAAGAAAGAGGGAAGTAACGGGTGAACCTATCTCTGTCTTACAACACAGATAAACGCATACATAACACAGATAATACAAAGTAAGAGAAATAATAGGAAGAAGGATAGGTTCACCCGTGATCTTCTATTTTCCTCGGGCCGCTGTCGCCTCTACTTCTTCCCACTGCTGTTCACTCTCCAGGTATTTTTATAGCTCAATGTCGTTCTGATGCGTAGCGAGGCCGGCGTCAGTTGGCTCCGTTCGGTTCGGATCGGACGCGGTCGCTCGGCCTCTCACTCACTCCCGGTCGCATCGCCGCGCGCTCGAATTCCCGCGCTGGGACGCTACGTCACAATAGTCGCTTTAATATGAAGTATGAAATGTCTATTTCTGCTCAGCGAAAATGAAAATGCTCGCATTCTGCTCACGAGCGTGACCCAATTTCTACTTACATATCCACGTGCGATTTATCTTCCAATTGAAAAGTCTATAATTATATTTTGGATAACAGAAATAAACAAAATTATTTAATGTTTTAAAATGTCTTTTATTTACAAAAATATAAAATATTTGCTATAAAACTTATAAAACTTTGTTACAACTTACAACGTAAATTTATGCTTTCTCGGTCATACTAATAAAAACTGGACAGTTCAAACTATCAATTCATATAAAAAAAACTAGCAAATGTGTAAATTACTCAAATTATATTGCGTTTCTTGCTTATGCAGCCGGAATTGCTTTCCCCTGTTTGCAGTATTCGAATTCGAAATACAAAAGGACACGTAAAGCGACAAATACGCATGCGCACAATATGTGCATTGGCTGACTCTATATAGTTTGATTTGCAGTAGTTGCTGTGTTGCGACTCCCGTCTAGCGGCGTGTAGTATAAACTTTAGAAGCGCGAAGTTCGAATTGGATCACACGAATGTAATAGGAAAGTGAAACAAAGCGAAGTTTGCACAAGCCCAAGGGATTTGAAAATAGTTAGTAAGTAAACTTCAAGATTATAAATTAATCAATACCCACTTGGAAACGGGTGTTTGAATAAATGAACTCCACTTTGATTCCTTCTCCTAAGTGTTGTTGCGACCTCCATCTAGCGGCGCGAAGTATAAACTTTAGAGGCGCGAAACTCGAAGCGGATCGCACAGATGTAATAGGGAAAGGAAGCAAGGTGAAGTTCGCACAAGCCCGAGGGGTTTGAAAACAGTTAGAGATTCTTTTAATGAAAGGACTTCAGGATTATAAATTAATCAATACCCACTTGGAAACGGGTGTTTGAATAAATGAACTCCACTTTGATCCCTTCTCCTAAGCGTATAATTCCAGAGCAATGTTGTTAAACGCTTGTTTCTAAAAATCAATATCAGAAAAGGAAATAGATTGACCAATAAGAATTTAGCTTATAAATATTTGATCGGCATTTATATTTTAAGGACATTTTGTAATTAACAAAAAGCGTTGACCCTTGTACGCACTCAAGCATTGATAGTCTAAGCGAACGGACGTGTTATTAAAACCTCTGAAATCCATTTTCTGTAGTCGAATCATTCCATTAAACTCATCAAAGTTACTAGTTATTTGTGTTTCAAACGTTTTATTATTCTTTCATCAATTTTATTATTATAATTATCACCGAAGAATCCGTGTCCAAGGAGCAGAGCGCCTTAGCGCTCCACGGGCGTCGTCCTGCGCCTGAATTCCCTGGAGAAGACCTCTTTTCCCAGACGGCCACGCAACAGTGTGTAAAATCAGCGCAATATTGTTAAATGCTTGTTTCTAAAAATCAATAACCGAAAGGAACTGGATTGACCAATAGGAATTTGGCTTATACATATTTTATTGGCTTTTAGATTTTAAGGACATTTTGCAATTAACAAAAGGTGTTAAAGCGATTGCCTTGTAAAAGACACTCTTGTCCCGAAACTCATAGCGAACGGACGCGTTTTCTCTATTCACAAATTGTATTTCCTTTTTAAATATAAAAGTTGGTGTATGTTTAAGTTCAAATCATTTATTTCTTTGTATAATTAATTATAAATCAAGCGTTCATCGAGCAGAGTGCCTTAGGACTCCACGGGCATCGTCCCGCGCCCGAATTCCTTAATATAAAGAGGATCCAGAAAACCCAAACGGCCACGCAACAGCTGCACGCATCATGAGCTATGTAGAAGTTGGAGGATTCTAGGGAATTCTACGAATCAGGTTATGTCGTCTTTACACTCACTGCATGAAACGCAACCAACCCAACGGACCCAATTTCGAAGCAAACAGCACATCTAGAAGATTTTAGGCAGGGTCGAAACGGAATATGAGGAAGGAAGCAAATACGTGGTGGGCATTGTCATTTCTTAAAGGCTTTTACTGCTAAGCTTTTCGAACGTGTTCTTATAATGATAACTTTACAGCTATACTCTAATCCAGAAGGCGTACATACGAGAGCCTGCGATTGTAATCCATAGCCTTCAAAACCTTCAATTTACCCTGGGTACGGATAATAAATTACTTCGTTTTTCCTTTACACATCGGCGTACCAAATTTCGCTGGGTAAGCAGTAGTTCGTCCTGTAAAACTCATAAAATATGGTTTTCGCTTTCAATAATTGCCACTGTTCAAGAAGAATAGAAAAACTCGGGTTGAGAAAATCCAGGAACCAATACAGCCATCAAATTTCGTTAGGAATCGGTCCCCGATCCTTAGGACGAAGTAACCGATGTATATAGTTAGGAAGCGTGCTTCGACCACCGTCCAAAAGTCTCGAATTAAATTTAACGTAATCCATCCAACTGCATAGCTAATTATAAGTAAGTTTGAACATTCCCGCGCAACCTCACGAGCATCAAACGCATCGAAAACCGTTCCACTGCGGTTCATGCGCTGTTGGAAACGGAACGCTATGAATGCGCGCAGCGACTGCGCTGCGGTCTAGGCGCAGTATGCATGAATTGGAAGAGACCCACATACATCGGTTCGATGCAAGCGGGCCCCCCCCCCCTCTCCCGCCCTAATCTAGCCCAAACCAATACTAATACTGTCGGTTATGAAACTGATTTCAATATATTATGCCGAAAGTTTTTTATTAATATCTCTGAAACTAAAACGAACCGCCAAAAAGTTTAGAGGGAAATGTTGTTCAGAATGATGACCTTGACAACATATGTGAAGGTCATTGAAATCGGAGAATCATCCCCTAATCTAAACATTTACCTTTGTGGTTATGGTTATAGATAGAAACGAAAGTATCATATATTTTTCGAAGATTTATATTAGTTATAAATTTCATTACGATCGGCGTGTTACACTTCGGTTATGTCCCTTATTCATATTGTGTGCTTTGAAATTGCACATTGATTATACCCAAGATATTACATCCTTCTACGTATAAATAAAAAAATATTAATGCGCAAATTAGTATTGTTTCATCGACATGTTTCCTAACTTCCTCTCTATCTTTCATTATTGCTATCCTCTTTTACGTTCAGCGAGGCTCTGCTGCTAGACGCAGCTCTCGTGCCGTATCCTTTAAGATTTCTCGATAGAAAAAGCTGTGGCAACAGCGCGGCAGAGACAGAGAGAACAGAAAATGTGGCAACTAGCATCAAAAATTCGTCTACATAGAGTACCTGGAGATGTCAGCTCTGTACTATTTCTTGTGGCACCGCAAGCACGCCGTTAACATAAAAACTCGTCCAAAGAACGAGGGTTCGCCACGCTAGGGAATTGTAATCTGACTAGCCAACCAGCAACAAGAACGGCGACACGACGCCGGTGTCACGAGAGATTTTAGTTTTTAAGTTGTCGGCAATCCTAGTTTATAAGCATTCTATTGTTCCTACTCTTCGTGGCGAGAAAAAGGTAAAACAATACCACGAGGTCAGTTGTGCCCTTAGAGCATTTGTGCCTGATTCGAATAAGGGTGCGTTCCACTTACACCCAAATCGCCCGTGATTTTCATTAAGCTAGGTTCTCCTGTACGCGACTGGATACTGTACGCAACGTCAAGAACTTCAAAGTCGATTTTCTTGAAAATTAAGCGCGATATGAAAAAAGTTACTCTTTCTTTTCGACTTATAATAAGGAAATAAGTCGAGAAAAAAGAGCAAAATTTTTTGATATCGTGCTTCATTTTCGAGAAAATCGACTTTGAAATTCTTGTCGATGCGTCCAGTCGCGTACAAGGAAACCTACCCTAATGAAACTCACGGGCGATTTGGGCGTAAGTGGAACGCACCCTAAATAGACTTTATTTTCTGGTACAATCCTCGAGTATTCTCTCTTTATGGACCTGCCCCGGCGACAGTGCTCAGTAGGTAAGCACGCCACATTTTTTTTATCGACCGCAGTAGTTTCATTAGGGTCCGTCTATTTACAAGGGACGCTTCGATCGATTCGGACCATAACAAAAAGGAGACGGCAGCCTTAACTAGTGATGGCGATACAGCCCCACATGTATCGATATTTCGTATTGATACGTATTGACAGTCCAAGTATCGATACAACTGATATATCGGAGACGAAGTATCGATATCACCAGTATCGATACGTACGTATCGGCCCATATATTCCTGCCCCCCCTTTCATGACCTTTTTTTTTTTGCACTCCATGCACAATATTAATGAGAATACATCGCAAATGAAACTCGGTCGAGGTGGCGCTCTGATCGTAGTGCTCAAGATAGCGTCGATTCGCTTCCCATCATCTGCCATCTTGGCGTTGATTGGTTTGACCGTCAAACCAATCAACGCCAAGATGGCAGATGATGGGAAGATGATGGCAGATGATGGGAAGATGATGGTAGATGATGGGAAGCGAATCGACGCTATCTTAAGCACTACGATCAGAGCGCCACCTCGACCGAGTTTCATTGCGATGTATTCTCATTAATATAATTCAATCTCTAGGGTACTCATGAAATCAATACGAATAGTCATTCTAATCGATGCATATGGTGTCGATGCAACAGACATATTATCATTGGCATTGGTACTTAAATTAGAAATAGAATCAAAAAATGAAAATATGAATATACATAAAAATAATTTATTCAGTTATACATTTTGATTGAAATTCCAATCATCGTAGGATAGTGAACCCAGAAACAGTAAATGTTGCAAGTGCTCACTATTTAAACGGTTAATCACTGATGAACCACGCTCAACCACGCTATCCGTCAGTGTCCGCGTTCGTGCTGCGGTGCGGTTGTATCGATATTCATGGGTTAAGTATCGATACAGCAATATATCGTTACATTAAGTATCGATACAAAATATCGATGTATTGGTTACAAAGTATCGATATTCCGATATATCGATATTGTATCGCCATCACTAGCCTTAACATAAAGCCATGTTCACGTGATAGCGTAACAGGTGAATTTTATAGTTGAAATCTTTATTGAAAATTAATTTCGCATCACTTTAGTTTTGCACTAAAAATAAAGCACATTTGTTTACCTAAAAACTAACTATGAGTGTTATAAGTGACTGAAATCTATACTATTATAACAGACTTACTATTTTTGCAGCGTATATAACCTAAATTTGTTTCCTTTAGGAAGTATTCCGAAAGAATCGCCCCGTATCAAATATTAAAAAAAATGAACAAATACGTGGACCTTGCAAAAGTGGGTACTAACTACGCTAATCGTATGAATCGTTTGAGTAATCGAATTTTTGGTGAAGTAACTAGAACAACAAATCAAAAATCCATGAAAGTTGTGAAATTGTTTAGTGAAAAGCCGATAGAGAAACGACCAGAAATCGTTAATTATTACCCACGACATATTGAAACTGATTTATTAATGAAGCACCTTAGACTTTATGGTCTATTTAGAGATGAACATCAAGATTTTAAAGAAGAATACGAACGATTAAGAGAACTCCGTGGTAAAAAGAAATGGGTTCCACCAGTCTTTAGAAATAAAAGTGAATAATATGTTTAAATTAAACTTAGTACACCACATTGTATGTTTTATTTTATATGATATATGTATATATTCAAGAATAAAATATTACATATAGATAGTAATATAAAAGATATACCATAACATAAGATAGAAAAAACATAGACTTTTAGAGTACATAATAGTAATATTAGAATAGGAAGTAGTTATGTCTTCAAAATTAAATGGTAATAAAAGTTCAAAATCATCTAATTCAATTTGATTTTTTCTGCGTTCCATAGTTATTTTATCAAACTTGTTGTTACACAATAAAGATTTATTTAAATTTTCAAACTGTTCATGTTTGTTAAAATTGTCTATAATTTCATTCTGATTTTGAGAACCTCTGATATTTCCAATCTCTTTGTATCTGTAAATACTATTACTTGATTCTTTCATTATATCTGTATAAGGCGTCCCATGGTGACCATGAGAAGTAGAAATATTTGTATCATCCATATGATCAGCATCTGGTAACTGTAATTTGTTCCACAAATGGGATGTGTTTATATTTTCCATAGATCTTACTCTATATCTTTCTGCAGCTGTAAATATATTTTGTAACAGCTTCTTTGTATCATTGAACCAATAATTTATTTCTAATAGACCTGTGTCGTTCTGTGCATTATCGTATGTAGTAACGTTATCTGTAATCTTGAAGTGCTTTAGATTTGCTTTATTATTGGCTTCCCATTCTTTTTTTTCTTTATCACTAAATATTATATTGTATATCCATATCCTTAAACAAATTTTATGTGTTTGAATTAAGTTTTAAATATATAAATACGAAATCTTAGAAAGCAAAAGGCTTTATAGAACTTTATATAAATAAGAAATGTATTTGCAAATGCACGGGCTTAATAGCCTTGTAAGATTCTTTTAAAAATTATACCTAAATGTATGAAGATCAACGTATGTTGGAAGATCTCCACATTCCAAGGAGAAGTTTGTCCATGATGCGATTCCGAGCAAAGCTATTTGGTCATACTTATCTTCACATATCAGTGGGGAGCCAGGATTGCCGGCACAAGCTTTCATTTCATTGTTAAATTTAACCATTGCGCAAATTAAATTTGTGTAATTTTCGTTTGTCTTAATCATGTGTGCGCATAGTTTCCAGGAATTGAAAATCACTTCATTGTATTGAATCGGTTTAGCCAAAACTTTTGAAGTCGGTGAAACGTAACTTTGCCAGCCGAATATTAGACATGATTTGCAATTATCGTCGTAGCTGACAGGAACAATATTCGGTAAGATTATTTTAATATTACATACAGCAAACGGTTCCACAAGTTTCAAAAGAGCTATATTAGAATCTCGATCGGGAAAAACGGAGTAAGCTTCGTATTGAGGATATATGTAAGTAGCTTTTACAGATACTGTTTGTGTAGATCCAGTTCCATTCAAGCCGGTCGCAAACAAAATAATGGACTATGGAAATAAAAATGAAATATTAAATACATGCTTTTTAATATCAGAGGTGAAAACGTAACATACATTTCTCTTGTCTTGTACACATTGGGCCGCAGTTAAAACCCAGTCCGACGAAAGAAGTACGCCACCACATGGTGCTATTGTTTGAAACTGTATTAACCAAGGAAACTGACCGTCGTATGCTCTTTTTCCTCTAAGCAGCATACTTTTATATTCTTTCAGATTTATTAACAGTAACAAGAACAGAATACATATGGACATATTTGCTATAGGGTGAGTGTAATAAATATTATAGGCGTTTATTCCAGTTGTATGACTATCTTCAGGTGATTGTCACTGCAACCAAATATGAAATAATTTTTTGGTAATCAAAAAATTCTTTATTAAAAAGCAATTGGAAATACACTGTGGCAGAAAGTTGGCAGAATCATGGTATTTACAGACTAGATAAAAAGACGTAACTAAATTTAATCCGAAGTAATATAATGAATGATTACGGTTATAAAGAAAGCGTAGTTATAAAAAATTGTGTCTAATAATTCATAATTCTTCCTTCGCATCTTTTACTTTCTTCTTAATCTTTATATTTTCGTTCTCCTCTCTCTTTCTTCTATTTTCTTCCATACTGCTACCATTATCACCCTTATCTTTCAGGCAAGAGTCATCTTGTTCTTTTAATGCTCTCTCTGAACATAAATATCTGATGGGATATACAGATGAATTAATAAACTGTGGATTAACTTATTGAATAAAAAATTATCACGAATCTCAAACAGTAGAATTACAGTTAATACCTAATTAAGGGAATTTCTTCTTGATGATTATGATACCAATCTTCAATGTCAGATTCATGATTTTCAAGTAAATCTTCGCATTGTGATTTCAAAGTTGTGATTTCTACAGACGGCTTATCCCACAACTCATATGGGATTCCTAATTCAACTTTCACACCTTTATCCCTATAAACATAATATGATTGATCATCATCGTCAGCATTTCAACAAATTTATTACATATTGGTTATTTGAAAGTATCATCTTACACAAGTCCGTGGAGCGCCTTAAATGTTTGACTCATTCCTTTAGCAAATCTTGTACTATCTGCGCGTTCCTTATGAATATTATATTTCAATATGCGTTCACAAAGATTCTCCATACTTTCTACCAAACGTAATTCTCTGAAAATAAAATTTAGAAATTAGCGCACTGTATAAGTGTATCTTACATTTTCAGTTTAAAGAACCCTTTAAAATTTACGATTTTTTATATGCTTTCTTCTTCTTAGGCAAAACATCATCAACAGAATACCCTATTTCCAATATATCACGTGTTTTTGCAGTTTCAGCCAATCTTGCTTCCAACTCCGTGGCAACAACTTTGCAAACTATAAAGTAGAAATTGTATTAACGATATTATTATGAATTATAAAAGGTTATACAAATGCATCTAAGTTGCGTATATACGATTACCTTCACATTTATTTGCATATTTAACACCTTGTTCCTCTTCGGGACTACTGACAACAACGAATGCAAGTAACAGGTGTATTAAACAAATTCGTATTAAAACATACATTGCAAAATCGCCGAATTCTAACGAGCTCTTCAAGAAATTGCACGATCACGAAATGAATAAAAATATTTATTGTTTATGAAACTACTAGTTGACATCTGATCATATCTAAGTTATTCCATAAACATTATTGCAAACGTGTCAACATTTTTTCTTCAATGTAAGTACCTAAGTACCATCGCGTGTGTTTATCAACTATTTGGCAGTCGATGAATTCTATCAAACACATTTACGCATGACAAGAATAAAATGTAGTACAAATTGTCATCGACTGATATCTTCATTTACTTGCATTACCATACATTATACAAAAGAAATTGATTATAATTAATATATTTTGATAGTACAAATATAAACGTGGTTTATACAAAAGATTAAAAATTTACACGGTGTCTGTATTCTATTCGCTATCATGGGATTCATGGGCGGTACGTTTAAAAGTAGCCAATCAGGGTAACATTCATAGACGTGTTACGCATTCGCTTGAACGTGGCTGGGGAATTGTATATAATCGATATGTAGAGTACACAGAGTGACGCAGAGCGAGATTTGAAACGGAGGACGGGGACGAGCACGGTGTAATAGACAGGTGTTCCGACTCCTGTTCAGAATGTGTGACTTTTTCGTCCTAGTTCTTCTGGCGGCCGGCAGATTTCGTCGTTGTCGTAAAGGCATTTACATATATTGTTGCGGTTTCCGCTGATGTAAATATGTGTGATTGAGTGAAGTTAGCTATAAGACATAGAGATATCGAAGTCCGATGTAGAGCGTATTTTAAAATCCTTTTGTGTTGAAAGATAGACACATTATAATTAGATCCGAAACGAACGGCACATCTGGAAGGTCTTAAGCAAGTTTGAAACGCGGGACAAGGAAGAATTTATTGTCAGGATTCATAAACACGTAGAGCGCGTTGTGCCCTTCGAGGGTTTTTCTCTTGCCAGTTTTTCGAACGTGCTCGTACAATATTAATAGCTGATACCTGGACTCAGAAGGCGTACGAGAGTCTGGGATTGTATTCAGTAATATTCAAAACTACAGTTAGGCCAGGCGAGAATAATAAATTACTTAACTTGCCTTTCCACATCTGCGTGCCAAATTTCGTCGAGCGGGCAGCTGCTCGTCTCATAAAATCATTTAAAACTCTGTCCTCCCTTTCAATAATTGCCGATGTCCTGTTAGGGTAAAAACTCAGCTCGAGCAAGGCTGAAAGTCATAAAGCCATAAACTTTGCGCCGGCGACGTCGTCTTGACCCCGAGGGTTGCGCTTACCTACCTGTCAGAAATCTATGTACTGTACGCAGCCTATGTAAAAGTATGTAATCGGAAAGCGTGCCTCGACCTGCCTCGACGCGCCTCGACCTGCCTCGACGCGCCTCGACCTGCCTCGACGCGCCTCGACCTGCCTCGACGCGCCTCGACCTGCCTCGACGCGCCTCGACCTGCCTCGACGCGCCTCGACCTGCCTCGACGCGCCTCGACCTGCCTCGACGCGCCTCGACCTGCCTCGACGCGCCTCGACCTGCCTCGACGCGCCTCGACCTGCCTCGACGCGCCTCGACCTGCCTCGACGCGCCTCGACCTGCCTCGACGCGCCTCGACCTGCCTCGACGCGCCTCGACCTGCCTCGACGCGCCTCGACCACCAGATAAGAGTAGAGGGAAGGGTGAAGGAAGGGCCAAGGACGGAGAGATGGCAGAGGACAACCCACTGACGAAACTTAAGGGATGTCACCACCTTGATTGGACGAAGGAATTCGAAGAGGGAGTCGGAGGAACACGCCGAAATTGGAGGAGTAGGGCACTCGGAAGTGACGAGCGAGGAGTTAATTTGTAAAGAGTCAGATCAATCTTGTCAGCAGACTGACGAACAGTTTTCCTATACAAATATACGAAAATCTTATAAATTCAAGTTTGTTGTTAAAGTCATTTGAAATTCCCGCATCCTCTCGCGAGCTGAGTGCTTCAGGGCTCCACGGGCACGGACCGACTTTCCTAATAAAATACCCACAAAATCGCGCAACAATATATACATGCGTGGCCTGTTGTTTTTGGCAAGCCCACTAATACCGCTAAAATCTCTACTACTACAGCCACATTAATTCATATGTATATGCCTTGTAAGCCACGACGCCTCTCGTGACGGCCAAGGGAACTAAACAGAAATCGGCACACAAAATCGCTGGGGTAAAAGGTACAGAGTCGGAACACCTGTCTATTACACCGTGGGGACGAGTTTATTGTCAAGGCTCATAAATACGTAGAGCGCGTTGTGTTTCTCGGTTTTTTTTCTAGAGATCCCTATCTCTAAAAGGCATACGCCTTTTAAACGTATCCGTACCTCAATCCGGGTATCGTTTAGTTCACGGGTACCCGTGCACTATTTTATAAATACACGTGTATCTAAATTCACGTGTATTTAAATACACGTATATTAACATATCCGTATTTTGACTCCTCTGATTTTTAATGTCTATGGATATCCCAGAACTCTGAGGGATTGCGAAATTAATAAAAGAATTAATGTATTTGAATATATTTACTAGATTAATATGCGGAAAATATGGTTTTACAAATTTTCAGATTGTAACTAATAACACAATTATTCCACGTCAAATAAATTTAAAGTTAAAGTTGAAAACTTTATTCGACGCTGAAGTTGAAACGGTCGGCTAATAAAAAAATTAACTTTATTCGTCAAATAATCTAACGTTAAATAACTTAATTCTGTTCAAAATACACGAATACGTTTATACCCGTGTATTTAGATACACGAATACGTTTATACACGTGTATTTAGATACACGAATACGTTTATACACGTGAAATAGTGCACGGGTACCCGTGTAGTAAAAGATACACAGATTGAGGTACGGATATATGTAATACACGTGTACACGTGTCTTTTTACTACACGTACCATACCATGGTCTCTAGGTTTTCCTTGCTAGTTTTTGAACGTGTCCTTACAATGTAGTAGCTGATGCCTGAACTCAGAAGGCGTACGAGAGCCAAGAATTACATTAACCTTCCGATACTCGCGCTTAAAAGTTTTACACGAGCACTCGCGTCGTGCACTCCGTACACGGGGGTCTGTTTTGGCTGAAAAACCGTTTTACCGTGATGTATTGTACCCAGCACCCCTATGTATTCTTCCAGCGGACATTTTTGCATAATGCTACGTACTTGTCAGGTTCAAATTCAGTTTGGAAGTGTCTCTGATTGAATTAAAACAAAAGTATGCCGCGTATCCTGCCGTCGAGCGCGCCCGTGTACTCACCAGTTTCCCAAGTGTCCGCCTCCGATTACATATTCTGGTTTTTGGATATGTTTTCGAGGACCGAAAAATAAGATATACGGGTTTTTTTGTAATCGAAAAGTGTGCCTCTATAAAGATCATTTTACGATCGAAGATAATAAAAACTTGGTAGAGACTGATTTAAACGAATCAAAGTCAGTAGTGGATTAAGAGAGATGCGGATTTTTTCTTATACAACGGCCCACTAATTACTTAAAACCGAAGTTGAAAATCTGAGTACTGCATTGATTTGTATACAATTGGAATTAGCAAAGTTGATTGCAATCTTTGCATCTGAACTTTTTAAATTTTTTTCGAGAATTAAAGGGAATTAGCTTCTTTCCTACATGAATCATGTTTATGGGGGGGATTTCATAATTTTTTTCATAAATTATGAATTTTTGTTATGATGTATTAGATGGGAATAAACTGTATTATTCTATAAGCTCATAAAAAGTCTATTAAACAATTTTGACGACTTACCTTGTTAATTGAGATAATAATTCAGTGTCCTATATGGTGGAAAAACTCGTGACATTTCAAAAATGTTGACAACTGACGTTATTTGACACTTGGCAGGTTATGATAGATTGACACTAGCTAGGTGACATTGTCGTGTAAATCGGACAACTTTTACATCAGGAATACAAATAGCTTATGTCAATGTAGTCAGATTTGTATGATATTTGGTATGATTTTAATCGACGAAACGCCAGGAATCCATTGGCGCAACTTCCCCTTCGATACGATGAAATTCTGAAATCCTGAACATTTCTCACTTCTTTTAATGATAGGTATTCCAAACCCTTCGAGGGTCGGAAGCCATAAAATTCGATGAGGCACTGCGGGGTGCTGTCCTCGCCACGGGGTGACGGGCGCGAGGCAGCCTCGCAGCGAGGAAAATATCATGCTCGAGGTAGCGCAAGGCTGCCACGGCAGCATCACGAGGCTTCTTTGCAAAGTGACCGTGTCGAGGTAGTCTCCAGACTCTCCAATGCGCGAGGCATGCCTCGCAACGTCGATACGCGCCTTTAGAGTAACAATTTAAAGATCGTTTTATAAACCAATTCCGTGCAACGACCGAAAAAGAAGGGTCACAACAAAACAAGAACACATACGCCTTTTAACTTTGCTGTCCTATTCGGGTTTATTCAACGCAAAACAAATTTATTTAACATAAAAATTTATATAAACAACAACATTATTTGTGGAAGATATGCTTTCATGATGTAATGCGGAATACCTCACCAAGGAATTGTAACTTGGTATATTTCAATAAGGTGCTGAAGCAGAGAGGACTTTAAAAATTGTCAAAACCCCATCAGTTCGTGTATCTCGCTGAAATATTCCAGCTTGCACTTATCCTTCGATCTTAACACTGTACTCGTGTTCTGGGGTCCGTTAGGGTACGTTTATGTTGGAGCTGCGATAAACGATCAGAGCGACGATAAGAGCGAAGCGTCGAAATACATCCTATAGTTTTATAATGGAACTGTTTATATTGGAGCAGCGAGTAGAGCAACGATAAAAGCGTCGAGAAAGAAATATTTCTTTTTCTTCGCTATTACAGCCGATCTCATCGACATATAATGAGAAACCTTACGCTATGTCCTAAAGATGTCGCACAGTGACAAAATCGTTGTCGTCCAACCGATTGTTTTCAGTCGGTCGTACGACAATGCCAAAGCGACTGTAGAGTACTGTCAGCTACGAGAAAACAACAATTTATTTTATCAGTATCCTCGAATGACACAAAATACTTGTAATTATATTCTTGAAGCAATACGAGAAAAGTGTACCCGCAAAACTACGAACTTTAAGAAGCCAATTTCAGTAGAAGAAAGACTAATTTTGACGTTAAGGTAAGTACAAGAATGTTTTATTAACACATGAAAAATTACATATTGCTGTCTGTTCTTTTCGGCATCATGGTGTCTTTTAAAAATGAGAGCTTTTTAAAATACACCCATTGCCCACTATAGGTGCTCATAGATGGACTGTCAGGATCTCCAGAACGAAGCTTCTTTACTTTTTTCAGCTCTCTCTGGAACTGATTTCTCAAATAACGCCATTTTACCTTCACTTCAACCTCTAAAATAAAAGAATATTTTACATGTTTTTCAAATTCTTAAAATGTCAGATAAATAAATAAAGTCAAATAGCTTACTGTCTTTTCTAATGGTACTGCCACTTTTTCCTATTCCTTGTCCGCTAATAAACGGTTTGTATAATTTTCGGCCCATTTGTTCCATAAAATCGGCCTTTTTTGCACTTCGGAAATCAGGCCATTGCTTTTTGCGACACCGTGCGAGCGATACGACAAAATAACAAACTGGTTTGAAATTTAAACAAAACGACCGACGCAACGCTTACTAGATGACCAACGATAAAAGTGAATAAAAGCGTCGAGAAACAAATATTTCTTTTTCTTTGTTATTATCGTTGATGTCATCGAATAACGATGGATATTCAAAAATTAATTGGAGAAGTATTTATTAGATCCCCGTTATGGGATCAGAAAGATAAAAATCACCATAATCGATATATCCTAGATAAATTATGGGATGAAGTAGCCGTTAAATTGAAAACGAAACGTAAGCATAAATATTCACTTATTGTATTAATTATAATTATTCATAACATGTACTTGTAAGTATAGCAGATTTTAAGCAGTATTTACAATAGGCTTGTGACATAAGTAAGTTTTAAATAAATCACGTACGTTTTGGGCAGCACGAGCTGGCCTACCAAAATCAGGCCTCACATTTAATTGTATGGAAAGAAAATGCAACCTACAGAAAGCATATTACATAGTCATCGTTATAATTTAGTTAAGGGATTTTGTGAATTTTAGTGATTTTTTCGTATTAAACTTCTAGGAGATCAAGCCAGAAACAAATGGAAATCTTTGAGGGACAAATTTAGGACTGTCCTCGCATCAATTCCAAAACCAAAATCGGGAGATGCTGCAAATATTCCAACAAAAAACCAGTGGAAATATTTTGAAGCGCTTTTATTTCTGAAAGATCAGTTTACCCCAAGATGTTCAGGAGGAAATTTTATCTGTCAAGAAAAGGAATCAATATGTGATAACCAAGATATTCCGGAAAATAATTTAGAACCGAACGAGGGTAGATCGGTGTCACCCCAAGAGGATGTTGAAATAATACCTTCAACATCAGCCGAAAATCAAGCATTTAATGTTATTAGAAAAAGGCCCCTTGCGACTCCAAATATTGGTTCGCAATTGTTAGATATAGAAAAAAAAACTAAAATATTTAGAAAATAAAAAAGGTTAAAACGTAGAAGATGAAGATATAAATTTTTTTAAAAGTTTGTTACCGAGTATAAAAAATTTATCACCATATGATAAAATGTCATACAGAATGAAAATTGTAAAAGTCACCCAAGAATTTATGATACAGAGTACAAATACATATACAAATACAAATGCAAATACATATATAAATACATATACAAATACAAATAACCAAAATACCACAATAGATTATTCTAATAATTGTATGCAAGTAGAGAACAACGCAGAACCGTTTTTCCATACTCTTCTCTGAACTTTTGCATTTAGTTTATTAATAAGTTTATTATTTAAGGAATATGTTATGTGTTTGAGAAAATAAATATTTCTAGCGAAAATATCTTTCTTTGATGTGTTTGTAGTTGGGCTGCTATAATAGTACTGCTTCGGTCGTTTAAGGTTTCGGTAAGATGAGCGATTCTGAAGAAGAATTATTGTCTTCAAGTGCCGTAAAATGGTACATAGGAAGTCTACGCAGTAAACGTAAACATTGTATGCATCCTATTAATACTAATAGATATGAATTTGGAGAGTTTCATCATTTATATAACGACTTAAGAAAATATCCTCTGCAATTTTTTGAATATATGCGAATGAAAATAGAAACTTTTGATTACATTTTGTCCAATATATCGGATAAGATTAAAAAAAACTGGTGCAATTGCCATACGAAGCCAATTCTTGATGAAGAAAGGTTAATGATTACAATAAGGTTAGTCAAGAAACATTTTAGACATATATATTTTCTCAAACACAAAACATATGTATATGTATTTGTATATATATTTGTACTCTGTATCATAAATTCTTGGGTGACTTTTAATATTTTCATTCTGTATGACATTTTATCAGGTGATGATAAATTTTTAAGACTTGGTAACAAACTTTTAAAAAAATGTATATCTTCATCTTCTACGTTTTGAACTTATTTATTTTCTAAATAAAATTTCCTCCTGAACATCTTGGGGTAAACTGATCTTTCAGAAATAAAAGGGATTCAAAATATGTCCATTGGTTTTTACTGGGAATATTTAACACTAAAAATTCATAAAATCCCTTAACTAAATTATAACGATGACTATGTAATATGCTTTCTCTAGGTACTTGTCAACTGGACAACACTTCAACCAATTCACATGAAAGTGCCAACAGAACATGATTTCAAGAAAATTGCTAATGATTATTATAATATTTGGAACTTTCCCAATTGTTTAGGCTCTATTGATGGAAAGCACATTCGAGTTAAATGTCCTCCACATTCCGGTTCTATGTTTTATAATTATAAACAATTTTTTTCAATTAGTGGATGCTAATTATAAGTTTATAAACATTGATGTTGATGGTTACGGAAAACAGAGCGATGGCGGAACATTCAGATCTTCCGCTCTATTTTTATATTTATCAGACGGACGTCTCGATATTCCGAATGAAACTGCCTTGCCAAATACCGAAATTACTGTACCATATGTATTTATAGGAGATGTAAGACGGGTTTTTCTTACGATAAACAATGACACGCGTAGAATAAACTAACGATGGTACAATGTTTAATATTCTGCCAGAATATATCGAGTCGTACAAAAGAACGCGGAGGGCTTCTGTAGTAGCGACCGGTGTGTCCCAAAGACCGTACAAGAGTGGCCGCGTCCTGGCGGCCAAGGCATAGCGTCCTTCCAGCGACGCTTCCCTTGGGCCTGGGTTTTTCCCAGTTCCTCCCGCGCAAACGGGCGCAACCGGTGTATTTAGGCTTCCGGTCGGTAGGCCGCGGTTCCGGGCGCCCTTTTAAATTCGCGTCTACGGATTTTCTTACAGAGATGAAGCTTGTCCGCTTCTTAGAAATTTACTGAAACCTTACAGTGCTCAACAGTTAAACGCAGACAAAGAATACTTTAATGCCAGATTATCAAGAGCACGAAGAACCGTTGAGTGTGAGTTCGGAATTATTTTCTCTAAATGGAGAATTTTAAGCAAAGCCATAGAAACTTCTGTAAATGTAGCGGACCTTATTGTAAAAACTATTTGTGTCCTGCATAACACAATTATTGATATGGAAGGTATACAACATCATTTAGGAGATTTGCAAGAAATTACCATAGAATTAAATATGAGGCCTGATTTTGGCAGGCCAGCTCGTGCTGCCCAAAACGTACGCGATTTATTTAAAACTTATTTATGTAACAACCCTATTGTAAATACTGCTTAAAATCTGCTATACTTACAAGTACATGTTATGAATAATTATAATTAATACAATAAGTGAATATTTATGCTTACGTTTCGTTTTCAATTTAACGGCTACTTCATCCCATAACTTATCTAGTATATATCGACATATTTAGGACATAGCGTAAGGTTACTCATTATATGTCGATGAGATCGGCGATAATAGCGAAGAAAAAGAAATATTTCTTTCTCGACGCTTTTATCTGGAACTGTTTATATTGGAGCAGCGAGTAGAGCAACGATAAAGGTATAAAACTATAGAATGTATTTCCGACGCTTCGCTCTTATCGTCGCTCTGATCGTTTATCGCAGCTCCAACATAAACGTACCCTTAGGAACAATCAAACATCATTCCAAGTTATATTGTACCATAGTATTACAAATTAATGAAATTCTTATATCCGACTAGAATATTTGACAATCGCAGCTGTCGGCTTGGTTCTCACCGATTACCAGGTCTCACCACGAGGAGGTTGTTGCGTTTCGAGACCCATAGAGAGATAGATGGAATCAGAGGTCCATCGATCTTCCTGTACATGAAACCCTTAGCATACTGAACCAAAGAGATGGATGGAAACAAAAGTTCCCTCGATCCCTTTGGTTTAGATATAGAATCTAGGGAACTGCCAAGCGATCTCACGATTAAAAGAAATTCAGGACAGAAGGGAAAACGAAGGGTAAACATGAAACGAGTATTGGACGGTGCAGTTCCTACCACCCTGCTGTCCGAGTTGGAAGGTAAAACCGTTCGGCGCCTCCCAGACGATTCCTGTTGCACCGATGCGACTCATCAGGAGCAAACACTTGACCTGACTCCAGCCGTCTAACACGGAGATTGGGTAATCGGACCGGGTGACTTACGCAGGCAGTGTACCCAAGGAGATACCCCCTACGCCCGAAACTGTTCTCTTTGGACAAGAACATCAGGGGATGAAACTAATCCACCCATACCGATTCCATACTCAGTCACTTGCTTCCGAAAACGGAGACAGCGGTGACCTTCTCATCGGAGATGAAGAGCCAGCAAACGAGCAACAAAGCTAATAAAATTCAGTGACTACTTGGCAATTTTACATGGGGCCTTAAATACTTCATACTATAATAAATTAGCCTAGGCTTCCTTAAATATCTTCTATCACTTTTCACTACAGGCCATTTTCGCGCTCACTAGGACATGAGGATATGTTTTTCAAAATATGTGGGTACACGTGATAAGTGGTCCACTATGTTGCATATGCTCCATATCAACAAAAAATGAGTATGACCGAATCAGTACGCACGTATACTGGGTCGGAAACCGATGATGGTGTCCCCTTTGTACTACGATTTAAATGAACCAGTAGGAGGGATCTCTTTAGATAAGATATTCCGTTATTTCCTGCGTTTACATCGCGAGGAGAACTAATCGTGCGTCTTGTTGTACACTGTTCAAGGTACAAAAAGACGTGCGTGCAAAACAATTAATCCTTCGGCTGATGTGGAAAGCAGTAGCTAAAATCCAAAATTTTAGTGTCCGCACGTTACCGCCCGTGGTAAAGTTATTATCACCCAGTCCAAACTTGCGGGTTAAAATACACACCAACGCTGATTCAATGTCTCGTGGGCTATCTGTGCACATGTGTAAATACAACGGAACTGCAGCTCATGACTACAGCGCGATCTTACGTGGTGACGTGCGGACACCGCGAAAGAACCGGCCGGTAGACCTGTCTATCGTCTGCCGATCTACAGACGAAAGCATAGTAAAATAATAATTCAAATCAAAATAAAATATTTATTAGATAATGAATCACATTAATATAAATATGTATGAAGAAATTAGTTTTAATTATAATTAATAAAAATATAAGCGCGGAGAGGCCTTGCCGTCTGTGTTTATATTGTGGTGCAATTTTCGATGTAGATGAGTTGGTGTGATTATTTCTAGTTAGATAAAGTACGATCAATGCTCCGATGTGATTTAGAGTGCCATTGTTATTTTTGTGATAATATATTTATATTTTTCCTTTCATTAAAAAATGTATACCGATTTCTTTATAACATAGGTATCGGTGCCACTGATGTTAAGTATAGAACAAAATGGAGAAAAGTTTAGTTTTATAATACTAAAGTAATATTTCTAGTTTTGTATATGATAATTAAACAAAAAAGCAGTCTTATGCATCATTACATGGTGGTTTGGTTGTTCTGTCTACGATTTGTCCGCACGTTACTGCGAATGTCCGCACGTTACTAGAGACGCAATTCCAAATATTTTGAGATTTCGGGGACAAGGTATAATGTTTTTGAAAAAGTAATAAGAGGATCGTGATCAAGAAGTTTTACTCTATGAAAAATGTCCATTATCATAATGTATAGTGAAAAGCATTCGCAAAACTATGGGGAAGAGTCTTGACGCTGCGCATTGCATGTCCACTGCGTCCGCACGTTGCCGACCACTACCTTTTCGCTCTAGATTTGATTGAGTTTGCATCTAGACTCCGGGCTATGAGCGTACAAGACACAACATTTCATGCTCTTTCCGTATGTTAAATCAGAACGTGAATGCCATTAAGCGTTTGGTCATAAACTTCGAGGAAACATCGCTAGTAACTGTGCGAACGTCCACACGTAACCAGCGAAAATGGCCTACACTGCCGCTACCACTATCACTTTCCACTAGATTCTGTTTCAAAAAGTTGATGTTATCATATTAAGTCTCTTCCCCGCGAAGGGCTGAACCTGAAAAGCTGAAATAATCAACTATGTTATGTTAGCAATGGTGTGATCAGCCTGAAAGGAAACTAAGAAAAGACTTAATGAGTTGGTGCCAAACGAGATAATTTCGACTAATAGCTGAGCACACACCAGCACGCAAAACCATCGTAGAGATATACGAAGAAGCGCATAGAATGTACACTCATCGACGAGATGCCTGACAGAGTGACTAAAGTCATACAATACCATCGAAGAAATCCATGGAATAAAATAAATCATGCCAAACCATAGAAGAAATGCGTGAAGTAGAATAAACCAGGCAAAACCATCGTTAAGATATACGAAGGAGTGCAGGGAATGTAGACCCCCGATGAGATGCATGACAGAGTAACAGATTTCATACAAAACCATCGAAGAAATCCATGAAATGAAATAAATCATTTAAATCCTTCGAGGAAATGCACCAAATAGAACAGATCATGCAGACCCATTGAAGAAATGCATCAAATAAAATAAATCGTGTAAACCCATCGAAGAAATGCATCGAATAAAATAAATTATTTAAACCCATCGGAGAAGTGCATGTAATAGGACAGATCATGCAAACCCATCGAAGAAATACACGAAATAGAACGACTCGTGCAAAAATCCTCGAAGGAATATATGAAATCGGACAGATGATGAAAAACAATTGAAGAAATCAGTTAGAAAGAGAGAGAAATCAGTTTTGACCTGGCAGAATAATATAATTTTAAATGGCTTAACGAACCCCAAAATTTCATTGGCACTAACCAAATAAGCTAATCCAGGCCAGGGGAGCGAGAGACCGGAGGAAAGACCAGGGTTGAAACCCTGAGCAGGTCCCCAGCAAGTCCAGTAGTTCTAATCCGAATGGTCCAGGTGGCTCTGGAGCTCTCGGGGGTGGGGGAAGGACCAGGGTTGAAACCTTGACCAGGTCCCCAGGAAGTCAAAGGAAGTCCAGGAAGTCCAGTAGGTCCAGGTGGCTCGGCAGCTCCAGGGTCCCCGGAAGTCCTCCAGGCCCGGCGCACAGTGGTCCGAAATCCCCATATCAAGGAAAAAATATAATAGCATCAATGTGAAACCTTCAATTTATACAAAACTTGGTATCCCGGGGTTCTTGAGGTCGCTGATTACAAATCTGAAGTCAAAATTACTACAAAAAATGGCTAATCCAAAGTGAAACAATAATCCGCGTTAATGGTGTTTTGAGAGGCATACGGAAAGGTAAGGAACTTAAAGTTGGGAACATTTCATAATAAAAATAAAACTGATAGTTTTGTGATTTGTAAAAAAATATATTTCAAATTTAAATGAAATACGAAAAAGGAATATAATTATGCAGATGTAATTATAGTTTTGGAATAATTTGGTGTAACTAGTTTTTTTTATAGGTGTACATGTAGAAGACATAAAAGTCAACAATGTTTTTTTAACGGAATCACATATTTGTTAATGCATTCTCTATTAAAAAGTATTAACCTACTGATGTCGAAACACTATTAGTTTAGGAGATATTTGTATGTCAGGGATAGTATGTTTAGGGATATAATTGATGTACAGGTTAAACAGGATCGGCCCCGGTATTAACCCCTGCGGCACGCCTGCCTCGGCCATTCTCACATCTGAGACGGTTTTATTCACTGATACTATCAATTTCCGGTCCTCGAGGTAATTTTGAATTAGCTTGACTAATGTTAGAGGGATGTTGATTTTGGTGAGCTTTAGTAACAGGCCACCATGCCAGACTGTGTCAAACGCTTTATGTAGATCCAGGAGAGCCATCATGGCCGTTCTGTTTTTATTGTATTCTAAGGCTATGAATTCTGTAACCCGGTGAAGCTGGTGAATTGTGGAATGACCGGGGCGTAAACCGTACTGCTCATTGATAATAATATTGTTTGCTTCTAGGTGAGTTAATAGCTGCTTTAAGATAACTTTTTCCAAGACCTTACCCACCCCGCTCAGCAGGCTGATGGGCCTGTAACCAGCAGAAAGCAGACGGTCCTCACCGGGTTTTTTGATGGGGATTATTTTCGCGTTCGCGTCATTAGGTTCTCTCACTAGCTGCCAGGTCGCACTCTGTTCGTACGCACGCTTGCGTGTGTTTACGCTAACTTATTGCTAACACTGAAGGACTTAGGTATAATATAAGGAAAATAACAATTAATGTAGTAAGAAAAAGAAAAAATTAACGGCGAATTTCTCAGGGCTAGACAAAATTTTATTTCGCAATGCGGGTTTCAAAAGTAACTCGCTTTACAATTGCATCCATGCACCCCACGCGGCACGCACCTCATGCATCATGCAACTTTCTGCGAGGCTTTTAAGAATTAGGTTTTACTGTACATTTCAGTGTCGGCGGTAAACTAATACTCGGAGCAAATAGAATCCAATTATTATTACTTCACTAGAATAATTAAGCAGTGCATTAGAAACTTGCGGGAATGTTAGTAACAGCGTGAATTTTTAATACTATTCGACGTACGAAAGGGTTTTACTACACGCAAAGTACTAATAAACAATGTCATCTTGCAATTTATAGTTTGCACGGGCTTTGAAGAAATACCATTTTTGAGCGTCATAATGTCTTGATCCCCGAAATGGATTTTCGGAGAAAAATCTGCGTGAGTCGTTGACAAATCGAGCCAAAGCATAGTGTAGCAAAAGCCTGCCCTCTATGTCAAACTCTCACTCTAAACAAGTCACACGTATACGAGCACGCACACACTTTTCAGCATTTCAACACATTTCAGAGTAGTTGCTGAGTTGAACGCTGTTCATGAGCAGATGCCACTACATTCAGTCTTCAAATTATGGGTCGGTAACACAGTTTGGGTGTAGACACGAACATCTTCAAAAAGTTCAAAAAAGTTTTCTTCGAAAAAACTTCAAAAAGTAAAAAATTACGCCAAGTACATGAAATCAAATAGATCACAAGACATAGAAGATAATAATAAGTACAAAATAAAAAAATAACATGTCAATTTAAAAATCTGACAATATTAGTACATTTTCATTATTTTGCGTTTTAACATAAATCCACGAGCATGCATCGACACCGATACCTTTCCCCTCACAAGCTTTCAGATAATTTTTAAATAATTCTTATTCATCGACACCTTGACCTTGCCTTGCCAGGCCAAGTATTTGACTAAAAGCACCTTTATGTACTTGCAGCTCATTTTGATTTCACATCTTTTTTTTATTTTGTACTTATTATTATCTTCTATTTTTTGTGATTTATTTGATTTCATGTAGGGTAGATGTACCAGTAAATGAACACGTACCAGTGAATGGACATTTTATATCAAAATGAGTAAAATAAGTTATTAAAATAAGCAACTAATTAATTAGAGACTTCTTTTAATTTCTTGCTTCATATCCAAACAATTTTTACAGCACGTGTAGTCTGGGAGTCAATGAACATTTTTTGTGTCCCATCGCGACGAGGTTTTTCTATCATTTTTCTAATTAACCTTATGCTGAAAGTCAAGGAACGGGCGGTCTGGCAGTCGAGACCGGGGACAGGGCCGGAGGGCACGCCCTCGAACATGTCAAGTTTGAGAGCATCCCCGACTCATCGCGACAAGGTTGAATTTCCACCCATTAATAAACAACTTAATACAAAATAAGAAAATCGCAGTCTGGCAGCGCTCCGCGGGGACCTTAGTCGTCTGGCAGACCTCCAAACATGTTAAAAAAAAATCAACTCATAGCGACAATGCTGAAATTTTGTGGAATAATTGTTTACGTTGTAAAACCAATGGAAAAAATCGTCTGGCAGCCTATAAGCGGTGATAAGACCTTGCCAGACGTTTACAAATGAATCGAGAACGTAGTCAAATCTCTCACCGCGACATTGAATTTAATATTAACTTTTATAAAAGATTGACGTTTAATATGAAGTATGAAGTGGATATGAGTAGGTACTTTACAATTTTCGAAAACGTATGGCTCGCAAGATACCAGCGAAATATTGAAATTAAAAACTGCAAACTTCGATGCGTCGACTATACCGCCATGTAAACCTGAATTGCAACAACAGATGTTAGGGCTTTGTATATTACGAGTATTTGGAAAAATGCCCATTTAAAAGTTCCTACTGATTTATCTCCAATCGATCACGGCTGGGAAGAAGTTGACAGCAAGTATCAGTTTACTTGGTTTGAAGGTAACCAACTGCCAACTTTCGTGAGCGAAGTTTTGATTGAAACTGACTAGGAAGACCTTGCAGATACTAATGGCTTGATGAGTGAAATGCACCAGAATTCAGAAACCGATTCTGCCACTGAAAACGGTGAAACAGAATTAGACAATTCCGATTGCGAGAGTTCAGATTGTGAAGTATTGTAACATAGTTTATTAATAAATTTTTTTATCATTATACTATAATAAAATTGTAAAGTACCTACTCATATCCACTTCATACTTCATATTAAACGTCGATCTTTATAAAAGATAATATTAAATTCAATGTCGCGGTGAGAGATTTGACTACACGCTCGATTCATTTTTAAACGTCTGGCAAGGTCTTATCACCGCTTATAGGCGACCAGACGATTTTTCCATTGGTTTTACAACATAAACAATTATTCCACAAATTTTCAGCTTTGTCGCTATGAGTCGATTTTTTTTTTAAACATGTTTGGGGATCTGCCAGACTGCGATTTTCTTATTTTGTATTAAGTTGTTTATTAATGGGTGGAAATTCAACCTTGTCGCGATGAGTCGGGGATGCTCTCAAACTTGACATGTTCGAGGGCGTGCCCTTCGGCCCTGTCCCCGGTCTCGACTGCCAGACCGCCCGTTCCTTGACTTTCAGCATAAGGTTAATTAGAAAAATGATAGAAAAACCTCGTCGCGATGGGACACTAAAAATGTTCACTGGCTCCCGGACTAGTGGAATCAATCGCGCTGCAAACATAATTTTATAAAAGTGTCCATTCATTAGCCTCAAGTGTTCATTTATTGGTGCGTTTACACTACTTGGCGTAATTTTTTACTTTTTGGGAGGCTTTTTATGAGGATCTACATATACATAAAATCCTCAGTTTAGTTACAAATAAAAAACAGTTTGATGATATACAAACATGATGCAATTCAATTTTGGCCAACTTGTGTTTGAGACTGCATTTTGGTTGCAATTCAATGGTACAACGATACATATTTGTAAAAACACGTGGCATCTCAAATTTTGACACCTTACCTCATTTGACACTCGCCAGGTTATAACCTTACTGTAAGCTGTCAAAATTTGGAGTAGATTGCATTGTGGAGATAGCGATTTACGAACGAAACATGTATTAGTTCGTTTGGGCTAAAGGTGTGCGTGTAACGCGTATACGTATTATGTTGACGAAAATTTGGTGGGAGAATCAGAAGAAAAATCTTACCGTTTCCGACTGATCCATGAGACGATATTACGATATCTCTGTCATGCGTGGACCGATTTTATTGAATTTGGTCTTATTCGAAAGGTTATATGCGGTTTACATAAGAAAAATGCCTTCAAATTTAGGAAATATTGCAGGCGTGATGAGATATTAATGGAGAGGGCATCGCCACCCTCAGCACCGCATCATAGGCAAGGTTCCACAGTAGGGGTCCCCAAACCGATCCCCGTGGAACCCCGCCGTGCACCGGGGCCCCCTCGTCCCTCTCCCGGCTGGTATATCGCACCACCCGCCCGCGCAGATAATCCCGGATCAGCCGGCGGAGATAGAGAGGGAATGCGTGATATTCCAATGCCCTCTCGATCGCCGCCCATGAGACGGAATTAAACGCGTTCGCGATGTCTAGCGACACCGCCCCTTTCCGTCGCCACATCAGACAGCTCCCTCACCTTGTAGATCGCGTCTATGGTGGAGCGCCGTCGCCTGAAGCCGTACTGGCGACTCGACAGGTCCGGGCCAGCATCGAACTCTAGATACTCAACCAAGCGGGCGACAGGAGGCAGATCGGTCTGTAAGCCGATGGCGACTCCGGGGGCTTGCCGGGCTTGGGCAACAGGATCAACCTCGCCTCCTTCCAAGCAGAGGAGAATTTTCCGGTCCTCAGCACGGCAATATGCAGACTTTATTATAACATTGAGGATTTTATTTGTATGAAAGGCAATCAAAGTTGCGACGCCAAACAAAGATTTGAAACCTCTTTTCATCCACGAGCCGTCCCCTGAAACCGTCACTCCTGCATTATCGAGTCCCATTGCTTCTTGCGTTAGCACTTTTTCTTCATGAGCACTTTTCTTCATAGAAGTTTCGACAACTCTTTTTACGATAACACTCACATTTGTGACAATTTTGTCGTAGAAGGACTGGTAAATTGGATGTGGCAAATCCATAAAAGCGCAAAATTTTTTTGCGCCATTCAGTCCAACTCCAATTAATCGCATTGCAAATACGAACCTGCTGTTAATTTCATAAGCATGTTCACCTGTCAAAGGAGATGAATATATGTATTTTGGTTCACATGATTGGCACTTCACAACTAATTTGAATCCAAGTCCCCGAATGCTTGATTCTTCAAACACTATATCTCCATTACACTCTTTGCACTTCACATAATCCGAGATGGCAGTAAATACTGTCAGAAAGTTCAAAATTCTGTATCCAGTCATTGAATTTACCGAATATTCAGATAAGCCGTCGTCTTTCAATTTTTTCGCTGATGTGCTAAGTATCGTATCACTCTCTTCAGTTTCGAAACGATTCACTGGTCGATGTCGTTTTCTATTGTCACGTCTTGTATTGCGTTTCGTAACTCTACTTCCTTTCCGATCCATTGCGTACTAACTCGCAATGGATTTAAAATTCGCACTATAAATTACAGGAAGCGCAAAGAAATGCACGTCAAAACTTGCGTACGTCTGTGTACGTAGTCACACGTAAAATAAATTTCGTAGGACTGCTTAAGGAACTAATACGAAGTATATCGTTCAAGATGCTGGCTTTTAAAGTTTACTATGCAAGAGACTCTGGAATTCCTTGTTGAACTGTTGCGCAACAGTCTAACGTAAAGTATTGCAGCTTGTAATAGGCTATTTTTCGTAGTAGGTGGTGATCCTCACATTTGTGCAATTGGTGAATGCAGACAGCGTAGGCGGAAACAAAATATGTAAAAAAGGGTAGTTCTGAAACGCCCTAAAAAGAGAAAGTCTCTGCTTGTCAAGGATCTTCGGAGATTCTTAGACAATTGCCGTCAAGAACGACACTTTCTAACATCTCAACATTGCACATCTGGCGTGCAGCCGTATAGCGACCTTTACTTGCCGAGGGTCTTTGTAGAGTCCTAGATATTGTCATCAAGAACGCCACTTTCTACGGTGTCCACTTAGCACATCTGGAGAGCAGTTGTATAAAAATCTCTACTCCTTGACCGGAAACTATGGGTTGTTTCGGAACCCCCGCGGTTCGCAAATTCTAAGTCGGAATGCGATACGATAAGACTGCTCGCAAACACATGACAATATACGTAAAGGTGCGTGTCTAAAACTTTTAATACGGAAAAAGGTTTACACAAATGTCAATAGAACTATCTACAAAGTGTATGATACACAAGCTTATATTTGCCTCCAATGTTTCATAGCGCTCGGTCAAGCGCGCTTTCCTTACCTTTCGAACGCCGTGTGCGATGGAAGAGAAAGCTCTGTAACATCGTTAGTTTTGCGAATTCTGGCATAATCTTTTAGAAATATATTCTTAAACGTTCATACTTTTAAATTATCTAAAAAAAATCGATTTTGTTGACCCTTCAAGGTGTTGTTCCCCCTTAAGAAACGAGAGCCCGAGGCTCGCCGCCCACTCTGACAGTACCTCGCCCCGCGGGCCCGTCCTGGGGGAGCCCCACTCAGTGGCGTGGGCATTAAAGTCCCCCAAGACGAGGACCGGGCGGTTCCCGGCCGTGGCGACAGATGCCACCATTTGGTTCAGGACCACCTCGAAGTCCCGAAGGTCCAAGGAGGGAGGGGCGTAGCATCTAACTATCGTATATTCCCGCCATTCCACCACTACCCACCCGTGTTCGTGCCCGGCGACGCGGCAAGACGGGGCACCTCTTTCCTGCCACCACGAGATGGTCACAAGGCCGTTCAGGTCGCTGGCCCAGTTTGGTCGATCGGGGAACCAATAGGGCTCCGCGATTACCGCCGAACCTATTTCCCACTCCGCGCACGTTTGTTCGAAAAGGTTCTGTAATGCGCTGCAGTGGTTCAAATTTCCCTGGAGGATCCTTAGTCCGCGTGGCATTGCAGAACCGATGCGGTGACCTCTTCCTGGTCCATCTCCGAAAGCCACGCCGTGACTCCCTCCGAGGAGTCGGACGGCTGATTCTCGCCAGTGCCCTGGCTTGGTCCGGGCGCCTCACATGGCGCGTATGCTTTTAAGAAGGTCTTTCTTCTCGAGTTCGGCAACGTTCCTGGTGCGAGAGATCCATCGTTTCCCCTCGCGCGAGGCGCCCTCGGGGACCCGTTCGGAGATCAGCCGTGGTTCCATTTCCTTCTCTCTTCGCGCCGCTGCGTGTTTGTTTTGCGAGGAGGCCACTTCTCCGCGCTTTTCACCACCTCCACCTCCATTTGCGCCGAGGCAGACTCGATGGTTCGCGCCACCCACGTCGGGTCCACTCGGCCCAGACGCATCTGCCGGCGCGGCCGGGGCCGCTGTGGCCTTCCCCTGCGACTGCCCTCCAGCGCCAGCCCGTTTCCCTCCCCGCACAGGGGGGGTGGCAAGCAACGCTGCCCACTCTGTGGTCAGCGGGTCCGTCCCCATCCGCGCAGAGCGGACAACGGGGGAACACAGCACAGTCGCGCGCTTTATGACCCGCCGAGCCACATCGGTAGCATAGCTGGGTCCGGTTCACCGCGCTTGTGCATTTCGCACGCACGTGGCCAGGCTCCAAGCACCGGTAGCATTGCAACCGCCGCTGTGCCAGAGCCCGCACCAGGGTCTGTATGCCGTTCACGCACATACGACCAGCCCCCGCCAGCCGGTTCGCCGCGACCATGGGGCATCGCACCCACATCGAGAACAGTCTCGACGCGCCCTGGGCAGCTATGGCCTTCCGCACGCACTCCTCTGATGCCATCTCCGTTAGGCTGACGATTCTCAGCTCCGCTCGACGCTGGGGGCAGTGCACGCGCACCCCGGAGCCGGCGAACGCCTCCTCAGTGACGGCTCGGTGCGGCCTCATCGCCGTTATTCCCAGAGCCGCCACCTCGACGGAGGCCATGACCGCGGCCATTTGCCTTCCGAACTCCTGTTCCTGTCCAGCGGGCGCGATGATCACGACCGCTGCGGATCTGGGGAGGCGTGGGAGAGAGGCCCCCGCGGCAGCAGAGGCCTTCGTTCCTCCGCCGCCGCCCTTCTTTCCGGCTCCCAGGGTCGGTTTTCCAGCTCCAAGAGCGGTTCGTTGCCACTGTTGTTGCTGCTGTGGGACAGCCTTTCCGCTCCTCGACGTCACGCCCGGCATCCCGCCGCTCCCGCTCTTGTACCCAAACGGCCTGCGCCCAACTCTGCGGGGTAGGACCCAGGACCGCTTCTTCTTCGGAGCGCGCCGCGTCGATCGGTCCCCCCCTCGCACCTGAAAACGCGGACCTCGCAGGCGCGGCCGCTGCTGCCGTTTTCGTCGTGCGGCGCCCCCGAGGCGCAGCCACAGGCATGGTGTCCCCCCCCCCCATGCGGCCGCGACATCGGCGAGCGCGACCCCCCCTTCGCCGGGGCCGCCCTTCGTTTTCGCAGGTTTCGCCGGTCTCGGGGCTATCACGGACTTAATCGCTACCCCGCCCCTCCCCGTCCTACCGTTGGTTGATCCTCCGGGCACAGGGGGCCCTCCGATCCTGCCCCCCCCCCGCGCAGCAGCAGTCGGCATCGACGGAACAGCGGGCAACGCACCAGGCCGGGCGATGACTTTGCCCAGCGCAAGGAACCTCGAGTCGACGTTCCTCTCCAACGCTTTCTTCCGCTCCACCATTGCCGAGACGACGGCGATCACACCGGGCATCCCCCCCACCGCGTTCTCGCTCACGTCACCCGCGGGTTGCCCCGATAGCGGGCTGCCTCGCCCGGACGACGAGAGGCCCGCGACAACCGGCGGCCCCATGACACTCGCAATTTTCGGCGACCTCGTCCGCGACTCCAGGGCAGGACTCTTCCCAGCCTCTAGACGGAGCCGCTCCGCTTCAGCCTCGGCAGCCAACCCCCTCTTGTAGGTTGCCACCGTCTCACGTTCCTCTGCGAGCTCTCTCCTGCGGCGAGCCACCTCGCACGTGAGGTCTTCCCACAGCCCCTCGCTGTGCTCTGCCGGTTGGTTCCTGGCCAGCGTCTGCCGCAGCTGGTGCAGCTCCCTCAGGTAGCGGTCGTTCTCCTCCATCAGTTGGATCTCCAGGTCGCGGGATCCATCGCCACCGCCCAGCGCGACGCTATCGTCCGTCGGCGCCCTCCCGCGTCCTTACGCCGGGTTCAGGGAACGCTTCAGCCTGTCGAGCTCGATGCCGAGCCCGTAGGCTCTCCCCTCCAGGTCCGCGGGACCTAGTCGCGAAGAGTCTCTTCCTCTCCCTCAACTCCCTGGCCCGCCGCGCGCTAGGGTACAGGTTTGCCTCGGAGCACTCACGCGGGCGACCGCTCCTGCGTCGCGGCCTCGGCCTCTCCAGAAGCCTGGCCTCCTCTTCCGCATCGACAACCCGGGACCTCCCGTCGGCGGCCGAAGCACTGTCACCCGCCGCCGCCGCCGCAGCATCGCTGTTGTCCGAGGCGACATGTGCGAGATCCTCCAGTCGCAAGGGGCTGCTGCAGCGCTCCGCCGGGCCGCCGGGCGGCGCCAAGTCGAGTCCGGGTAGCTAGCCCACGCCGCTGAACCACTCGTGCGTCGTGTCCTCCGCCGCCAGGGCTCCGGGCTGAGACCGGGAGAGAACCACCACACCGAACCCCCTCAGTAGTGGACTCTCCGTCGGCGACGTCTGGATGGATGCCGTCGGGGATCTCTTGGGTGACCGCCTCACCGCCAGCTTGATCTCGGATCCCCATCTCTTCAGCTTGCCACGGAGACTCGCGAGGACGCTGGCGCCGTCCACGGGAACATCGCTGATGACCCTCGGCAAAGGCCTGGTGTTCCAGGTTCTAGCCTTGGGAGCCTTCATACTCTGCGCGTGGGCCCCACCCCCAGTCTACCCAGGGGATCCCGACAAAGACGGGCGTCACCCCCCTCGCTGCGCCCTCCGCAGCTCCGGCCGTAAGTAATCGCCGCGACCAAGTTAACCCCCTCTGTCGCGTCCTCGCTCTCCACACGCCGTGGCCATCTTTCCCCGTTCCCAGATTTCCTCGTCGTGGCTCCGTGTCCCGGGCTCGACTTGGAACCGTGTCCAGAGATCACGGCCATCCTTCCCCCGAAATAGCTATCATCGCTGCTAGGTAGCGAATAGCTGTCCTTCCCTCGGCGTGTCCCGCACTTCTTCGGTAAGGGGGAAGTGCCCTTGACACACGCCGACTCCATTTCAGGTCCTGATGCCTGGTCCGTCGTTGCCCAATCGTAGGCCGTATTGAAAGAAGCCATGTCGTCATCGTAGTTCCCGTCCTGTGGAAGTTCTCCCATGTGGATCCCCTTGCGGGTGCTTGTCGTCTCGCGAGCCCCCCTTATAATCTATCCAGGCGTGCGGGGAATCCCCGCGAAACCGCCGGATGGGAGGATAGGAAACGTCGTCCCTAGAACACGCTGTCAGTACTCGTCGAGGATCGTTTCTGGTCAGTCACTTCCATTCACAACACCCACGGAACCTCACTAACCACACAATTCATACACTAGAACATTAATTGCCCGTCAAAACCTTTGATTTTCGTGGGCGCGATAAAAACCATCAACGTAGCGACAACGACGCAGAAATGTCGAAACCCGTCTCTACATACCTCGTCTGTGGTACAATGTTTATGCGTGGTAATGCAGGATGGTTGCGCGGTAATACAGGATGGTTTCGCGGTAATGTAGAGTGATTCTATTTTACCAACGGTCGGTATTAACGGGTTCGAATCCCCGTGGGACCTTACAATAGTGAAAATATTATGGAAACATTACAACAATATTTTGAAGCAACTATGACTTTAAGGCCTTACATACATCTAACAGCGCCAAAAATGCACTAAAAGAAATTTTTTTTTAGTAAGGATAACAATAGAAATTAATAAAAAATAAATACTACACATTGTTTATTGGTATTTAAACTTTATAAAAAAATTTATTTCACTTTATTTTTACAAAAATTACTATATAAAAAATCACGTGATCCACAACACTAAGAAAAAAAAGTTGCTCAACGGTCGGCATCATATCTCCAGTAAATGTTGATCGATTTGCAAAATTTAAAAAAATTCTTGTAAAATAAAGTTGTAGTTATAGTATGTCGAGCCGGAATTTTGAATTTCGAAAAATTTAGCAATTTATGGCAGTTTACAAAAAAATATGCGATTTACGTCATAAATGTTACACTTTAATTATTTTTATAAAATTTTTAAATCAAAATATCACCGGTTGTATCACCATCCGCTTGAAGATTCCGAAGTCTCGACGTGAGCTGCTCCAGTGACTGGCGTTGACCCCAGGTTCTGTCATCGGAGATCTTACACGGACCTTTATAGCGATGCTTGTTCCTCAGGATGAACTTCGCTACGTCAGCTGATGCTAGCCCCACACACAGGGGCCTTGGAGATCCTTCCCTGGGTTTTCCAAGTCTACGTGTCCTCAGGTTGAGATAATCGGCCGGATGAATCGTTGCAAGGATCGTTTTGACACCATCCACCTCAGCCTTCAGCGCCTGCTCACTCGTTCCGTCTCTATTTTCAGTGTTTGAAATGTCATGAATGTTTCCAGAAAATTTGGGACCGAAATTCGCAAAAATATCGAAAATATAGAGTCTATATCTTCGGTATTTTTGCGAAAATATAGAGTCTATATCTTCGATATTTTTACGAACTTTAAGTCTAAAATAGCCTCTGCAAAACCACTACAATTGCTTATTTTGAAAATACTGATGCTACTTATTTTGAAAATACTGTGGTATCTAGGCCGCTTCTTTTTAAAACAGTCTTGATCCACCGACTCAAAATCTGCGTTGAGACTGGCCTATACGGCCTCTTCCACGAGATGAACAGACTCACTGCATCCCCTCGCAACTCCTTCGTCCTTAATATGTACGCCTCTTCTGCCGAGGCTACATAATAGGGTGGAGTGAAAAAAAACTTTTTTCAATGATCAAATTCTAATAGTTCGGAAAAGTTGCGTACTTGGCCCAATAAAACGTGTGAAAAAGAAACTGCGATTGTTATAGCTGTTATTGGTGTGCAAACTTTACAGCGAGAACTGATTCTTCGTTTCAAAATTTGGCATCGATTGATGGGACAAAAAGTACACCGAATGAAACCATCCCTTACATCGATGCCGCACACTTGACAGGATGCTTCGGTCACGAGTTTCACCGTGCGTTCGACTGTAAGAGTGTGGCAGAATTGAATCAACTCCTAATCAGGAAATTGTAGTGCTATCAGGGAAATTGTAGTGCTTGTCCGGTCGAGATAAAATTTTTTACACGTTTTATTGGACCAAGTGGGCAACTTTTCCGCACTATTAAGGCGGCCACACACGCTCCCGCCGGCCTGTCAGTTTGGCCTGCGCAGGCCGGCCTGTGCAGTTCGGCCGGACGCCCGTAGTGCCTCCACACGCTCCGGCCGGCCTACCAGATTGACCGGATGGTGCATCCACACACTCCGGCCGGCCTGACAGTATTTTAAATTTTGTTTCCTGCGCTTCATCTTAATAAAACAGTACCATAATGGCTGAAAAAATTTGTGTCCTTGAATCAAAAACTAGACACTTGAAGCGCTAAAATGTTTTTTTAAATATTTTTTGCGACAATTTTTCGCGCAGATACAGCCATTTCAAAATGACCGAATTTTTCGCGAAATTATAGTGTTCTTTTAATTTTGTCCAGCAGTGTATTTCCATTTTCAGTTTACTTTATAATTATTCACATTATTAACAACCATTATTCACATTCCAGTAGATACACGTTTCCTAAAATATTCCAAACATTTTCATTGCCTGAAACATTTGCCTACCTCAGGCATGCACAGGACCCCCAATTCCGGGCGCGAGCGCACATTCGAGCTCGTCGAAGGACAAGCGAGTCCGCCACGGAGTGGGGAGGAGCATCACAGGCTGCCGCGGGGGTTTCCAGAGTTTGTCGCTTGGAAAATAAGGCACATTTTGGGGAATTTTTAAATGAAAAGTATTGAGAATTATAATTCCAATCTCTGTACTTTTATTAATTGAAATTTGAAAATGTGGTCAAATTTTTGTATGATAATAGTACTTTGGTTCAAAGTTATAATGGTAGTAGTAAGAGGGGTTTGAAAAAAAGTTTGTTGCTGGCGAACATGATTTTGGCTGTCGTAATCATCTGAAACATAAAACGTACCATTTTTCTTAATCTACACAAGTGTGGTTATCGTATGAACTTTAGTTCATGTTGAATGAATAATGTTGAAAAGCCCAAAAATGGTTGTATTTCAAATGAAAGCATTTATTTTTTGAAAAAGCATTTGTTAGTTTTCTGTGTTGTAAAATTGGATTTTTGCAAATAATTACGATAACCACACTCATATAGATTAACCGGTTAACTGGCACGGTCCTTTTTATTATTCGGGCCCAAACTCGTAACATCGAAAAATTAAGTGAATCACACAAAATTTGGTATACAGGGGTTTTTTGAGTCGCTGAACCGATTCCGGAGGTAATTTTTTTCACCTGACACCCCCAACTCCTAAAAAATAGAATTTAGGGGTGAGTTTGTCAATTCTTTACTAAACCTTTTTTTATTGAAAAATTTTTTATTTGTGAAGTTTTCTTGTCTATAATTCAATTGCAGCAGTTACTTTTTTCAATGCCACAGTACGAATAATTTATACAAATCCGAACAATTCGCTAGTCATTTTGTTTCGACCATATTGAGTCTGCCATATTGAAATTTAAAATTCCAATGCCAAATTCAGATGCAGCGACCCCAAAAACCCCTATATACAATTTTTCTAAATCCCGATAATATTTTAATATTTGACAGCCAATTTGGTTCGGCTATTTTGAGTCTGCCATATTAAATTTTACAATTCCGATGCCAAATTCAGATTCAGCGACCCCAAAAACCATTACATACCAAGTTTCATTCAAATCTTTTGAAAATCAAAAAAGTTATTCCATTTGATCATATATGATACATTGACAGAATTGACCAGATTTTTGTTTGATCATATATGATACATTGACAGTTAACCGGTTAAGAAAATTTTTGCGCTGTTTGTTTCCGATGACTACGACAGCTAGAATCATGTTCTCCAGCAACAAGCTTTTGTAAACCCTTCTTATTGCTATCATTATAACTTTGAACAAAATTAATATTATTATTATATATACAATATCGTCATAAACCGCGACCCTGGCGTGACGCTCTGTCCGATCATTGCGGCTATTTTTTGGGACCAGCTGGCTGTGCTATTCCTCCACGTCGTCAGGACGGTGAGGGTACCTGTTCCATCGACGAATTCACAGAGGGGAGACCCTCCTCTTCCTCAAAAGTGCAACCAATTAGAATTGTCAGCTCCCAAAATTATGGAAATCCCTCCTATTCCGAGTTTACCTTCTGGACTAGCTTGTGGCTAGCGATCACTCTCTTGCTTAATATTAATTATGGCGGATGATAAAGCATCGGGCAGCACACGTACCATCACATTAATTGGGTCTTAATGTTAAATCAGACGGCACATGGATCGGCGAGCCGTGACGGCTCGCCCGGGCTCGCGAGTCGGCGTGCCATGAGCGTTCTCACGGAAAATAATGAAGGAAATTGTATGAAAAATTAATTCCTATAACTTCAAGCTAATTTCGTTAATAATAATTCGCCTTACATGAAATTTTGTATGATTTTCATCGAAAAAACATAAGGAATCCATCCGCATCACTTCCATATCGATAACATAAAGAATAAATAATTATTTTTTTCCGAAACAGGTATGAATCCTCGGGTGAACGTAGCGAATTGAGGTCGACCCCCGCAGTCGAGGATAAAAATGTGAAATATTCATTTCAGCGTAGTAAAAAATTCTTCATTCTTTATCGTATCGATATGAAACTGGCACCAATGGATTCCTTATGTTTTTCTGATGAAAATCATACGAAATTTCATGTAAATCGGACTACTTTTACATAAGGAATACAAATTGCTTGTGTAAAAGTAGTCCGATTTGCATGAAATTTGTTATGATTTTAATCGGGAGAACGCCAGGAATCCATTGGTGCCACTTTCATATCGATACGATAAAAAATAATGAATTTTTTACTACGTTGAAATGGAGAATAGGGAGTCTCAAGTGGCGTTCAGTTCGGTCCTGGCCGCGGCTTCAGGCCGAGCGAATCGTTTTTCGATTTTGCTCCGGCCGGCCTGCACAGTCAGGAGTGCGCAGGAAAAATAAACTTTCTCCTACCGAAATCTACTGAATGTATACACCAGGGTGAGTCTCCAGCGACGCCTGTCAAAGAGATGCCGCCTGGTACCCCATGGCGAGGACAGGATCCTGCATTGCCTCACCGAATTTGATGGCTGTCGATCTTCGAAAGGGTTGGAATACCATTAAAAAGTCAGAAATGTCCAGGATTTCCGCATTTCTCATCAAATCTTTGCGAAAACGACGCCTATCGACTCCTTGTGTTTCGCCGATGAAACTAACACCAATAACGACATAATTCGGACCATAATGGAGGAAATTCCATGAAAAATCGAATTATATAATTTCAAGCTCAATTTGTTAAAAATAGTCCGATTTACATGAAATTTTGTATGATTTTCATCGGAAAAACATAAGGAATCCATCGGCATCACTTCCATATCGATACAATAAAGAATAAAGAATTTCTTAATACTCTGAAATGAATAAATCCGTTGAATAAATTAATAATAAATGAATAATAATGTTTAACTAAACTGTAGATTTTGTCACAATTTCTAATAGTACTATTTGATTTTTCCTTATAATCGGAAACTAAAAGTTTACCCAACAAGCGATTTCAATCGCTTAAAGAGCATTGAATAAACTACTAAATAAACAGTTTACACATTTTTGTATAACAATTAAGTTGAATAATTGAAAAAAAGCATCAAATGAACGTACAATATATTCAATTATAAATCATTAGAAAGGAATAATTTTTTCATTTAATGTTCTTTGGCGCCATTCCGATATCTTTTATAGTTTAAAACTTATACAACACGAATATTACTAACAATCCCTATCCCGGCCACTGTGCGGCGTCCGGCCGGAGCGTGTGTGGCCGGATAAGCATAGGGAAAACGGTCCCAGCACCAATTTTAGTATTTATGTGTTCCAAATAATACTCCTTGTCTAAAGAAACACTGAGAGAAATTTCAGATCTTTATCCCCTTTCGTTAGGGTGATATGGGCATAACAACCCTAAACTTTACCATTTTTTTTCTCAGCAACTACTTCAGATATTTCAATGTTCCAAAATGCACGTAATAGGTAATTCTTAGCTCTATCAGTGGCCGATCGACACGAGGTTTACGGTAAGGGGTGGGGAAAGGGTGTGAACCCTAAATCTAAAATTGTAGCTTCGGGTCTTTATTAGTTCCCGAAATATTAATAAAAAATTGTTAATTTATTTTGGAAATTTTTTTCGGACGTGCGTGCAGGCGTCCCTATCCGGGAACCCTTCCGTCCCCCAATCTTTTATTTTTGAAATTTTGTAACCACTGTCTCGTTTTTGGCATCGCCGAACTCACATCGATTCGCTGTCGTGCTTTCCGCGCCCCACGCACTGGTCTAGCCCCAACCGGTGGCCGATCGAGACGAAACTTGCTGGGTATTACGAGGAGTGTGGACCGACCCCAAATATAAAATTTTACTTTCAGCAATTAATGCGTTCAAAAGATACAGAAGTAATTGTGCATAAAAGGGTACACCTTACCCATTTTTTTTAATCACTTTACCACGGTCCCTCCCCATATTTCTGTTGACTTATACCGACATAACACATTCCATTTTCCAATTTGTCCCGGGTATTAGGATTGGTTTGGATATATTGGGGCGCGCGCCCGCTCGCGGCCGCGTAAAGCGTGGTAGCGAACCGATGTGAGTTTGGCGATGCTAAAAATGAGACTGTGATTACAAAATTTCAAAAGTGGAAAATGGGGGGGGGGGGGGCGGAAGGGCTCACGGGTAGGGAGGCCTCCACCAACGTAAACAAATTTCCAAAATAAATTTACAATTTTTTATTAATATTTCGGAAACGAAATATTAAAAAATACCCGAAGCTACAATTTCAGATTTAGGGTTCACTACCCCTCCCCACCCCACCCCCAAACCTCATCTCGATCGGCCACTGGGGCCATTCGGAAGAATATCCTTTATTCGTTGCATTTATTCGAATAAAACTTTCGAATAAAAAACAAGGTAATTATGCAGAACTGGTGTTTCCTCACCGATTTCAATTATTTTTGGATATGTTGCCGAGGACATGATTCTGAACAACTTTTTCCTATACATGTTACCGCCGCTCGACCTTCGTTGCCGAGATATTTGCCAGAAACTATCGGTATAATCCGAACATTGTTATTGTATAGTCTGTTGAAAACCTTAGTGTTAACTTAGTTTAGTAAGTGCTAGTAACTGTAAGCCCTTTGTTCATATAGTTCTTGTGTGATTATGGGATTTTCTGTAATTTATATATATATATTTATATATAATAATATAATAATAATACCGATAGTTTCTGGCAAATATCTCGGCAACGAAGGTCGAGCGGCGGTAACATGTATAGGAAAAAGTTGTTCAGAATCATGTCCCCGGCAACATATCCAAAAATAATTGAAATCGGTGAGGAAACACCTGTTCTGCATAATTACCCTTTCGTCCTTTTGTCCGCTCTCGCTCGTTCGCGGATTCTCTCACTCTCGAACAAAGAATTCTAAGAAATTGTGGAGATAGTCGCCGGGCTCCTGAATAACCAGGGATCGGCGGGGCTCGAGGTACCACTGATGGAGGGGAAAACACCTACAGAAGCGGTGGGTGTGTTGCGTAAACTGCGCCTGCATCAGTAACGCACACGTAACCACGGCTCCTGTAGGTGTTTCCCCCTCCAACAGTGGTTGGCCTGACCGACTGTTTGCATTGCCTGGTTTGCAGAGCGTCATTTGTTTCAGAACGCACCACAGACGAATCTTCGGATTCACGTTTCACGTTCACGGTTCGCGTTTACGTGTTTTGTAACGGGCAGTAGGATTTTGAGTTGTGTTGCGTTGTGTTTGTGTTTGTGTCGTGTTTGTTGGTTTAGTGTAGAATGAGTGACACTCTAAATGTGCATATGCAGGATGTGGAAGAAGATATGGACAATAATTCTCCGTTTCGTCCGCGAAAATTACGTCCGTCCGCAAGGAGATTTTCGAAACGGAAAGTACATCGCCAAAAGAGAAGGTCTTCAGACCTTCAGAAGCAACAAGAAAACGAAAAAACGGCAGACGACACTGCCGTAGGACATTCAGAAGAAGTGGCCGAGGAACGTATGGTAGAGGAACCATCAACATCTGATGGACGAAATCATACGTACCAAGAGATAATGCACTCGCCATCCGATGAAGACACTGATACGGCCAGTTTGGGAGAAACTGAAGAGGCGCTTCAAGAATTTGATGTTGAAAGTAACGAAGATGAAAACTTCGTTATAGAAAAAGTTGCGAAGAACGAGCCGCAAGAGCAATCGCGTCTCCTAAATAGCAACGATGTAATGAATTTTCAAAATGTGCTTGCTCAATTGCAGAAAATAGGTAAACATGCAAAGCATAGGGAAGACTGCGGCATTGAACACCTACGAATAACTGGTGTGAAACGGTGTGGCTTCAAGAGCATCTTCAGCGTAATGTGCACTTTATGCCATTACAAAGCTGAAATCCACAATCAATCGGACGAAGCCGAAGAAGTGGATAGCAATCAGGGCGCCGTTAATGCAACAATTTTATGTGGAGGCAGTTATGCTCAGTTGGAACACACTTTTGCAGGCGTGAACATACGTTGCATGTCGAAGAAAGAATTCGTGAAGAATCAAGATGAATTCATCAAGTCCGCAATTGCCGCTGCAGAAGAAGAGATGTTAGCAGCGGCTGAAGAAGAAAAACGCTTGGCGATTGAAAGAGGCGACGTTCTTCCCGGATCAGGGACCCCTCACATCCCCGTTGTGGCCGACGGAAGCTGGATGAAGAGATCCTATCGCAGTGGATGTTACGATTCTGCGTCTGGAGTCGGCGTGATAGTTGGCTATCACACGAAAAAAGTTTTATTTTACGGCGTTCGAAACAAAGTTTGCAGAATTGTCGGATTGCTGCGAAAAACGAGAAAGAACCCCGAAAGCACACATGTTTCAAAAACTGGACCACATCTCGAGCATCGACTGCTATGGAAAGCGATGCTATAGTAGAAGGATTCAACACTAGCGTAGAAAAACGTGGGCTCGTTTATTCTACACTGATTGCTGATGGGGACAGTAGCGTGTATAAGAAGATTATTGATGCGGACCCATATAAGAGACAGATTCGTGTAAAAAAGATTGAATGCACGAATCATTTGTTGCGAAACTTTTGCACAAAAATGAAAGCGATTGTAAAAAAGACCACATCTGGACCATTGAGAAAAACTGTGGAAAGTAGCATTCGCCGGATGCGCACGGACATCGTGAAAGCCGCAAAGTTTAGATACAATCAGAATGTATCAATCGACGAGAAAACAAAGAATTTGTATGGCGACATACAGAATGTTCCAAGCCACGTGTTCGGTGAACACGCAGAGTGTGCAAGACTAGAATATTTCTGCGATGGAAACAATAAAGAGAATGAGAAAAACATCGTTCCAGATTTGATGAAAATTGGAGTGTACCAGGACGTAATAGAAATACTTCGTCCACTATTAGCTCATGCGGAGTGCTTACTCTATAATACTACTAATAACGCTGTGAAAAGTTTGAACGGACTAATTGCCAAGTACACTGGCGGAAAAAGATTAAATTTCGGCGAAAGAGGATCCTATGCAGGGAGATGTGCTGCTGCTGTCGTGGAGTACAACAGCAAGCAAGTGCACTCGCGATTGGATGCGGTTATGAAGAAGAAAACGCCCGAGGTTGTGCGCCAAATGGAAGAAAAGAAAAAGAAAGAAAAGGAAAAGAGAGCTGCAAAACAGAAGGAAACGAAGGCTGCGCGATATGTTCGCAAGCAATTGCCCTCGCAGAAAGATTCTGATTATGGAAAAAATGCACAGAAGCCAGACATGCCATCCGAAATGTATGAACTGGAGCGGGAAAAGCATATGCAAATGCTCAGTGACTGGCAAGAGAAAAGACATGCCATTGAAGATGAAACAATCGGACAAGCAAAGAACCGCAGATGGTAGCAGTACAGGTCCAAATTGTTGACAGGCTACCCGAATTAATAGATAGTCGGCACAATAGGTGCATGACTATTCGGGAGCCACAATTTATTCTAGCAGAGAGAGCGAAAGAAAAATCGAAAAGCTTGAAAAAGCGAAAAAGGTCTCCCTCCAAAAATAATGAAACTATTGTAACGGTCCGGCGTCGCACCGCGCTGTAAAGTGCGGTACCACTGACCCCGTCAATGGCACTTTTACTCGCGGATCGTACGATCACGTGAGTCGATCGACGCCGCCGTCACTTCCTCAAAAAAGTGAGGAAGAAAATAATAAATATGATCGATCCGGCGTCGCACCACTGACTCTTGTCAGTGGTCCCAAGTGCCAGCAATGACACTTTTACTCGCGGATCATACGATCACGCGAGTCGATCGACGCCGCCATCACTTTGCCAAAAAAGTGAGGAAGAAAATAATAAATATGATCGATCCGGCGTCGCACCACTGACTCTTGTCAGTGGTCACAAGTGCCAGCAATGGCACTTTTACTCGCGAATCATACGATCACGCGAGTCGATCGACGCCGCCATCACTTTGCCAAGAAAGTGACGAAGGGAATAATAAATATAATTCACCCTTTAATTTTTTCAGACACATTTCTAAGTTCACAGGAGCAGACAGACGGAAACCGGCTCGGTCAAAATGCGCCAGGCTGATACACACGGGCGTCGCAGGTATGCATGATGTTCGACGAATTATTGAAACAAACTTTTACTTTTATACCAAACTTACAGAAATATCTGCGATCATTTGTTACAGGCGGACTTTTTACCAAGTTACTGCAAATATGGTGTATGGGACAGTAATGCCAGGACAAATGGAATAATAAGTACCATATTTCAGGTACAGTTTAACAGCTTATAAATCTACAGTATAATTTTGTACGCTTACAAAACTTCCTAATGTACTTCATAATGTGTTACAGATCCACACTGCCTACGTCATCTTTCGGTATGAGCGACCTGGCAAAATTGTAGGAAGACCATCAATGAAGAAGAGGAATTACACAAGATGAGAGAAGATAATATTATTGCAGTATTGTCTCGTTAGCGGATCGCTGATCCGGACCGGCGTTGAGCCGTCAGCGTGAACAGAGGCCTAAAGGTCCGCGCACACATATCCGTTCCGGCGTGCCAGCGGTAAGAAGAAGAGGGGCGTAGAGGGTCTCTTCTTCTTACCACTGCTACGCCGTAACGGTACTGACATGGAAAGGATATGTGTGCGCGGACCTTCCGAGTGTTCGTTTCTCGCTTCTTTCTGGCCGAAGGGGGGAGCGAGAAGGGACGCTTTGCGTGCGCAACGGGCGCGAACGCAAAGGACGGAATGTCACGGCGTCCGAAAGACGGAGCGAGACAAAACATCAACGCGTCGTCTGTCTCGTACCGTTCTCACTCGGTTTCAGTGGTGGGCATACTTAGCGAAAAGTCCACATCGTGTACACCAAATCGAGCCGCTAACGAGACAATACTGTATTCTTCGAAAAATATATACTTTTTTATCTGTAATTGTCCATTTCAAGGGGACGAAAGCTTGAATGTCGAATTTCAATTCTCCAATGAAGTTGGATTGATTTATGAGTCATTATTATTAATGACTGTAACTTGATTAGAAACAAAAAAATATATAAAAAATGTTCTGTTAAACGATTTTGCTAAAAAGCCACTAACGACTAAAAAATACTTCTATTCTTGCACTACAATTTGGATGGTGTTTTTTAATAAAAACGTGGAGCAGGATATTTCATAACAGAATATGAATCCCATTTAGTACAGCATCAAATGTCGAAATGAATTTATTGCGACATATCCTGCTCCACGATTTTATTTAAAGTGAAAATACACCATCGAAATTGTAGTGTAAGAAAATAATTATTTTTAAGTTTTTAATGCATTTTTAATAAAATCGTTTATTTTAAATTTTCTTCTATATATTTCTCTTATTTTCTAGTTGTTAGTGTTTGTGGATTTACATTTCACAGCTCAAACTTCTTTACAATCATCTTTTATTGCTGTATGCAGATTAATAGTTTGCTTGAACCCTACAGTACTAAAAGTTCGTAAAGAACGCGAGTGGTTGATTTTCAGTCGATTGGATTTGTGGATAATTTTTATTGGATAATTTTTTCACCCCTTGGAGTTTTTTTTCATAATTTTGTATTGTCGTCCAAACTACGCACCCCTGCAAAGTTTCAAGACAATTGGATGGTTGGAACTGATTAAAATTGAGTTTCCAGATTTGAATCAAACATACAAACAAACAGGGGATCGTAGATGAATATCTGTATGTCATTTAATGAGACATTCCAAAATATACGTATTGTTAATACTGATCTCTACTTTATATTGATAAATTTTTACAATCGTAGAATAACAATTCCGAAGAAAAGCATGTACAAAAGTATTAAATTGAAATATACTTTCCTCCAAATCGATGTTTTAAAAAAATGATTACGTTATAAATTTGTATTTAAACAACAGTCAATTCTTGTTGATAAAAAAGATACTTTGATGTATAGTTAGATAAAAAAGAAAGCGTCATATGTTTTTAAAAGAACTACAGATTTCATTACGATCGGCGTGTTACACTTCGGTGATGTACTTTATTCAAATTGTATGCATTGAAATTGGACATTGATTATACAAAATATTACATCCTTCTACGTATAAATAAAAACTATTGATACGCAAATTAGTATTGTTTCATTGACATGTTTCCTAACTTCACTACCCAACCTCTCTACCTTTCATTATTGCTATCCTCCTTTACGTTCAGTGAGGCTCTAACACTAGACGCAGCTGTCGTTCCGTATTCCTTCAAGACTTCTCGATAGAAAGAGCTGCGGCAACAGCGCGGCAGAGACAGAGTGAACATAAAATGAGGTAACTGAGGTAATGCGTCAAAAATTAGTCTACATAGAGTACCTGGAGATGTCACCTCTGTAGAAGTTCTTTTTATCGACCGCAGTAGTTTCATTAGGGTCCGTCTGTTTACTGGGGACGCTTCGATCGATTCGGACCATAACAAAAAGGAGACGGCCCCCTTAAATTCTTCGCCAACTATAACGATCGCCACTTCATCAATTGTTGGTGCATTGTACTGTCTTTCGTGTTGGCCGACAGGTGTTTTATCTGCTCTAACTACAACTTTGTAGTCATCAGTTGGCATTTGTTCAAGGGCAGTTCTAAACAATTGAATTAATTCGTTGTGTTGATCGAATAAAGTTTGTAATGCAGCGACAATTTCTCGTTTAGTGTCCGTATTGAATCGACAACGTTGATCGATTTGTTCATCAGTGTTTCCCATGAAATAAATTTGAAGAAATATGTGATCTGCGTCCGGCAGTGGTAGTAGTGATCCTGCATGATGATAAATTTACCCTTGTACTTTGAATGTTGGCATGTAATTCTCGCGCACGATATTTGTTGCACCGAACGATGTCATTTGGAAACATGAATTGTACTTGCGTATGTTTGCCAAGAAATGTTTCGATTGGCTTGTGTCACCTGATACCAACGTTGATAATGGTTCGGGTGGTGAATGTAATTCTGGCAATTTCACTTTTCCACCTGCGCAGCACATACCAGGTGTTTCATTCTTAAATTTGAGGGCACTGCAATACACGCATAATTTTTCCATTTTTCCAATAACCACACTTGGATGAAGACAGTAATCATAATTAGCATCGTAATGGAATGCACCAAGATTTAAATCAGCGTGCAGTGTTCGTCTGAATCGAGCAGTGCGTAATCGAACGGTTTCCAATCTCGTTTTCCGTTGCTCGTCTGTTTCAGACGTACGGACTTGAGCAGTGCGTATTCGAGCGGTTTCCAATCTTGTGTCCCGTTGCTCGTCTGTCTCAGACGAACGGGCTTGAGCAGTGCGTACTCGAGCGGTTTCTAATCTTGTGTCCCGTTGCTCGTCTGTTTCAGACGAACGGGCTTGAGCAGTGCGTAATCGAATGGTTTCTATTCTTGCTTTCTGTTGCTCGTCTGTTTCTATAGCTCGTGATGCCTTTTTCTTTTGTGCTTGAGGTGTAGATCGACCTATCGCTTTTCGTTTGGGTGGCATAATCACTTGCAAAAAGCAAAGAAAATACGTGTGATATCTATTATGTATCTAATGTCGTCCGCCATTTGGAACACAATCAACACCACTTGTTATTTCACTCACGAACTGTAATGTTGTTGTTTGTATTTGAAAGGACTCGCGCGCCACCTATTATAAAATGATTGTACTGTACTAATTCAGAAACTTTCGCGGGCGTGCGCACAACAACTCACCAAAGATTCATCGTAATCGGATGACTGGTTTAGGAAAGCATGCGGGACATACAAACAAACGTTCATTTTTATATACAGGGTGTCCGCGGGAACTCGAAACACCTGAATATCTCCTAAACTATTGGAGATAAAAATATTTAAAAAATAGGGAATTGTATGGTTCGAGGGGGCCAATTTATTAGCCGGAACGAATTTTTTTTCGATTATTATTTTAAAAGATACGATGGTCAAGCTCGGTTTTTCAAATGAAACTAATTTTTTTGAAGACCTAAGTTGATAGTGCTTTCCAAGACAAATTCAATAAGCATTAATGTATACACTTGATTTCCACTGGTTTTTGAGATATTGGGCTTGCAAATTTACTGATTTTCACTGGAAGAAAACGCGCTGAAGTAGCAAGGACCGGGGAGGGTCAGACAAGCACCACGGGTGGCACTGCCTGTTGAAACTGATACCTACCTGCCAAAGGTCTACCCCGAGACTGGCAGGCCCAAAGGCTGGACAATTCTTTTCAGTCAGAAATGCTACTTAGGTAGGTACATCTGCGGCACCGAGAAGCGCACCGTTAGTTTTATTTCGCACTTGCTTCTACGCTCGGATGGCCGGTTCTTTTGGAAGGGATGCAAGTTGGATTGGGAGCAGATTGTAGTAGAACCAATCGGATTTGCAACCATGTAACGAGTCACCGCGGTAGGACGACGATCTTGCCCCCCACCGTGCGCCCGACCGTTGAATTTCGTACCGCGCTCCGCCAACGGTCTTGCCCCCCACCGCTCGGCCGGTTTCCGAGAACCGACGCGAGAGGGTCGCGTAATTAGCGACTCTCTCGCCACCGAAATTACGCGGCCGAGAATATATAAGGCGGGGACATAGGCCTAATTGCCAGAGACCGCCTAGAGCGAGCGTACCGAACAGTACACCTCTCCCAGAGACCTCCTGTGCAATTCCACGTTCTTGTAGAGAACCGCGTTCTTGCGAAAGCCAAGCGCTCGAGTTATTACAGATCTTGTGAAGCCGACAGACTGAGTCTCTGCGCCTTTTTGCGATCTCCTCCTCCACGGTTCCCAGACGGACAGCGTGAGCCATCCTCTGGACGCAGACCGATAACCGCCATCGATCTCCCGAATAGATTCACCTCTATTCTCGAGAGCGTCCTTAAAGCCTCCGTCTCACTCCCGGGCTGTGCCCACCGAGTGAACGGACCCAAGGCTCTCCGACCAGGGTCCAGTGGCAGGGTAGGCCCGCCAGGACACCGAAGGGTCAAATCGTCTTTCCCATCCATCTTCGCCGAATCGTTACCGCCGAGAATACCACGCGCCGCGCCGCGCGCTACCTTACCGACACCGACTCGCGACGCGACCCGCGCCGCCCGCACGGCAACCCGCGCCACGACACGCGCCGTACACACTTCGACTCGCGATAGTATAAGGTCTAGGTTAAGCCGCTTTCACACTGTTTGCCAGCACAGACCTGGCCGGGATTCTTTGTATCGCCGATTCAATAAATTGTCGTACTCTACCTCACCGCGACGCGTACAGTCATTCGATCGACAGCCCTGGACAACCGTCCTGAGCTGGCGATACGGTTCCTCCACCGTCCCACCGGTAACCCCGCGAATAACGGTTACAACCATCACAAACGGCTGCTCAAGCTGGAAGAGGCCCTCTGCACAGCAATACCTCCTCCCCAATGCCCACCTTCTCTCGCACGGAATACGTCAACGCATGCTTTTGTTTTGATATTGAAATTCGTGTTTATACTCAAGAGGACCACGCGTCGACAGCGGGCTACCCCTTTTCTTCTTGTATCTCTCCACGAGGAGTATTGACGGTGGATTGTAGGAGCGTAGATGTCGGGATGCCAGTTATTGAATTCGGGAGACGATAGAAACACTTTATTAGAAAACACACATGTACTATAATTAAAGTAAATCGTATTCCTCTCGGGCAGGAGTACTGATAACGATCGAACTTGAGCCCCACTTCGCGCAGACCGATTACACGGAGGGTAGTCGAGTCACACACTGCACAAATGATACAGGGTAATTCTGGAGCAACGCCCGTCAAGAAGATGCGGCCTGGTACCCCGTGGCGAGGACAGACCTTCGCAGTGCCTCGCCCGATTTTTATGGCTTTTTCCGGAAAAAGGTATGAATCTTGGGCCGAACGTAGCGAAGTGAGGTCGAGCCCCCGCAGGGGAGGGTGAAATATCCATTACAGCGTATTAAGAAATTATTTTCTTCGTCGTGTCGAAAGGGAAGTGAGGCCAATGGATTCCTTATGTTTTTCTGATGAAAATCATACTAAATATCATGCAAATCGGACTACTTTGACACAAGCTATTTGTATTCCTTATGTAAAAGTTGACCGATTTGCATGATGTTTGGTATGATTTTAATCGGGAGAACGCCCGGAATCCATTGGCGTCCCTTCCCCTTCGATACGACGAAGAAAATAATTTCTTAATACGCTGTAATGGATATTTCACCCTCCACTGCGGGGGCTCGACCTCACTTCGCTACGTTCGGCCCAAGATTCGTACCTTTTTCCGGAAAAAGCCATAAAAATCGGGCGAGGCACTGCGAAGGTCTATCCTCGCCACGGGATACCAGGCCGCATCTTCTTGACGGGCGTTGCTCCAGAATTACCCTGTATCATTTGTGCAGTGTGTGACTCGACTACCCTCCGTGTAATCGGTCTGCGCGAAGTGGGGCTCAAGTTCGATCGTTATCAGTACTCCTGCCCGAGAGGAATACGATTTACTTTAATTATAGTACATGTGTGTTTTCTAATAAAGTGTTTCTATCGTCTCCTGAATTCAATAACTGGCATCCCGAAATCTACGCTCCTACAATCCACCGTCAATACTCCTCGTGGAGAGATACAAGAAGAAAAGGGGTAGCCCGCTGTCGACGCGTGGTCCTCTTGAGTATAAACACGAATTTCAATATCAAAACAAAAGCATGCGTTGACGTATTCCGTGCGAGAGAAGGTGGGCATTGGGGAGGAGGTATTGCTGTGCAGAGGGCCTCTTCCAGCTTGAGCAGCCGTTTATGATGGATGCAAATTCGATTGGTTCTACTACAATCTGCTCCCTATAGTTGGAAATTAGTCTAGCAACTTTCACACCTCCTAACCTAACCAATCCAACTTGCATCCCTTCCAAAAGAACCGGCCATCCGAGCGTAGAAGCAAGTGCGAAATAAAACTAACGGTGCGCTTCTCGGTGCCGCAGATGTACCTACCTAAGTAGCATTTCTGACCGAAAAGAATTGTCCAGCCTTTGGGCCTGCCAGTCTCGGGGTAGACCCTTGGCAGGTAGGTATCAGTTTCAACAGGCAGTGCCACCCGTGGTGCTTGTCTGACCGTCCCCGGTCCTTGCTACTTCAGCGCGTTTTCTTCCAGTGAAATTCAGTAAATTTGCAAGCGCAATATCTCAAAAACCAGTGGAAATCAAGTGTATACATTAATGCTTATTGAATTTGTCTTGGAAAGCACTATCAACTCACCTCTTCAAAAAACGTAGTGCCATTTACAGAACCGAACTTGACCATCGTATCTTTTAAAATAATAATCGAAAAAAAATTCGTTCCGGCTAATCAATTTGTCCCCTCGAACCATGCAATTCCCTATTTTTTAAATATTTTTATCTCCAATAGTTTAGGAGATATTGAGGTGTTTCTAGTTCCCGCGGACACCCTGTAGATACCTAAGTAGTGACTCTACTCCTGATTTTTTTCGTAGGTGTCACTCAAGGGGTTGTTTGCAAAAACAACCCCCCAAAATTAATTCCTTTATTTCCCCCCTTAAAAATTGATCTGCTATTTCGAAAAATATATATGTGATAGAGCTAAGAATTACCTATTACGTGCATTTTGGAACATTGAAATATCTGAAGTAGTTGCTGAGAAAAAAAATGGTAAAGTTTAGGGTTGTTATCCCCATATCACCCTAACGAAAGGGGGTAGAGATCTGAAATTTCTCTCAGTGTTTCTTTAGGCAAGGAGCATTATTTGGAACACATAAATACTAAAATTGGTGCTGGGACCGTTTTCCCTATGCTTATCCGGCTAGACCCTTTCTCGCGCTGCAGGTCTTTTAAATGCACCCAACCATAATTAGTTGCCAGACAACACGATCCCAGTGTTCCTACTAGAGACGCAAATGCCCTTATCTTAACCTTAGAGCTTCTTTGGAACCGGGCAATTGACTTAACCTCGTTCTGTCTTCTTTCGTCCGGAAGTTCGATCCTCATTTCCCTAGAATGTCAGATAAAACCTAGGAATTTACAGCACTGAGTTGGTGTCAACTTGCTTTTGGCTTCATTTACCACAAAACCTAACCTCTCTAACAACCGACGTGTCCGAAGGACATTGCTCTCACACTGTTCCACTGAATTACCGAACATGAGTAACTCATCTAAATAAATTACCGATTCAAAACCTCGTTCACGCAACCAGGTTACCACTGGTTTCATGATCTTAGTGACGACGTAAGGAGCTGTGTTCAGACCGAAAGGCAGGCACGCATACTCAAACAGCTGATCATTAACCTTACACCTTGTTGATGGGTTATTGATAGAATAGATATTTATTTATATATCGAAGAGTGGTTAAACAATACATATAGAAAGAACGACCGCGTCGGACTGCAACGCAACGCGAACAGAAAGCACGCGTCTCTTGCACCGCCGGACGAACAGAGAAGAAACAAAAGACGATCGCGGGCATCACGATCTCCAATGACGGAGCATTCCGTCACACCGGTGGTGCCCCATGCAGGGCGCCCTGAGTAAATTACGCTTCGCAGCATAGAGTTTTTCCTTCAACACACCTTAGGTACTTTCGGCATGATCTGCAATAGCCACGAGATGATACGCATCTTGCAAATCAATAGTGGCAATGTAGCAGTTCTCTTGCATTAGGTCCCTAGTCGTTCGAATATCTCCGAGCTTGAAGTGTTCTGTTTTTATGAACTCATTTAAATTTTTTAAATTTAACACAAGGTGGCTAGATCTGTCTGGTTTGGGCACTAGAAAAACGTTCGAAATGAACTGTCCTTCCTCCTGATGACACCTACGGATTGCTTCCTTTGACAGCAGCGTATTAACCTGCTCAGTAACCTGATTCTTTTCACCTTTTTTCCCATTTACGTTCTTTCGGGGTCCATGTTTGAATCATCGTGTTAGAGATCGGTATTTTATAGCCGTCAATCCATTTTAACACCGTCCTCTCCTCAAACAACTCCCTCCATATATGTGAAAATTCTCTTAACCTGCCACCTATGGTGCTCACCGTTGCCACTATTTCTTGGCCGTAGTGCTCTGCTCCTTGAGTTTCTGGTAGTGAGACTGGAAGTCCGATTTTCGTCCCCCCCCCCCCCCCCCGCGTCACTCGGTAATAATTCAAGGGACGAGAAGGGCCTTTCGAGTTTTTTGTCCCTCTGCCCGAGGAAAAACTTTTCACCACCAGCTTGAGTTTCTTTGATAATCGCTCCAGCAGCTTTGCCGCCTTAAGAGTCTGTTCCAAGTCCTTCCCAAACAGCCATTCATCCAAGTTCGTTTCGTTTAATGACTCTTTAAAAAAGGCGTTTAGCTTAGACAAAATAAGGAGGCGCCTGGTTCGCGATTCATCGCGCTGTAGATCCACTAATAATCTACATACGTCGCTCAATGTCGCAATTAACGCCAAACTGTCTGGCATATCCCCTTTCAAAAGGTTACTGAGTAGCGACCCCATTACTGCAAGGCAGACTGACACCTTTTGCTGTATTTCTACTATTTTGTTATCTCTTACCGACGAATTTCCTTCTTCTGCTTCTTCACCTCCCTTCTTATACGTTTCAGTTCTTTACACACTCTGTTATCCGTGTCATCGATACTACGTTTTCTCTTATTATGCCCCATTATCTTATCTATTTTAATAAAATACACAATATGCACGTGTGGCTTATTTGTCACACAACAAAAGAATAATGGACTTGAACGGAGCGACACGAAGCAAGGAACAGGGATCGAGTTCAAGGCTTATTTCTAGGTTTTATCTGTAAACCTTGTGGCGAGAATGGCATAAAGTAGAGGGTACTACGAGGTGATTGAAGGAGGAGGCGCGTAATACAATTCCTGTATACATTCATACCAAACAGGGATCCGGAACGAAATGTTTTTTCGTTTCGTTTCGGTTCAGCTCCGATAATAATAATTTCGTTTCGGTTAATATCGTTCCTGCTGAAAAATATTTCGTTTCCATCAGAATGAAAAACAAATTTTGTTCCGAACCGGTTATTACATTTATAAAAAAAACTCGTATAAAATTGTTTTAACCATTTTCTTGCCTTTGGTACTTATATTATAAAATATTATTCGTTATAGTTATATATTATAGAATATTATATATTATGTCTTATGAAAACAATTTAGAGTTTTGATGCTTTCGGTTGCAAGTTTTGCCCTTCTGGACATAACTTTTTTTTAACCAATACTCAACCATAGACTTACAATGGATTCAACCCATAATCAGGTAAGGTTATGATTATTGCATGATGCAATTGGTGCAGGCAGGCGACTTTTTTACCGACACGAAATATGATGAAAATAAGGGACGCGCTCAATTTAAATTTTTTAATCTCAAATGTACAGAACGTTATTAGTCGGAATTTTTATTTCGGTTATATCGTTTTCACTCCTGCAACAGGGTTAAGAATTTCGTTTCGTTTCTGTTTCTGTTCCGGAAAAATATTTCGTTCTTTTCGTTTATCGTTTTCGTTTCTGTTCTGTTCCGGGTCCCTGATACCAACTGACTGACACAAGGTGGTTGACACAAGCGATTCCCCTACCGTCTTTCACTTTAAATATCGCAATATGCACTGTCCTTCAGGTCCATGCGCTGGAGTAAAGGTGGAAATTGTAAGTCGGAACACCTGTCTCTTACATTTTACATTGTGATTTTGGCTATGTAAATAATATTTTATGAAATTGAAAAATTATTTTTGACAGGAACAGCATACACTTCTGGCCTATTCAGCTAAGTCGAACCGAACCAAAGACCCGATCGGCCTGACCGTTTCTCCGTTCCTCTCAGAATTACAGTAGGAGTTTCGCCATTTTGGTTAGAAATATGGTGAAGATATCTCTCGGTATTTCCCTGAACTCAATTTTGCTAATCTCACAAAACGGTCTGAGATTCCCGACTGAAATGCATTAAGTCAGGAACTTCGTTTCCCTTTTACATCCTATCACTATTACGGTTAGAATTTCTCACCTCTCTCGTTATGGTTGCTAGTCATTGAGAGATATATAACCGGTCGGAATTTCGGGTACTATTTCGGTCTCGATTCCCTGGTTTCATGTATATAATAATATTTAATATTGTACTCTACGTATCCTGAAAATTTATATTTCTATTCCCTATTATATTCTATACATTTTACATCCCTTGTAATTAAATTAATGTTTTAAGGTTGCCGTCTCACTGGGCCTTGTGCCGTGCCACTTGGGCCGTGTGTGCGTAAGCTCACACGAGCTAGGAAAAGCGTGTACGTATACGCGATCTAGTAAACAAACCGTTTCAACCAACTTTCGTCCTGGAATCGGCAAGAAGGAAGTTTTTACGGGTATAGTTGCCTCCAATAGACATTCGTGCAGGGTGGCCTGATGCGTTTGAACGCTAATAAGCATCGCACGTTGAAATAATAATGAATTTCAGAATCGTGTACTGAGACAGGCTCGAGAAATGACAGAATGACGCTTCAAGGATTCTCCGTCACCGGCGCTGATGGTATATTTGCGCCATGTAACATCAGAACCGGTGGAAGTCCAAGCTAGCCGATAAATGTAGGAAAGACATAGTTGCCGATACCTATTGAGAATCGTATTGCGTTCTTGCCGCATTTCCCCTATCACTATTTTGCCTTAGAGAGGCTTGAATGCATCACGGCGAAGCGGCTGGAGAACAGAGATGGGCAAAGATAATATCTGGATAAAATTAAATAAAGGCTACTTTATCTTTATCTGTTATTCGAAGCTTCGAATAGCACGAGTTAGCTTTATTCCAAACACCATGGATAAATAAATTTATTTGAAGTGAATATATTTAACGGCGAAACAAAATTTTTTTATTCGAAGAAAGATTATTCGAACCGTCGAATAAGATTTTCATCTTTATCCGTAGTTTATTCGGCTTTTATTCGAAGGCTTCGAAAATTTAAATAACTTTCGGCGGCGTGTTTATCCGAACCAGCGCAATCTCAGTTCGTTCTGAGGACTTCGGCTGTTCGGCAGCGGCTTCTGATCTCGGTTCGAGCTGCGACTCCAAATGCATACAGTGTTGCTTGCAATGGATTATGTATTAATAAAATGTAAAACGTAACGTTTTCTGTAACATACTGCTAACATTTACGAGATTAAAATGAGTGCAAACACAGTATAAATCGGATTATTTCTATATCAGTACTAGATAATTAAATATAATTGTTACTGTTGTGTATTGCACGGATGGAAAAGATGGTGAAATAACTCAATAGTCTTAATGTACGGAAGTATCGTTTATTACTGAAAACGGCGTCTAATAGACAGGTGCTCTCGTTGCGCACCGGCGTAAGACTGAGAAGGTGCGACTCTCGCAGTACGTAATTATTGGGTGATATAGAATCCTATTCTATCGGCGCGGTACATCACAGTTACATTTCTAACCTAGTAATGCTAAAAATAATCCGATTTATACAGTGTTTAAATTCATTTTCATCTGGAAAATCTCAGCAGTATGTTACTGAAACATGCATTTTACATTCTATTAAAACAAACAAAATAAACAATCATTGAACAATCATATCATTATAATTTTTCACAAGAAAATATAAATATTGCTCTCACTGCATACGTTACATTTCGCTGATTTGCTGCAACAACGACATACATAACTCAAAATTCACGATTTTTGGGGAAACGTGTTCAAAAGTTTTGTTAGACAACAACCGCTTTTGTTTATAATAATAACTCAAAAACTGAAAATTTTTAGTTGTGTCGTTGTTGTTGCAAATGAACGATTTCATTACGAGCGATTTGGCAAAATTGTAGGAAGACCGTCAATTGAGAAGAGGAATTACACAGAATGAGAGAAGATAATAAGAATTGCGAAGTTTAGAAGCTCATTTGCATATCAATATCCGTTCTAAAATAACCCAGAGTTATTTTTATTTGAAACGCCACGGACGAATCAGTTTATTCGATGGGAATTCATCCGTCGGCCGCAAATAATTTTTTCAATCGAAGGCCTTCTTTCTTGAGGTCCCTCGAAACCCGATCCGAGCGACATTGTATCGCCCACCCGTCTATCTTGCCGCCAGGAGTTGGTCGGCGATGTATCATCGATTATGCAGAAACAGAATTTCTTTATTTGTCATCGTATCAATATGAAAGTGATTCCGCCGATTAAATTGACAGAAAATAATTTAAATCGGACATCTTTGAACGAAACGGGCTTTCAATTCTGCAAATAAATTTTATGTATAATATCGTTAATAATTATATTTCAAATAATGTCAGGTTTGGTATCTTTCCATCTTTCCTTCCTACACTCCTGGACCTCTCTATTTTTCATTATTGCTACGTTCAGCGAGGCTCTGACGCTAGACGCAGCTCTTAGTCCGGGAGTCAGTGAACATTTTTAGTGTCCCATCGCGACGAGGTTTTTCGATCATTTTTCTAATTAACCTTATGCTGAAAGTCAAGGAACGGGCGGTCTGTCAGTCGAGACCGGGGACAGGGCCGGAGGGCACGCCCTCGAACATGTCAAGTTTGAGAGCATCCCCGACTCATCGCGACAAGGTTGAATTTCCACCCATTAATAAACAACTTAATACAAAATAAGTTAATACACTTCTTAATACACTTAAGACGACCTTAGTCGTCGGGCAGACCTCCAAACATGTTAAAAAAAAATCGACTCATAGCGACAAAGCTGAAATTTTGTGGAATAATTGTTTACGTTGTAAAACCAATGGAAAAAATCGTCTGGCAGCCTATGAGCGGTGATAAGACCTTGCCAGACGTTTACAAATTATTCGAGCGTGTAGTCAAATCTCTCACCACGACATTGAATTTAATATTAACTTTTATAAAAGATCGACGTTTAATATGAAGTATAAAGTGGATATGAGTAGGTACTTTACAATTTTCGAAAACGTATGGCTCGCAAGATACCAGCGAAATATTTAAAATAAAAACTGCAAACTTCGATGCGTGGACTATACCGCCATGTAAACCTGAATTGCAACAACAGATGTTAAGGGCTTCGTATATTACGAGTATTTGGAAAAACGCCCATTCAAAAGTTCCTACTGATTTATCTCCAATCGATCACAGCTGGGAAGAAGTTGACAGCAAGTATCAGTTTACTTGGTTTGAAGGTGACCAACTGCCAACTTTCGTGAGCGAAGTATTGATTGAAACTGACCAGGAACACCTTGCAGATACTGATGGCTTGATGAATGAAATGCACCAGAATTCAGAAACCGATTCTGCCACTGAAAACGGTGAAACAGAATTAGACAATTCCGATTGCGAGAGTTCAGATTGTGAAGTATTGTAACATAGTTTATTAATAAATTTTTTTATCATTATACTATAATAAAATTGTAAAATACCTACTCATATCCACTTCATACTTCATATTAAACGTCGATCTTTTATAAAAGTTAATATTAAATTCAATGTCGCGGTGAGAGATTTGACTACACGCTCGATTCATTTGTAAACGTCTGGCAAGGTCTTATCACCGCTTATAGGCGGCCAGACGATTTTTTCCATTGGTTTTACAATATAAACAATTGAGAGCGAATTTTAACGTTGCCCGGCCTCGTTTAGATTGGAACACGGTGTGCGGTTGGCGATGCTGCCGTTGATCGGTAAAAGACGAGACATTGTTGCAACTGGAAAGAGCGAGGACGAGGGGGTCCATGGGGGGCAGTCGGTCGACGAGAGTCGGACGAGTCGGTCGATTTTTGACTGAGCGATACTTTGGTGTAATACATTGCATTTCTTGTTGTATTTCATTAAATAAATAACCTTACACATAGCTTCAGAATAAGTAATTCTACACAATTATTCCACAAAATTTCAGCTTTGTCGCTATGAGTCGATTTTTGTTTAGGGTAAGTCAGGGTGAGATGGGCGTAGTTTCGTTTGGAGCCTCCTACAGCCAACCTATTTGAAATAAAGTAACGAAAATGATATAGAACAAAACTTCAATGCTTTGTCTACATATGCGTTAGTATCAATAATCGAAAAATTATTATTTAATAGACAAATTTCACAAATGAAAAAAAAGTGTCATTGCCCATCTCTCCCTTAATGCCCGGGAAAGATGGGCATATAAACCTTTCAGGCTAACAAGTTGTGGGTCTTACCTGGTTATCACAGATTCTTTGTAGTCTTCGTCCACTTTCGTTTTCGCCCGCTCTTAACTTCTTTTGGCTTTTGTTTTGAATCTTTCAGTTCGCATGTTTGACACATAATATCAAACTCGGTACAATTTTGATGGGCCCAATAACCACATGAATAACATTTGAGCCAGTCTTCTTTTTTTTTGTTTGGAAATAATTTTCTCCGCATCCTCTGCAATTATTAATGTCAACTGCAGAGTCCTGAACGGAATCACATTTATTCTTAGAGGATTTATGTTGTTTAAATTATTTTGCCGTCTTTGCCCTGTCACTTATTTTTCGAGTGTTTCGAAAAACAACCATCAAAATATCTGAAATTACTTTTAGTTTTTCTATAATCGTTCATTTAGATAGTTGACAAAACCGAATGGTCAACTACCTACATGAACGATTACAGAAAAGAATGTGTAATCAATTACACAATTACAGTTTAATCGTAATTTACAATTTGTAATTAGATTACATTTTGCCCAACTCTGGTATGTACGAATAGTAAAACTAAAACTTTGCAGACGTTCGTAGTATATCACAATCGAAATTGCAGTACAAGAAAATAATTATTTTTTAGTGACTTTAGCAAAAAATATAAAAAAAAAAAAAAATTGTTCAATGATTAGTGTCATGGGTTTTATTCAGAATTAAAATTTTGTTTGGAATGTACAATGTCGTATATCCGGTTCATTCCACGCCAAGCGGATCATTTTGCACACTTAATGTCTGAGATTTTGTTCAAATTGAAACCGTTGTAGTGCATGTGAAAATAAGGGGGGTACACGTTGCCAGATTTTGCACATTCAAAATTGTTTTATAAACATAGACCTTCAAAGTACCCAACTTACATCGATTTTTTGAAAACTATCTTTCGAATTTGGCAAAATCATTATTTAAATCCTCCTTATTTTCACATGGACTCTAACATATTTTAATATGAACAAAATCCCCAGAACGACGGTCAGGAAATAGCCGTTGTGGAACAATATATATATTTACTCATAAGAAAATATATTGTTTATGTGTTGTTTGTTTTGATAAAATGTAAAACTTCCACATTCGCTATCGTATCGACATGAACGTTTCAGGAACATACTCCTGAGATTTTCCAGATGAAAATAAATATAAATCGGATTATTTTTAGATCAGAAATGTTACATTTACATTTAATTATCTCGTACAGTTCTAGAAATAATCTGATTTATACCGTGTTTGAACTCTGGCATTTAATCTGGAACATCTCAGCAGTATGTTATTGAATACTGAAAACGACACGTTTTACATTTTATTAATACATAATCCACCGCAAGCAACACTGTATGCCTGTCGAACCGAAATCAGAAGCTGCCGTCGAACAGCCCAAGTTCTCATCTCGAAGAGAGATAGCGCCGGTTCGTATAAACACGCTGCCGAAAGTTGTTTGAAGCCTTCGAATAAAAGTCGAATAAACTACGGATCAATGTGAAACCTTACTCGACGGTTCGAATAAACAAATTATTTTTCTTCGGTTCATAACGGATAAACATAAAGTATCTTTTATTTGAGTTTATCCAGTATTATCTTTGCCCATCTCTGAATCTCCAGCCGCTTCGCCGTGATTCATTCAAGCCTTCCTGACGGCAAAATAGAGATAGGGGAAATGCGGCAACAGCGCGATCCGACTCTCGATACGTATGGGCACAGACCAGGTATAGGATAGACCTATCACGCAATGTAATTTTGTGTCACACGCTCGGGGGGCTAGCGAGCCCCGTTACCATTTTCATGTCACGTGCAACGTTACCGGTGAAGTCTCGACACAGATTGAAACGGTACGCGTGGTAGGAATTAGAATTAAAGAAGTAGAAATTTAGGTCATTCGAAACCCGCGATTTACAAATGATTCTGTTAGAGTAACAATTTAAAAATCGTTTTATAATTTCGTGCAACGACCGAGAAAGAAGAATCGCAACAAAACAAGAACACATTCGCCTTTTAACCTTGCTGTCCTATTCGGGTTTATTAAACGCAAAATAAATTTATTTAACATAAAAATTTATATAAACAACAACATTATTTGTGGAAGACATGCTTTCACGATGTAACGTGGAATACCACGCCAAGGAATTGTACCTTGGTATGTTCAATAACGTGCTGAAGCAGAGAGGACTTTAAAAATCGTCAAAAACCCATCAGTTCGAGTATCTCGCTGAAATATTCCAATTTGCACTTATCCTTCTATCTTAACACTGTACTCGTGTTCTGGAGTCCGGTACGAACAATCAAACAACATTCCAAGTTACATTGTACCATAGTATTGCAAGTTAAAGAAATTCTTATATGTAATTAGAATATTTAAGGGGGTAGACACGGGTAATGCAGCGCGCTGTATACCGACACAATCTGGCCCAAAACATGGGTTTGGGATTTTTCATTTTTCGTCCTTATATGAGCATATTTTGGACTGGGCTAGGACTCATTCGAAAGAAAAAGGTTCAATGCGGAGCGCTCTGCTCATGGTTCAACCAGATTGTGTTAATATCTAATAATATGAGTGTCCAAAGTACAGCAAAAGTCGACAAAATACACCCACAGAATCCAAGTATCTTTAGGTCACTAAAAGAATTTTGTGACTCAAATGGTGAGCAGAGCGCTCCGCATTGAACCTTTCTCTTTTGAATGAGTCCTAGCCCAGCCCAAAATATGCTCATATAAGGACGAAAAATGAAAAATCGTGATTGGATTCCCAAATACGAGTTCCGCCATTTTGACGATAATACAGAGCAAGTCACGTGACAAATTTAGTTCAGGTAGTGACTACGAGATGGCGCCTATTCGGGAGGACTGCCAACGTGGAATCGTAGCAAAACTGAAGCGTTAGCTGGATACATGTGCTACAGTAAAAGCGTGATGTAGTCAATGTATTCATTTTCGTACGATTGTAGGTTAGGTTATATGCATTTTAGGCATACATTGACTAGAAACTGTTACGAACCGTATACATTTACTAAATTAACGTTTTTACCGTGACACATACAACACTTGATATCGCTGTCGAATTTATGTTATAATTATATGGCGACACTATTTAAAATAAAAAAGGAGAGATTGGAACTTTTTTTACTAATACAGGAAATATTGATTTACTGATATCATATTTTCAGAATGTGGAAGTTACAGCAATTATTTGCAATTATTGCTCTTATTATTATTCTTCCGACTATTGTATAAAATATATAACAAGGAAAAGTCTCCAAACCGATCAACAGTTGACTTCCTGATTTTTTTGTAATTCTTTACGGTCCTATGCAGAGATGGGCATTATTTAAATAAAAGGATATACTTCCGAATGGCCTCAGTGGCCGATCGACACGAGGTTTGGGGGAGGGGAGAGAAGGGGCGTGTAGCCTAAATCTAAAATTGTATACATATAGCTTCGGATATTTATTAGATTCCTTTGTTTATTCGAAGGCCTTTCATCTTGGTCTTCGAATAATTGTTCATCTTTCAATGCATCTTTATCCTAAGGGTGTATTCCGATATATTGGCCGGTCGATTCGTTTTCGCGAACAGCGATCGAGGAGAAATTAGCCACCACCATCTGACGATCGTGGATTTGTCAGTTGGAGTTGCTTGGCCCCCGAAGGGTATGGTGGAGTAACCGAAATGCTGCTTGGCTCCGCCTGAACGTAGCCGTGTGGCTGTTATTTATTCTTATTGTTGGCGTAATAGTTGTGTGCGTTACGAAGCTATGCGTAGCCCAATACGAGATGAAGCTATCGAGAAAGAATCAATGTTCTGACCGATAAAACTACTGAATTTTTTCGAAGCTAACGCACACCTATACTGATGTATGTATTTCTACGTGAGGCGAGACCGAGTTAGAAAACGTTGAGAAAAGGAGCACTCAGGCAGGCAAGCGGTATGGATGATATGGTGGGAGAATACGCGTCACAAAACTCACCGGCCAATATACCTATCTAAATACGACCTTAGAAGCTCGAAAACCGACGAGAACCTTTGTGGCCCGAGCCGTGGATCGTCGTTGCTCGGCGATGTGTCATCGATTATCAGAATTTGTTTATTTTTCATCGTATCAATATGAAAGTGACACAAATGGATTCCTGGGATTCCCACTGCTTAGTGTGCAACATTGTATGGTTTCGAGCGTCGAAACCCACGAAACTCAGCGAGTCGCGTGATTGCCAGCGTAAAGGACAAGAGGGGACTTACCATGGCGAAGGAAAGTCAGCCTTCTATAGAACTCAAATCGAGAAAGACTTTGCTGACAAACTTTATATTCACGTCAAATAAATACTTTAATTGTAAAATTTAGACGACGAACTATTGTTGCATTTTGCCAGTTCTTACATATGCATGACTTGGTTGGGAATTCCTGATCCCAGAGTTTCATGCATTTACCTATTGAAATGTTGCTTCAAGTCATCGGGCAATTGCATTGCTTGTTCTCATGCATACATATATCTGTTCGCGAGTAGGTGTCACGAATGACGCGACTTTGGTTTCCCAAATAAATTCACCGTTATCAGGGCTCTCGTCCGAACCGCTTGACAAGGAGACTGAACGACGTAAACCGAGTGCGACTGAAATAGCGCATCAGCGAGAGACCCGCGGTCGACGGCGACTTGAGGCATCCAGTGCTGAATATGAAAATGTTCATATTTCTCATTACACCTTGATAAGAGTGTTACCACCGATGGATTGGTGAGTTTATGTCCACGAAAATGATTCGAGACGCGAAGCAATTCGGTCTATTTTTTTTAAGAATACATGATTAGGACACACACTACATTCACTAAAAACGGACCGAATTGCTCCATGCTTGGCATCATTTTCATCGAGAAACCCTAAAAACTCCATTGGTAATACTTTCATCAACACTTAACAAAAACATGATCATTTTATCTGGCCCGTCGGTTTTATTGCTTTCGGCTGTCAACGGATGGTCTACTGGGACCCGATGGTCCTCGCTCGCAGCGAGAAAGCAAAACAGTGGGGTGCGTAGGTCTTTCCCGATAATCCGAGCTCAACACAGTGCATTCATTTTAACTAATTGACCAATTAATTAATTTTTTAATTCATTAATGAAGTATTCTGGTGAAGAACATCGTAATACGAAGCTAATATTCTAGGCTCTAGAATCTACGGTATTGTCAATGTGCAGTTAAACGCGCTCCACTTCACACTATCGTTTCTTAGCATTTATACGGGGTGATTCTCTAGCTAGAGTCGTCGAACGCGATGCTCGCCAACAATCATGTGTCTCGCTGAGTTTCGTGGGCTTCGACGCTCGCAACCAGCGGGGCCATACAATGTTGCACACTAAGCAGTGACGAATCTGAAGTTCTGCAATTTCTAATCAGATCTTTACGACAGTGACGTCAATCGATTCCTTATGTTTCTCGATCAAATTGGCCCCAAAAATTATATAATTCGGACCATAATTGAGGAAATCATGTGAAAAATTTGTTTGCAGAGTCGAAATGCCGTTTCGTTAAAAATAGTCCAATTCAAATTATTTTCTGTCAATTTAATCGGGAGAATGCCAGGAATCCATTGGCGTCACTTTCATATTGATACGATGAAAAATAAACAAATTCTGTTTCGGTATAATCGATGACAACATCGCAGTAGCACCGGCGAGTGCATTAACGCATATGAAAAGCTATCGAATAAGCAATTGCAATCTAAAGTCACTATTGCACCAACACAATTTTGTATACAGTACACCCCCGTTATGAGTCCGTTTTCTACCCCCGTTGAGAGTCCGGCGACCATCCCCACAATTTCTTGGAACCCTGCGGACGAGAGTGAGAAAACCGGACAACGAGCGAGAGGAAACGATAGCCTCGACACGAAGTTGCCGTCGGGTATGAAAGAGAGAAAGCATGATACTTTGCCTCGCTCCGTCTTTCAGCTCGACCTCGGACTTTTCGCGAATATTTGTCACACTCGGCTGTCGCGAAACGAATTACAATAATGTATTATAAATACGAAAAGGGCCGATGCATTGTAGGCTTAGAGCATATATACATGGAGGTATCATTGCCTTAGAGTGACTGCCTCGAAACTGTCGGGCAACATCACGCGAGAGAGAAAAAGATAAGTATATGTCCTATTCGACCGATATGCGCATGCGCCGATATCGTGCGAGAGAGAAACACATCTTGCGAGCGAGAGAAGTATATGTCCTAATCGACCGTAATCGATATCTGGTCGATGATGAATATGAACAAGTATACTTCTCTCGCTCGCAAGATGTGTTTCTCTCTCGCACGATATCGGCGCTTGCGAATTACGGTCGAATAGGATATATACTTCTCTCGCTCGCACATGTCTTTCTCTCTCGCACCATGTTGGGGACAGTTTCAAGCTTTCAATGAGACCTCCATAGTATATGCTCTAAGGGTCTAGCCTGGTCACACCTTGTAGAGCTCTTCGCTGCCTTACGACTCGTTCAAGCGAAATCGTAGGAAAATTGCAAGAAAGGGAAATATTCAAAAAAAAGAAGTCGCGGTTATCCCTGGTCGAGACTGGTCACAACTTGTAGAGCTCTTCGCTGCCTTTCGACTCGTTCAAGCGAAATCGTGGCAAAATTGCAAGAAAGGGAAATATTAAAAAAAAAAGAAGTCGCGGTTATCCCTGGTCGAGGCTGGTCACAACTTGTAGAGCTCTTCGCTGCCTTTCGACTCGTTCAAGCGAAATCGTGGGAAAATTGCAAGAAAGGGATATATTAAAAAAAAAGAAGTCGCGGTTATCCCTGGTCGAGACTGCTCACAACTTATAGAGCTCTTCGCTGCCTTTCGACTCGTTCAAGCGAAATCGTGGGAAAATTGCAAGAAAGGGAAATATTAAAAAAAAAGAAGTCCCGGTTATCCCTGGTCGAGACTGGTCAAAACATGTAGAGCTCTTCGCTGCCTTTCGACTCGTTCAAGCGAAATCGTAGGAAAATTGCAAGAAAGGGAAATATTCAAAAAAAAGAAGTCGCGGTTATCCCTGGTCGAGACTGGTCACAACTTGTAGAGCTCTTCGCTGCCTTTCGACTCGTTCAAGCGAAATCGTAGGAAAATTGCAAGAAAGGGAAATATTAAAAAAAAAGAAGTCGCGGTTATCCCTGGTCGAGACTGGTCACAACTTGTAGAGCTCTTCGCTGCCTTTCGACTCGTTCAAGCGAAATCGTAGGAAAATTGCAAGAAAGGGAAATATTAAAAAAAAAGAAGTCGCGGTTATCCCTGGTCGAGACTGCTCACAACTTGTAGAGCTCTTCGCTGCCTTTCGACTCGTTCAAGCGAAATCGTAGGAAAATTGCAAGAAAGGGAAATATTAAAAAAAAAAAGAAGTCGCGGTTATCCCTGGTCGAGACTGGTCACAACTTGTAGAGCTCTTCGCTGCGTTTCGACTCGTTCAAGCGAAATCGTAGGAAAATTGCAAGAAAGGGAAATATTCAAAAAAAAGAAGTCGCGGTTATCCCTGGTCGAGACTGGTCACAACTTGTAGAGCTCTTCGCTGCCTATCGACTCGTTCAAGCGAACTCGTAGGAAAATTGCAAGAAAGGGAAATATTAAAAAAAAAGAAGTCGCGGATATCCCTGGTCGAGACTGGTCACAACTTGTAGAGCTCTTCGCTGCCTTTCGACTCGTTCAAGCGAAATCGTAGGAAAATTGCATGAAAGGGAAATATTCAAAAAAAAGAAGTCGCGGTTATCCCTGGTCGAGACTGGTCACAACTTGTAGAGCTCTTCGCTGCCTTTCGACTCGTTCAAGCGAAATCGTGGGAAAATTGCAAGAAAGGGAAATATTAAAAAAAAAGAAGTCCCGATTATCCCTGGTCGAGACTGGTCACAACATGTAGAGCTCTTCGCTGCCTTTCGAATCGTTCAAGCGAAATCGTAGGAAAATTGCAAGAAAGGGAAATATTCAAAAAAAAGAAGTCGCGGTTATCCCTGGTCGAGACTGGTCACAACTTGTAGAGCTCTTCGCTGCCTTTCGACTCGTTCAAGCGAAATCGTAGGAAAATTGCAAGAAAGGGAAATATTAAAAAAAAAGAAGTCGCGGTAATCCCTGGTCGAGACTGGTCACAACTTGTAGAGCTCTTCGCTGCCTTTCGACTCGTTCAAGCGAAATCGTAGGAAAATTGCAAGAAAGGGAAATATTAAAAAAAAAGAAGTCGCGGTTATCCCTGGTCGAGACTGGTCACAACTTGTAGAGCTCTTCGCTGCCTTTCGACTCGTTCAAGCGAAATCGTAGGAAAATTGCAAGAAAGGGAAATATTCAAAAAAAAGAAGTCGCGGTTATCCCTGGTCGAGACTGGTCACAACTTGTAGAGCTCTTCGCTGCCTTTCGACTCGTTCAAGCGAAATCGTGGGAAAATTGCAAGAAAGGGAAATATTAAAAAAAAAGAAGTCCCGGTTATCCCTGGTCGAGACTGGTCACAACATGTAGAGCTCTTCGCTGCCTTTCGAATCGTTCAAGCGAAATCGTAGGAAAATTGCAAGAAAGGGAAATATTCAAAAAAAAGAAGTCGCGGTTATCCCTGGTCGAGACTGGTCACAACTTGTAGAGCTCTTCGCTGCCTTTCGACTCGTTCAAGCGAAATCGTAGGAAAATTGCAAGAAAGGGAAATATTAAAAAAAAAGAAGTCGCGGTAATCCCTGGTCGAGACTGGTCACAACTTGTAGAGCTCTTCGCTGCCTTTCGACTCGTTCAAGCGAAATCGTAGGAAAATTGCAAGAAAGGGAAATATTAAAAAAAAAGAAGTCGCGGTTATCCCTGGTCGAGACTGGTCACAACTTGTAGAGCTCTTCGCTGCCTTTCGACTCGTTCAAGCGAAATCGTAGGAAAATTGCAAGAAAGGGAAATATTAAAAAAAAAGAAGTCGCGGTTATCCCTGGTCGAGACTGCTCACAACTTGTAGAGCTCTTCGCTGCCTTTCGACTCGTTCAAGCGAAATCGTAGGAAAATTGCAAGAAAGGGAAATATTAAAAAAAAAAGAAGTCGCGGTTATCCCTGGTCGAGACTGGTCACAACTTGTAGAGCTCTTCGCTGCGTTTCGACTCGTTCAAGCGAAATCGTGGGAAAATTGCAAGAAAGGGAAATATTAAAAAAAAAAGAAGTCGCGGTTATCCCTGGTCGAGGCTGGTCACAACTTGTAGAGCTCTTCGCTGCCTTTCGACTCGTTCAAGCGAAATCGTGGGAAAATTGCAAGAAAGGGAAATATTCAAAAAAGAGAAGTCGCGGTTATCCCTGGTCGAGACTGGTCACAACTTGTAGAGCTCTTCGCTGCCTTTCGACTCGTTCAAGCGAAATCGTAGGAAAATTGCAAGAAAGGGAAATATTCAAAAAAAAGAAGTCGCGGTTATCCCTGGTCGAGGCTGGTCACAACTTGTAGAGCTCTTCGCTGCCTTTCGACTCGTTCAAGCGAAATCGTAGGAAAATTGCAAGAAAGGGAAATATTAAAAAAAAAGAAGTCGCGGTTATCCCTGGTCGAGACTGGTCACAACTTGTAGAGCTCTTCGCTGCCTTTCGACTCGTTCAAGCGAAATCGTGGGAAAATTGCAAGAAAGGGAAATATTCAAAAAAAAGAAGTCGCGGTTATCCCTGGTCGAGACTGGTCACAACTTGTAGAGCTCTTCGCTGCCTTTCGACTCGTTCAAGCGAAATCGTGGGAAAATTGCAAGAAAGGGAAATATTAAAAAAAAAGAAGTCCCGGTTATCCCTGGTCGAGACTGGTCAAAACATGTAGAGCTCTTCGCTGCCTTTCGACTCGTTCAAGCGAAATCGTAGGAAAATTGCAAGAAAGGGAAATATTCAAAAAAAAGAAGTCGCGGTTATCCCTGGTCGAGACTGGTCACAACTTGTAGAGCTCTTCGCTGCCTTTCGACTCGTTCAAGCGAAATCGTAGGAAAATTGCAAGAAAGGGAAATATTAAAAAAAAAGAAGTCGCGGTTATCCCTGGTCGAGACTGGTCACAACTTGTAGAGCTCTTCGCTGCCTTTCGACTCGTTCAAGCGAAATCGTGGGAAAATTGCAAGAAAGGGAAATATTAAAAAAAAAGAAGTCCCGGTTATCCCTGGTCGAGACTGGTCAAAACATGTAGAGCTCTTCGCTGCCTTTCGACTCGTTCAAGCGAAATCGTAGGAAAATTGCAAGAAAGGGAAATATTCAAAAAAAAGAAGTCGCGGTTATCCCTGGTCGAGACTGGTCACAACTTGTAGAGCTCTTCGCTGCCTTTCGACTCGTTCAAGCGAAATCGTAGGAAAATTGCAAGAAAGGGAAATATTAAAAAAAAAGAAGTCGCGGTTATCCCTGGTCGAGACTGGTCACAACTTGTAGAGCTCTTCGCTGCCTTTCGACTCGTTCAAGCGAAATCGTAGGAAAATTGCAAGAAAGGGAAATATTAAAAAAAAAGAAGTCGCGGTTATCCCTGGTCGAGACTGCTCACAACTTGTAGAGCTCTTCGCTGCCTTTCGACTCGTTCAAGCGAAATCGTAGGAAAATTGCAAGAAAGGGAAATATTAAAAAAAAAAAGAAGTCGCGGTTATCCCTGGTCGAGACTGGTCACAACTTGTAGAGCTCTTCGCTGCGTTTCGACTCGTTCAAGCGAAATCGTAGGAAAATTGCAAGAAAGGGAAATATTCAAAAAAAAGAAGTCGCGGTTATCCCTGGTCGAGACTGGTCACAACTTGTAGAGCTCTTCGCTGCCTTTCGACTCGTTCAAGCGAAATCGTAGGAAAATTGCAAGAAAGGGAAATATTAAAAAAAAAGAAGTCGCGGTAATCCCTGGTCGAGACTGGTCACAACTTGTAGAGCTCTTCGCTGCCTTTCGACTCGTTCAAGCGAAATCGTAGGAAAATTGCAAGAAAGGGAAATATTAAAAAAAAAGAAGTCGCGGTTATCCCTGGTCGAGACTGGTCACAACTTGTAGAGCTCTTCGCTGCCTTTCGACTCGTTCAAGCGAAATCGTAGGAAAATTGCAAGAAAGGGAAATATTAAAAAAAAAGAAGTCGCGGTTATCCCTGGTCGAGACTGCTCACAACTTGTAGAGCTCTTCGCTGCCTTTCGACTCGTTCAAGCGAAATCGTAGGAAAATTGCAAGAAAGGGAAATATTAAAAAAAAAAGAAGTCGCGGTTATCCCTGGTCGAGACTGGTCACAACTTGTAGAGCTCTTCGCTGCGTTTCGACTCGTTCAAGCGAAATCGTGGGAAAATTGCAAGAAAGGGAAATATTAAAAAAAAAAGAAGTCGCGGTTATCCCTGGTCGAGGCTGGTCACAACTTGTAGAGCTCTTCGCTGCCTTTCGACTCGTTCAAGCGAAATCGTGGGAAAATTGCAAGAAAGGGAAATATTCAAAAAAGAGAAGTCGCGGTTATCCCTGGTCGAGACTGGTCACAACTTGTAGAGCTCTTCGCTGCCTTTCGACTCGTTCAAGCGAAATCGTAGGAAAATTGCAAGAAAGGGAAATATTCAAAAAAAAGAAGTCGCGGTTATCCCTGGTCGAGGCTGGTCACAACTTGTAGAGCTCTTCGCTGCCTTTCGACTCGTTCAAGCGAAATCGTAGGAAAATTGCAAGAAAGGGAAATATTAAAAAAAAAGAAGTCGCGGTTATCCCTGGTCGAGACTGGTCACAACTTGTAGAGCTCTTCGCTGCCTTTCGACTCGTTCAAGCGAAATCGTGGGAAAATTGCAAGAAAGGGAAATATTCAAAAAAAAGAAGTCGCGGTTATCCCTGGTCGAGACTGCTCACAACTTGTAGAGCTCTTCGCTGCCTTTCGACTCGTTCAAGCGAAATCGTAGGAAAATTGCAAGAAAGGGAAATATTAAAAAAAAAAGAAGTCGCGGTTATCCCTGGTCGAGACTGGTCACAACTTGTAGAGCTCTTCGCTGCGTTTCGACTCGTTCAAGCGAAATCGTGGGAAAATTGCAAGAAAGGGAAATATTAAAAAAAAAAGAAGTCGCGGTTATCCCTGGTCGAGACTGGTCACAACTTGTAGAGCTCTTCGCTGCCTTTCGACTCGTTCAAGCGAAATCGTGGGAAAATTGCAAGAAAGGGAAATATTAAAAAAAAAGAAGTCCCGGTTATCCCTGGTCGAGACTGGTCACAACATGTAGAGCTCTTCGCTGCCTTTCGACTCGTTCAAGCGAAATCGTAGGAAAATTGCAAGAAAGGGAAATATTAAAAAAAAAGAAGTCGCGGTTATCCCTGGTCGAGACTGCTCACAACTTGTAGAGCTCTTCGCTGCCTTTCGACTCGTTCAAGCGAAATCGTGGGAAAATTGCAAGAAAGGGAAATATTCAAAAAAAAAGAAGTCGCGGTTATCCCTGGTCGAGGCTGGTCACAACTTGTAGAGCTCTTCGCTGCCTTTCGACTCGTTCAAGCGAAATCGTGGGAAAATTGCAAGAAAGGGAAATATTCAAAAAAGAGAAGTCGCGGTTATCCCTGGTCGAGGCTGGTCACAACTTGTAGAGCTCTTCGCTGCCTTTCGACTCGTTCAAGCGAAATCGTGGGAAAATTGCAAGAAAGGGAAATATTCAAAAAAAAAGAAGTCGCGGTTATCCCTGGTCGAGGCTGGTCACAACTTGTAGAGCTCTTCGCTGCCTTTCGACTCGTTCAAGCGAAATCGTGGGAAAATTGCAAGAAAGGGAAATATTAAAAAAAAAGAAGTCCCGGTTATCCCTGGTCGAGACTGGTCACAACATGTAGAGCTCTTCGCTGCCTTTCGACTCGTTCAAGCGAAATCGTAGGAAAATTGCAAGAAAGGGAAATATTAAAAAAAAAGAAGTCGCGGTTATCCCTGGTCGAGACTGGTCACAACTTGTAGAGCTCTTCGCTGCCTTTCGACTCGTTCAAGCGAAATCGTAGGAAAATTGCAAGAAAGGGAAATATTAAAAAAAAAGAAGTCGCGGTTATCCCTGGTCGAGACTGGTCACAACTTGTAGAGCTCTTCGCTGCCTTTCGACTCGTTCAAGCGAAATCGTGGGAAAATTGCAAGAAAGGGAAATATTCAAAAAAGAGAAGTCGCGGTTATCCCTGGTCGAGACTGGTCACACCTTGTAGAGCTCTTCGCTGCCTTTCGACTCCTTCAAGCGAAATCGAGGGAAAATTGCAAGAAAGGGAAATATTCAAAAAAAAGAAGTCGCGGTTATCCCTGGTCGAGACTGGTCACAACTTGTAGAGCTCTTCGCTGCCTTTCGACTCCTTCAAGCGAAATCGAGGGAAAATTGCAAGAAAGGGAAATATTCAAAAAAAAGAAGTCGCGGTTATCCCTGGTCGCGACTGGTCACAACTTGTAGAGCTCTTCGCTGCCTTTCGACTCGTTCAAGCGAAATCGTGGGAAAATTGCAAGAAAGGGAAATATTAAAAAAAAAGAAGTCACGGTTATCCCTGGTCGAGACTGCTCACAACTTGTAGAGCTCTTCGCTGCCTTTCGACTCGTTCAAGCGAAATCGTGGGAAAATTGCAAGAAAGGGAAATATTAAAAAAAAAAGAAGTCGCGGTTATCCCTGGTCGAGGCTGGTCACAACTTGTAGAGCTCTTCGCTGCCTTTCGACTCGTTCAAGCGAAATCGTGGGAAAATTGCAAGAAAGGGAAATATTCAAAAAAGAGAAGTCGCGGTTATCCCTGGTCGAGACTGGTCACAACTTGTAGAGCTCTTCGCTGCCTTTCGACTCGTTCAAGCGAAATCGTATGAAAATTGCAAGAAAGGGAAATATTCAAAAAAAAGAAGTTGCGGTTATCCCTGGTAGAGACTGGTCACAACTTGTAGAGATCTCCGCTGCCTTTCGACTCGTTCTAGCGAAATCGCAGGAAAATTGCAACAAAGGGAAATATTAAAAAAAAGAAGTCGCGGTTATCCCTGGTCGCGACTGGTCACAACTTGTAGAGCTCTTCGCTGCCTTTCGACTCGTTCAAGTGAAATCGTAGGAAAATTGCAAGAAAGGAAAATATTAAAAAAAAAGAAGTCGCGGTTATCCCTGGTCGCGACTGGTCACAACTTGTAGAGCTCTTCGCTGCCTTTCGACTCCTTCAAGCGAAATCGAGGGAAAATTGCAAGAAAGGGAAATATTCAAAAAAAAGAAGTCGCGGTTATCCCTGGTCGCGACTGGTCACAACTTGTAGAGCTCTTCGCTGCCTTTCGACTCGTTCAAGCGAAATCGTGGGAAAATTGCAAGAAAGGGATATATTCAAAAAAAAGAAGTCGCGGTTATCCCTGGTCGAGACTGGTCACAACTTGTAGAGCTCTTCGCTGCCTTTCGACTCCTTCAAGCGAAATCGAGGGAAAATTGCAAGAAAGGGAAATATTCAAAAAAAAGAAGTCGCGGTTATCCCTGGTCGAGACTGGTCACAACTTGTAGAGCTCTCCGCTGCCTTTCGACTCATTCTAGCGAAATCGCAGGAAAATTGCAACAAAGGGAAATATTAAAAAAAAGAAGTCGCGGTTATCCCTGGTCGCGACTGGTCACAACTTGTAGAGCTCTTCGCTGCCTTTCGACTCGTTCAAGCGAAATCGTAGGAAAATTGCAAGAAAGGGAAATATTCAAAAAAAAGAAGTCGCGGTTATCCCTGGTCGAGACTGGTCACAACTTGTAGAGCTCTTCGCTGCCTATCGACTCGTTCAAGCGAACTCGTAGGAAAATTGCAAGAAAGGGAAATATTAAAAAAAAAGAAGTCGCGGATATCCCTGGTCGAGACTGGTCACAACTTGTAGAGCTCTTCGCTGCCTTTCGACTCGTTCAAGCGAAATCGTAGGAAAATTGCATGAAAGGGAAATATTCAAAAAAAAGAAGTCGCGGTTATCCCTGGTCGAGACTGGTCACAACTTGTAGAGCTCTTCGCTGCCTTTCGACTCGTTCAAGCGAAATCGTGGGAAAATTGCAAGAAAGGGAAATATTCAAAAAAAAAGAAGTCGCGGTTATCCCTGGTCGAGGCTGGTCACAACTTGTAGAGCTCTTCGCTGCCTTTCGACTCGTTCAAGCGAAATCGTGGGAAAATTGCAAGAAAGGGATATATTCAAAAAAAAGAAGTCGCGGTTATCCCTGGTCGAGACTGGTCACAACTTGTAGAGCTCTTCGCTGCCTTTCGACTCGTTCAAGCGAAATCGTAGGAAATTGCAAGAAAGGGAAATATTATAAAAAAAGAAGTCGCGGTTATCCCTGGTCGAGACTGGTCACAACTTGTCGAGCTCTTCGCTGCCTTTCGACTCGTTCAAGCGAAATCGTGGGAAAATTGCAAGAAAGGGAAATATTAAAAACAAAAGAAGTCGCGGTTATCCCTGGTCGAGACTGGTCACAACTTGTAGAGCTCTTCGCTGCCTTTCGACTCGTTCAAGCGAAATCGTGGGAAAATTGCAAGAAAGGGAAATATTAAAAAAAAAGGAGTCGCGGTTATCCCTGGTCGAGACTGGTCACAACTTGTAGAGCTCTCCGCTGCCTTTCGACTCGTTCTAGCGAAATCGCAGGAAAATTGCAACAAAGGGAAATATTAAAAAAAAAGAAGTTGCGGTTATCCCTGGTCGAGACTGGTCACAACTTGTAGAGCTCTTCGCTGCCTTTCGACTCCTTCAAGCGAAATCGAGGGAAAATTGCAAGAAAGGGAAATATTCAAAAAAAAGAAGTCGCGGTTATCCCTGGTCGAGACTGGTCACAACTTGTAGAGCTCTTCGCTGCCTTTCGACTCGTTCAAGCGAAATCGTAGGAAAATTGCAAGAAAGGGAAATATTAAAAAAAAAGAAATCGCGGTTATCCCTGGTCGAGACTGCTCACAACTTGTAGAGCTCTTCGCTGCCTTTCGACTCGTTCAAGCGAAATCGTAGGAAAATTGCAAGAAAGGGAAATATTAAAAAAAAAGAAGTCGCGGTTATCCCTGGTCGAGACTGGTCACAACTTGTAGAGCTCTTCGCTGCCTTTCGACTCGTTCAAGCGAAATCGTGGGAAAATTGCAAGAAAGGGAAATATTCAAAAAAAAGAAGTCGCGGTTATCCCTGGTCGAGACTGGTCACAACTTGTAGAGCTCTTCGCTGCCTTTCGACTCGTTCAAGCGAAATCGTAGGAAAATTGCAAGAAAGGGAAATATTCAAAAAAAAGAAGTCGCGGTTATCCCTGGTCGAGACTGCTCACAACTTGTAGAGCTCTTCGCTGCCTTTCGACTCGTTCAAGCGAAATCGTAGGAAAATTGCAAGAAAGGGAAATATTAAAAAAAAAAGAAGTCGCGGTTATCCCTGGTCGAGACTGGTCACAACTTGTAGAGCTCTTCGCTGCCTTTCGACTCGTTCAAGCGAAATCGTGGGAAAATTGCAAGAAAGGGAAATATTAAAAAAAAAGAAGTCCCGGTTATCCCTGGTCGAGACTGGTCACAACATGTAGAGCTCTTCGCTGCCTTTCGACTCGTTCAAGCGAAATCGTAGGAAAATTGCAAGAAAGGGAAATATTCAAAAAAAAGAAGTCGCGGTTATCCCTGGTCGAGACTGGTCACAACTTGTAGAGCTCTTCGCTGCCTTTCGACTCGTTCAAGCGAAATCGTAGGAAAATTGCAAGAAAGGGAAATATTAAAAAAAAAGAAGTCGCGGTTATCCCTGGTCGAGACTGGTCACAACTTGTAGAGCTCTTCGCTGCCTTTCGACTCGTTCAAGCGAAATCGTAGGAAAATTGCAAGAAAGGGAAATATTAAAAAAAAAGAAGTCGCGGTTATCCCTGGTCGCGACTGGTCACAACTTGTAGAGCTCTTCGCTGCCTTTCGACTCGTTCAAGCGAAATCGTGGGAAAATTGCAAGAAAGGGATATATTCAAAAAAAAGAAGTCGCGGTTATCCCTGGTCGAGACTGGTCACAACTTGTAGAGCTCTTCGCTGCCTTTCGACTCCTTCAAGCGAAATCGAGGGAAAATTGCAAGAAAGGGAAATATTCAAAAAAAAGAAGTCGCGGTTATCCCTGGTCGAGACTGGTCACAACTTGTAGAGCTCTCCGCTGCCTTTCGACTCGTTCTAGCGAAATCGCAGGAAAATTGCAACAAAGGGAAATATTAAAAAAAAAGAAGTTGCGGTTATCCCTGGTCGAGACTGGTCACAACTTGTAGAGCTCTTCGCTGCCTTTCGACTCCTTCAAGCGAAATCGAGGGAAAATTGCAAGAAAGGGAAATATTCAAAAAAAAGAAGTCGCGGTTATCCCTGGTCGAGACTGGTCACAACTTGTAGAGCTCTTCGCTGCCTTTCGACTCGTTCAAGCGAAATCGTAGGAAAATTGCAAGAAAGGGAAATATTAAAAAAAAAGAAATCGCGGTTATCCCTGGTCGAGACTGCTCACAACTTGTAGAGCTCTTCGCTGCCTTTCGACTCGTTCAAGCGAAATCGTAGGAAAATTGCAAGAAAGGGAAATATTAAAAAAAAAGAAGTCGCGGTTATCCCTGGTCGAGACTGGTCACAACTTGTAGAGCTCTTCGCTGCCTTTCGACTCGTTCAAGCGAAATCGTGGGAAAATTGCAAGAAAGGGAAATATTCAAAAAAAAGAAGTCGCGGTTATCCCTGGTCGAGACTGGTCACAACTTGTAGAGCTCTTCGCTGCCTTTCGACTCGTTCAAGCGAAATCGTAGGAAAATTGCAAGAAAGGGAAATATTCAAAAAAAAGAAGTCGCGGTTATCCCTGGTCGAGACTGCTCACAACTTGTAGAGCTCTTCGCTGCCTTTCGACTCGTTCAAGCGAAATCGTAGGAAAATTGCAACAAAGGGAAATATTAAAAAAAAAGAAGTCGCGGTTATCCCTGGTCGAGACTGGTCACACCTTGTAGAGCTCTTCGCTGCCTTTCGACTCGTTCTAGCGAAATCGCAGGAAAATTGCAACAAAGGGAAATATTAAAAAAAAAGAAGTCGCGGTTATCCCTGGTCGAGACTGGTCACACCTTGTAGAGCTCTCCGCTGCCTTTCGACTCGTTCTAGCGAAATCGCAGGAAAATTGCAACAAAGAGAAATATTAAAAAAAAAGAAGTCGCGGTTATCCCTGGTCGAGACTGGTCACAACTTGTAGAACTCTTCGCTGCCTTTCGACTCGTTCAAGCGAAATCGTAGGAAAATTGCAAGAAAGGGAAATATTCAAATAAAAAGAAGTCGCGGTTATCCCTGGTCGAGACTTGACAGAACTTGTAGAGCTCTTCGCTGCCTTTCGACTCGTTCTAGCGAAATCGCAGGAAAATTGCAACAAAGGGAAATATTAAAAAAAAGAAGTCGCGGTTATCCCTGGTCGAGACTGGTCACAACTTGTAGAGCTCTTCGCTGCCTTTCGACTCGTTCAAGTGAAATCGTAGGAAAATTGCAAGAAAGGGAAATATTAAAAAAAAGAAGTCGCGGTTATCCCTGGTCGAGACTTGACAGAACTTGTAGAGCTCTTCGCTGCCTTTCGACTCCTTCAAGCGAAATCGTGGGAAAATTGCAACAAAGGGAAATATTAAAAAAAAAGAAGTCGCGGTTATCCCTGGTCGAGACTGGTCACACCTTGTAGAGCTCTCCGCTGCCTTTCGACTCGTTCAAGCGAAATCGTGGGAAAATTGCAAGAAAGGGAAACATTAAAAAAAAAGAAGTCGCGGTTATCCCTGGTCGAGACTGGTAAAAACTTGTAGAACTCTTCGCTGCCTTTCGACTCGTTCAAGCGAAATCGTAGGAAAATTGCAAGAAAGGGAAATATTAAAAAAAAGAAGTCGCGGTTATCCCTGGTCGAGACTGGTCACAACTTGTAGAGCTCTTCGCTGCCTTTCGACTCCTTCAAGCGAAATCGAGGGAAAATTGCAAGAAAGGGAAATATTAAAAAAAAAAGAAGTCGCGGTTATCCCTGGTCGAGACTGGCCACAACTTGTAGAGCTCTCCGCTGCCTTTCGACTCGTTCTAGCGAAATCGCAGGAAAATTGCAACAAAGGGAAATATTAAAAAAAAAGAAGTCGCGGTTATCCCTGGTCGAGACTGGTCACACCTTGTAGAGCTCTTCGCTGCCTTTCGACTCGTTCTAGCGAAATCGCAGGAAAATTGCAACAAAGGGAAATATTAAAAAAAAAGAAGTCGCGGTTATCGCTGGTCGAGACTGGTCACACCTTGTAGAGCTCTCCGCTGCCTTTCGACTCGTTCTAGCGAAATCGCAGGAAAATTGCAACAAAGAGAAATATTAAAAAAAAAGAAGTCGCGGTTATCCCTGGTCGAGACTGGTCACAACTTGTCGAGCTCTTCGCTGCCTTTCGACTCGTTCAAGCGAAATCGTGGGAAAATTGCAAGAAAGGGAAATATTAAAAAAAAAAGAAGTCGCGGTTATCCCTGGTCGAGACTGATCACAACTTGTAGAACTCTTCGCTGCCTTTCGACTCGTTCTAGCGAAATCGCAGGAAAATTGCAACAAAGGGAAATATTAAATAAAAAGAAGTCGCGGTTATCCCTGGTCGAGACTGGTCACACCTTGTAGAGCTCTTCGCTGCCTTTCGACTCGTTCAAGCGAAATCGTGGGAAAATTGCAAGAAAGGGAAACATTAAAAAAAAAGAAGTCGCGGTTATCCCTGGTCGAGACTGGTAAAAACTTGTAGAACTCTTCGCTGCCTTTCGACTCGTTCAAGCGAAATCGTGGGAAAATTGCAAGAAAGGGAAATATTCAAAAAAAAAGAAGTCGCGGTTATCCCTGGTCGAGACTGGTCACAACTTGTAGAGCTCTCCGCTGCCTTTCGACTCGTTCTAGCGAAATCGCAGGAAAATTGCAACAAAGGGAAATATTGAAAAAAAAGAAGTCGCGGTTATCCCTGGTCGAGACTGGTCACAACTTGTCGAGCTCTTCGCTGCCTTTCGACTCGTTCAAGCGAAATCGTGGGAAAATTGCAAGAAAGGGAAATATTAAAAAAAAAGAAGTCGCGGTTATCCCTGGTCGAGACTGGTCACAACTTGTAGAGCTCTTCGCTGCCTTTCGACTCGTTCAAGCGAAATCGTAGGAAAATTGCAAGAAAGGGAAATATTCAAATAAAAAGAAGTCGCGGTTATCCCTGGTCGAGACTTGACAGAACTTGTAGAGCTCTTCGCTGCCTTTCGACTCCTTCAAGCGAAATCGTGGGAAAATTGCAAGAAAGGGAAATATTCAAAAAAAAGGAGTCGCGGTTATCCCTGGTCGAGACTGGTCACAACTTGTAGAGCTCTCCGCTGCCTTTCGACTCGTTCTAGCGAAATCGCAGGAAAATTGCAACAAAGGGAAATATTAAAAAAAAGAAGTCGCGGTTATCCCTGGTCGCGACTGGTCACAACTTGTAGAGCTCTTCGCTGCCTTTCGACTCGTTCAAGCGAAATCGTGGGAAAATTGCAAGAAAGGGAAATATTAAAAAAAAAAGAAGTCGCGGTTATCCCTGGTCGAGACTGATCACAACTTGTAGAACTCTTCGCTGCCTTTCGACTCGTTCTAGCGAAATCGCAGGAAAATTGCAACAAAGGGAAATATTAAAAAAAAAGAAGTCGCGGTTATCCCTGGTCGAGACTGGTCACAACTTGTAGAGCTCTTCGCTGCCTTTCGACTCGTTCTAGCGAAATCGTGGGAAAATTGCAAGAAAGGGAAATATTCAAAAAAGAGAAGTCGCGGTTATCCCTGGTCGAGACTGGTCACACCTTGTAGAGCTCTTCGCTGCCTTTCGACTCGTTCAAGCGAAATCGTGGGAAAATTGCAAGAAAGGGAAATATTCAAAAAAGAGAAGTCGCGGTTATCCCTGGTCGAGACTGGTCACAACTTGTAGAGCTCTCCGCTGCCTTTCGACTCGTTCTAGCGAAATCGCAGGTAAATTGCAAGAAAGGGAAATATTCAAAAAAAAGAAGTCGCGGTTATCCCTGGTCGAGACTGGTCACAACTTGTAGAGCTCTTCGCTGCCTTTCGACTCGTTCTAGCGAAATCGCAGGAAAATTGCAACAAAGGGAAATATTAAAAAAAAAGAAGTCGCGGTTATCCCTGGTCGAGACTGGTCACAACTTGTAGAGCTCTCCGCTGCCTTTCGACTCGTTCTAGCGAAATCGCAGGAAAATTGCAACAAAGAGAAATATTCAAAAAAAAGAAGTCGCGGTTATCCCTGGTCGAGACTGGTCACAACTTGTAGAACTCTTCGCTGCCTTTCGACTCGTTCAAGCGAAATCGTGGGAAAATTGCAAGAAAGGGAAATATTAAAAAAAAAGAAGTCGCGGTTATCCCTGGTCGAGACTGGTCACAACTTGTAGAGCTCTTCGCTGCCTTTCGACTCCTTCAAGCGAAATCGAGGGAAAATTGCAAGAAAGGGAAATATTCAAATAAAAAGAAGTCGCGGTTATCCCTGGTCGAGACTGGTCACAACTTGTAGAGCTCTTCGCTGCCTTTCGACTCGTTCAAGCGAAATCGTAGGAAATTTGCAAGAAAGGGAAATATTAAAAAAAAGAAGTCGCGGTTATCCCTGGTCGAGACTGGTCACAACTTGTAGAGCTCTTCGCTGCCTTTCGACTCGTTCAAGCGAAATCGTGGGAAAATTGCAAGAAAGGGAAATATTAAAAAAAAAAGAAGTCGCGGTTATCCCTGGTCGAGACTGGTCACAACTTGTAGAGCTCTTCGCTGCCTTTCGACTCGTTCTAGCGAAATCGCAGGAAAATTGCAACAAAGGGAAATATTAAAAAAAAGAAGTCGCGGTTATCCCTGGTCGCGACTGGTCACAACTTGTAGAGCTCTTCGCTGCCTTTCGACTCGTTCAAGTGAAATCGTAGGAAAATTGCAAGAAAGGGAAATATTAAAAAAAAGAAGTCGCGGTTATCCCTGGTCGAGACTTGACAGAACTTGTAGAGCTCTTCGCTGCCTTTCGACTCCTTCAAGCGAAATCGTGGGAAAATTGCAAGAAAGGGAAATATTCAAAAAAGAGAAGTCGCGGTTATCCCTGGTCGAGACTGGTCACAACTTGTAGAACTCTTCGCTGCCTTTCGACTCGTTCAAGCGAAATCGTGGGAAAATTGCAAGAAAGGGAAATATTAAAAAAAAAAGAAGTCGCGGTTATCCCTGGTCGAGACTGGTCACAACTTGCAGAGCTCTTCGCTGCCTTTCGACTCGTTCAAGCGAAATCGTAGGAAAATTGCAAGAAAGGGAAATATTCAAATAAAAAGAAGTCGCGGTTATCCCTGGTCGAGACTTGACAGAACTTGTAGAGCTCTCCGCTGCCTTTCGACTCGTTCTAGCGAAATCGCAGGAAAATTGCAACAAAGAGAAATATTCGAAAAAAAGAAGTCGCGGTTATCCCTGGTCGAGACTGGTCGAGACTGGTCACAACTTGTAGAGCTCTTCGCTGCCTTTCGACTCGTTCAAGCGAAATCGTAGGAAAATTGCAAGAAAGGGAAATATTCAAATAAAAAGAAGTCGCGGTTATCCCTGGTCGAGACTTGACAGAACTTGTAGAGCTCTTCGCTGCCTTTCGACTCGTTCTAGCGAAATCGCAGGAAAATTGCAACAAAGGGAAATATTAAAAAAAAGAAGTCGCGGTTATCCCTGGTCGAGACTGGTCACAACTTGTAGAACTCTTCGCTGCCTTTCGACTCCTTCAAGCGAAATCGTAGGAAAATTGCAAGAAAGGGAAATATTCAAATAAAAAGAAGTCGCGGTTATCCCTGGTCGAGACTTGACAGAACTTGTAGAGCTCTTCGCTGCCTTTCGACTCGTTCTAGCGAAATCGCAGGAAAATTGCAACAAAGGGAAATATTAAAAAAAAGAAGTCGCGGTTATCCCTGGTCGAGACTGGTCACAACTTGTAGAGCTCTCCGCTGCCTTTCGACTCGTTCTAGCGAAATCGCAGGAAAATTGCAACAAAGGGAAATATTAAAAAAAAAGAAGTCGCGGTTATCCCTGGTCGAGACTGGTCACACCTTGTAGAGCTCTTCGCTGCCTTTCGACTCGTTCTAGCGAAATCGCAGGAAAATTGCAACAAAGGGAAATATTAAAAAAAAAGAAGTCGCGGTTATCCCTGGTCGAGACTGGTCACAACTTGTAGAGCTCTCCGCTGCCTTTCGACTCGTTCTAGCGAAATCGCAGGAAAATTGCAACAAAGAGAAATATTAAAAAAAAAGAAGTCGCGGTTATCCCTGGTCGAGACTGGTCACAACTTGTAGAACTCTTCGCTGCCTTTCGACTCGTTCAAGCGAAATCGTAGGAAAATTGCAAGAAAGGGAAATATTCAAATAAAAAGAAGTCGCGGTTATCCCTGGTCGAGACTTGACAGAACTTGTAGAGCTCTTCGCTGCCTTTCGACTCGTTCTAGCGAAATCGCAGGAAAATTGCAACAAAGGGAAATATTAAAAAAAAGAAGTCGCGGTTATCCCTGGTCGAGACTGGTAAAAACTTGTAGAACTCTTCGCTGCCTTTCGACTCGTTCAAGCGAAATCGTAGGAAAATTGCAAGAAAGGGAAATATTAAAAAAAAGAAGTCGCGGTTATCCCTGGTCGAGACTGGTCACAACTTGTAGAGCTCTTCGCTGCCTTTCGACTCCTTCAAGCGAAATCGAGGGAAAATTGCAAGAAAGGGAAATATTAAAAAAAAAAGAAGTCGCGGTTATCCCTGGTCGAGACTGGCCACAACTTGTAGAGCTCTCCGCTGCCTTTCGACTCGTTCTAGCGAAATCGCAGGAAAATTGCAACAAAGGGAAATATTAAAAAAAAAGAAGTCGCGGTTATCCCTGGTCGAGACTGGTCACAACTTGTAGAGCTCTTCGCTGCCTTTCGACTCGTTCTAGCGAAATCGCAGGAAAATTGCAACAAAGGGAAATATTAAAAAAAAAGAAGTCGCGGTTATCCCTGGTCGAGACTGGTCACACCTTGTAGAGCTCTCCGCTGCCTTTCGACTCGTTCTAGCGAAATCGCAGGAAAATTGCAACAAAGAGAAATATTCGAAAAAAAGAAGTCGCGGTTATCCCTGGTCGAGACTGGTCGAGACTGGTCACAACTTGTAGAGCTCTTCGCTGCCTTTCGACTCGTTCAAGCGAAATCGTAGGAAAATTGCAAGAAAGGGAAATATTCAAAAAAAAAGAAGTCGCGGTTATCCCTGGTCGAGACTTGACAGAACTTGTAGAGCTCTTCGCTGCCTTTCGACTCGTTCTAGCGAAATCGCAGGAAAATTGCAACAAAGGGAAATATTAAAAAAAAGAAGTCGCGGTTATCCCTGGTCGAGACTGGTCACAACTTGTAGAACTCTTCGCTGCCTTTCGACTCGTTCAAGCGAAATCGTAGGAAAATTGCAAGAAAGGGAAATATTCAAATAAAAAGAAGTCGCGGTTATCCCTGGTCGAGACTTGACAGAACTTGTAGAGCTCTTCGCTGCCTTTCGACTCGTTCTAGCGAAATCGCAGGAAAATTGCAACAAAGGGAAATATTAAAAAAAAGAAGTCGCGGTTATCCCTGGTCGAGACTGGTCACAACTTGTAGAGCTCTCCGCTGCCTTTCGACTCGTTCTAGCGAAATCGCAGGAAAATTGCAACAAAGGGAAATATTAAAAAAAAAGAAGTCGCGGTTATCCCTGGTCGAGACTGGTCACACCTTGTAGAGCTCTTCGCTGCCTTTCGACTCGTTCTAGCGAAATCGCAGGAAAATTGCAACAAAGGGAAATATTAAAAAAAAAGAAGTCGCGGTTATCCCTGGTCGAGACTGGTCACACCTTGTAGAGCTCTCCGCTGCCTTTCGACTCGTTCTAGCGAAATCGCAGGAAAATTGCAACAAAGAGAAATATTAAAAAAAAAGAAGTCGCGGTTATCCCTGGTCGAGACTGGTCACAACTTGTAGAACTCTTCGCTGCCTTTCGACTCGTTCAAGCGAAATCGTAGGAAAATTGCAAGAAAGGGAAATATTCAAATAAAAAGAAGTCGCGGTTATCCCTGGTCGAGACTTGACAGAACTTGTAGAGCTCTTCGCTGCCTTTCGACTCGTTCTAGCGAAATCGCAGGAAAATTGCAACAAAGGGAAATATTAAAAAAAAGAAGTCGCGGTTATCCCTGGTCGAGACTGGTAAAAACTTGTAGAACTCTTCGCTGCCTTTCGACTCGTTCAAGCGAAATCGTAGGAAAATTGCAAGAAAGGGAAATATTAAAAAAAAGAAGTCGCGGTTATCCCTGGTCGAGACTGGTCACAACTTGTAGAGCTCTTCGCTGCCTTTCGACTCCTTCAAGCGAAATCGAGGGAAAATTGCAAGAAAGGGAAATATTAAAAAAAAAAGAAGTCGCGGTTATCCCTGGTCGAGACTGGCCACAACTTGTAGAGCTCTCCGCTGCCTTTCGACTCGTTCTAGCGAAATCGCAGGAAAATTGCAACAAAGGGAAATATTAAAAAAAAAGAAGTCGCGGTTATCCCTGGTCGAGACTGGTCACACCTTGTAGAGCTCTTCGCTGCCTTTCGACTCGTTCTAGCGAAATCGCAGGAAAATTGCAACAAAGGGAAATATTAAAAAAAAAGAAGTCGCGGTTATCCCTGGTCGAGACTGGTCACACCTTGTAGAGCTCTCCGCTGCCTTTCGACTCGTTCTAGCGAAATCGCAGGAAAATTGCAACAAAGAGAAATATTAAAAAAAAAGAAGTCGCGGTTATCCCTGGTCGAGACTGGTCACAACTTGTAGAACTCTTCGCTGCCTTTCGACTCGTTCAAGCGAAATCGTAGGAAAATTGCAAGAAAGGGAAATATTCAAATAAAAAGAAGTCGCGGTTATCCCTGGTCGAGACTTGACACAACTTGTAGAGCTCTTCGCTGCCTTTCGACTCGTTCTAGCGAAATCGCAGGAAAATTGCAACAAAGGGAAATATTAAAAAAAAGAAGTCGCGGTTATCCCTGGTCGAGACTGGTAAAAACTTGTAGAACTCTTCGCTGCCTTTCGACTCGTTCAAGCGAAATCGTAGGAAAATTGCAAGAAAGGGAAATATTAAAAAAAAGAAGTCGCGGTTATCCCTGGTCGAGACTGGTCACAACTTGTAGAGCTCTTCGCTGCCTTTCGACTCCTTCAAGCGAAATCGAGGGAAAATTGCAAGAAAGGGAAATATTAAAAAAAAAAGAAGTCGCGGTTATCCCTGGTCGAGACTGGCCACAACTTGTAGAGCTCTCCGCTGCCTTTCGACTCGTTCTAGCGAAATCGCAGGAAAATTGCAACAAAGGGAAATATTAAAAAAAAAGAAGTCGCGGTTATCCCTGGTCGAGACTGGTCACACCTTGTAGAGCTCTTCGCTGCCTTTCGACTCGTTCTAGCGAAATCGCAGGAAAATTGCAACAAAGGGAAATATTAAAAAAAAAGAAGTCGCGGTTATCCCTGGTCGAGACTGGTCACACCTTGTAGAGCTCTCCGCTGCCTTTCGACTCGTTCTAGCGAAATCGCAGGAAAATTGCAACAAAGAGAAATATTCGAAAAAAAGAAGTCGCGGTTATCCCTGGTCGAGACTGGTCGAGACTGGTCACAACTTGTAGAGCTCTTCGCTGCCTTTCGACTCGTTCAAGCGAAATCGTAGGAAAATTGCAAGAAAGGGAAATATTCAAATAAAAAGAAGTCGCGGTTATCCCTGGTCGAGACTTGACAGAACTTGTAGAGCTCTTCGCTGCCTTTCGACTCGTTCTAGCGAAATCGCAGGAAAATTGCAACAAAGGGAAATATTAAAAAAAAGAAGTCGCGGTTATCCCTGGTCGAGACTGGTCACAACTTGTAGAACTCTTCGCTGCCTTTCGACTCGTTCAAGCGAAATCGTAGGAAAATTGCAAGAAAGGGAAATATTCAAATAAAAAGAAGTCGCGGTTATCCCTGGTCGAGACTTGACAGAACTTGTAGAGCTCTTCGCTGCCTTTCGACTCGTTCTAGCGAAATCGCAGGAAAATTGCAACAAAGGGAAATATTAAAAAAAAGAAGTCGCGGTTATCCCTGGTCGAGACTGGTCACAACTTGTAGAGCTCTCCGCTGCCTTTCGACTCGTTCTAGCGAAATCGCAGGAAAATTGCAACAAAGGGAAATATTAAAAAAAAAGAAGTCGCGGTTATCCCTGGTCGAGACTGGTCACACCTTGTAGAGCTCTTCGCTGCCTTTCGACTCGTTCTAGCGAAATCGCAGGAAAATTGCAACAAAGGGAAATATTAAAAAAAAAGAAGTCGCGGTTATCCCTGGTCGAGACTGGTCACACCTTGTAGAGCTCTCCGCTGCCTTTCGACTCGTTCTAGCGAAATCGCAGGAAAATTGCAACAAAGAGAAATATTAAAAAAAAAGAAGTCGCGGTTATCCCTGGTCGAGACTGGTCACAACTTGTAGAACTCTTCGCTGCCTTTCGACTCGTTCAAGCGAAATCGTAGGAAAATTGCAAGAAAGGGAAATATTCAAATAAAAAGAAGTCGCGGTTATCCCTGGTCGAGACTTGACAGAACTTGTAGAGCTCTTCGCTGCCTTTCGACTCGTTCTAGCGAAATCGCAGGAAAATTGCAACAAAGGGAAATATTAAAAAAAAGAAGTCGCGGTTATCCCTGGTCGAGACTGGTCACAACTTGTAGAGCTCTCCGCTGCCTTTCGACTCGTTCTAGCGAAATCGCAGGAAAATTGCAACAAAGGGAAATATTAAAAAAAAAGAAGTCGCGGTTATCCCTGGTCGAGACTGGTCACACCTTGTAGAGCTCTTCGCTGCCTTTCGACTCGTTCTAGCGAAATCGCAGGAAAATTGCAACAAAGGGAAATATTAAAAAAAAAGAAGTCGCGGTTATCCCTGGTCGAGACTGGTCACACCTTGTAGAGCTCTCCGCTGCCTTTCGACTCGTTCTAGCGAAATCGCAGGAAAATTGCAACAAAGAGAAATATTAAAAAAAAAGAAGTCGCGGTTATCCCTGGTCGAGACTGGTCACAACTTGTAGAACTCTTCGCTGCCTTTCGACTCGTTCAAGCGAAATCGTAGGAAAATTGCAAGAAAGGGAAATATTCAAATAAAAAGAAGTCGCGGTTATCCCTGGTCGAGACTTGACACAACTTGTAGAGCTCTTCGCTGCCTTTCGACTCGTTCTAGCGAAATCGCAGGAAAATTGCAACAAAGGGAAATATTAAAAAAAAGAAGTCGCGGTTATCCCTGGTCGAGACTGGTAAAAACTTGTAGAACTCTTCGCTGCCTTTCGACTCGTTCAAGCGAAATCGTAGGAAAATTGCAAGAAAGGGAAATATTAAAAAAAAGAAGTCGCGGTTATCCCTGGTCGAGACTGGTCACAACTTGTAGAGCTCTTCGCTGCCTTTCGACTCCTTCAAGCGAAATCGAGGGAAAATTGCAAGAAAGGGAAATATTAAAAAAAAAAGAAGTCGCGGTTATCCCTGGTCGAGACTGGCCACAACTTGTAGAGCTCTCCGCTGCCTTTCGACTCGTTCTAGCGAAATCGCAGGAAAATTGCAACAAAGGGAAATATTAAAAAAAAAGAAGTCGCGGTTATCCCTGGTCGAGACTGGTCACACCTTGTAGAGCTCTTCGCTGCCTTTCGACTCGTTCTAGCGAAATCGCAGGAAAATTGCAACAAAGGGAAATATTAAAAAAAAAGAAGTCGCGGTTATCCCTGGTCGAGACTGGTCACACCTTGTAGAGCTCTCCGCTGCCTTTCGACTCGTTCTAGCGAAATCGCAGGAAAATTGCAACAAAGAGAAATATTCGAAAAAAAGAAGTCGCGGTTATCCCTGGTCGAGACTGGTCGAGACTGGTCACAACTTGTAGAGCTCTTCGCTGCCTTTCGACTCGTTCAAGCGAAATCGTAGGAAAATTGCAAGAAAGGGAAATATTCAAATAAAAAGAAGTCGCGGTTATCCCTGGTCGAGACTTGACAGAACTTGTAGAGCTCTTCGCTGCCTTTCGACTCGTTCTAGCGAAATCGCAGGAAAATTGCAACAAAGGGAAATATTAAAAAAAAGAAGTCGCGGTTATCCCTGGTCGAGACTGGTCACAACTTGTAGAACTCTTCGCTGCCTTTCGACTCGTTCAAGCGAAATCGTAGGAAAATTGCAAGAAAGGGAAATATTCAAATAAAAAGAAGTCGCGGTTATCCCTGGTCGAGACTTGACAGAACTTGTAGAGCTCTTCGCTGCCTTTCGACTCGTTCTAGCGAAATCGCAGGAAAATTGCAACAAAGGGAAATATTAAAAAAAAGAAGTCGCGGTTATCCCTGGTCGAGACTGGTCACAACTTGTAGAGCTCTCCGCTGCCTTTCGACTCGTTCTAGCGAAATCGCAGGAAAATTGCAACAAAGGGAAATATTAAAAAAAAAGAAGTCGCGGTTATCCCTGGTCGAGACTGGTCACACCTTGTAGAGCTCTTCGCTGCCTTTCGACTCGTTCTAGCGAAATCGCAGGAAAATTGCAACAAAGGGAAATATTAAAAAAAAAGAAGTCGCGGTTATCCCTGGTCGAGACTGGTCACACCTTGTAGAGCTCTCCGCTGCCTTTCGACTCGTTCTAGCGAAATCGCAGGAAAATTGCAACAAAGAGAAATATTAAAAAAAAAGAAGTCGCGGTTATCCCTGGTCGAGACTGGTCACAACTTGTAGAACTCTTCGCTGCCTTTCGACTCGTTCAAGCGAAATCGTAGGAAAATTGCAAGAAAGGGAAATATTCAAATAAAAAGAAGTCGCGGTTATCCCTGGTCGAGACTTGACAGAACTTGTAGAGCTCTTCGCTGCCTTTCGACTCGTTCTAGCGAAATCGCAGGAAAATTGCAACAAAGGGAAATATTAAAAAAAAGAAGTCGCGGTTATCCCTGGTCGAGACTGGTAAAAACTTGTAGAACTCTTCGCTGCCTTTCGACTCGTTCAAGCGAAATCGTAGGAAAATTGCAAGAAAGGGAAATATTAAAAAAAAGAAGTCGCGGTTATCCCTGGTCGAGACTGGTCACAACTTGTAGAGCTCTTCGCTGCCTTTCGACTCCTTCAAGCGAAATCGAGGGAAAATTGCAAGAAAGGGAAATATTAAAAAAAAAAGAAGTCGCGGTTATCCCTGGTCGAGACTGGCCACAACTTGTAGAGCTCTCCGCTGCCTTTCGACTCGTTCTAGCGAAATCGCAGGAAAATTGCAACAAAGGGAAATATTAAAAAAAAAGAAGTCGCGGTTATCCCTGGTCGAGACTGGTCACACCTTGTAGAGCTCTTCGCTGCCTTTCGACTCGTTCTAGCGAAATCGCAGGAAAATTGCAACAAAGGGAAATATTAAAAAAAAAGAAGTCGCGGTTATCCCTGGTCGAGACTGGTCACACCTTGTAGAGCTCTCCGCTGCCTTTCGACTCGTTCTAGCGAAATCGCAGGAAAATTGCAACAAAGAGAAATATTAAAAAAAAAGAAGTCGCGGTTATCCCTGGTCGAGACTGGTCACAACTTGTAGAGCTCTTCGCTGCCTTTCGACTCGTTCAAGCGAAATCGTAGGAAAATTGCAAGTAAGGGAAATATTCAAATAAAAAGAAGTCGCGGTTATCCCTGGTCGAGACTTGACAGAACTTGTAGAGCTCTTCGCTGCCTTTCGACTCGTTCTAGCGAAATCGCAGGAAAATTGCAACAAAGGGAAATATTAAAAAAAAGAAGTCGCGGTTATCCCTGGTCGAGACTGGTAAAAACTTGTAGAACTCTTCGCTGCCTTTCGACTCGTTCAAGCGAAATCGTAGGAAAATTGCAAGAAAGGGAAATATTAAAAAAAAGAAGTCGCGGTTATCCCTGGTCGAGACTGGTCACAACTTGGAGAGCTCTTCGCTGCCTTTCGACTCCTTCAAGCGAAATCGAGGGAAAATTGCAAGAAAGGGAAATATTAAAAAAAAAAGAAGTCGCGGTTATCCCTGGTCGAGACTGGCCACAACTTGTAGAGCTCTCCGCTGCCTTTCGACTCGTTCTAGCGAAATCGCAGGAAAATTGCAACAAAGGGAAATATTAAAAAAAAAGAAGTCGCGGTTATCCCTGGTCGAGACTGGTCACACCTTGTAGAGCTCTTCGCTGCCTTTCGACTCGTTCTAGCGAAATCGCAGGAAAATTGCAACAAAGGGAAATATTAAAAAAAAAGAAGTCGCGGTTATCCCTGGTCGAGACTGGTCACAACTTGTAGAGCTCTCCGCTGCCTTTCGACTCGTTCTAGCGAAATCGCAGGAAAATTGCAACAAAGAGAAATATTCGAAAAAAAGAAGTCGCGGTTATCCCTGGTCGAGACTGGTCGAGACTGGTCACAACTTGTAGAGCTCTTCGCTGCCTTTCGACTCGTTCAAGCGAAATCGTAGGAAAATTGCAAGAAAGGGAAATATTCAAATAAAAAGAAGTCGCGGTTATCCCTGGTCGAGACTGGACACAACTTGTAGAGCTCTTCGCTGCCTTTCGACTCGTTCTAGCGAAATCGCAGGAAAATTGCAACAAAGGGAAATATTAAAAAAAAGAAGTCGCGGTTATCCCTGGTCGAGACTGGTCACAACTTGTAGAACTCTTCGCTGCCTTTCGACTCGTTCAAGCGAAATCGTAGGAAAATTGCAAGAAAGGGAAATATTCAAATAAAAAGAAGTCGCGGTTATCCCTGGTCGAGACTTGACAGAACTTGTAGAGCTCTTCGCTGCCTTTCGACTCGTTCTAGCGAAATCGCAGGAAAATTGCAACAAAGGGAAATATTAAAAAAAAGAAGTCGCGGTTATCCCTGGTCGAGACTGGTCACAACTTGTAGAGCTCTCCGCTGCCTTTCGACTCGTTCTAGCGAAATCGCAGGAAAATTGCAACAAAGGGAAATATTAAAAAAAAAGAAGTCGCGGTTATCCCTGGTCGAGACTGGTCACACCTTGTAGAGCTCTTCGCTGCCTTTCGACTCGTTCTAGCGAAATCGCAGGAAAATTGCAACAAAGGGAAATATTAAAAAAAAAGAAGTCGCGGTTATCCCTGGTCGAGACTGGTCACACCTTGTAGAGCTCTCCGCTGCCTTTCGACTCGTTCTAGCGAAATCGCAGGAAAATTGCAACAAAGAGAAATATTAAAAAAAAAGAAGTCGCGGTTATCCCTGGTCGAGACTGGTCACAACTTGTAGAACTCTTCGCTGCCTTTCGACTCGTTCAAGCGAAATCGTAGGAAAATTGCAAGAAAGGGAAATATTCAAATAAAAAGAAGTCGCGGTTATCCCTGGTCGAGACTTGACAGAACTTGTAGAGCTCTTCGCTGCCTTTCGACTCGTTCTAGCGAAATCGCAGGAAAATTGCAACAAAGGGAAATATTAAAAAAAAGAAGTCGCGGTTATCCCTGGTCGAGACTGGTAAAAACTTGTAGAACTCTTCGCTGCCTTTCGACTCGTTCAAGCGAAATCGTAGGAAAAATGCAAGAAAGGGAAATATTAAAAAAAAGAAGTCGCGGTTATCCCTGGTCGAGACTGGTCACAACTTGTAGAGCTCTTCGCTGCCTTTCGACTCGTTCAAGCGAAATCGAGGGAAAATTGCAAGAAAGGGAAATATTAAAAAAAAAAGAAGTCGCGGTTATCCCTGGTCGAGACTGGCCACAACTTGTAGAGCTCTCCGCTGCCTTTCGACTCGTTCTAGCGAAATCGCAGGAAAATTGCAACAAAGGGAAATATTAAAAAAAAAGAAGTCGCGGTTATCCCTGGTCGAGACTGGTCACACCTTGTAGAGCTCTTCGCTGCCTTTCGACTCGTTCTAGCGAAATCGCAGGAAAATTGCAACAAAGGGAAATATTAAAAAAAAAGAAGTCGCGGTTATCCCTGGTCGAGACTGGTCACACCTTGTAGAGCTCTCCGCTGCCTTTCGACTCGTTCTAGCGAAATCGCAGGAAAATTGCAACAAAGAGAAATATTAAAAAAAAAGAAGTCGCGGTTATCCCTGGTCGAGACTGGTCACAACTTGTCGAGCTCTTCGCTGCCTTTCGACTCGTTCAAGCGAAATCGTGGGAAAATTGCAAGAAAGGGAAATATTAAAAAAAAAAGAAGTCGCGGTTATCCCTGGTCGAGACTGATCACAACTTGTAGAACTCTTCGCTGCCTTTCGACTCGTTCTAGCGAAATCGCAGGAAAATTGCAACAAAGGGAAATATTAAATAAAAAGAAGTCGCGGTTATCCCTGGTCGAGACTGGTCACACCTTGTAGAGCTCTTCGCTGCCTTTCGACTCGTTCAAGCGAAATCGTGGGAAAATTGCAAGAAAGGGAAACATAAAAAAAAAAGAAGTCGCGGTTATCCCTGGTCGAGACTGGTAAAAACTTGTAGAACTCTTCGCTGCCTTTCGACTCGTTCAAGCGAAATCGTAGGAAAATTGCAAGAAAGGGAAATATTCAAAAAAAAAGAAGTCGCGGTTATCCCTGGTCGAGACTGGTCACAACTTGTAGAGCTCTCCGCTGCCTTTCGACTCGTTCTAGCGAAATCGCAGGAAAATTGCAACAAAGGGAAATATTGAAAAAAAAGAAGTCGCGGTTATCCCTGGTCGAGACTGGTCACAACTTGTCGAGCTCTTCGCTGCCTTTCGACTCGTTCAAGCGAAATCGTGGGAAAATTGCAAGAAAGGGAAATATTAAAAAAAAAGAAGTCGCGGTTATCCCTGGTCGAGACTGGTCACAACTTGTAGAGCTCTTCGCTGCCTTTCGACTCGTTCAAGCGAAATCGTAGGAAAATTGCAAGAAAGGGAAATATTCAAATAAAAAGAAGTCGCGGTTATCCCTGGTCGAGACTTGACAGAACTTGTAGAGCTCTTCGCTGCCTTTCGACTAGTTCTAGCGAAATCGCAGGAAAATTGCAACAAAGGGAAATATTAAAAAAAAGAAGTCGCGGTTATCCCTGGTCGAGACTGGTCACAACTTTTAGAGCTCTTCGCTGCCTTTCGACTCTTTCTAGCGAAATCGTGGGAAAATTACAAGAAAGGGAAATATTAAAAAAATAGAAGTCGCGGTTATCCCTGGTCGAGAGTGCTCACAACTTGTAGAGCTCTTCGCTGCCTTTCGACTCGTTCAAGCGAAATCGTAGGAAAATTACAAGAAAGGGAAATATTAAAAAAATAGAAGTCGCGGTTATCCCTGGTCGAGAGTGCTCACAACTTGTAGAGCTCTTCGCTGCCTTTCGACTCGTTCAAGCGAAATCGTGGGAAAATTGCAAGAAAGGGAAATATTCAAAAAAGAGAAGTCGCGGTTATCCCTGGTCGAGACTGGTCACACATTGTAGAGCTCTTCGCTGCCTTTCGACTCGTTCAAGTGAAATCGTAGGAAAATTGCAAGAAAGGGAAATATTCAAAAAAAAGGAGTCGCGGTTATCCCTGGTCGAGACTGGTCACAACTTGTAGAGCTCTTCGCTGCCTTTCGACTCGTTCAAGCGAAATCGTAGGAAAATTGCAAGAAAGGGAAATATTCAAAAAAAAGGAGTCGCGGTTATCCCTGGTCGAGACTGGTCACAACTTGTAGAGCTCTTCGCTGCCTTTCGACTCGTTCAAGCGAAATCGTGGGAAAATTGCAAGAAAGGGAAATATTAAAAAAAAAGAAGTCGCGGTTATCCCTGGTCGAGACTGGTCACAACTTGTAGAGCTCTTCGCTGCCTTTCGACTCGTTCAAGCGAAATCGTAGGAAAATTGCAAGTAAGGGAAATATTCAAATAAAAAGAAGTCGCGGTTATCCCTGGTCGAGACTTGACAGAACTTGTAGAGCTCTTCGCTGCCTTTCGACTAGTTCTAGCGAAATCGCAGGAAAATTGCAACAAAGGGAAATATTAAAAAAAAGAAGTCGCGGTTATCCCTGGTCGCGACTGGTCACAACTTGTAGAGCTCTTCGCTGCCTTTCGACTCGTTCAAGCGAAATCGTAGGAAAATTGCAAGAAAGGGAAATATTCAAAAAAAAGGAGTCGCGGTTATCCCTGGTCGAGACTGGTCACAACTTGTAGAGCTCTTCGCTGCCTTTCGACTCGTTTCTTCGAAATCGTGGGAAAATTGCAAGAAAGGGAAATATTAAAAAAAAAAGAAGTCGCGGTTATCCCTGGTCGAGACTGGTCACAACTTGCAGAGCTCTTCGCTGCCTTTCGACTCGTTCAAGCGAAATCGTGGGAAAATTGCAAGAAAGGGAAATATTAAAAAAAAAAAGAAGTCGCGGTTATCCCTGGTCGAGACTGGTCACACCTTGTAGAGCTCTTCGCTGCCTTTCGACTCGTTCAAGCGAAATCGTGGGAAAATTGCAAGAAAGGGAAACATTAAAAAAAAAGAAGTCGCGGTTATCCCTGGTCGAGACTGATCACAACTTGTAGAACTCTTCGCTGCCTTTCGACTCGTTCTAGCGAAATCGCAGGAAAATTGCAACAAAGGGAAATATTAAATAAAAAGAAGTCGCGGTTATCCCTGGTCGAGACTGGTCACACCTTGTAGAGCTCTTCGCTGCCTTTCGACTCGTTCAAGCGAAATCGTGGGAAAATTGCAAGAAAGGGAAACATTAAAAAAAAAGAAGTCGCGGTTATCCCTGGTCGAGACTGGTAAAAACTTGTAGAACTCTTCGCTGCCTTTCGACTCGTTCAAGCGAAATCGTGGGAAAATTGCAAGAAAGGGAAATATTCAAAAAAAAAGAAGTCGCGGTTATCCCTGGTCGAGACTGGTCACAACTTGTAGAGCTCTCCGCTGCCTTTCGACTCGTTCTAGCGAAATCGCAGGAAAATTGCAACAAAGGGAAATATTAAAAAAAAAGAAGTCGCGGTTATCCCTGGTCGAGACTGGTCACAACTTGTCGAGCTCTTCGCTGCCTTTCGACTCGTTCAAGCGAAATCGTGGGAAAATTGCAAGAAAGGGAAATATTAAAAAAAAAGAAGTCGCGGTTATCCCTGGTCGAGACTGGTCACAACTTGTAGAGCTCTTCGCTGCCTTTCGACTCGTTCAAGCGAAATCGTAGGAAAATTGCAAGAAAGGGAAATATTCAAATAAAAAGAAGTCGCGGTTATCCCTGGTCGAGACTTGACAGAACTTGTAGAGCTCTTCGCTGCCTTTCGACTAGTTCTAGCGAAATCGCAGGAAAATTGCAACAAAGGGAAATATTAAAAAAAAGAAGTCGCGGTTATCCCTGGTCGAGACTGGTCACAACTTTTAGAGCTCTTCGCTGCCTTTCGACTCGTTCAAGCGAAATCGTGGGAAAATTGCAAGAAAGGGAAATATTAAAAAAAAAAAGAAGTCGCGGTTATCCCTGGTCGAGACTGGTCACACCTTGTAGAGCTCTTCGCTGCCTTTCGACTCGTTCAAGCGAAATCGTGGGAAAATTGCAAGAAAGGGAAACATTAAAAAAAAAGAAGTCGCGGTTATCCCTGGTCGAGACTGGTCACAACTTGTAGAGCTCTTCGCTGCCTTTCGACTCGTTCAAGCGAAATCGTAGGAAAATTGCAAGAAAGGGAAATATTCAAATAAAAAGAAGTCGCGGTTATCCCTGGTCGAGACTTGACAGAACTTGTAGAGCTCTTCGCTGCCTTTCGACTCCTTCAAGCGAAATCGTGGGAAAATTGCAAGAAAGGGAAATATTCAAAAAAAAGGAGTCGCGGTTATCCCTGGTCGAGACTGGTCACAACTTGTAGAGCTCTCCGCTGCCTTTCGACTCGTTCTAGCGAAATCGCAGGAAAATTGCAACAAAGGGAAATATTAAAAAAAAGAAGTCGCGGTTATCCCTGGTCGCGACTGGTCACAACTTGTAGAGCTCTTCGCTGCCTTTCGACTCGTTCAAGCGAAATCGTGGGAAAATTGCAAGAAAGGGAAATATTAAAAAAAAAAGAAGTCGCGGTTATCCCTGGTCGAGACTGATCACAACTTGTAGAACTCTTCGCTGCCTTTCGACTCGTTCTAGCGAAATCGCAGGAAAATTGCAACAAAGGGAAATATTAAAAAAAAAGAAGTCGCGGTTATCCCTGGTCGAGACTGGTCACAACTTGTAGAGCTCTTCGCTGCCTTTCGACTCGTTCTAGCGAAATCGTGGGAAAATTGCAAGAAAGGGAAATATTCAAAAAAGAGAAGTCGCGGTTATCCCTGGTCGAGACTGGTCACACCTTGTAGAGCTCTTCGCTGCCTTTCGACTCGTTCAAGCGAAATCGTGGGAAAATTGCAAGAAAGGGAAATATTCAAAAAAGAGAAGTCGCGGTTATCCCTGGTCGAGACTGGTCACAACTTGTAGAGCTCTCCGCTGCCTTTCGACTCGTTCTAGCGAAATCGCAGGTAAATTGCAAGAAAGGGAAATATTCAAAAAAAAGAAGTCGCGGTTATCCCTGGTCGAGACTGGTCACAACTTGTAGAGCTCTTCGCTGCCTTTCGACTCGTTCTAGCGAAATCGCAGGAAAATTGCAACAAAGGGAAATATTAAAAAAAAAGAAGTCGCGGTTATCCCTGGTCGAGACTGGTCACAACTTGTAGAGCTCTCCGCTGCCTTTCGACTCGTTCTAGCGAAATCGCAGGAAAATTGCAACAAAGAGAAATATTCAAAAAAAAGAAGTCGCGGTTATCCCTGGTCGAGACTGGTCACAACTTGTAGAACTCTTCGCTGCCTTTCGACTCGTTCAAGCGAAATCGTGGGAAAATTGCAAGAAAGGGAAATATTAAAAAAAAAGAAGTCGCGGTTATCCCTGGTCGAGACTGGTCACAACTTGTAGAGCTCTTCGCTGCCTTTCGACTCCTTCAAGCGAAATCGAGGGAAAATTGCAAGAAAGGGAAATATTCAAATAAAAAGAAGTCGCGGTTATCCCTGGTCGAGACTGGTCACAACTTGTAGAGCTCTTCGCTGCCTTTCGACTCGTTCAAGCGAAATCGTAGGAAATTTGCAAGAAAGGGAAATATTAAAAAAAAGAAGTCGCGGTTATCCCTGGTCGAGACTGGTCACAACTTGTAGAGCTCTTCGCTGCCTTTCGACTCGTTCAAGCGAAATCGTGGGAAAATTGCAAGAAAGGGAAATATTAAAAAAAAAAGAAGTCGCGGTTATCCCTGGTCGAGACTGGTCACAACTTGTAGAGCTCTTCGCTGCCTTTCGACTCGTTCTAGCGAAATCGCAGGAAAATTGCAACAAAGGGAAATATTAAAAAAAAGAAGTCGCGGTTATCCCTGGTCGCGACTGGTCACAACTTGTAGAGCTCTTCGCTGCCTTTCGACTCGTTCAAGTGAAATCGTAGGAAAATTGCAAGAAAGGGAAATATTAAAAAAAAGAAGTCGCGGTTATCCCTGGTCGAGACTTGACAGAACTTGTAGAGCTCTTCGCTGCCTTTCGACTCCTTCAAGCGAAATCGTGGGAAAATTGCAAGAAAGGGAAATATTCAAAAAAGAGAAGTCGCGGTTATCCCTGGTCGAGACTGGTCACAACTTGTAGAACTCTTCGCTGCCTTTCGACTCGTTCAAGCGAAATCGTGGGAAAATTGCAAGAAAGGGAAATATTAAAAAAAAAAGAAGTCGCGGTTATCCCTGGTCGAGACTGGTCACAACTTGCAGAGCTCTTCGCTGCCTTTCGACTCGTTCAAGCGAAATCGTAGGAAAATTGCAAGAAAGGGAAATATTCAAATAAAAAGAAGTCGCGGTTATCCCTGGTCGAGACTTGACAGAACTTGTAGAGCTCTCCGCTGCCTTTCGACTCGTTCTAGCGAAATCGCAGGAAAATTGCAACAAAGAGAAATATTCGAAAAAAAGAAGTCGCGGTTATCCCTGGTCGAGACTGGTCGAGACTGGTCACAACTTGTAGAGCTCTTCGCTGCCTTTCGACTCGTTCAAGCGAAATCGTAGGAAAATTGCAAGAAAGGGAAATATTCAAATAAAAAGAAGTCGCGGTTATCCCTGGTCGAGACTTGACAGAACTTGTAGAGCTCTTCGCTGCCTTTCGACTCGTTCTAGCGAAATCGCAGGAAAATTGCAACAAAGGGAAATATTAAAAAAAAGAAGTCGCGGTTATCCCTGGTCGAGACTGGTCACAACTTGTAGAACTCTTCGCTGCCTTTCGACTCGTTCAAGCGAAATCGTGGGAAAATTGCAAGAAAGGGAAATATTCAAATAAAAAGAAGTCGCGGTTATCCCTGGTCGAGACTTGACAGAACTTGTAGAGCTCTTCGCTGCCTTTCGACTCGTTCTAGCGAAATCGCAGGAAAATTGCAACAAAGGGAAATATTAAAAAAAAGAAGTCGCGGTTATCCCTGGTCGAGACTGGTCACAACTTGTAGAGCTCTCCGCTGCCTTTCGACTCGTTCTAGCGAAATCGCAGGAAAATTGCAACAAAGGGAAATATTAAAAAAAAAGAAGTCGCGGTTATCCCTGGTCGAGACTGGTCACACCTTGTAGAGCTCTTCGCTGCCTTTCGACTCGTTCTAGCGAAATCGCAGGAAAATTGCAACAAAGGGAAATATTAAAAAAAAAGAAGTCGCGGTTATCCCTGGTCGAGACTGGTCACACCTTGTAGAGCTCTCCGCTGCCTTTCGACTCGTTCTAGCGAAATCGCAGGAAAATTGCAACAAAGGGAAATATTAAAAAAAAAGAAGTCGCGGTTATCCCTGGTCGAGACTGGTCACAACTTGTAGAACTCTTCGCTGCCTTTCGACTCGTTCAAGCGAAATCGTAGGAAAATTGCAAGAAAGGGAAATATTCAAATAAAAAGAAGTCGCGGTTATCCCTGGTCGAGACTTGACAGAACTTGTAGAGCTCTTCGCTGCCTTTCGACTCGTTCTAGCGAAATCGCAGGAAAATTGCAACAAAGGGAAATATTAAAAAAAAGAAGTCGCGGTTATCCCTGGTCGAGACTGGTCAAAACTTGTAGAACTCTTCGCTGCCTTTCGACTCGTTCAAGCGAAATCGTAGGAAAATTGCAAGAAAGGGAAATATTAAAAAAAAGAAGTCGCGGTTATCCCTGGTCGAGACTGGTCACAACTTGTAGAGCTCTTCGCTGCCTTTCGACTCCTTCAAGCGAAATCGAGGGAAAATTGCAAGAAAGGGAAATATTAAAAAAAAAAGAAGTCGCGGTTATCCCTGGTCGAGACTGGACACAACTTGTAGAGCTCTCCGCTGCCTTTCGACTCGTTCTAGCGAAATCGCAGGAAAATTGCAACAAAGGGAAATATTAAAAAAAAAGAAGTCGCGGTTATCCCTGGTCGAGACTGGTCACACCTTGTAGAGCTCTTCGCTGCCTTTCGACTCGTTCTAGCGAAATCGCAGGAAAATTGCAACAAAGGGAAATATTAAAAAAAAAGAAGTCGCGGTTATCCCTGGTCGAGACTGGTCACACCTTGTAGAGCTCTCCGCTGCCTTTCGACTCGTTCTAGCGAAATCGCAGGAAAATTGCAACAAAGAGAAATATTCAAAAAAAAGAAGTCGCGGTTATCCCTGGTCGAGACTGGTCGAGACTGGTCACAACTTGTAGAGCTCTTCGCTGCCTTTCGACTCGTTCAAGCGAAATCGTAGGAAAATTGCAAGAAAGGGAAATATTCAAATAAAAAGAAGTCGCGGTTATCCCTGGTCGAGACTTGACAGAACTTGTAGAGCTCTTCGCTGCCTTTCGACTCGTTCTAGCGAAATCGCAGGAAAATTGCAACAAAGGGAAATATTAAAAAAAAGAAGTCGCGGTTATCCCTGGTCGAGACTGGTCACAACTTGTAGAACTCTTCGCTGCCTTTCGACTCGTTCAAGCGAAATCGTAGGAAAATTGCAAGAAAGGGAAATATTCAAATAAAAAGAAGTCGCGGTTATCCCTGGTCGAGACTTGACAGAACTTGTAGAGCTCTTCGCTGCCTTTCGACTCGTTCTAGCGAAATCGCAGGAAAATTGCAACAAAGGGAAATATTAAAAAAAAGAAGTCGCGGTTATCCCTGGTCGAGACTGGTCACAACTTGTAGAGCTCTCCGCTGCCTTTCGACTCGTTCTAGCGAAATCGCAGGAAAATTGCAACAAAGGGAAATATTAAAAAAAAAGAAGTCGCGGTTATCCCTGGTCGAGACTGGTCACACCTTGTAGAGCTCTTCGCTGCCTTTCGACTCGTTCTAGCGAAATCGCAGGAAAATTGCAACAAAGGGAAATATTAAAAAAAAAGAAGTCGCGGTTATCCCTGGTCGAGACTGGTCACACCTTGTAGAGCTCTTCGCTGCCTTTCGACTCGTTCTAGCGAAATCGCAGGAAAATTGCAACAAAGAGAAATATTAAAAAAAAAGAAGTCGCGGTTATCCCTGGTCGAGACTGGTCACAACTTGTAGAACTCTTCGCTGCCTTTCGACTCGTTCAAGCGAAATCGTAGGAAAATTGCAAGAAAGGGAAATATTCAAATAAAAAGAAGTCGCGGTTATCCCTGGTCGAGACTGGACACAACTTGTAGAGCTCTTCGCTGCCTTTCGACTCGTTCTAGCGAAATCGCAGGAAAATTGCAACAAAGGGAAATATTAAAAAAAAGAAGTCGCGGTTATCCCTGGTCGAGACTGGTAAAAACTTGTAGAACTCTTCGCTGCCTTTCGACTCGTTCAAGCGAAATCGTAGGAAAATTGCAAGAAAGGGAAATATTAAAAAAAAGAAGTCGCGGTTATCCCTGGTCGAGACTGGTCACAACTTGTAGAGCTCTTCGCTGCCTTTCGACTCCTTCAAGCGAAATCGAGGGAAAATTGCAAGAAAGGGAAATATTAAAAAAAAAAGAAGTCGCGGTTATCCCTGGTCGAGACTGGCCACAACTTGTAGAGCTCTCCGCTGCCTTTCGACTCGTTCTAGCGAAATCGTAGGAAAATTGCAACAAAGGGAAATATTAAAAAAAAAGAAGTCGCGGTTATCCCTGGTCGAGACTGGTCACACCTTGTAGAGCTCTTCGCTGCCTTTCGACTCGTTCTAGCGAAATCGCAGGAAAATTGCAACAAAGGGAAATATTAAAAAAAAAGAAGTCGCGGTTATCCCTGGTCGAGACTGGTCACACCTTGTAGAGCTCTCCGCTGCCTTTCGACTCGTTCTAGCGAAATCGCAGGAAAATTGCAACAAAGAGAAATATTAAAAAAAAAGAAGTCGCGGTTATCCCTGGTCGAGACTGGTCACAACTTGTAGAGCTCTTCGCTGCCTTTCGACTCGTTCAAGCGAAATCGTAGGAAAATTGCAAGAAAGGGAAATATTCAAATAAAAAGAAGTCGCGGTTATCCCTGGTCGAGACTTGACAGAACTTGTAGAGCTCTTCGCTGCCTTTCGACTAGTTCTAGCGAAATCGCAGGAAAATTGCAACAAAGGGAAATATTAAAAAAAAGAAGTCGCGGTTATCCCTGGTCGAGACTGGTAAAAACTTGTAGAACTCTTCGCTGCCTTTCGACTCGTTCAAGCGAAATCGTAGGAAAATTGCAAGAAAGGGAAATATTAAAAAAAAGAAGTCGCGGTTATCCCTGGTCGAGACTGGTCACAACTTGTAGAGCTCTTCGCTGCCTTTCGACTCCTTCAAGCGAAATCGAGGGAAAATTGCAACAAAGGGAAATATTAAAAAAAAAAGAAGTCGCGGTTATCCCTGGTCGAGACTGGTCACAACTTGTAGAGCTCTCCGCTGCCTTTCGACTCGTTCTAGCGAAATCGCAGGAAAATTGCAACAAAGGGAAATATTAAAAAAAAAGAAGTCGCGGTTATCCCTGGTCGAGACTGGTCACACCTTGTAGAGCTCTTCGCTGCCTTTCGACTCGTTCTAGCGAAATCGCAGGAAAATTGCAACAAAGAGAAATATTAAAAAAAAAGAAGTCGCGGTTATCCCTGGTCGAGACTGGTCACACCTTGTAGAGCTCTCCGCTGCCTTTCGACTCGTTCTAGCGAAATCGCAGGAAAATTGCAACAAAGAGAAATATTCGAAAAAAAGAAGTCGCGGTTATCCCTGGTCGAGACTGGTCGAGACTGGTCACAACTTGTAGAGCTCTTCGCTGCCTTTCGACTCGTTCAAGCGAAATCGTAGGAAAATTGCAAGAAAGGGAAATATTCAAATAAAAAGAAGTCGCGGTTATCCCTGGTCGAGACTTGACAGAACTTGTAGAGCTCTTCGCTGCCTTTCGACTCGTTCTAGCGAAATCGCAGGAAAATTGCAACAAAGGGAAATATTAAAAAAAAGAAGTCGCGGTTATCCCTGGTCGAGACTGGTCACAACTTGTAGAACTCTTCGCTGCCTTTCGACTCGTTCAAGCGAAATCGTAGGAAAATTGCAAGAAAGGGAAATATTCAAATAAAAAGAAGTCGCGGTTATCCCTGGTCGAGACTTGACAGAACTTGTAGAGCTCTTCGCTGCCTTTCGACTCGTTCTAGCGAAATCGCAGGAAAATTGCAACAAAGGGAAATATTAAAAAAAAGAAGTCGCGGTTATCCCTGGTCGAGACTGGTCACAACTTGTAGAGCTCTCCGCTGCCTTTCGACTCGTTCTAGCGAAATCGCAGGAAAATTGCAACAAAGGGAAATATTAAAAAAAAAGAAGTCGCGGTTATCCCTGGTCGAGACTGGTCACACCTTGTAGAGCTCTTCGCTGCCTTTCGACTCGTTCTAGCGAAATCGCAGGAAAATTGCAACAAAGGGAAATATTAAAAAAAAAGAAGTCGCGGTTATCCCTGGTCGAGACTGGTCACACCTTGTAGAGCTCTCCGCTGCCTTTCGACTCGTTCTAGCGAAATCGCAGGAAAATTGCAACAAAGAGAAATATTAAAAAAAAAGAAGTCGCGGTTATCCCTGGTCGAGACTGGTCACAACTTGTAGAGCTCTTCGCTGCCTTTCGACTCGTTCAAGCGAAATCGTAGGAAAATTGCAAGAAAGGGAAATATTCAAATAAAAAGAAGTCGCGGTTATCCCTGGTCGAGACTTGACAGAACTTGTAGAGCTCTTCGCTGCCTTTCGACTCGTTCTAGCGAAATCGCAGGAAAATTGCAACAAAGGGAAATATTAAAAAAAAGAAGTCGCGGTTATCCCTGGTCGAGACTGGTAAAAACTTGTAGAACTCTTCGCTGCCTTTCGACTCGTTCAAGCGAAATCGTAGGAAAATTGCAAGAAAGGGAAATATTAAAAAAAAGAAGTCGCGGTTATCCCTGGTCGAGACTGGTCACAACTTGTAGAGCTCTTCGCTGCCTTTCGACTCCTTCAAGCGAAATCGAGGGAAAATTGCAAGAAAGGGAAATATTAAAAAAAAAAGAAGTCGCGGTTATCCCTGGTCGAGACTGGCCACAACTTGTAGAGCTCTCCGCTGCCTTTCGACTCGTTCTAGCGAAATCGCAGGAAAATTGCAACAAAGGGAAATATTAAAAAAAAAGAAGTCGCGGTTATCCCTGGTCGAGACTGGTCACACCTTGTAGAGCTCTTCGCTGCCTTTCGACTCGTTCTAGCGAAATCGCAGGAAAATTGCAACAAAGGGAAATATTAAAAAAAAAGAAGTCGCGGTTATCCCTGGTCGAGACTGGTCACACCTTGTAGAGCTCTCCGCTGCCTTTCGACTCGTTCTAGCGAAATCGCAGGAAAATTGCAACAAAGAGAAATATTAAAAAAAAAGAAGTCGCGGTTATCCCTGGTCGAGACTGGTCACAACTTGTCGAGCTCTTCGCTGCCTTTCGACTCGTTCAAGCGAAATCGTGGGAAAATTGCAAGAAAGGGAAATATTAAAAAAAAAAGAAGTCGCGGTTATCCCTGGTCGAGACTGATCACAACTTGTAGAACTCTTCGCTGCCTTTCGACTCGTTCTAGCGAAATCGCAGGAAAATTGCAACAAAGGGAAATATTAAAAAAAAAGAAGTCGCGGTTATCCCTGGTCGAGACTGGTCACAACTTGTAGAGCTCTTCGCTGCCTTTCGACTCGTTCAAGCGAAATCGTGGGAAAATTGCAAGAAAGGGAAACATTAAAAAAAAAGAAGTCGCGGTTATCCCTGGTCGAGACTGGTAAAAACTTGTAGAACTCTTCGCTGCCTTTCGACTCGTTCAAGCGAAATCGTGGGAAAATTGCAAGAAAGGGAAATATTAAAAAAAAAAGAAGTCGCGGTTATCCCTGGTCGAGACTGGTCACAACTTGTAGAGCTCTCCGCTGCCTTTCGACTCGTTCTAGCGAAATCGCAGGAAAATTGCAACAAAGGGAAATATTAAAAAAAAAGAAGTCGCGGTTATCCCTGGTCGAGACTGGTCACAACTTGTAGAGCTCTTCGCTGCCTTTCGACTCGTTCAAGCGAAATCGTGGGAAAATTGCAAGAAAGGGAAATATTAAAAAAAAAGAAGTCGCGGTTATCCCTGGTCGAGACTGGTCACAACTTGTAGAGCTCTTCGCTGCCTTTCGACTCGTTCAAGCGAAATCGTAGGAAAATTGCAAGAAAGGGAAATATTCAAATAAAAAGAAGTCGCGGTTATCCCTGGTCGAGACTTGACAGAACTTGTAGAGCTCTTCGCTGCCTTTCGACTAGTTCTAGCGAAATCGCAGGAAAATTGCAACAAAGGGAAATATTAAAAAAAAGAAGTCGCGGTTATCCCTGGTCGAGACTGGTCACAACTTTTAGAGCTCTTCGCTGCCTTTCGACTCTTTCTAGCGAAATCGTGGGAAAATTACAAGAAAGGGAAATATTAAAAAAATAGAAGTCGCGGTTATCCCTGGTCGAGAGTGCTCACAACTTGTAGAGCTCTTCGCTGCCTTTCGACTCGTTCAAGCGAAATCGTAGGAAAATTACAAGAAAGGGAAATATTAAAAAAATAGAAGTCGCGGTTATCCCTGGTCGAGAGTGCTCACAACTTGTAGAGCTCTTCGCTGCCTTTCGACTCGTTCAAGCGAAATCGTGGGAAAATTGCAAGAAAGGGAAATATTCAAAAAAGAGAAGTCGCGGTTATCCCTGGTCGAGACTGGTCACACCTTGTAGAGCTCTTCGCTGCCTTTCGACTCGTTCAAGTGAAATCGTAGGAAAATTGCAAGAAAGGGAAATATTCAAAAAAAAGGAGTCGCGGTTATCCCTGGTCGAGACTGGTCACAACTTGTAGAGCTCTTCGCTGCCTTTCGACTCGTTCAAGCGAAATCGTAGGAAAATTGCAAGAAAGGGAAATATTCAAAAAAAAGGAGTCGCGGTTATCCCTGGTCGAGACTGGTCACAACTTGTAGAGCTCTTCGCTGCCTTTCGACTCGTTCAAGCGAAATCGTGGGAAAATTGCAAGAAAGGGAAATATTAAAAAAAAAGAAGTCGCGGTTATCCCTGGTCGAGACTGGTCACAACTTGTAGAGCTCTTCGCTGCCTTTCGACTCGTTCAAGCGAAATCGTAGGAAAATTGCAAGTAAGGGAAATATTCAAATAAAAAGAAGTCGCGGTTATCCCTGGTCGAGACTTGACAGAACTTGTAGAGCTCTTCGCTGCCTTTCGACTAGTTCTAGCGAAATCGCAGGAAAATTGCAACAAAGGGAAATATTAAAAAAAAGAAGTCGCGGTTATCCCTGGTCGCGACTGGTCACAACTTGTAGAGCTCTTCGCTGCCTTTCGACTCGTTCAAGCGAAATCGTAGGAAAATTGCAAGAAAGGGAAATATTCAAAAAAAAGGAGTCGCGGTTATCCCTGGTCGAGACTGGTCACAACTTGTAGAGCTCTTCGCTGCCTTTCGACTCGTTTCTTCGAAATCGTGGGAAAATTGCAAGAAAGGGAAATATTAAAAAAAAAAGAAGTCGCGGTTATCCCTGGTCGAGACTGGTCACAACTTGCAGAGCTCTTCGCTGCCTTTCGACTCGTTCAAGCGAAATCGTGGGAAAATTGCAAGAAAGGGAAATATTAAAAAAAAAAAGAAGTCGCGGTTATCCCTGGTCGAGACTGGTCACACCTTGTAGAGCTCTTCGCTGCCTTTCGACTCGTTCAAGCGAAATCGTGGGAAAATTGCAAGAAAGGGAAACATTAAAAAAAAAGAAGTCGCGGTTATCCCTGGTCGAGACTGATCACAACTTGTAGAACTCTTCGCTGCCTTTCGACTCGTTCTAGCGAAATCGCAGGAAAATTGCAACAAAGGGAAATATTAAATAAAAAGAAGTCGCGGTTATCCCTGGTCGAGACTGGTCACACCTTGTAGAGCTCTTCGCTGCCTTTCGACTCGTTCAAGCGAAATCGTGGGAAAATTGCAAGAAAGGGAAACATTAAAAAAAAAGAAGTCGCGGTTATCCCTGGTCGAGACTGGTAAAAACTTGTAGAGCTCTTCGCTGCCTTTCGACTCCTTCAAGCGAAATCGAGGGAAAATTGCAAGAAAGGGAAATATTCAAAAAAAAAGAAGTCGCGGTTATCCCTGGTCGAGACTGGTCACAACTTGTAGAGCTCTCCGCTGCCTTTCGACTCGTTCTAGCGAAATCGCAGGAAAATTGCAACAAAGGGAAATATTGAAAAAAAAGAAGTCGCGGTTATCCCTGGTCGAGACTGGTCACAACTTGTCGAGCTCTTCGCTGCCTTTCGACTCGTTCAAGCGAAATCGTGGGAAAATTGCAAGAAAGGGAAATATTAAAAAAAAAGAAGTCGCGGTTATCCCTGGTCGAGACTGGTCACAACTTGTAGAGCTCTTCGCTGCCTTTCGACTCGTTCAAGCGAAATCGTAGGAAAATTGCAAGAAAGGGAAATATTCAAATAAAAAGAAGTCGCGGTTATCCCTGGTCGAGACTTGACAGAACTTGTAGAGCTCTTCGCTGCCTTTCGACTAGTTCTAGCGAAATCGCAGGAAAATTGCAACAAAGGGAAATATTAAAAAAAAGAAGTCGCGGTTATCCCTGGTCGAGACTGGTCACAACTTTTAGAGCTCTTCGCTGCCTTTCGACTCGTTCAAGCGAAATCGTGGGAAAATTGCAAGAAAGGGAAATATTAAAAAAAAAAAGAAGTCGCGGTTATCCCTGGTCGAGACTGGTCACACCTTGTAGAGCTCTTCGCTGCCTTTCGACTCGTTCAAGCGAAATCGTGGGAAAATTGCAAGAAAGGGAAACATTAAAAAAAAAGAAGTCGCGGTTATCCCTGGTCGAGACTGGTCACAACTTGTAGAGCTCTTCGCTGCCTTTCGACTCGTTCAAGCGAAATCGTAGGAAAATTGCAAGAAAGGGAAATATTCAAATAAAAAGAAGTCGCGGTTATCCCTGGTCGAGACTTGACAGAACTTGTAGAGCTCTTCGCTGCCTTTCGACTCCTTCAAGCGAAATCGTGGGAAAATTGCAAGAAAGGGAAATATTCAAAAAAAAGGAGTCGCGGTTATCCCTGGTCGAGACTGGTCACAACTTGTAGAGCTCTCCGCTGCCTTTCGACTCGTTCTAGCGAAATCGCAGGAAAATTGCAACAAAGGGAAATATTAAAAAAAAGAAGTCGCGGTTATCCCTGGTCGCGACTGGTCACAACTTGTAGAGCTCTTCGCTGCCTTTCGACTCGTTCAAGCGAAATCGTGGGAAAATTGCAAGAAAGGGAAATATTAAAAAAAAAAGAAGTCGCGGTTATCCCTGGTCGAGACTGATCACAACTTGTAGAACTCTTCGCTGCCTTTCGACTCGTTCTAGCGAAATCGCAGGAAAATTGCAACAAAGGGAAATATTAAAAAAAAAGAAGTCGCGGTTATCCCTGGTCGAGACTGGTCACAACTTGTAGAGCTCTTCGCTGCCTTTCGACTCGTTCTAGCGAAATCGTGGGAAAATTGCAAGAAAGGGAAATATTCAAAAAAGAGAAGTCGCGGTTATCCCTGGTCGAGACTGGTCACACCTTGTAGAGCTCTTCGCTGCCTTTCGACTCGTTCAAGCGAAATCGTGGGAAAATTGCAAGAAAGGGAAATATTCAAAAAAAAGGAGTCGCGGTTATCCCTGGTCGAGACTGGTCACAACTTGTAGAGCTCTCCGCTGCCTTTCGACTCGTTCTAGCGAAATCGCAGGAAAATTGCAACAAAGGGAAATATTAAAAAAAAGAAGTCGCGGTTATCCCTGGTCGCGACTGGTCACAACTTGTAGAGCTCTTCGCTGCCTTTCGACTCGTTCAAGCGAAATCGTGGGAAAATTGCAAGAAAGGGAAATATTAAAAAAAAAAGAAGTCGCGGTTATCCCTGGTCGAGACTGATCACAACTTGTAGAACTCTTCGCTGCCTTTCGACTCGTTCTAGCGAAATCGCAGGAAAATTGCAACAAAGGGAAATATTAAAAAAAAAGAAGTCGCGGTTATCCCTGGTCGAGACTGGTCACAACTTGTAGAGCTCTTCGCTGCCTTTCGACTCGTTCTAGCGAAATCGTGGGAAAATTGCAAGAAAGGGAAATATTCAAAAAAGAGAAGTCGCGGTTATCCCTGGTCGAGACTGGTCACACCTTGTAGAGCTCTTCGCTGCCTTTCGACTCGTTCAAGCGAAATCGTGGGAAAATTGCAAGAAAGGGAAATATTCAAAAAAGAGAAGTCGCGGTTATCCCTGGTCGAGACTGGTCACACCTTGTAGAGCTCTTCGCTGCCTTTCGACTCGTTCAAGCGAAATCGTGGGAAAATTGCAAGAAAGGGAAATATTCAAAAAAGAGAAGTCGCGGTTATCCCTGGTCGAGACTGGTCACACCTTGTAGAGCTCTTTGCTGCCTTTCGACTCGTTCAAGCGAAATCGTGGGAAAATTGCAAGAAAGGGAAACATTAAAAAAAAATGAAGTCGCGGTTATCCCTGGTCGAGACTGGTCACAACTTGTAGAGCTCTCCGCTGCCTTTCGACTCGTTCTAGCGAAATCGCAGGTAAATTGCAAGAAAGGGAAATATTCAAAAAAAAGAAGTCGCGGTTATCCCTGGTCGAGACTGGTCACAACTTGTAGAGCTCTCCGCTGCCTTTCGACTCGTTCTAGCGAAATCGCAGGTAAATTGCAAGAAAGGGAAATATTCAAAAAAGAGAAGTCGCGGTTATCCCTGGTCGAGACTGGTCACACCTTGTAGAGCTCTTTGCTGCCTTTCGACTCGTTCAAGCGAAATCGTAGGAAAATTGCAAGAAAGGGAAATATTCAAATAAAAAGAAGTCGCGGTTATCCCTGGTCGAGACTTGACAGAACTTGTAGAGCTCTTCGCTGCCTTTCGACTCCTTCAAGCGAAATCGAGGGAAAATTGCAAGAAAGGGAAATATTCTAAAAAAAGAAGTCGCGGTTATCCCTGGTCGAGACTGGTCACAACTTGTAGAGCTCTTCGCTGCCTTTCGACTCGTTTCTTCGAAATCGTGGGAAAATTGCAAGAAAGGGAAATATTAAAAAAAAAAGAAGTCGCGGTTATCCCTGGTCGAGACTGGTCACAACTTGCAGAGCTCTTCGCTGCCTTTCGACTCGTTCAAGCGAAATCGTGGGAAAATTGCAAGAAAGGGAAATATTAAAAAAATAAAGAAGTCGCGGTTATCCCTGGTCGAGACTGGTCACACCTTGTAGAGCTCTTCGCTGCCTCTCGACTCGTTCAAGCGAAATCGTGGGAAAATTGCAAGAAAGGGAAATATTAAAATAAAAAGAAGTCGCGGTTATCCCTGGTCGAGACTGGTCACAACTTTTAGAGCTCTTCGCTGCCTTTCGACTCTTTCTAGCGAAATCGTGGGAAAATTACAAGAAAGGGAAATATTAAAAAAATAGAAGTCGCGGTTATCCCTGGTCGAGAGTGCTCACAACTTGTAGAGCTCTTCGCTGCCTTTCGACTCGTTCAAGCGAAATCGTAGGAAAATTACAAGAAAGGGAAATATTAAAAAAATAGAAGTCGCGGTTATCCCTGGTCGAGAGTGCTCACAACTTGTAGAGCTCTTCGCTGCCTTTCGACTCGTTCAAGCGAAATCGTGGGAAAATTGCAAGAAAGGGAAATATTCAAAAAAGAGAAGTCGCGGTTATCCCTGGTCGAGACTGGTCACACCTTGTAGAGCTCTTCGCTGCCTTTCGACTCGTTCAAGCGAAATCGTGGGAAAATTGCAAGAAAGGGAAACATTAAAAAAAAAGAAGTCGCGGTTATCCCTGGTCGAGACTGGTCACAACTTGTAGAGCTCTTCGCTGCCTTTCGACTCGTTCAAGTGAAATCGTAGGAAAATTGCAAGAAAGGGAAATATTCAAAAAAAAGGAGTCGCGGTTATCCCTGGTCGAGACTGGTCACAACTTGTAGAGCTCTTCGCTGCCTTTCGACTCGTTCAAGCGAAATCGTGGGAAAATTGCAAGAAAGGGAAATATTAAAAAAAAAAGGAGTCGCGGTTATCCCTGGTCGAGACTGGTCACAACTTGTTGAGCTCTCCGCTGCCTTTCGACTCTTTCTAGCGAAATCGTGGGAAAATTGCAAGAAAGGGAAATATTAAAAAAAAAGAAGTCGCGGTTATCCCTGGTCGAGAGTGCTCACAACTTGTAGAGCTCTTCGCTGCCTTTCGACTCGTTCAAGCGAAATCGTGGGAAAATTGCAAGAAAGGGAAATATTCAAAAAAGAGAAGTCGCGGTTATCCCTGGTCGAGACTGGTCACACCTTGTAGAGCTCTTTGCTGCCTTTCGACTCGTTCAAGCGAAATCGTGGGAAAATTGCAAGAAAGGGAAACATTAAAAAAAAAGAAGTCGCGGTTATCCCTGGTCGAGACTGGTCACAACTTGTAGAGCTCTCCGCTGCCTTTCGACTCGTTCTAGCGAAATCGCAGGTAAATTGCAAGAAAGGGAAATATTCAAAAAAAAGAAGTCGCGGTTATCCCTGGTCGAGACTGGTCACAACTTGTAGAACTCTTCGCTGCCTTTCGACTCGTTCAAACGAAATCGTAGGAAAATTGCAAGAAAGGGAAATATTCAAATAAAAAGAAGTCGCGGTTATCCCTGGTCGAGACTTGACAGAACTTGTAGAGCTCTTCGCTGCCTTTCGACTCCTTCAAGCGAAATCGAGGGAAAATTGCAAGAAAGGGAAATATTCAAAAAAAAGAAGTCGCGGTTATCCCTGGTCGAGACTTTACACAACTTGTAGAGCTCTTCGCTGCCTTTCGACTCCTTCAAGCGAAATCGAGGGAAAATTGCAAGAAAGGGAAATATTCAAAAAAAAGAAGTCGTGGTTATCCCTGGTCTAGCCTTAGAGCATATACATATACATGGAGGTATCATTGCCTTAGAGTGACTGCCTCGAAACTGTCGGGCATCATCACGCGAGAGAGAAAAAGATAAGTATATGTCCTATTCGACCGATATGCGCATGCGCCGATATCGTGCGAGAGAGAAACACATCTTGCGAGCGAGAGAAGTATATGTCCTAATCGACCGTAATCGATATCTGGTCGATTATGAATATGAACAAGTATACTTCTCTCGCTCGCAAGATGTGTTTCTCTCTCGCACGATATCTGCGCTTGCGCATTACGGTCGAATAGGATATATACTTCTCTCGCTCGCACATGTCTTTCTCTCTCGCGCCATGTTGGGGACAGTTTCAAGCTTTCAATGAGACCTCCATAGTACATATATGCACTAAGATTGTAGGGGCCCGCGGGTCGAGCCCGAGCTCGGGCTGAAAGCCGGAGCGAGACAAAGTATCATGCTTTCTCTCTTTCGTACCCGACGACAACTTCGTGTCGACGCTTTCGTCTCCTCTCGCTCGTTCTTCAGTTCTCTCACTCGCGCCACTGGCCGCGCGGAACCATGTCCAGATCCCACTATGAGTCCGTCGCCAGCCCCGTTCGTCGGACTCATAACGGGGGACTACTGTATAATGTTTGTTCAACTGCTTTCTGCATAGGACGTTTAATTATCTTATAATAAGTATATAACTTTCAGGTTCTGCTTCAGTGTTTTGCTAATAAAAAAATGCCTAACCTAAGCTAACAAACTTCATTTTCTGGGGACATCCACTCATATATTTTTTCTTTTCACTTATAATTTCTTACTGCCAAGCAGAATATTGTAGCATAAACACATTTCAAGTAATTGAAATGTACAATTAATTTCTACGTTTGCACTACCAGTAGACTTTCCGTTTAAATTTTTACAAGTTCAACGCAACAGCTGAGGATTTATTTCCACATTCAGAATAGAATATGGAAATAGCAAACAGCCCCCTCTCGCGTTCACCAGGCAGCCGCGTATCTATGGGTATTACCATTTCTGTGCAGAAAACAACTGCTGTAATACCGACCTGCCAAATCGGCGAGGTCACGTGACGTGTCTACCCCCTTAACAATCACAGCTATCAGCTCGGTTCTCACCGATTACCAGGTCTCACCACGAGGAGGTTGCTGCGTTTCGAGACCCGTAGAGAGATAGATGGAATCAAAGTTCCATCGATCTCCCTGTACATGAAACTCTACTAAACCAAAGAGATGGCTGGAAACAAAGCTCCATCGATCCCTTCGGTTTAGATGTAGAATCTAGGGAACTGCCAAGCAATCACTCGATTAAAAGAAATTCAGGAAAGAAGGAAAGACGAACGGTAAGCATGAAAGGAGTATTGGACGGTGCAGTTCCTACCACCCTGCTGTCCGAGTCGAAAGGGAAAAGCGCTCGGCGCCTCCCAGACGATTCCTCTTGCACCGTGCGACTCGCCAGGAGCAACACTAGGTGTGAAATTCATCGGTTCAGTGAAGTGTGTGCATGTCATGGAGCATATTATTTCGTGATTTCTCAATTCAATTTCTCAGGGCTAGACAAAATTTGATTTCACAATTTCTCAATTCGTGCATCAATTTCATCGATTACTGGACCATGTGGGAGGCCTTTTAACAGGATTCCGTTGAGATATACTCGTTACTTGGAGAAATATGAGTGACTTACTTGTTTCTCCCCCTTAGTTACTAACATCGACGAAGTATTATAAATATTCCTGCAACGATTCATTTACACCAGGTTCAACTAAAATGTATTTATACATTATAAATAATACTATGTGATATGTATAAGCATTAACATTAATGTATCGAACAATTAAACATTGAGAATAAAAGAGAATTCATTCGGCGTAGTTGCAAATCCAAGGCCAAATGCTACTAATTGCTTGGTATCTCGAGTTCTATCGATCATAGTTAATAATAATATATACTGCGCGGTTAGTGTAAATGTTGTTAACATTATTTGTCATAGCAATAGCCACTGGAATGGATATTTTAGCGGAAAATCCATTTTTACCGAAGAATTCGTTGGATTTCGCAGTTGTAAATAACCGTCGTCCTTGTTTTGATCGGGGGACATCGTTTCTCGAAGTCTACGTGGCGAGCTCACGGAGCTCGATGTACTCAGTCGTCGTCGGTCCTCCGAGCTTGGAGGACGTCCGGGGACCTGTTCAGGGTTGCAACCCTGGTTTTCCCCCCCGCCCGCCCTCGCCACCCTGGCACAACCCTTATTCGGTTGGTGCCGATGAAACTTCGTGGTTCGTTGAGCCATTTAAAATTGTATTGTTCTGCCAAGGTCAGAACTGATTTCTTCGATTGTTTTTCATCATCTGTCCGATTTCATGCATTCCTTCAAGGATTTTTGCGCGAGTCGTTCTATTTCGTGTATTTCTTCAATGGATTTGCATGATCTGTCATATTTCATGCATTTCTCCGATGGATTTATATGATTTATTTTATTCGATGGATTTACACGATTATTTGATGCATTTATTCGATGGGTTTAAATGATTTATTTAATTTCATGGATTTCTTCGATGGTTTTGTATGACTTCTGTCACTCTGTCATGCATCTCATCGATGGTTTTGCATGGTTTATTCTATTTCCCTGCTCTCCTTCATGTATCTCAACGATGGTTTTGCATGGTTTATTCTACTTCATGCATTTCTTCGATGGTTTGGCATGATTTATTTAATTTCGTGGATTTCTTCGATGGTTGTCCATGATTCATTTCGTTTCGTCGATTTCTTCGATGGTATTGTATGACTTCTGTCACTCTGTCATGCATCTCATCGATGGTTTTGCATGGTTTATTCTACTTCCCTGCTCTCCTTCATGTACTTATCTCTGCGATGGTTTGGCATGCTCGTGCGTGCTCTTCTATAGGTTGAAATTATCTCGATCAGCTCCAACTCAATAAGCTTTTGCCTAATTTCCATCCAGGCCGACCACACCGTTACTAACGCAGTTGATTGTTTCAGCTTTTCAGGTTCACCGTTACGCGAGGAATGGAGTTAATAACATAATATATTTAAAAAGAAACTAGTGAAAAGTGATAGTGAAAAGTGATCGTGAAAAGTGATAGTGAAAAGTGTATTATAACATGAAGTATTTAAGGCCCCATGTAAAATTGCGAAGTAGTCACTAACTCATTAGCATTGTTGTTCGTTTATTGGCTCCTCATCTCGGATGAGGAGGTCACCGCTGCTTCCGTTTCCGGAAGCAAGTGACTGAGCATGGAATCGGTATGGATGGATCGGTTTCATCCTCTGGTGTTCTTGTCGAAAGGGAAAAGTTTCGGGCGTAGGGGGTGTACCTTTTGGTACACTGCCTGCGTAAGTCACCCGGTCGGATACCCAGTCTCCGGGTTAGTCGGCTCAAGTCAGGTCACAGCTAGTGCTCCTGGCGAGTCGCACGGTGCAAGAGGAATCGTCTGGGAGGCGCCGAGCGCCTTTCCCTTTCGACTCGGACAGCAGGGTGGTAGGAACTGCGCCGTCCAATACTCCTTTCATGCTTACCGTTCGTCTTTCCTTCTTTCCTGAATTTCTTTTAATCGAGTGATTGCTTGGCAGTTCCCTAGATTCTACATCTAAACCGAAGGGATCGATGGAGCTTTGTTTCCATCCATCTCTTTGGTTTAGTAGTGTTTCATGTACAGGGAGATCGATGGAACTTTGATTCCATCTATCTCTCTACGGGTCTCGAAACGCAGCAACCTCCTCGTGGTGAGACCTGGTAAGCGGTGAGAACCGAGCCGATAGCTGCGATTGTCAAATACTCTAGTCGTATATAAGAATTTTTTTAACTTGCAATACTATCGTACAATGTAACTTGGAATGTTGTTTGATTGTTCGTACTGGACCCCAGAACACGAGTACAGTGTTAAGATAGAAGGATAAGTACAAGTTGGATTATTTCAGCGAGATACTCGAACTGATGGGTTTTTGACCATTTTTAAAGTCCTCTCTGCTTCAGCACCTTATTGAAATATACTAAGTTACAATTCCTTGGTGAGGTATTCCACGTTACATCGTGAAAGCGTGTCTTCAACAAATAATGTTGTTTATATACATTTTTATGTGAAACAAATTTGTTTTGCATTAAATAAACCCGAATAGGATAGCAAAGTTAAAAGGCGTATGAGTTCTTGTATTGTTGTGATCCTTCTTTCTCGGTCGTTGCACGAAACTGGTTTATAAAACGATCTTTAAATTGTTACTCAAACAGAATCATTTGTAAATCGCGGGTTTCGAATGACCTAAATTTCCACTTCTTGAATTCTAATTCCTACCACGCGTAGCGTTACAATCTCTGTCGAGACTTCACCGGTAACGTTGCACGTGACACGAAAATGGTAAGGGGGCTCGCGAGCCCCCTGAGCGTGTGACACAAAATTACATTGCGTGATAGGTCTATCCTATACCTGGTCTGTGGTATGGGCAACTATGTCTTTCCTACATTTATCGGCTAGCTTGGACTTCCACCGGATCTGATGGTACATGGCGCGAATATACCATTAGCGCTGGTGGCGGAGAATCCTTGAAGCCTCATTCTGTCATTTCTCAAGTCATAAATTCACTATTATTTCAACGTACGGTGCTTATTAACGTTCAAACACACCAGACCACCCTGCACAGATGTCTACTGAAGGCAACTATACCCGCAAAAACTTCCTTCTGGCCGATTCCAGGACGAAAGTTGTAATTTACGATTTGTTTACTATACGCGTATATGTACACGCTTAACTTAGCTTGTGTGAACGTACGCACACACCTCAACGCCCAGTGTGACGGCCCCCTTAAAGACTGTCCATTATTACAGGCGTAGGTATTGTAATTCGGAAATTTTATGTCTCATAATAAAATGCGGAAAGTCTTTGGCCGTATTAAGCCGTAAGCTGTTACGGAGTGAATGTACATTTTATGTACATATGTAATCCATAAAATTAGTTTTGTTTTTATTGTCTAGGTTTACTTGTAAAAGTATATGCTGTTTAGAGTTTTAAAAAACTCTTAGTAGAGTATAAGAAAGCTCACAACATTTTACCAGAAAGTTTTATTCATTTTAAATAGGTAAACGTACCTGTTATCTATAAAACTATTGTATTTACTGTTAAAAAATCGACGTAGTCGTAAACAGGTTTCAGTAGCACGGCTTTTGAGTTGGTAGTACCTAAGTGGTTATTTTATTTTACTTTGAAATTCCCTAGTTGTTTGTATGTTAACACACACTATATAAAATACACGAGTTCCTTCCGTGCAATATGGCCGAACCACGCGTTTCATTTCGCACCTGAGCATTTCCTTAATATCCAGTAACATCAAAATTTACACAGGTACGAGTCTATCGTATTTTTCATTTAATAAGTAAATTGAATTTACTAAATTCTGCCATGTACTTCACTGTGTTGTAATAGTTATATATGACTAAAACATAATTTATGACTGATAAAATCAATTCATTTTTATAAGAATATCATTATTATTCACATTAGATACGAAGTTAAGCATAAAAATGGTAAGTACTTATAAGAAAATTCTTCATTTCAAATTTTGTCTAGCTAAATCGGCGATTTGGTTCACGGCGTGCGATGTAGATATACATGTATGCAAATTGTATGTATATGTATGTAATTTTGAAAACGGCACTGTGGTATATGTATATGTGTTCACTATCCTATGTGTGCTAAATATTTGAATCTTTCCGTAGATAATTTCATATACAGTGTAATTATTTTCCAAAATACAGCCTCTTAAATTCATATGTGTATCAATTTCGTTTCTATTGGTACTGATTCACTTGCTGTGGTAATTCGGACGGATTCAGTGAGGTCAGACTAAGGTTAATGCGTTTATTCGCTCAGGATTATACGTGGTCAAACATTCGCTAAAAAATGTACTATGACAACAATGATTGAAGTTATCGGCAGGTAAATTACCAACAAATTAGATTGTCGAGTTTCGTTGAGGCTTCCATAAGCGAATCGAGAAACCTACCAAGAGTCGGCTTCTCTCAGAACTTCACCGACCTCCGAGAAGGTGAGTGAGTGCTACTATAATATTCGACAAGTTTTAGTAGATTTCCCGTGACACGTGTGCGAGTTGCCGTTTTGAAATTGTACGTGTTGGGTAAGTACTAATATCGAGAATATCGCTCCAAAATGTCACTATATAAATGTGGGATTCGATTCTGCGATTCTATAGCTTGCGAAACTTCAGAACTTCGTATGTACGTCAGCGTGGTAATTATTTCAATATGAACGTATGAATCTTTATTTTTCATCATTCCAATAATGTACGTAGGGTCGACCGGGGGCGGTAGTAACATTTTGACTTTGAAATACGATTATGCAGGAACTGTTACATTTATAACAAAAACTCTTATACTGAAATGATACTTACTTATCTGACATCGTTGAATCACAACAGTTTCGCTATATGTCAAGTAATATCGAAGTTATTAATAAAAAATAAAGAAGCGGCTAAAGTGTTACAACCGTCCCTGACCTCGGGTCGGTTGTAACACTGCATGGAGTCGATAGTAGCACAAATTTAACTTTACAAAATTAAAATATTTGGTGATTTAAATTATAATAATAAATGACAAAAATAAAATCTATAACCGATTATGCGATGTCGCAATTATGGCAGAAATAAAAACCGTTTCGGTTGGTGCAGTTTTCATCTGCTCAATCCTTACATTCAGTATATTGCACCTATTTTTCATTTGGTTTGCTTGCGCTATGCTACAAGATTCCATGCACACAAGACAATATTATTCGCCTTCGTTGTCACTATTCGGTTCTGTTGCGGTAAAACTGACCCCGATTGCTGATGTTACAATCGCCCCCGACCACGGCTTTGAACTTAAATTATAAATTTTGAGTAACGAGACGCTTAAAAGTGCTAAGCGTTACTTTAAAAAAGGTCAAATTACAGATTAAAAAGTTGAAAAAGCACATACTTTCAAAGGTAGTGTTTGTATTACAATTTTAAATCAGTAAGAAAAAGTTACTTTAGGGTATCGAAAAGTTATTTTGTTCACTATCCATGTCTATTGCGTATCTGTACTGCTAGGACATGGATGTGTGTATTCCTAATGTCATTGTTTAGCATATATCCAAAATTGGTGTTAATATCTATTATATGTTTTGAGATATTTAGCGTGTTACATTCGCCCTCCTGTTACTTAATTGCAAAATATCCATTTAGAACTTTTTGGGTATCACATTAAAACTAGCCTGTGTAGGAGTAGAGATATTTATATATAACAACGATAAACATAAATTATTAATGATAATGATTGCAATGTTTTGTTTGTGTTTATGATCGACTCAAAATTTCAACGCAATAATAAATCACAAATATATTTTCCGCGTATCATTCTATTATACTCCATCTTGAAATTTCATTCTAAAAACAAAACGAATTATTGATATTATATAGCATTAATATTATATAGAACAAGGTTGTCAATTTAATACATCGACGTGCGTTACGAAAAGTAGCATGTGTCATTTATCTTATGAAAAACAGCATGTTTGTCTTCGTTGTTGCGAAAACTCTCACGTTTGAGCGGTTTGCCACAAAAAGTACCATGTTCCGTGTGCAGCAGCGAAAAGTAGCACATTTGGATGTTTGGTTATGAAAAATAGCATGTTTCGTCTTTCGCTACGAAAACTAACACGTTTTAGTGATTTGTCAAAACATTAAAATACCGTACTTAAATTATGTAGATTAAAATTATCATATATGTTTCCTTTTTGAGATTAGATGGAGTTATTATACTTATTAAATAATAATTTCAACAGTTGAATTTTTCGATGCAAAGTGCTCTTTAACAATTTTAACTGGTCAGGCGTCGGAACGTGATAGTTTCTGCCGTATAATACAAAATCTGCTATTCTTCGTGGCGAAACAGGAGAATATGCTAGTTTTCGCCGCAAAATACGCAGCGTAATATGTTAGTTTTCCCAGCGGAAGATCAAACGTGCTAATATTCGTTAGAAATGATGCAATGGGCTTCTTTACGTGGCAAACTGAAACGTACTGTTTGTTGTAAGAAAAATGAAACGTGCGAACTTTTCGTAAAGCACGACGATATAGTGTATACATATTTATTTTATACATTACACAAAATGTGTGGAAATATTGGGATACAATAGATTAATCAAGGAACGTCCGTACATATATTAGACCATTTTATACGTATAATGTCCCTTAGCAGGTGAACACCTCAGAAACTAAAATGAAAATCTAAGATGAAATACATTAAGGAAGTCTGACAGTATAATCGGTTCATTCTATTCTGTCCAGTCTACTGCAAAATCCCCGGCGTAGAATGTCCTAATTTCACACGGTCGACGCACAGTGTTCGATGAGTATAGGGAAATGGACAAAAATTAATAACTTCTCTCTGGAGTAAAATTTTTGAAAATAAATTTCATATTTGGTTATAAAAGGACTATTTTTATACATCTTTGATGTTTAAGTTTAAAATTTTTTTGTTGAATGCATGTAAGGTAAGTGCAGGTAATAAGGCCCAGCAGGTAATATTGCTTTTATTACATGCGAAATGTCATTCGAAGATGTTTCCGCGTCGTTGATATAACATTTACCGGTTGTAAATTCCTCTGAACTTTCATTGCACGAATTATAATATTTACATCGTTTTTCTGGATTTACGTAGGGAGTCCTCATCATCCAATTACTGTACAACTTCAGGTATGTATAAGTACATATGTTGGCAACGTATTCCCAGAAAATTGGTGATTTTGTAAAGTATGTACACGTTTAACATATAACCTCGAGGATGAGGAAGTCACAAAATAGATAGGGAAGAGCTTCAAAGCATGTGTCTAATGACCTGCTCTACACGAAAGAAGGCCCATTTTGAATATTTTGAAAAACCTTACCATTTTCCTGCTTGCTGTTTTCATATATTATGCAAAATATCATAGTTTAGAGTATAATGTTCATAGATTTCTATAAAAAAAAAGAGTTTTCAAAAGTATGCATAATTTTTTTTTTAAAAATGATGATTCCTTAACAGGGCCTTATTACCCGCATTTACCTTGGTTCATTCAGCTTCGGATTCTGAAACAGTCGATAAACTTGCTTCCGTAGCACGGGCCTGAGCTGCGAACGTCTTAATAATGATTTTGACTTTTTTCTGTTTCGGGCAAAATCGGGCAGCTGAAATTGACATTAATATAAAGCTTAATGTCCCCTAAATTAATATACAAAAAATCACGGAGGTACTTTTTGGTACTTTTTTTAAAAGTCCCCTTGAAGTTGATAAACACTTGACATAAAAAATTCGTACAAATTGTTAGTATTGGAAAAAACTGACTTGGCCGTTTTGAAGGTATGACAATATTAACACAACTTTTAAAAATCAAATGAAAAACATACACATTCCGCCAATGGCACGTGTTTGAAAAAATGCACCGAGATTTGGAATAAATTTCTAGTGCCACTTTTTACAACAAATAGTTGCTGAATGTAAATTCAGCAACAGTTATGGGTAGCATTAAAACCTACGTTTCTTTATTAACATTTTAAGATACAAGAATTTGTGGATCGAGCACTTCAGATTCTTGACTTTTGTGCATTACATCGAACACTGTGCGACGTGCAGCCACGACCGTTTCATGAAGACGTTATTGGGGTCAGCAGAATTTGACTATAAACTAAATATTAGAGGAAGTGCAGCATATTTGGAATACTGCTGGTAATTTGGAATACCAAAGTATTCAATAAACTACTAACGTTATCTAATTTGTAACATCGTAGATAATAGAGGCTAATGACCTGTTAAGTAATGACATTTGTGGATGAACCGCAATTTCTACATTTTCGTTTTAATCTGCAGAATAAGAAAACGTCAATCTGCAAAACTTTTTCAGCAAATATTCAATCGTTCCAATCATGACTAACATATGTCAAAAGTTTAGTGTTAAACACTTAATCTACTCATTTGCATGTTCCTTCTATGGTTCCGTTTCAGTTTTGCGACAATTTCGAGGGTACAAAGCGTGACATGAAATTTTAGGGTTCAATGCCATGCTGCTAATTCGGAATACCGAAGGTGAAGGTAATTTGGAATAATCCAAAGCTTAGCAATGCTTTTGTTTCACGCGTAACGGCTACCACCGCGTCGGTTTGGGCCAGCGCTATCCATTTATATTTTTCTAAGATTATTCCTATATTGTGATTTTAATAGCCTGATTATATTATAAAAAAAAATAATTTTATTATCTACATGTTTTTTTTAAGTTTATACAGTGAATGTAAATTAGAATACCGGTATTCCAAATTATCTGCACCTTAACGAAATCAATACTTCCTGTCATTTTTCATTTAGACCAAAATTTCAGCTATTTTTTGTTTTTTATTATTACTGAGAGTTTGAAATAAAAAGTTTATTAGTTTCCCTATGATATTATGCAGTTTTATTTGTTCCCATCCTTTGCCGTAATTTTTTATTCGTCTTAAGGGGTTAGACTACAGTGACGGACCGAGAATATAGATGGTTTTCAGAAGTCCATAAAAAAATAAGTAATCAGTGGATTAATATGAAGTTTTGATTTATATTAAATGCTCATATGGACTACACAAATCGACCATAACATTTAAAAAATAATGGTTTCCATGGCCGCGGGAGTCCATTGTTTAAAGTACTTCTTTTGTTGCATGCCCACTCGGTGTGCGTGATTACGCTAAAACGAGTTGACTGAAACAAAAATCCCAGAAATGTGATAAACTATAATATATTGTTTAAGCATTGACGATCGCACAATTCAAAATTTGTGAAAAGCAACAAAAAGGCGAACATTTGAATTTTGAAGGTTGAATTTCGAAGAAAAATTTGTTAGTTTTTTGTTTATATTTGTGGAAATAAATAAAAAATTGCAGATTTTTGATCGTCAATGCCGAATAAATAATATAGTGAAGATATGTGCAAAAGTGCAAAGTGATTGAGTTAGTAGAACTCGCGCAATCGTGCACACCGTTTTTCAAAACATGGTTTTGAGAAAAACGCGTTTAAAGTATAAGACCCAATTTTTTTATGGTATCGTGAACTTACATCTAATCAGCCATTCCTGCTTCATACATTGAGTCTTCTGCCTCACGTACTGCTTCTTCTCTGGCTGATTTTTCATGTCTGCGTATACTTTGGCCAAGTTTAGACGCATCGAAGCACGTCGAAGCATGTCGAAGCACGCAAGTATACGATTTCGATTTCGTTTCCGTACCCCAAGACATAATGTCGTTCTCACGATGAGACCTTTTGCATTATGCTTTTAACGCTTCAAATTATTGTTTAAGTAAAAAAAAATTTTGTATTTTTGAAATTTTTACTGGGGTCTAACCCCTTAAACAAACTGGTATTCCAAATATACTGCACCTCCTCTACACTACTTCCCACACAGCACACAGGTGCCTCGAAGGCGTTTTGGGTGTCCCACGGGCGCCCAATATACATATGTACGTTTCCTGAGCGCTTAATGTTACAAAATGAGGCGCCTTAAGGAGTTAAACCACTGTACGGCACGAAAAAATAGGCATATTTCGGGAATTTTTTTTTTGCGCAATAAAGATATCAATTGAATTTATACACTGGGATTTATAATTCTAGTAATGAAGTACAAAAAATATTTTTTCAACTTCGTTCATGACAAAATGGTAGGTGCGCAGCATTTTTCCGTCGATGCCTGTTTTTTGAAAGGGTCCACGGCCAGAAACCTAACTCCCGCAATTTTTGACGTGGAACAAAAAACCAAAGTCTTTTCGATTTTATAGAACAACAGCAAGAGACGTACGTAGGATTTTTTCGATATATTGATTTTTCGCGAAATGGTGCATTTTTGAAAAAAAAGTTTAAAATTTCATGAAAGAAATCGTCACAAAAATTGTGTTTAAACAAAAAATATGCAATATAAAAAAAAATCCTTCGTACGTCGCTGAAGAAAACAATTTTGAATATACTGTTAAATTTTTCAGATCGATCGGTGAAGATTTGTTCGAGTTATGTTTCCGGCCAGTTGAAAAAAAGTGGTTTCGAGAAAAACGCGTTTAAAGTTTTAAGTACTGTAAAATCATATTATATTCTTATATACCTTTAAGCGTCCTTTTCAACGGTCGATCCTCACTTTACTAACCCTACACAGACGTTCTTAACATTCTAGACTATTCCGCACTCTAAAAAAAAACTACAGCGCGCGCAGTTATAACAAAGGCGCTCGGGGCATACACGAGAGCATTGCGGTAGAATTGAAAATTTGGACATTTAGACATTTTTGCCGCCCTCCATCTTTTGGTATATTATTTTTAAAACCCTAAAGCACCTTTTAAACAAAAAAAATTTTTTTTTTCCTTATAAAAATTCTACAGTGGTTTAACCCCTTAAAGGCGCCTGAATTGGGACTGACAGGCGCCTTAAAGGCACCTTAAAGGCCTGGATCAGGACTGACAGACGTCTTAATTATCGATAAATTAGGTAAAATGCAGCTCTTTAAAAATTGCCATTAGGGCGTATTTAAGACGGTTACCGATACTGATTAATTATAATATAAATTTAATAAAACAAAGGGTTATCAAAATGAAATCAGACTGGATAAAAATGCATTGTCATTTACTATATTTATTTATTTAAAATTTGTGTACAGATACTTTTATTAACAGACTTCGAAAAACAAGGAGGTTCTCAGTTCAACGCCCAGCTGGCTGGCGGCACCCTTGGAACAGCTCGTCTATCGATGAGTCCAGGGACGAGGACGAACGTCTCGTGGTCTCGGCACGAGATCCTCGCTGCGAGGCGTCGAAATTCGGCCTTCCACAGTCTGACGCAATATCATGTCGGGGTCACCAATGTAGGGGTTACCCGGCACGTAGATAATTCTAGCAGACCGTACTCCTGCAGGTGATGCATACCGAAGATTGGGTGGGATAATAATCACTCGTTGTCGAGGAATAAAATAATACTCTGTTTTGAGGTTATAAAGAAATGCACACATTGTGCCGGTATGTGCGCACAAGTGCTTGGTTGTCGGGAGAGTGCATGGGGCACCTCCGTGGCTGACCCCACTCTACGCTTTCGGAAGGGAAAGACATCGCTTCCTACAATACCTACGACGCCCAAAAGGCGCCTTACAGGCGTCTATAAGACCGTCGAAAGTTCTCCGAAAGGCGTCTCGAAGGTGGCTTCACGGTGCCTTTGTTACAAATCGGGACGCTCAGTCGCTCAGACCTAAACCGGCCTAAAATGGGCGCCTTGAAGGCGCCGTGTGCTGTGTGGGTTAAGGAGTCTTCCTAACGAGACGGCTGACAAAACGTAATTTTCCGTGAATTAAGGGCGGAGCCTGGTGTAACTAGCTAAAACTCAAGGCATTTTCGGGATTTTTTTTTATAAAAGTATTTAATCGATCTGCCTGAAACTTTCAGGATTTTATTACAAAATATGGCAAATAACAGAATTATAGGGGTTTATGCCCAGTCTATTGGCGACGAAATTCTTCCACGGCAGACGTCTATTGTATTCATCCGAAACCAAAAATTCAAGAATTTTTGTTTAGTTTATGAGTGCTGGCACAAAAGCCACATAAGGTAAATGTCCCCATTTCTGCTGCTTTCATATTTTTCTTATTATTATAAGCGTTACGTGTGTACTATGGTTGCAACAAAATAATTCTAAATTATTTGAACACTAGCTTCACTACTCGACTTCGCCCGAAATTTAGATTCTGATTTTATAAAAAAATTTTAGTTTTTCATGAAAATGGTCACATTTATCTGAATTAGTCAGGCACAATGAGCTGAGGCACATTTCTTGATCCCAGAGTTTATCGTTCGATAGTTTTTAGGCGACAGACAAACACACAAACATATAGAAGCTTTCTGCTTTATATATTAAGATTTACGCGAGTGTTACACGAAGTTGGGCCTAATCAAAGTGCAGCATGAGTAACGAAAAACTTTTAAAACGAGAGCTAAAGAACCGCGCCACTATTGGTATTTGTTAATTGGGCACAAAATAGTTTTTGCAGTAAAAGTTCTGATATAATAAAAACACAGATACCGTATTTTGCTTCGGATTTAGATTTTTTTACTATTTTTAATTCTTTTAAGTAGAAAACAGGTGAGCAGGTTTAGGGTCAAGTGAATCACTGTCATGTCCGCATTTCTACTCACCAAAATTTTAGTAACATAACCTCACAATTCAATGTATGCTGCAACCTCTATTTCTATTCGAAAGCATTTTATTTTATGTTTATCATTTTTTTGTGCTTTACTATTGTGTTATAAAACATCTTCATAAAAGATGTAACTTATTTTAACCTGAAAACGCAACATATTATGTGAGCTGAAATTGGTACAAATGGTGAGTAGAAATACGTACATCGCTATTTTTCGTGAGTAGAAATACGGGCATTTAGAGCATTCTATTTAATTACAAATTACTATAGTTAAACATCTCGAAATATCGTTCTTAAATAGTTTTCGACTGGTTGATTTATGATTAAAGAATTAATCAATTACTCTGCAAATTTTGATCACAAACCAATTTTTTACACTTTCTTCATTACGACTATTCTTTTAAATGAACAGAAATTGGGAAATTCACATTCTTCGTAAGTTAAAATATGCAAAATTGAACAAATGGCGGCGTCTTTAAAAAAACACTTTTTTTTAACGAAATTTTACTTCAAATGTGCAAAAAAAGGTATTTATTTCAACAATATCATTATACCAATAGCTGAGTTGTAGGAAGTTGTTCATAAATTTCTATGCACAAGGCCAAGTCGATCGGTTAAATATTTTTGGAGTTATACTGTCCCTTAATTGTAAAACTATGTTTTCGAGAAAAACGCGTCTGGGGATAGCGCCTTGTTGGGCCGACAAATAGGTAATTCTTTATGAATTTTTCGTACAAAACTGGTTCGACAAATTAATTTAAGGTTTGACAGGCTGTTTTATTGTATCTTGAACTATTGTTCTGAATTTTTGTATGACCGTGAAAAAAAGCATGGCAGTTACAGAGAGAGCGTAGAAAAATAATCGGCGTTTTATTCAAATACGTTTTATTTATGAAGGTGAAGGTTTTATATTCGGGGAATATTTTTTAATCATTTAAGGGGGACATATACCGAAATATGTCAAAAAGATTAATTTTTTTCTAATTTTCAGTGTTTGATATGTCATGAATATTTCCTGAAAGTTTTTCGGACTTTTTTCGAAAACCGCTTGTCGCACGAGAAAAAGTAATACAACATAAAAGATTCACCATGTCCGGATCTACAACTTTTGTTTGACATATTTTTTTATTTAATCAATGACTTGAAGGATATTATATAAAATCGGCTTTTTGCTCTGTTAAATATTTATTTAAATGTTCAAGGGCTCAGAGGCACCTTTTCTCGTTATCTGATTGGGCTCAAACTTTACACAGACTTGTTTTTTAAATTATTTGGAACTCTTTTGGTGGGTGCCCCGAAGAAAATTCAAAAGTCGAAAATAAGAGTCACCCTACTATATGTATACGTGTGGCTATCATCTGAACCAGCATAGTGAACAAATATTGAGGAACAAAGAAATGGCAACGTCTCCAAAAGTTTACAAGTTGTAGTAAAAAAAATTATGGTTTTGTTGATCGCATTAATTCAATTTTGCAAATATTTGCAAATTCTACTGATTACGCCTGATATATTTGAAGTGGATCGAACTTTTGTTTTTTTGTCAATCAGATCTGACATCCGGAAGGATATTGTTCTCTTCACAATGCTATTCCGCTATAAATGAATATTTACTTACATATTTTTTTATAGCCCTAAACTGTGATAGAATACAACTACAAACGTACAAAAGGATACGGATAAATACTTGTTTCTTTTTTAATTTCCGAAAAATTAAGTTTTTCAGCCGTCACACACGGAAGACCCCTTAACTCGAAGCAGTGATGTACACTCCTCACATTAATTAAAGGATCACCTCTCGGAACCTGGAAAATAGGGGCAAGTTCACATGGTCATAACTCCGGCAAAAATAGTCGTATCGATATTTTGAAAATATCGATTGAAAGCGTGCAATCCCTACTTTCAGCTGCTTTCTCGGATTTTAGCTGCATCCTTGATTTTGTATTCGTGTACCTCGCGCCCCGCCTCATTTTCTCTCAATAATGATACTTATACGTTATCTCCATCCACATCTTCCGTGTTTATGTAAATAGAATTGTCGCATATATTTCAAGAATGTCATTTACTGCGGCAGATGTATTTTCGTATACTGGGAGAGTTAGTTAATTCGATCCCCGCGAATGTTTTAGAAACTGTTAATTACATATATCAAAAAATATTTCAAATAGAAGTTATATGGTGTAAGGGGGGAAATAATTGTTGTACGAAAATAAGTTTGTTTTTCAAATGAAATCATATATATTTTTTAATACACTAATCCAGGGGTGCACACTAAATCTGCTCTAGGGCAGTCGGTGCGCCCTCGAGCTCGACCGTGGTATGCTCATCCCCCACTCCTCGGTATAAGGTCTCATGGTGGGGAACTCTATGATTGCAAAGGCCGTATGCCCGTTACAACTACAAGCATACTCGCGATAAATATACAAGACCAAACGAAAACGTACAGAATTTTATATTATATTCAGAAAGTTACTTTTAACAAATTTGCATACGTAAATTTGAGTATTTTCATTTGAAGGTATCTAATAACATATATACATATACAGTGGGCCACAAAAGTGTTCGGATACCCTTTAAAACAGGATACCTTTTATAAAATTGGTCCAATATTAGATCCATAGGTGAATATACATATATTTCTATGTATAATTTGTGAATATTCATTAATCGTGGATTCATTTTTCTTCAATTTGAAACCTTGAGTATTCCGACATACACAGCTGCATCACTGTGTGCGTTAGCTATCTTAAACGGTGAGTTCAAATTGACTCAGGCACAAGATACGGAGGGTTAATTGCGATTTGAAAAATGTATGTTTGAAAAATTTTTGTATGCTATAATAATAATTTTGTTCAAAGTTATAATAATAGCAGTAAGAAGGGTTTAAAAAAACTTGTTGCTGGAGAACATGGTTCTGGCTGTCCTAGTCATCGGAAGCAAAAAGCGCAATTTTCTTTTAATCTATATGAGTGTGGTTATCGTGTGAATTAGAATGAAGTAATTATTTGCAAAAATCCAATTTTGCAACACAGAAAACTAACAAATGATTTTCCAAAAAATAAATGTTTTCATTTGAAATACAACCATTTTTGGGCTTTCCAACATTATTCATTCAACATGAACTAAAGTTCAAATGATTACGACAGACAAAACCCCTTTTACTACTACCATTATAACTTTGAACCAAATTACTATTATTGTATACAAAAATTTGAACACATTTTTCAAATTTCAATTAATAAAAATACAGAGATTGAAATTATAATACTCAATACTTTTCATTTAAAAATTTCCCAAAATGTGCCTTATTTTCGGAGCGTCAAACTCTGGAAACCCCTGTGGCAGCCTGTGACGCTCCGCTCCCACTACTCCAGCCGCTCCCCACTCCGTGGCGGACTCGCTTGTCCTTCGACGAGCTCGGAGCTCGAGTTCGAGCTCAGCTCGAGCTCGGATCTGAGCTCGCGCCCGGATTTGGGGGTCCTGTGCATACCTGCACTAATCGATACCGCTCATCATTTTTAACAAAAAGTATTAAGCGATTTATACCGAAAAAATCATTCGTTTAACCCAGGCCTGCACAGCTAGGCTGTAGCGGGCATGAGCGCTCTCGATTGCTCGTGAGCAAAGCGAAGAGCGACGCCGTGAGCAGTTCCCCCACCCTGTGGCCAATAGCTGCCGTAGTATGCGTGTAAACTGTAAGGTGTGTTACTGACGTTCAGCGGCACACTTCACTCACGAACACTCCTCACCACGGCATTGTTGCTCACAAAGGCGTGGCTTAGCGCTTTACGATGCTCTTTCCGCACGCGCCTGAAAATTTTTGCCCGGCGGGAATTTAGCTGTTCAGGACTGGTTTAACCGGTTAGACCACCTTGGTCAGGTCAAGAAATACCACATCATCAAGACTTTATTTTTAAGTGACAAAAGACTTTTTTCGATAAAAATTTTTCAATGATGATAGACACATCTTTGAATAATACATAATTATTTTTCAAGTTTTCTTTAAAAACAAATATGGCGGTCGAGAGAATACCAACAGGTTTCTGAAACAAAATTTTATCAATAGAATATTAAATAAAACTAAGTTGTCTATCGGCTAACGTTCAATTTTTTCGATTGATTGAGAAATATCAAAATAACTATACTTTGAAGCAAAAAGCCTAAGGTCGGGGCCAGATATACAGGGTGTTCCAAAAATGCTGCGGTTCCTTGAAGGGGGTGACTCGGGGGGTAATTGCAAACAACTTTTTCCTTTGCGAAAATGTTCTCCGAGGTTTCGTTAACGAGATATTAACAAAAAGCAGCGACCAATCAGAGCCCGAGTCTGGCGGCCGAGTTCCCGTGCTAGCGTGGCCGCGTGCCGCGCTGCGACTATGAACAAGCAATTCGGCATGCATCGAAGGAAATTGCGTAGAATGGCAAATGAAAAAGACGTAACAAATAAAATCGAACATTTTGTCATCATTTGTTTGTCATTTAAAGCGAATAATGAATAAAGGTGAAATGGATGAAAATCATGTCTAACGTAAAAAGACGAATACAAAGGTTTTCTTTAGAAGAATAAAAAATAATAATTATTTGAAGTGGGAGGATAAGGAATACGTAAATTTCCTTGTGTTAATAACGTAGCCACGACAAGGTAATGTAACAGGAAATGAACGAAAAGTGATCATAGTTCGTTATTGTGATTAAAATCCATAATTCAATAATGGCCAACAGTGTTGCTTTTAACGAATAAGTTTGTTTAAAAACCCCTAAGAAATATTTAGGTATGGAAATTTTTAGAATTATCGCCGGAAATAAGCCATAGCCTGCGTTAAATTTAAGAAATAATAGTCGCCAATAATGTAACTAAAACTCACCCTTTCGAAAATTTACCTGCAGCTTGAAAACCTGTGTCACTAGGTCACTGAACCGATCCTGGTCACCGACAGACGCGCCGAGTGCACAGCTGATCTCAGGTACACGACACCATCCAAAGTTAAGGGTCGCAACGTCAAGTGCGTCCGGGTTAATGTACCGAATATTCACTTCACTGCACACCTACTAACACTGATCACTTAATTTATTTTTCAAGGAACGTGTTGTTTCTACGTTATAAAAATTAGTGGAAATGAATTTTTACTTGGCGTTCGGAGCCGTGGGTATTTCCGCGCAAATTCTCACGCTGCAGCACTTGCGTCCCCGTTGTTCGGGGGGTACACCCAGCACATCGCGTAATATTCTTCATCAGAGTACATTTCTGCGACGTGATTGCAAGCTGACTGACAGGATTTTTTCCAAGCAACTTCCTCTACCCCCCAGTAGCTTCTCTCGTTCCATTCTGAGTTAACCCCCACCAGGACAAGAGGCGTTAGGTAAAAAGAACCCATCACATTCTCGAAACACACGTGCTTTGCAGAAGTGCAACGACCGAACCGTCGTACAGTTTCACAAAAGCCCGCGCGCCGTCCTTTTACTGCCAATGTACCCATTGCTTCGAGGTAGGCAGCAGACACCACGTGTTTCGGTTCGAAAAGGTCCGAAGAGAAGAGAAACAGAAAGTCTTCGAGTTGCTATAAAGAAGAAAATGCATACCATTCCTGTTTCCCCTTTCCGATACCCTGAGTTCACGTCTGCTACGAGGCGGAACCAATTAAGTCATAAATTATCCAAAACTGTAGGAAACCGTTCTCTACCGCTGACTAGCGGGACAATACGGTCATAAACCGCGACCCTGGCGAAATGCTCTGGCCGATCAGCCTGCTTAATTTTGGGGAACTAGAATTTAAAAAGTATTATCCAACATCAATACGCCACGCGGAGAAACAGAGGAAGAAAATGGGTAGTTCGCTGACTCGCCGTGGTCCCGCCTGCGTCGTCCTTCCTCCAAATTAAAGACAGATCCCTTACCTCTCGAGTATAAACACGCGCTCGAATTTCAAAACAAAAGCACGCGTTGACGTATTCCGTGCGAGAAAAGGTGGCCTTGAAGTCCGATTGGTCGTAATCTAACCAATCTGCCTTGCATCCCTTCCAAACGGTCACTGTTTTGAAGAGGCCTTCTTCACAGCAATGTCACCTCCCCGAGGCCCACCAGTATAAACACGCGCTCGAATTTCAAATCAAAAGCACGCGTTGACGTATTCCGTGCGAGAGAAGGTGAGGCCTCGGGGAGGCGACATTGCTGTGAAGAAGGCTCTTCAAAACAGTGGCCGTTTGGGAGGGATGCTGGGCAGATTGGTTAGATTAGGACCAATCGGACTTCAAGCCCACCTTTTCTCGCACGGAATACGTCAACGCGTGCTTTTATTTTGAAATTCGAGCGCGTGTTTATACTCGAGAGATAAGAGATCTGTCTTTAATTTAAAGGAAGGACGACGCAGGCGGGACCACGCGCTGTCAGCAGACTACCCCAAACACGTGGTGTCTACTGCCTACCTCGAAGCAATGGGTACATTGGCAGTAAAAGGACGGAGCGCGGGCTTTTGTGAAAGTGTACGACGGTTCGTTCGTTGCACTTCTGCAAAGCACGCGTGTTTCGAAAATGTGATGGGTTCTTTTTACCTAACGCCTCTTGTCCTGGTGGGGGTTAACTCATAATGGAACGCGAGAAGCTACTTGGGGGTAGCGGAAGTTGCTTGGAAAAAATCCTGTCAGTCAGCTAGCAATCACGTCGCAGAAATGTACACGGCTCCGAACGCCAAGTAAAAATTCATTTTCACTAATTTTTATAACGTAGAAACAACACGTTCCATGAAAAATAAATTAAGTGATCAGTGTTAGTAGGTGTGCAGTGAAGTGAATATTCGGTACATTAACCCGGACGCACTTGACGTTGCGACCCTTAACTTTGGATGGTGTCGTGTACCTGAGATCAGCTGTGCACTCGGCGCGTCTGTCGGTGACCAGGATCGGTTCAGTGACCTAGTGACACAGGTTTTCAAGCTGCAGATCAATTTTCGAAAGGGTGAGTTTTAGTTACATTATTGGCGACTATTATTTCTTAAATTTAACACAGGCTATGGCTTATTTCCGGCGATAATTCTAAAAATTTCCATACCTAAATATTTCTTAGGGGTTTTTAAACAAACTTATTCGTTAAAAGCAACACTGTTGGCCGTTATTGAATTATGGATTTTAATCACAATAACGAACTATGATCACTTTTCGTTCATTTCCTGTTACATTACCTTGTCGTGGCTACGTTATTAACACAAGGAAATTTACGTATTCCTTATCCTTCCACTTTAAATAATTATTATTTTCGATTCTTCTAAAGAAAACCTTTGTATTCGTCTTTTTACGTTAGACATGATTTGCATCCATTTCTCCTTTATTCATTATTCACTTTAAATGACAAACAAATCATGACAAAATGTTCGATTTTATTTGTTACGTCTTTTTCATTTGCCATTCTACCCAATTTCCTTCGATGCATGCCGAGTTGCTTGTTCGTAGTCGCAGCGCGGCACGCGGCCACGCTAGCACGGGAACTCGGCCGCCAGACTCGGGCTCTGATTGGTCGCTGCTCTTTGTTAATATCTCGTTAACGAAACCTCGGAGAACATTTTCGCAAAGGAAAAAGTTGTTTGCAATTACCCCCCGAGTCACCCCCTTCAAGGAACCGCAGCATTTTTGGAACACCCTGTATATTGGCCGGAAAGCTTCGTGAGGGGAATTCTCCCACCACACCGCTTGCCTGCTCGGTGCTCCTTTTCTCAACGCTCTCACTCTATTTCGGGCTATGCCTGCTCGTCGCGCGGTGGGATTCGGCGCCCGTGAGGTACGCACACATGCATCGAACCATCCCCACCACTTTAACTACATAGCGGGACACGATTCCTCGCGGTCGTTTCTCGCTTCTTTCTTGCCGAAGGCGAGAGCGAGATGGTACGGGAGCGAGTCAGAATTCCTCGCGAATAAATACTTCATAGAGAATTCATCCGACGGTCACAAATAATTTTTCTATTTGTAGCGTCACGGACGAATCAGTTTGTTCGACGGGAATTCATCCGACGGCCACAAATAATTTTTTATTTCAACGCCTTATATCCAGAGCTGCAAATAATTTTCTCGTATTTATTTGTATATTTATTCGAGAACTATTTCAAGCTCAGGATAAAAGGCGTTCAAATAGACAAATTATTTGTGGCCGTCGGATGAATTCCCATCGAACAAACTGATTCATCCGTGGCGTTGCAAATTGAAAAATGATTTGTGGCCGTCGGATGATTTCCCGTTAAATAAATTGATTCATTCGTGGCGCTACAAATAGAAAAATTATTTGTGGCCGTCGGATGAATTCCCGTCGAACATACTGATTCATCCGTGGAGCTACAAATAAATATTGACTCGGGTTATTTTTATTCGAGACAGATAAAGATAAAGTCTCTTTTATTTGATACGTTATTTCCATAATTTTTTATTTAAATAATGTCCATCCTTGACGGGCAGTATAGAAGCGAAACAGTGCGTGCTGAGGTGAGAATCAATGTATTGATACGAATAGAGTGTGTAGAAAATATACGAGAAAGTAAAAGTATAAACGTGAAAAGACACTGAAGAGCATGAGCAACGGTACGAAGAAAATGAAAAGGCGTGTTATAATGCCAGATATGTCAGAATAAGAGTGGGTTAGACCCGAAAAAAATCAGGAGTTTTATTGGTGAGTTGATTGATTCTTTCTCTATTGCGTTCCGCATTAAAGCATACTGGTTTCGCGCTGGGATACACTCTTGATTGGTAGTAAACCGGCAGGAAATGTGCTACGACCAATCGCGTGTGTCAGATCCGTGGCAGCTGCGCAGATCAGTCGCAAATTGGTAGGGGCGTCGGTGTGCTCTTATGTGGAACGCAGTGTCGATAGCATCATCTCGTATTGGCTGACGCATAGCTTCGTAACGCACCAACTACTACGCTAAGAATAAACAACAACCACACGGCTTCGTTCAGGCGGAGCCGAGCAGCGTTCCCGCTACCCCATCATACCCTTCGGGGGCCACGCAACTGCAACTGACGAATCCACGATCGTCAAGTGGTAGTGACTGATTTCTCCTCCAGCGCTGCTCGCGAAGAGGAGCTCACCGGCCAATATATTTGGCCCCGACCTTAGTTTCGTGTATAATAAGAAGACCTTTATTTACGCATAAGTCAGGTAAAAATTAAAATATTGAAAAATTGTTTTCTTTTTCTTCAAGGACTTGATTTCCTCGTCCATAGCTCGCTTTCACTCAACTGTCCTTGTGGTCCATGGACTGCTTCCTCGTAGTTTTGAAGTGCATCGACCTCCGTTAAAAGGACAGTATCAAGGTCAAGCCCCTCTCGGTACTTATTTGGCCTTTTTACTTTACCCCTGTCCCGAAGGACTCTTCCTCTTTGGAATATCGTTTTTGGTTTGTTGGGTTGCTGTTCCTGTTGTGCACCTTCTGTATTTTCCTCTGCCGACTCCCAATCCTGGTTTTCAGAGAATTCCTCTTCGACTGTTAGTCCAGTGAAATTAGGATCTGTCTTCGGAATAATTCCCACCAAGCTAAATTTTGGTATGAACCTTTATTTGGTCGTTTTAAACAATATGTAAAAAGTCCCCATCGATCTGACTGCTGCTAAAGATTTTACAGGGGGATGAAAGAAAAAAAAACTGTTTTTCACGAATATCTCGTTATCTAGCAGTTTTGCGACAAAAATAGTTATTATACAATTTCTAGCCTAGGAAATTCTCTACCAATAAGGTCCTATGAGTTTTTTTCGTAGGAGTAACCATTTTCGTGTATGCCGGGTTACCAAGTTTCAACCCCCATACATTTGACAAGGGTAGATCCCGAACACTGAAATTCATAAAATTATGAAACTGTAAATATGTAGGGGAAGTCCTCCTGAGTACAACGCAATTTCGTTTGCTGCCCAAATTCACTCCATAAGGGTGCAATTGACCCCTGAAATTTTTTTTTATAGTTTATGTACTTTGTATAGTTTGTTTCTTCGCTCAAACTAGAGTTCGTAGGGAGTTCGATTATGAAGATGTTGTATTTACGTTTTCAGCCTACACCGTCATCAGCATTTTTTTGGTATGCAGCATAGTCATCATGGCCTCAACAACGATTTTCCTTTTCTGCCACACCGTTTTGCTCAGCAGTCAGATTCAGAAATTCCAAACCGTTACCAGTGTGCAGTGTTCCCATATCTTTCTGCAAATAATTATTTGTCATTGCCAGGAAGTTCCTGATGTTCTCTGGAGTCTCATTTTTTTACGTCTGGATGTAGACGGTTTTCAATGCGAATAATCGTCTTCGAACAGTAGGACATAGCGTGAACCATTTAGTGACTCTTCATGAAACGGTCCACATAAGTCTGCATTATTCGAGTGTAAATATAGTTGTATCGACGTTGCGTAGGTCATGTGGTTTATGGACACACGAGTACAGCTACATTGCAGGAAAATGGACCTTGTAAGGAATGAAGATCGAAAGAGCGCTAGTTTTGGGATAAGTGATATCTACCGTGGGTAGAAAAGGATCATGTAAGGTACCAGACAATACAGGTATTCATATGAAAAAAGGTTGCATTTATCGATAAAGTATATAGACATGTGCACATTATTGTGGTACGTGGCGAGCATCGCGTATATCGAATCCAAGCCTTACGCTAATAGTTCACAATCTAACAAAAAATGTGGTTCGAACTATTCGCTTTCTGAAATAAGTTTTTCATAGTCCGCGGTCGATATCGTAGCAGTACGTATAATGTTGACAAAGGACGCGTATTTCTTGTTTACGGAGTACAGAATTTCCGAAAACCACGAGAACATATAATCGATGCAGCGATCGTATTTGAACTTTTGGAATATCGTAGCTGCAGTCATGTATATGATGGAACTACCATTCGATATTTTGGCAACTCGTTGACTGTTTATTCCCGTGAAGTCGATGCGTAAATGATCAACGGTGATACGGTCTTGATGTAATGGCATTGTGTCGTTACGGAAACATGAAGTATTTCAGGTTCTTATTGCAGCAGAAGCTTCCACGTAGACATGGGTATATACAGTTCGTTGCATTTATTGTCGCCTACCGCGATTCTGACGCAACACGAATCCCGTGCGAAACGAATTCCATTTACGAGACGCTTGCAGGTGGTCAAGATCAATGGGTAATCATGTCCCATGATTCGTATGTTGGATTTCTTCGATGCTGATGCAGATTTATTGCTGTAAGAAACACACGCACAAAGTTGATGATTCAGACGGTTTCGTGTAAATCGAAAAGTATGCAAATGTTCCGTCTTACGGGACACAAGCGGCCTCAGAGCGAGGCGAAAATTCAATATCTTTTACGGTGGACAATTGCTTGTTCTCAAAGCGTTCGTTGGGAACCATTTGTCTGCCTGATGACCAAAAGGCAATCGACATCATGCCGTTTTTGGGGGGAATTTCGACTGTCTTCGTTCTGAGATAATTTGTTTGAATTGCTCTGTCAGCGGGTGGTATACGGTAACCTCGGATCGGCACATACCGTCATCCACCGCTGACTCGCCGAACAATACGGTCATAAACCGTAACCCTGGCGAGACGCTCCGATTGAGCAACCTGGCTAGACTTGCTAGCCAGATGTCAGGTTTTTCCTTCGCTATATCACCAAGGAGAGGATTCCTCCTCCACCAACGAAATCGCGGAAAGAAGGTTCCTCCTCTTCAGGGAAAGCTAGCCAATCAGCAATTTGGCACCTCTCGAAATTCTAATGTCTTGTCTAGCTTCGACGTCAAAAAGGTGGACAGGGCAGATCTGAATCGTCTCTCGAGTGAACTCAATCGTCTCGCGAGTGAACTCATTTGATCTCTCGGTAAAACTCGATTGGCACTCTCCTGATACAGTCAACGATTAAACCGCAGCATTTGGTCTAATCAAGCGTTCGTGATTAAAACTCGCAGTCAAAAATAGTTTTCTTGCTTAAGTCGTCGTACGGACTAGAGCACTTTGTCTTGTCAAGCATTCGTGACTAACAATAAGACAATAAGAACAAATACATTCACTGTTCTTGTCTGGTCATCGTACGGACCAGCATGATTCATTTTCTGTCGCGTTAATTATAAACAATCACTCAAAATTAATTTGGCGAGTGATAAAGCCACCGACACCATGTACCATGGAGTTGATAGGGCTTTACAACCCCAGGAGAAAGGACAAACTCTTTCGCGCGTGTGTCGGTAGCTTACACAAATGAGGTCTATGTACCTCATATTCTGTTGTTTTTGGTGCTGGTTAGGAAAATCCGTATCGTTGCAGTGATTGGTGCGATTCCCGAACATGTACGAATTGTCGTTGAAATGTCGGTTATACATTTTGAATACACAGTGCGGCTGTGTCTACTAAACGGATGCGGATACTAACTGTGCGGGCATGAAGGTACGCGATTGAATGACGCGAAATGATTCCACTGCTGCATACTGAAGAGCAATGTGAGAGTGGCTATTATCGTGTAACAAATGCTTGATCCTCGTCAACGAGCATCTGAACACCCAACGATTATCGGAATCAGTATATCGACGTTTGACATTACTCAAGACTAGTAGCGAAATAGCGCGAACGCACGTCCGAAACATAATAGCGCGTATACTCGAGGAATTGGATAGTTCTCCAAATCTTCCTTCTTCGTTACGGCTAACATCGTAACAAGACGTACGTACATATTTCAGTCCATATTTAGAATACATATATATTGTAATGATATGGGGTTTAAATATTGCTGCGCCGTGGTGTTTCCTCGTTTGCCACTCTGGTGCAAAGGATATCTAGTAGACAAACGAAAACACAATACAATTGCATTTGGCCCTACAGAGCATTAATTATAAGTTTATGTAATGTTAGAACTACCCTATCTCATACAACCGGTCGTAATGGCGTTCGGCTAAAGACAGATCATCGATATCGTTGAAGGAGACCGAACGTCTTCTCTCTTCAATTGCAAGTACTAGCAGGCCATGAATGGGCCTATACCGTGCACGCAACAATATATTTCTTTCCTTGGTTAGGAGTCGAGTACAAATTCATTGACCTTACCGATTTTGATGTTACAACTAATATCAAGAAACATTTTGTTCGAAACATAATTTGTACTTACTTCCATAAATGTTCGATTTTAAATATTATATATTTATCTACAACCGGAAAAGAAACATTTGTACAGTTTTAGTTGTATGTAGATACACGGAAAATGTTATTATGGTACTATGCGGGAATAAATTTATTTAATTAAATTCTTTATATTTAGTGGGATTTTTATTAGGGACTTTAACTATCATTCTTTTGTATTCCTACAATTCTTTTATATTCCAAATATCTCCCTTTAAACTGTATAATTACTTTGAACCTCCCTGGCATTCAATTGATTAACCTGGTAGGAAACTTAACAATTTTGTATTACCCGTCTAAATACATACTTTTCTGATTTTTTTCTTCCATAAAATATGGTAAGATCGGATCTTTCAAGTCGGTCTTACAATAGAGGTTACCTTTACCCAACCATTTCATCGACAATCATTTTACCCAACCATTTCATCGACAATCATTTTACCCAACCATTTCATCGACAATCATTTTACCGATAATCATTTCATCGACAGACATTTCACCGACAATGTTTACGTTTTGATCCCAATGCCTGATTTTATATTACCCGCTCTTTGCTTCGGGCCTAAGAGATATTAAGGACTCCATGAAAACACATTTCACCCTTTCTCACCACCCAGCGGTACGCTTCGCGGCTGGTACACTCTAAGGCCCGGTGCAGACGAGCGGTTTGCGGCAGTTTGCCGCCGCGTTTCGGCAGAACATAGATTTATATGAAACAATTCACACGGGACGCAAACTTGAGCGGCTACCAGGCGACAAGTTTGCGTTCGTTTTGACGAACGCACTAACTGCTTCACCGCGAATAAACGCTGCCGCGATGCGGCGAAGCAGTACATTGTATTATATACAAGCAATTCTCACGAGCGTTTTGCGTTTAATTAAGGGGGCCGTCTCATTTTTGTTATGGTCCGAATCGATCGAAGCGTCCCCAGTAAACAAACGGACCCTAATGAAACTACTGCGGTCGATAAAAAGAACTTGTATAGAGATGACATCTCCAGGTACTCTGGGTAGATACATTTTTGACAATTTTTGATGCATAGTTGCCACATGTTCTGTTCTCTCTGTCTCTGCCGCGCTGTTGCCACAGAGTTCTCTCTTTTTATCGAGAAGTCTTGAAGGAATACGGCACGAGAGCTGCGTCCTAGCGTCAGAGCCTCGCTGAACGTAACAGTAATGAAAGATAGAAAGGTCCGGGAGTGTAAGAAGGAAAGACACCATACCTGACAATTTTAACTATCATTATTAACGATATTACACATAAAATTTATTTGCAGAAATGAAAGCCCCTTTCGTTCAAAGTTGTCCGATTTAATTTATTTTCTGTCAATTTAATTGGCAGAATCACTTTCATATTGATACGATGAAAAATAAAGAAATTCTGTTTCTGCATAATCGATGATACATCGCCGAGAAACTGCAGGCGACAGGTTCAGGCAGGTTAGACGTGTAAACGATACAATGTCGCTCGGCTCGGGCTTCGGAGGACCTCAAGAATGAAGGCCTTCAATTAAAAAAATTATTTGTAGCCGACGGATGGATTCCAGTGGAATAAACTGATTCATCCGTGGCGTTTCAAATAAAAATAACTCTGGGTTATTTTTACTCAACGACAAATATAGATAAAGTCTCTTTAATTTGATAGTTTATTTCAATAATTTATAATGTCCATCTCTGGATGAAACAATATTAATTTGCGTATCAATATCCCTTCTAAACTTCGCAATTCTTATTATCATCTCTCATTTTGTGCAATATTTATATTTACTTCTGAAAAAATATAATGATATGATTGTTTAATGATTGTTTATTTTGTTTGTTTAAATAGAATGTAAAACTTTCACATTTTCTATCGTATCGGCATGAACGTTTCAGTAACATACTACTGAAATTTTCCAAATTAAAATGAATTTAAACACGGTATAAATCGGATTATTTTTAAACGATTTTATTCAGCTTCGATCCTCTGTTTGTTTGTATGTTTGATGTATGCATGGTTCAAATCTGGTAACCAAATTTAACCAACTTCCAACTATCCAATTGTCTTGAAACTTTGCAGGTGCGCGTAGTTTGGATGACAATACAATATTTAAAAAAAAAATTGACCCCTAGGAGGTGAAAAAATTATCCATCATCAATAAATGTAAACCATTACCACAAATCCAAACGACTTGAAATCAACTACTCACGTTCTTTACGAAAACGACAAAAAGCCGCTGCGTTGGATCGCTATTCCCGTAGTAAATACACAATTTATATCGAGAAATGATTCGTTACGTTCGAATTGGAAAAAAATTGTGGTACACAAAAAAAATTATTTTTTAGTCTTTAGTGCATTTTAATTTAGTTTTTAGTGCATTTTTAATAAAATCGTTTAACATAGTATTTGTTTTTTATATATATTTTTATACATAATCCACCGCAAGCAAAACCGGATAAACATAAAGTATCTTTTATTTAAGTTTATCCAGTATTATCTTTGCCCATCTCTGAATCTCCAGCCGCTTCGCCGTGATTCATTCAAGCCTTCCTGACGGCAAAATAGTGATAGGGGAAATGCGGCAACAGCGCGATACGACTTTCAATACGTATTGGCAACTATGTCTTTCCTACATTTATCGGCTAGCTTGGACTTCCACCGGTTCTGATGGTACATGGCGCGAATATACCATCAGCGCTGGTGACGGAGAATCCTTGAAGCCTCATTCTGTCATTTCTCCAGTCTGTCTCAGTAAACGATTCATAAATTCATTATTATTTCAACGTACGGTACTTATTAGCGTTCAAACGCACCAGACCCGTCTGCACGGATGTCTACTGGAGGCAACTATACCCGCAAAAACTTCCTTCTTGTCGATTCCAGGACGAAAGTTGTAATTTACGATTTGTTTACTACATCTCGGATACGTATACGCTGGTGCTACGTGGCTCGAATGTACCACTGGCGCCGGTGGCGGAGAAATCTTGAATCTCATTCTGTCACTTTTCGATTCATAAATTCATTATTATTTCAACGTACGGGGCTTATTAGCGTTCATACGCACCAGACCCATCTGCACGGATGTCTACTGGAGGCAACTATACCCGCAAAAACTTCCTTCTTGTCGATTCCAGGACGAAAGTTGTAATTTACGATTTGTTTACTACACGCGTATATGTACACGCTTAACTTAGCTTGTGTGAACGTACGCACACACCTCAACGCCCAGTGAGACGGCCCCCTTGCAAAACTGTTCATGTGAACTGCTAGAAACATTTCACGCGCGTCTCGCAGCGGCAAACTGCCGCAAACCGCTCGTCTGCACCGGGCCTAAGTCGTATATCTCCCACAATTTTAATCGGATCGAGTTGAAACTTACAGAAAACATTTTCAGGATGATATACCTACTTTGAGAAAATGATAAAATCGAAATATCGATTTTTCTGACTTTGCTGAGGGTAGCTAACCCCTTAAATAGGCCGCGTTGCCTTCAAATACTGTTTAATGAGTTTCGACTATTACCATATTTGAAAAAGAGTTCTAAATCTGGTCAAATCATAATAATAAAAATCTTGTAAATTCATAAACAATTGTGTTTGTTTTTATACGGTTCCATATTAACAAGTCATACGTAGGTATTCATGTATTGAAGATCGAAATTGTAAAACAGAGACTGATTGGGAAAAAATTGTTTAAATCCGTGAATAGTATCTACGAATATCTACATGAAAAAAATAAGGACGATCCATATAGAATATCGGTGCCCACTGGACGGTACCATCGGCGTCGATTACGCGTAGCGACGGTCCTGACGAGTCGCGCCAGGCGAGCAATGGCCGCCAGGCGGCAAAACACAAGTTAGCAACCATTTCGACATTTTTCCTGCATGGTTTCTTCTTCAGAAATATCTACAGAATCCGATACTGTGTAGCGTTTCGGACTAGGTAAACAATTTTTCATGAAAATGCAAAAATATTGCGTGGAAACCATGCATATCGACACTTTTTCAAATTTTGATGACCATTTACAACCATTCAAGACATTCCAATTTAATAACTATATAACTGATATATTCAGGCAACTCTTCTCTATCTTTTTAGACAAAGTTCAACTTTCTAGCGTTCTTAGTTTTCACGTAATACCTCACTTTTGCCCAAAATCGTGTGTTTTTACAAAAAGCTCATGTTTTTTAAAAACTGAGGGTGATAGAGCAATTCTGCTTAAGAATTCGTGTTCAAGGCGAAAAACCCTACAAGAATCGTCCAGCGGATATTGCGGACCAAAAACCCTGTTGGACAGTGTTATTTATGTAGCATCGTAAGAACAAGATATTGAGTGTCTATAATGTTTCTTAGGCGCTAGGAATTTCCTCAAATACGTATTTTTTTCTAGGAATCGTCGAGAATTCTCCTATAATTTTCAACATACAGATAGCTGTGTGTATAGTACACATATATGCATATCTTAGGAAACCCAGCATATACTCAGATCATCGGTACCTATCGCTAACTGGGCTCTTGGCATTTATTATTGACAACAGTCGGCGATGTTCATCTGTATAATATATCGCTGGTGCGATTCTGTTATTTTCAAGTTACAGTATTGTCTCGTTGAAGGCTCGGCTTGGTGTACACGTTGTAGACTTTTCGCTATCCCCACCACTTCTGTCTCACTCTTGCTCGGCGAAGGCGAAAACGAGATGGAACGAGAGCGAGTGAGAGACACTAAAAGCGAGCGAGGACGGTACGAGACAGACGACGCGTTGATATTTTGTCTCGCTCTGTCTTTCAGACACCTGACACTCCGTCCTTTGCGTGCGCGACGGGCGTACGCGATGAGCGCGAGCATTTACCATGCGCCTGAAAACCGCTTGTGCAAAATCTTGACGCAGGCCCGGCTCAAGTCTTTTTTGCGCCCTAGGCGAACTTGTCAAATTGCGTCCTTTATTATAATACATTTATTTGAGATTATTTATGAGTTTACTCTGAAAAATTAGGCAACTGCCTAGGGCGTAAGGTTGACAAGGGGCGCAAAATGGTCTTCTCATTGTTGGCATTCTTGAAAATAAACTTTTAAATGAAATACTACAAATTGTACGGCAAATGTTTTAAACTACGAATAAAAATTCGGAGTAAGGTCATCAATAATCTCAAATAAATGTATTGTAATAATAGGCGCAATTGGACAAGTTCGCCTGGGGCGCCAAAAAGGCTCGTGCCCTGCCTGGCCATCTGAGCGTGGCGCGCATGCGCCGAGCAGTCACGATTCCATCTGAACGCTCGCGCCCATCGCGCACACTCGCCGTACACATAAAGTGTTCCATCTCGCGCCTCCTTTCGGCCAGAAAGAAGCGAAAAACGATCGCTCGGAATTAGAGCTCTGTTTACGATACAGGCTCATTGCCGGTCCCGACCAGCGAGCCCTCAACGAGCAAAATACTATAGCTCGCTTGTCGATGTCCATGTTGTCGGTTCACTTGTAACCAGTGAGTGCATTTCTACGACGATTTCAAAAGATTTTTGAAATGGACAAACGAAAAAGATGGGTGTGGCTGTACCCAACTCGTGTTGGGGAAAAAGGTATCTGCAATATGTGCAATGAAGGAGAAAACAATGAATTTTCATGTGCTGGGAGAACAACAGGTTCAATGAGTAGACATTTACAAGGAATACATCATCTGAAGCCCCCAAATTATCAGGTACAAAATTCGTTACCCAGTACTAGCAGTGAATGTCATAATATAGAAGGTGACATGACAACAAGTATAGTAAAAAATAATGAAAATATGGATCCCGGAACTTCATATCCAAAAAAACGTCGAAGGCAATTGCAATTTCCTTCTTGTGACACAGCGACTGCGAGCTACCGTTTATGTGATCGTACAAGAACCGAGGAGATATATGAACCACTTGCTAAGTTAATAGTAAATAATCAATCAATTACCACTTTCCTTTTGTTCAAGACATGGTTTTTAAAATTTCATGCAGGTTCTCGAACCAAATTATAAAATTTGTAAGGAAGAAGCTATTAAAAAGAGATTAACTGTTTTGAAGACCACTGTTAAAGGAAAACTTACGGAGAAACCTGAAAGCTGCTAAAAGCATAGCATGTACAACAGATTGCTGGTCTTCTTTAACCCAGGATACGTACATTACAGTAACTGTACATTTTATCGATAGTCAATGGTGTATACAGATATACACTCTAACCACGCATGCAAGGGAAGAACGTCGTACTGCCGAAAATCTCGGCAATGAATTAAAAAATACGCTGGCCGATTGGTAAATAACTGACGAAGTAGTTGCTATGGTTACAGATAATAATGCCCGAAATATGACAAATGTCATCTCCTTAATAGGCGTAAAATGTGCAGCTTTTAAAAATAAAAAAAATTCATAAAGATATGCAGTGCCTATTAAATAAGCATACAAAATAATAAAAACCATAAGTACTAAAGCATAAAGAAGAATAAGAAGCATAAGAAAGAATAAAAGGCATAAGCATTGCTTGCATTTTACATACTACATGCACTTTACTATATATAGTACTTTATTATGTCCCCTCGGGGTTTACAATCCAAAAATTACATCTTCCCTTATATCTAAACCTTATACACTACCCGCTCTTACAACTAGACATGCACTTTACTAGAGAAGTAAATATTGTTGCATCAAACTTCATGCATAATTCACTTATTCGGACTTGATTGCATTGCATAAATAATAAAAAGATTGAATACAAAATATTTTCATTCCTTGTCTCGAATTATTTCAGGAATATAAATAGTTAATTCTGTGGTCGCAACTCGCAACGCACTTACCAAAGAAATTTCACTCAATGAATTACGTCCATTGGATTTAATTAATTTTATGGTCGATAAACTACTTTCACATATATAAGTCAATGCACACATTCAAACCATTTTAAATCCAAAGCCTCGCAATTTTGGATATTTTTCTGCAGGAAACAATTTGGAAAAGTCTTCCTGTGTTTCTTGCTTCAACACAAACAGGGGATCTTCTTGTAAATCATATAATTCTAATTGAAGATCTGGGTTTTGATCCTTAACTGTTGTGACGTAGCGTCCCAGCCAGGGGGCTACCACTCTCATTTACGATTTTGGAACAGTCAAATTAAAACGTGAAATATCGGCGCACTGTTTCGGTTAATACTAAATAAATAAATAAAAGCTATTTTGCAAGTTATACAAATAAAATTTCCAACGTTTCGGTCGTAATTTCGACCATTTTCAAGGAAAGAATAATTAAAATGAAAACTGCACTGCTTTTAAATCACTAGCACGTGTTAAAACGTGTGAACAACGAGTCGGCTGGAGAATGACTGATCCAAAAATCATGGTTACATGTTTACCTCAGTCATTCTCCAGCCGACTCGTTGTTCACACGTTTTAACACGTGCTAGTGATTTAAAAGCAGTGCAGTTTTCATTTTAATTATTCTTTCCTTGAAAATGGTCGAAATTACGACCGAAACGTTGGAAATTTTATTTGTATAACTTGCAAAATAGCTTTTATTTATTTATTTAGTATTGACCGAAACAGTGCGCCGATATTTCACGTTTTAATTTTTGAAAGATCTACGGTCGAAATCCTAATCCACTTTATCTATAAACAATTTTGGAACAGTGTTTCAACTGCCACGTAGGCAACGCCAATTTTTTCGAACTAAAATTCAATATGGCCGTGATCACGTGTTCATGATGGTTCAGAACTTCAGACACGTTCAGTGTTTTAGTCGAGTAGCAAGTAATTTAGTAATTTACCGTGTGTGAACACTAAAATTTAGTTTAGTTTAATAAAACAATGGTAAATTACTAAATTACTCGCTACTCGAATAAATTACTGGACGTCTGTTCCAGCCTTTACTGTGTACGCCATTGATATGCATTGCATGGCATTTGTGAATTGTTGATTGATGCGAGCTAGTACCGTACGAAACCCAAACAGTCCTATCGAAAAATAAGTTTTATAAAATCAGTTTGACAGTAACAGGTATGTATATAGTTGAATGTATATTTTTAATGTATTATATGTAGAATATTTTTTTAAATTATAATGTTTTTTATAGAGCTATGTCACGACATATGTCACTTCATATGCTGCATTAAAAATATATATTCAACTATATACATACCTGTTACTGTCAAACAGATTTTATAAAACTTATTTTTCGATAGGATTGTTGATAGGATTGATGTGTCTGTTCCAGCCTTTACAGATGAATCATGAACACGTGATCACGGCCATATTGAATTTTAGTTCGAAAAAATTGGCGTTGCCTAAGTGGCAGTTGAAACACTGTTCCAAAATCGTAAATGAGAGTGGTAGCCTCCTGGTCCCAGCGCGAGCGAGACCGCGCCGTGTAATCCAAGGACCGAAGAGGACCGAGCGACAGCACCGCGACATGAGTACGACCGACCTTCAACACGGCCTAGCGCAAGCGAGAAGACAAGCACGCAGGCGACCGCGACCGAATGATCCCGAGCCAGGCCGAGCCGTGCCGATTCCGGCCCGCACAGCGTCAGACCGCCCGTCGATCACTCCCCACCGCGCCGCTAGATCGCGTCGACTTCTCGTGAGTGGAAATTTCCAGGAATCAGGACATAAGCCCCGGCGCGACGGAGGTAAAGACAGTTCGAGGGGGGTTACGGATCCCCACTACCAGCACGCCTGCCTGGAAGCTGCCCGGTGAAAGCGAACTGGAGAATCATCCGAGTAACCTGCCGATCATTTGATCATTTGATCAGCGCCATCCCGTTCCGTTACCGAAACGCCTGGATGTTGCCCGATCTCGCCATACGATATGGTATGGCCCATACCATTCCTTTACCGAGATGCCTGGAAGTTGCCCGGGCTCGTCATACCGTTCCTTTACCGAGACGCCAGGAAGCGGCCCGGTCCCCACTCTGCGGACCGTACGCGACGAATAGACACCTCGAAATATGACCATTGTAAATACTGTACATAATTCAAGACAAGGAAATAAACGATATATATTAGCCATTTTTATAACTCAATGAACTCTGGCATACCGGCTGATTCTACCAGCACAGACCCTCGATTCTCGGAGTGACGTACGTCACACTGTAATAGTTAATAGATTTGTATATAATAGAATATCATTTTTAAAATTTTTAAAATCTGTAAATCTACTATTAAATTCTTTAAGGTGTTTAATATATTTTGCCGACATGGGGAGAACTGTACATTAGAAAATTCGTTCTTAATTTCCTTGCAACGAGGAAAATGTAACAGATCTTCGTTTTCAAAATACGCGCGAACAATTCTAATTTTCAACGGAAGCCATTTATATGTCCGAATCAGTGAGCAATATTTTTTCCCCTACCTTGTAGTTTAGTATTTAAATCATTAAGGTGGCATGTCATAAGTTAGAAATGCCAATCCACACAAAATTCATGGGTTTCTAATTCTGATACAATATCTGTTGTAACACTTGTAATCTCAGATTTGAGAAACATACCTAATTATTTGCAAATTGCAAAAAAACGTTCTAAAGTTTTACCGGCGCTTAGCCAACGAGTTTCCGCGTGCAATGACAAATCTTTATACGTGGCACCTTTATCCTTTGAAAATAATTTTAATTTTCGATGTTTCAACGAGCGGTTACCTCCTCTAACAAGATTAGTAAACCGCGTAACTAATTTCATTTCTGACGAAACTCTTAAAGATTTGGTGCATGATGCTTCTTGGTGTATTATGCAATGAAATATATAACATTTGATGGATTTTGTTCTTAAGAATCCAACTAGTCCTTTATCGTTTTACACATCACACACTAGTCCTTTATTTGTACAATAATTTTCTACTTGCATTACCAAAGTAGTGAATATATCAACTCCTTTTGTGGTGTTGTGTAAAGGAGTTAATGTAAGTTCATTAACTGAAGAATTGGGCTTTACTACCCGAATAAAAATAGCTAATTGTGCAATATCGCTTATATCCGTAGTTTCATCCAAACATATTGAAAAATATGCACACGTTTAAATTAAGGTGCGGAGTTTGTTATTTAAATGTTCCTCTATATCTACTAGACATCGCGATACGATTTGGTGGGATAAAGGAACAGTTTCATATTGTTTAATGGCCATATTATTGTTAAAAGATCTGGCCATTGCAATTGCACATGTTTTTATGAATTCCTCCTCACTGAAACTTTTCCTCGCACGGCCAATTTCTCATGCAAGTTGGTACGAAGCACATATGCTTTGGCTTTGACTTATGCGCGTATCACACTAGCTGCTGCGGCCGTCACTTGCGGTTGCCGCTGCCGCTGTGGCCGGCGTCCGACCAATCACACACAGGCGGCGGTTTTGCAGCCAGCAGAAGACAAAGACGCTCAATTTGTCTACTAGGCGTTTTATTTACATTCGCGATGAACATGCAAAAGAGACTGCTTGTATCGTATTGTGAAGAGAATGCGCGGAAAACAAAAATTGGCAGCTGCTTTTTGACGTGAATACATCTTTATATTTGCTTCAATACAGGGGGGAATTCCAGAAAACCCGATGATAACAAAATCGGGGGATACGGTTTGGCACTGCAGCTCCGAATCTATGGTATATATCCGAAATCCAATTGCACCACTCGAAAGCCAAAGAATCAAAGAATTTGTTGTGTTAAGTGAGGATTGTAACGCATCGCGCGCGGCGGAGGGGGGACGCCGCTATTTTTGTTCATGTTTTCGTTGCGTCTGGAAACTTCCGTGCTGTATAACTTCTGACTTGGCGAAGCTACAGCTCGTTTTTGTTGCAATCGACAGCTAGTGTCGAGATCTATCGATTCCCGATATAAAAGATTAGCGACGAGTAGTTACTCTGAAGGTATATGTAGGAAACTGGTTTCCTAAAGTTAAATAATATTTGATAATGTTTGATGATGTTTAATAATGTTTAATAATGTTTAATAATGTCTAGTGATGTTTAGTAAAATATGTACATCTCCCACATAATATTCTCCACACGCACACACTCAACGTCTACGGCACCATAACGTTATACAAACGTCTACGGCACAACAACTCTATATATCTTCTCTCTATAACCCACGCCATGTACGTTTTTCCAGTCTATTCAACATATTGTTCTAAGATTGTCGCCAATGCCTCGATACGCGCTCAGTACTTGTATAGATTTAACCTTTACAAGAAATCTGGATGTATCGTCTATGCCATTTATATCTTATTTTTCATACCATAGGCCTATAATCAATAAAATTATAAAGGAGTAATTATTTGTTTGTGTGATTTGCTTCCTAATCATGGCGACAGGAAAACATTCTCTTGTGGGACATTGTACACGTATTCACGTTACCCGTCCGTACCCCCGGCACAAACGCACCCGATTTTTTCATGATGGTCTTGGCGTTTTATAATTCTCGATGCCCTGAACGTAGTGACTGGGTAAAACATTAGGTAGCACGTAGGAAAAAGCAAGGTGTTCATCACAACCTCTTTATAGAGTTTCAATTACAAGATCCTATGAAGTACCGCAGGTAAGAAAAACAATTAAATCGCATTCTGAATGATAATATGACCACATCATGGCAATTCACTGTTATCGGTGTTTATCTATTTCGGAAATTAGGTGTCTTCGCATGACAACTGCTATGTTTGAGGATGAAGGAATGTTTGACGTTGATGCTGCCTGGACACAAATCTTTTTCAAGAAGAGCAAACTGGTGTACAGACCCCACTTTGGTTTGTACATGTCGACTGCCCCTGCACCGCTGCATTTGGATCTGTTCTCTTCAATTCTTCTCTCATTTTTCATGAAAGTGTCCTTGATAGTTTTGAAACTGGTGGATACATCATCACCTACAGAAGCAAACAAAGACAGTGCATTCAAATGGCAAAGCCCATAAAAGACTGTAAGTTAGGCACAAGAAAGATGAAAGCAAACAATCTCGATTTACTGAGGTGATTTCATAATTAAGGAAAGGATTAAAGAAATTCTCGACTTACTTGAAAATTGAAAGCCAATCCATCTGGCCACCTCTTCCCAAACTCGGCCCTTCAAGTCAGATCTCTTGTAGATTTCTTGTGTAGCGTCCCACAGTATTGGATGTTTCGCAACCTTATGTGCCAGCCTTACCTCCTGGTCAAAACTAAATTTTGCGTTCGGCCGCAAACGTGATTTTGATGCCCCGAGCATTATGACGGATACTGCTGACACTTTTTTTAACCTATCTCGAATATCAAATAAATACCGCGCGAAAACCCTCCGTCCTGATTGGCTGCAGCTGTAGCGGCCGATGCTCGCGGCTCGGAAAATACCCCGTCGGCTATCCTGGCCGCAGCGTCGACAACTTCACTTTGATTGGTCGGACGCCGGCTGCAGCAGCTAGTGTGATACGCGTATTAGGCTTTGTGTCTTATCAACAGGAGTCTGCTCATGTGAATCACCGTTTTCATTCCTGTATACTTTAAGTAACTGCAGTCTTTGTTCTTTCGAATAATTCTTATATTGGGCTTCGTGATATGTAGAATAATATCGCGAAATATTAGAATCTTTTTTAAACAGTATAACAGTTCTACAAACTATACATTTACCATAATCATCGGATTCTCTAACAAACAGAAGATCACTTTCCAAGTCCAATGTAGAAAATCAATATTTACCTGCAGTTACTTTAGGCATTATAATTAAAGTAAAATTAAAAAATATTAAAAAATAATCACACACTGAGCACGTTAGTAAACACACAGACCAAGCACACACTACTAAATTATTACAAAAAGCCTTTAAAAATAATGCTTTAATTAGCAATGGATCTATTAGCTCTATGCGTCTACAGGTAACAGTCACAGCAAATAGTATGACAACCATCCCCGCTGTGTTGAATGCGCAAGTCGCAAAAGAAAAGACGACAATTGTATTCACACGGGATGCGATCGGATTAGTTATTTTGACTCGGCCGCGACTTCCCGTCATGGTGACGGCGAACGGTGCGGGCGGTGGGGACGGCTTTTGCCACTCAAGAGGCAAGTTGGACGGCGCTGACTTAATCATTTACGCTACGATCTTAATATAATATATCTAACATCACTTCTTCCCCACGCGTAGGGAATGGCCTGGCAACTCTGGTCAAAACTGAACTGATATGTCGCATTACTGCCCATAGACGATAGTGCCTATTCCATATTGCACAATAAATTCTAAACCTTTTTCATTCGCACAATACATTGTACAATCGTCCAATATGATCCACAGACGGTCAATATTATTGTTCAATATTCAATATTACACAAGAAATATCAAAACCGTTTTGAGTCTCACAATATATTGTACAATTTTCCAATATGATCCACAGATGGTCAATATTATTGTTCAATATTCAATATTGCACAAGAAATATCAAAACCGTTTTGATTCTCACAATATATTGTACAATCTTTCAATATGATCCACAGACGGTCAATATTATTGTGCAATAATATTAAGCGTCTACAGGCCGCTTAAAAATTAAATGGACAGAACACAAAGTCTCAACATAGACGAGGGGGTCGAGCCAGTCGATCAGGAGGAGGGAAGTCGTAGTGGATGGCTTGTGAGTGGCGGAGTAGTACGCATGCGTCGCGCTTTATTTGGAACGGAATGCTTATATAGGGTGCATTAAAATATGCTTATACGCATAAATACATATTATAATTCCAATAAATGAGAATGATATCGGCGCGTTGGTTCGGTCAGTTAAACGTAATAAAAGCAGTTGTGCAATTTAATTAATTATAAATTCCAACGTTTCGGTCATAATTGTGACCATCTTCTGGGAAAGATTATGACCGAAACGTTGGAATTTATAATTAATTAAATTGCACAACTGCTTTTATTACGTTTAACTGACCGAACCAACGCGCCGATATCATTCTCATTTATTGGAATTATTCTATAAAATACGGTCGAAATTCTAATTATATTATATAAATACATATGCCATACATATATATGTACACTTATATATGTTACTTATATATATGGACTTACATATGAGCCTCAATTGACGTGTAGCATAAGTTTTACCAAGTCTTAAAAAACCAAAATATAATGTTGCCATTACGTATTAAGGCTGCCGTGTCATTTTTGTTATGGTCCGACTCGATCGAAGCGTCCCTTGTAAACAGACGGACCCTAATGAAACTACTGCGGTCGATAAAAAGAACTTGTACATATGTGACATCTGCAAGTACTCTTTGTAGACTAGCTTTTGATGCATAGCTGCCACATCTTCTGTTCTCTCTGTCTCTGCCGCGCTGTTGCCACAGAGTTCTTTCTTTCTATCGAGAAGTCTTGAAGGAATACGGCACGAGAACTGCGTCTAGCGTCAGAGCCTCGCTGAACGTAGCAATAATGAAAGATAGAGGGGTCCGGGTGTGTAAGAAGGAAAGATGGAAAAATACCAAACCTGACACAATTTGAACTATCATTATTAACGATATTACACATAAAATTTGTTTGCAATAAAATAAAGAAATTCTGTTTCTGCATAATCAGTGATATGCATTGAGCTATAAAAATACCTGGAGAGTGAACAAAGCAATGGCGGCCGGTCCGATAAAGAGGGAAGATAACGGGTGAACCTATCTCTGTCTTACAAACAGACTACAGATATTGAGCTATATATAACTCAATGGCTATAGATGTAAAGGCCATGCCATTGAAATTACCCCCGTATAAGGACATGAAATATACTCCAAAAATAATATTCATATAAATAATGATCGCATAATAAAAATAAAGAGTCAAATGTGTTAAAATTACTCATGATTATTATTTTGAGAGTCGTAGTGCATGTTTTATTGTTATTAATCATGACACAATACATATACAAGAATCAAATATGGATTTATTGTAGTTTCTTATGTTATACACTGTAATTTCATATAAATATTGTTAGAATGCAGTACATATTACACACGAATGTATATTGTCCGTTGCCCAATCCTATTTTGAATAGAAACCTGAAACGTAAAAAATATAAGTCATACAAATATTTAATTGTGGGCTTGAAATGGATGAATATAAATGTATTGTAAAAGTATTTTTTATAAATTAATATTATGAAATGTTTTGAAAAATATAAAACACACCCAAAAATGTAACAACATATATTTTTGAACCCATTTTAATTTTCACTTACCTAAGAAAAGTAACATACTCACTTATCTTCCACTCACTTTTACAAAACTTTATACAACACGCTCCAACCATTTCGTTTCTTGCTATCCGTAATACCGAAAAGGCTAACATAAAACATGCTATTGAGCTCAATGAATACAGGGTCATCCATTAAGACTGCAACCCAGGCCCGCCCGACCAGGTAAAATGACAACTACTGCCTCCACCGATACTTCCGCCATCTATGAGCCAATGATGAAAGTGTACGGTTTTTTAGGCGCCAGTAGAGAGCGCAGGGTGATTTTGGCTTTGGCCAGAGAATATTACATTTGACGTAGCAGACGGGTAAGAAAACGGTAGCCATTTTATGAGTGCGACCGCGCCGATCCCGTTATCTACGTATGCAATGGCCCAGCAGCGGTATTAGACCACGCTGACGCGTTAGTGGCCTGATTTGAAGAATTTGGGGCTTTTTTTAGTATAACTTTTGAACTACAAAAGATATCGGAATGCAATTTGCGCCATAAAATGGGGACAAATTATCCCCTTCTAATGGTGGAAAATTTACCAAATTTTACGTTTAGTTAACTTTTCTTTTTTCCATTTTTTAACCATAATTGTTGCGAAAAGCTTTTGCAAACTATCGCAGAAGTATCGGTGCATGGTTGTGTGGAGGCAGTGGTTGTCATTTTACCTGTTCGGGCGGGCCTAGGTTGCAGTCTTAATGGATGACCCTGTATAGCACAGATCACGGCATGATGTCTATAATTTACTACATGATAGTACAGATAGAGAGGGATAATAGGAAGAAGAAGGATAGGTTCACCCGTTATCTTCTATTTCCCTCGGACCGTTGTCGCCTCTACTTCTTCCCACTGCTGTTCACTCTCTAGGTATTTTTATAGCTCAATGGTGATATGTACAGGGTTATCCACTTAAGACTGGCAGCGCTCGCGCGAGTGCAAATGAGAACGGCAACAACGTCACACACATACTTACTACACGGGAGAGCCAGTGGAGAGTTCTCGTCGAGGAAGGCACGTGAATAAAGAAAACACAACGTGGGTGCAAGGAAATGTAACTTTTGTTCTTTGCATCCGCACTTCTTGGAGACGCTTTGTTCGTTCTAGGCTTACCAACTACTTATCCTAAAAATTTGTAACTTAGTGACTTGCGCCTTGAAACTAACTATTCTAACTTAACTTAATTAAAACTAGAGGGCGCATCGAGAGTTACCGATGCTGGTCGCTACAATACGTGGCGCCGCAAGCGCGCCGCTAATAGAAAGACTTATTCAAAGAACGCGGGTCCGCCACGCTAGGGAATTACAATCTATCTAGCCAACCAGCAACGATAACGGCGACACCACGCTGGTGTCGCGAGAGACTTTAGTTTTAAGTTGTCGGCAATCCTTGTATAATAAGCTTTTCCATTGTTCTTATTTCTCGTGGATATAAGAAGGTAAAGAGAATACCACGAAGTCTGTTGTACCTGATTAAAATAAATACTTTATTTTTGGTTACAATTCTCGAGTACATTCTCTCTTTATGGACCAGCCCCGGCAACAGTGCTCAGTAGGTAAGCCGCCACAAATATGTCCATACATCCGCCATCTATGGGTTGTTGCTAAAAGTATGGGTTTATGTAGACGCCAGTAGAGAGCACAAGGCGCTTTTGGCTGTCTGTCCAGATAACTTTACATTTGACGTAACCGACGGGGAAGAAAACGACAGCCTTTTCCCCCAGAAACAGATTGAGAATGTTAGAATGCTTGTTGATCACTGACGGTTTCGTCGTTCAACAAGCATTCTAACATTCTCAACAAGTTTCGCAGGGAAAAGGCTGTCGTTTTCTTCCCCGTCGGTTACGTCAAATGTAAAGTTATCTGGACAGACAGCCCTCGTGCTCTCTACTGGCATATACACGAACCTATATATTTAGCAACAACCCATAGATGGCCGATGTATCGACATATGATTGTAGTAGTAAGTATGCGTGTGACGTTGTTGCCGTTCTGATTTGGACTCACCCGAGCGCCGCCAGTCTTAAGTGGATAACCATGTACATCGCCGAACAACTTCAGGCGGTAGGTTAGACGGGACAGCGATACAATGTTGCTCGAGTCGGGCCACGGGGGACCTCAAGAACGAAGGCCTTCGATAAAAAAAATTATTTGTGGCCGACGGATGAATTCCCATCGAATAAACGGATTCAACCGTGGCGTTTCAAATAAAAATAACTATGGATTATTTTTATTCGACGACAAATAAGGATAAAGTCTCTTTAATTTGATAGGTTAATATCCCTTCTAAAGTTTGCAAATCTTATCTTCTCTCATTCTGTGTAATTCCTCTTCTCCATTGATGGTCTTCCTACAATTTTGCCAGACCGCTCTTATGAAATCGCTCATTTGCTGCAATACCGACATAACTAAAATTTTGCAGTTTTTGAGTTATTAGTAAATAAAAAGCGGGGTAATTATTTAGAAGTTTCCATCCTCACCGATTTTAATGATTTTTGGATATGTTGTCGGGGACACGATTCTGAACAACTTTTTCCAATGCATGTTACCGCCACTCGACCTTTGTTTCCGAGATATTTGCGAAAAACTTCTTTTGACTTAGTCCGACGCAACGCATTACACTTTCCAACATGCCCCGGGTATTAGTATTGGTTGGGGCTAGATTCGTACGGGGACGGGGGATGCGCGCCCGCTCGTGGGCGCGTAAAGCATGATAGCGAACCGATATGAGTCGGGGTGTTGACGGGCATCCGCAAGCTTCTGGTACAAATCTCCAAAGTCACATCATTCACGCTACCCTGACGATAAAATAGTAATAGGAGGAAAGCGGCAACAGCACGATACGACTCTCGATACGTATCGGCAACTATGTCTTTCCTGCATTTATCGGCTAGCGTGGATTTGAACCAATGGTGGTGCTATGTAGCTCGAATATTCCATCAACGCCTCTGACGGAGAAGCCTTGAAGCCTCACTTTGTCATTTTTTCGGGCTGTCCTCAGTACACGATTCATAAATTCATTAATATTTCAACGTACGGTGCTTATTGTTAGTTGTCAAAGCTACGTTATTAATTATCATTCTCAGGTTAGTAATATTACTCCTGAGCAACGAGGGAGTGAGATTATTCCAGGTGGCAATACTTGCCCCTGATGAAACGAAGAAACAACTCCAAATAACACTCAACTTGAACATATTCGATTTCCTAGATCCTAAGTTTATATAATTCTATTCTCCTATTACGTCGACCAAGAGTGTCATTATCCATAAGTTTATTCTTTTCAATCGACTAAAACGTTACTATTAGTTATTTAAGTTACAGTATTCTAAATCGATCGATCAAACGGGCATTCTTTCGTACCGACCAAGAGTCGCAACCCAAGACGATCAACTATATTCTTTTATTTAGTATTATAAAGCGTTACTTTATGTTTGCATGTATAATTTAGAAGTGTTTTCCTGAATAAACATTAATAAGATAAATTCTTGTTGTTGAATTTTAATTCTTTATCGCACGCCACTCGAACCAGTCCTGAATTCCTGTGACACGTGTTACGCCACGCATGAAAACGTTACACCTGGTGATCGGGCTATCTCTCGTTACTAAGAAGCTATTCTCGATACATTGTAGAAGGGATGTGAGCAGAGCCGATATGCGAAGTTAGTCCACTCTGCATCATGATGTAAGGTAAATCTTTACATCATGCTCTGTATCGTGCATCTGGATTAGTTAGAACGATATTTTTGGGCCAAGTGTATCTATGTTTGCATTTATCTTTCATGTAGAATATCGATACGAGTACTTTTTTCGATACCTACTTGGTATCGCAATCGTAGGTATCGATACAAAAATTACTTGGTATCGAAACGAAAGTATCGAGTATATACTCGTATTTACTTATATCGATTCATCCCTAACCACACTTTAAAGAGACTGGTATCCTCCAAATTACCAGTCCATATATTTGATTGCTGTCTTTTAAACTCTTTTAATTTATTTGGTTCTATTTATTTTTCTAAATAGTTTAAAACCTGTTTGTGCTCTGTTATATTTGTATCTATTATTGTTGGTTCTTTATTACAAATTTTACTGTAGCCTACAGCATTAGCATCTAAAGGCAGGGTCCCACTAGTGCAACGGCGCGCCGCGTACGTTTTTTTCGACGCGCAAGGCCGATTTGTTGCAGAAAGGCGTTCCCACTGGTGCAACTGCGCGCCGCGCACGGGTCAGATTTACGAGTTTCTCGAATTTTCGAGCGGTTTGGAGCACTTGAAAGGGTCGACTTTTGCGACGATGCGCGCGTCAAAAGCGATCGTGTGCCCGCTATGCCAGGATTTCTCTACCATGCGCGCACGCGAATGCACTCCGCGCATCGCCGAAAAGACTGAAAAAATGTGTGTTTTTTAACACATATATACTTTTTACTCCTACATCCTACATATCACTTGCATATGTGTATTTATGGTCTATTATTTAGTTTATATGTATATTAAGGCAAGCAATAACATGATAATTACTGTAAATAGCAACAATTATACTGCTGCGATAGGTATACTTGTTTCTAGATATTGCATAATTGCAGTACACTATATATGCAGATATATGACACTGAATTGTAGTTATCCATCTTTATCAGTTTCAAATTATTCTATTTCTCATAAACAATTAAGTTATTGCTTTGAGTCATCCTGTGAGAAAATCGTAGGTGTAAAAAAATCATTTTTCCGTGACTTATGTACCCACTTACTGTCAAAGCGTTGGCAGCTGGTGACCACCACATCAGTGAATTTGTTAATTGTAATTTCGTTTCCCATCGCATTACCAGGGAAATATCTCGACATTTGTGGATGTACGGAAGTCAAATTTTAATAATTTTTTAAGTCATAAAACATTTTTAGTTCCTTCAGCTAAATTAAATGTAGGTAGCTACGTAAAGCAGATGTTTTGGTATACAATAAAGTAACATTTATGACATCCTCTATAAGCCAAGTATTTCGGGACTCTATGTACGCACACCAGGCCATACTTGCCTATCCATTTCAGAAATGCGAATTAATCGGAGGAAATGATACACGTGTATTTCCTGTGCAGGAGTAGAAAGTTGGCGTCTGGGAGGAATGCTGGTCCAATTGGTCATGATATATATACCTAATCTCTTCCCTATGGCCCACCTTTCTTCACACTATCTATACAAATGGTGGTCGTATTTTCACTATTGGTCGCAATGGCAACTACCCTCAATCTCATATCGTGTGAGAAAAAACAAACAGGACGATAGCGAATGACTGAGCGATGTTAAAAGTGATGGTGGAACTGTGGAAGGGAAGCCACGGCAGAAAACTTCCTTTATTTCATTTCAAACACAGTTTCGCAATCGGTGATCGCGACGTAGTAAACCCATTCAAACATCTCAAGTAGTATGAAGTGTGAAGGCGTTGTTTCGGTTACTGACCCAAGCGCCGGCGTTAGGCCGCGTCCAGATCTGAACCGAACAGCGAACAGAACACCACTTGAGACTCCCTAATGCCGCGTTCCTACGTGTGGGACGTATATTTCTAGCGATTTTCGCCACTTTAGACGGAGTCTCGTGGCTCGAGACAGCTAAAGATTGAAGGACAGAGAGTATTTAGAGTAGTGCAGACCAAAGGTTTGCCTGCCATATGACACCGAGGAAACCTCGGGACCTCGGGACGCTCGACCAGAGTTAGGAGCGATGGGGCCTCAGTGATGGAGGAGGGACACCAAGGGGGGGACTGCCCTCGACCAAAGGAAAGTCAGGCTCGCCGAGATGTTCGGGCTGTTCCCAGCCGATGTCGGTAAAGTCCCGAACCATCAAAGGAATTGCTCACTAGCTACTGTCGTCTTTACCATTGAAAGTGTTAAGTAGTTAGAAGGAGCCAGACAAATTGATCATAACCGCTCGAAATTTATTGTATTTGTGAATGTCTCGAAAGCCTTCAAGAAATTGAACTTGGTGGAACAAATGTAGAGAATCGAAATATTGCAACAACTACTTAGAATCGGAATAATTACTCAAATGTTTCCACATTGGAGTATTTCATAATATTCAATTGTACCTATATTATAGAGCAGGCCTGTCCAACTTCTGCTCTTGCCCTCGAAGAGCAGCCGCGGGTAGTTGCGAGCGTAGGCAAGAGCGACAGCAAGAACGCCAGCCGTAAAAGGGTGGGGATAGTGACGTAATGTGAGTGACTACCTAGGCCTGGTCTTTACAGCCCTGTACATTCACAGATTCCCCCACCAAGAAGACCTTTCGCTCAGCAATAGCAACTCGCGGTTGCACGCACGAGCAAAACCCTAGACAGGCCTGTTATAGAGTGTGACTGAAGGTACTGAAAAATACTTAAATAAGTATTGAAGGCAAGTGAAAGAATCTCCAGTAGCCAGAAACAACCTTTCTTCCGCAGAAATGCATTTCCGGAATTCCGTGTTTTCTTTTGAAATGGCATTTCCAATGAAATTTAATATCAATTCAAAGTTACTTGGACACATTCGCGTAAAATTTTTGTAAAGTCCACCAGTAGTTTGAAACCGTAAGTCCGCCAATAACGTGGTACCACTATAAATTTCTTTATTTGAAAATAATCGTCTCTGCCACCACCGTCGTTGCTGTCTCTGTTATTTTTTTTATAAATGTAATACATGCAGATATGCGCAGCGGCTGCTTGATCTGCGGACATGGTGCTCGTGCGAACGGTGAAACTATTCTGAGAGCCCCGTAGACATTTCGAACAGTAGGCGTAAGTACGCTTGGGAAGGTCTGTGGGACACTCTTCGTTTATCACCAATTTGTCTTGCTTCTTCAAAGTACTTGACACCCCCAACGGCAAGGACGACAACAAGTCATGGTGGTGTGAAGGACAGGGATGCACCACTACAGTTGTTTACCCTATCTGGATGAGCCATTCCTTTGGTGGTTCGGGACTTTACCGACATCGGCTGGGAACAGCCCAACATCTCGGCGAGTCTGACTTTCCTTTGGTCGAGGGTCCCGAGGTCCCTTCCTCGGTGTCATATGGCAGGCAAACCTTTGGTCTGCACTACTCTAAACACTCTCTGTTCTTTAATCTTTAACTGTCGCGAGCCACGAAACTTCGTCTAAACTGGCAAAAATCGCTAGAAATATATATAGTTCCACACGTAGGAACGCGGCATTAGGGAGTCTCAAGTGGTGTTCTGTTCGCTGTTCTGTTCAAATCTGGACGCGGCCTTAGCTTTACGTAGATAAAGAAAGCAAGATGTAGAAAAGGAGTCCAGTATTTCCACAGTGGAAATTTCACTGTCTTCGACGTGCGCGCCAAGCATCCGCGTGCGCGCCTGGCAGAGCGTCGGCCCATTTCGTGCTCGCGGTCTCATAAATTAGACCCTTTCAAGTGGACGAAAACATCGTGCGCGGCGCGCCGTTGCACTAGTGGGACCCTGCCTTTAAGGATACAAACCGCATGCTCGAAATCCATTAGTTAATATTTCAGGTACATTTATAGTAGCAAACGTACGTTTTAATGTAATACAAAAATCTTCCTTAAACTAATTTGTTCATTTTGAACACGATAATCAGCAACTGTTTTTTTCCAAGCACATTTCAGCGGTCTAAAGAAAGATACATCCAGAGGTTGTATAATGTGCGTAGAATTAGGATGTAAAGGTGCTGAACAAAATTGACTCGGAGGCAAAGTCAAATGTGATGCATGTCCGTCCACGAAAAGTATTACTGAACGTAATATGTGTTTTTTTTAGCAGCGAATTATTAAATGTATTTGCCACATATTCAAAAAATACTTCACTGGTCATCCATTCGCTTTCTGAGCGACCTAGTGCCCAACCTTCTGGCAATTTTGAATCAATGTAAGATGGAATTCTGTTATATGGCATAAGCACCATAGGTGGTGCTAATTATCCACCTGCAGTTGCAGTAATTAGTACAGATATAGCTTCCTTTTCGTTATTATTTACAATAGCATACACGTTTTTTTAGCCTCTTTCTACTAATACTGATCCTACTTTGGGATTCAATAACAAAGACGTTTCATCAGCATTATATACCCGGTTGGTTAGCTTCAATATTCATGAGATCTTTTCCTTTTAAATAAGTTTCAATCTCGTCGAACCAATTCTGCAATGCATGATCCTTTACAGTTGCACGACTTAATGTCAGATTTTCCACTAATCTGACTGATATTTCTGGGTGGCGACGCAAAAAGCCTTTATACCAGTGTCTGCTTGGTCTATTATTAGGAAATGGGTTTTCTTCTTTAAATCCGTTACAAGTAATTGCACACTGTCCAACAAATTCAGTTTGTTTACAGGGAATCCTCTCCGACTGACTTGAAAAAGCCACTGAACCACACTATTTTCTTCTCCTTCTGTTAAAACAGTGGATGGTCCCGGTTTTCTTCTGAATACTTTTGATATTTTTTGCTACCAAAGTTGATCGTGGAATATTATATTTGTTAGCAGCTCCAAATACTGTCATTCCAGAATTAATTGCACTAAAAGCTGATATCACATCTTGTGTGCTGTAAGAACAGCATTTTGTTTCTCTTTTCCTCTTATCATTTTTGCTTAAGATTTCCAAATAACTAACCTTCAAGCACCTACAATCAGTATATACAATGTACATACAGGTACATAAATATTAAAAATATTAAATAGGTAAGTAAAACAATTAATAAATTACAAAGCCAAGAATTGGGTAATTGTATATAAATCTTACAAACGACACAGGCAATAAATAAATACAGGCGTAGATTAAGGTTACGTGTGGCAGTTACACGTGCACGACATGTTATGTCGTACTGATTACTGACGACAGTAATGTGGACAGAACACAAAAACATTGTCCCCAATGCTGCCACCGCTAATTATTATAAACTATCAATAAAAGTCACTACTTTTACTCGTTTATATTATTAGAACGATTCTTAACTATATTAATAATTCATTTATTGCAGCAAATATGAGATGAACAGTAAAATTACCACTCTTTTTGCACTACACTTTTCTCTTATCCTCTACTTACGTCAGTCGCATTTTTGATACGCTAATGGTAAATTCACCTTTTAATATTAATTTATAAATATAAGTATGCAATGTTTCTCTATTATTATCCAAAACGGAATCCAAATTTAACATTAAAATTGTTTTCTCTTACGATTTTGCACGCATTATTTCACTATTAAGTAAAATAATTAATGTGGCAATAATGACACCAACAGTAATTAGGACATCTACCCTATATGCTTATAATTAGACGTGTCTATGTACAGGGTGATTGGCTCGAAACGCCTGATCCGCCTGGCAACCGTGACGAGGTCAACCCCCCGTGGTGTCTCTCCGAAGTTATGGTTTTCGACCCTTGAAGGGTTTGGAGTACCTATTAAAAAGTGGGAAATTTTCGAATTCCTCATTTCTCATCAGATCTGTGCGAAAGCGACGCCAATGGATTCCTGGCGTTCCGTCGATTAAAATCATACCAAACATCATGCAAATCGGACTACTTTGACACAAGCTATTTGTATTCCTTATCTAAAAGTAGTCCGATTTACACGACATTTGGCATGATTTTCATCGGAAAACCACAAGGAATCCATCGGCGACACTTCCATATCCATACGATAAAGAATAAAGAATTATTTTATTTCCTAATCAGATACAGGGTAATTCTGGAGCTGTGCCCGTCACCCCGTGGCGAGGGCTGCCCTTCGCAGTGCCTCACTCGAATTTTATGGCTTTTTCCGGAAAAAGGTACGAATCTTGGGCCGAACGTAGCGAATTGGGGTCAGCCCGCAGTGGAGGGTGAAATATCCATTACAGCGCATTAAGAAATTCATTTCTTCATCGTGTCGAAAGGGAAGTGACGCCAATGGATTCCTCATGTTTTTCTGATGAAAATCATACTAAATATCATGCAAATCGGACTACTTGGACACAAGCTATTTGTATTCCCTATGTCAAAGTAGTCCGATTTGCATGATGTTTGGTATGATTTTAATCGGGAGAACGCCCGGAATCCATTGGCGTCCCTTCCCCTTCGATACGACGAAGAAAATAATTTCTTAATACGCTGTAATGGATATGTCACCCTCCACTGCGGGGGCCTGACCCCAATTCGCTACGTTCGGCCCAAAATTCAGACCTTTTTCCGGAAAAAGCCATAAAATTCGAGTGAGGCACTGCGAAGGGCAGCCCTCGCCACGGGGTGACGGGTACGGCTTCAGAATTACCCTGTATCTGTTTAGAAAATAAAATAATTCTTTATTCTTTATCGTATGGATATGGAAGTGTCACCGATGGATTCCTTGTGGTTTTCCGATGAAAATCATGCCAAATGTCGTGTAAATCGGACTACTTTTACATAAGGAATACAAATAGCTTGTGTCAAAGTCGTCCGATTTGCATGATGTTTGGTATGATTTTAATCGACGGAACGCCAGGAATCCATTGGCGTCGCTTTCGCACAGATCTGATGAGAAATGAGGAATTCAAAGATTTCTCACTTCTTAATAGGTACTCCAACCCCTTCGAGGGTCGAAAGCCATAACTTCGGAGAGACACCACGGGGGGTTGACCTCGTCACGGTTGCCAGGCGGATCAGGCGTTTCGAGCCAATCACCCTGTACTAATCTGTAGCAAACTCTTTTTCATAATTAGCGGTACAGAGCATACGTACAATGCAACCAATCAAACCCCCCCCCCCCCCCCACCCTCAAATGTATATCACTCCCCACGCCTAAAGTCGCTACTATTCCTCCGTCCCTATATTCCCATGTCCATGGTTTCGTGCCATTCCTCGCTCACATTCGCCCCAAATCTAGTTTTTAACGTTTGAATTCTATACTTTTGCGGACTCCCTACGCACGCTCACAGCGGTTACGCACTCGGTCCGAAAGTAATCTCAGGTACAGACATTGTTTGTCTATTCGACGCTATATTTATTGTTTGGATATTGCTTTTAGTTTTGAAGTTACGAGACGAAACATTATCACCTGTACTGATTCTACTGTACTGATTCTAAAGAATTCACGTCAAAAGAATCAAATTTTTCAGAACGTTTACTAACTGGATCTCTTTATTGTCAAGATATCTTGAGTACCAAACGATTTATGACTAAATCCCCTATATATGTTTTTTTCGTTATTCTCTTATGAATCGATTAAAAGAAAACATATTAAAAACAGTGCAGCACACCCAGAGATATAAGCAAAAGAACGCTCTGGATTACGCTACCCGATGTGTGCCTGTAGGGCAGCGATGCCCCGATGGGCGGTCCGAGGACGGGAGCATCCATAGCGTTTTCTACGAGCCGCGCCGAAGGGGGTGCTCGGAGCCAACGAAGCGGTGGGTATGTAACGGATAGGGAAAACTGTAAGGTCGCGACCAGATATATTGGCCGGTGAGTTTCGTGAGGGGTATTCTCTCCTCCCTGTCTCGTATCGTTGCTCGCTTGCTTTCAGTCCCTCTGACACGCTCTCGTTCCATCTCGTTTAAATTGTTATTCGACTAACCTTCGAATAAAAATTTCGAATACAATGGAGCTATTCGTGACTAACGAATAAATTTTTAGTCGACTAAGTTTTTATTCGATGAACTCAAATAAAAATTTCGAATAAAGTGAAGTTATTCGTGAATAACGAATAAGTTTTTAGTCGACTAAATATTTATTCGAATGATCTCGAATAAAAATTTCGAATAAAATGTCGTTATTCGAGAATAACGAATAAAAATGTAGTCGACTAAAAACTTATTCGTTATTCGTTATTCGGAGGACCTCCGTGGCGACTGAGCGTCACGAATAAGCCGCTTCGGCTCGAGCCCCATGGTTCTCGGCCCGACCGGTGACCGAGGGGTATTATGGGGCAAGGGGAACGCTTGTCGAGTGTAGGGTGATTCGGTCTTGAATGATGTTGGTCTTTTCGACCATAGCGCGCCTGCTAACGTAAGTTATTTGGCACGCCTACTCCCGGGTTAATAGCCGTTTAGTATTGTAGGTAGTGTCATAAACTATGTATGTTGTAAATGGCCATGGCTTTAGGATTAGCAAAGAGTGCCACGAAGGCACCGGGGCGCACAGTGGTACGATTCGGTGAGAACGCGATAGAAAAATACTTACGATCACACCGTGTATCATTATGAAGATGGTCAGTCGCGGGCTGTTTGGGGTCGCAGAATTTGATATCGAAGTTAACTGCTGCATAAAATTAAAAAAAATTACGCACGGAAATTAGGAGGCCAATAATATGTATAAATTCACATTTCAGGTATTGAAAATATTCTCATTTATTCATAAGATGAAATGATGCATTCATTCGATGTTATTGAAATATATAAAAAATGATAAGTAACGAAAGTATAAGAACTTATGTGACGGTCTTAATTATCGTATCCTTGAAACTTATATTATTCGATAGCCTAAAGTATAAGGAACATATGAGGCAGTCAGAGCAACAACGGACTAACCCACATTTTTTTCGAAACTGAGTTAGTAGTAATAATGTATTCCAATAGGCTCTACTAATCATATAAACTAAGTAGGAAAAAAAATTATTTTTCAATGTGGATTAGTCCGTTGTTGCTCTGACTGCCTCATATGTGCAAAAGTTGAACTTGCGCCTCTTTGCGACTTCGGAGTACTATCATAACCAATTACGTTTACAGCAATCACGCGGCTTGCGACGAAGAAGGGAGTACATACTGCAATCCCAAAGTGTGTGTGTGGGTGCATGTGCGGGATGCGTGGCGTAAGCCTGTGACCGAAAGACTTTGACCTGCTAGGGACAGAGAATATCCTGTGAAAAGTACATTTCATTTAGCTGTTTTCAAACTCACTTTCCCTTTCATATTCTGTCAGCATGGTTTCCAGGTACATATACCAGCTTTATGACTTTATTGCTTACGACCGGAATGCAGGCGGCCATCCGAACTCTCACCTCATCGACAACCGTTACCCCGGTTTGACACGGCGCTTCATCTATCGCAATACGTGTATGATGGATACCGATGTTACATTGATCATTATGGGACCGTTTACACGACGATTCTCAAACGAACAATGAAAATCGGTATCCATCATACGCGTATCGCATGCATGTATCGCTGAGTGAAACCGGGCTTACAACCTTAGTGGGTTCTTCACCTTCTCCTCCTACCTTTCGTAAAGGAGCAATCAATTAACTTTAACAAAGCTTTATTCCACCCAGTATACATCCCTTCCACTTTTCCAAAATAACATAAATACGAAAATGGGGTAACAGTTCAATTAGTATTCCATAAGACCGTAAATCAAAGAGATGTAGCCCTCAGTTAGATTTGTCAAATTTTGTAATTATTCACTTATCAAGCCCACTCACTTTGTATACAATCGCAATTTCATATTCGATTTGTTATTTGTACTTGTCATCTGTTTGTTTATATATTTAATGGTGTTTAGTGCATCAGTTTTGTAATATTATACGTTATTACAAGATCTTCAACCTCTATTGGGAAATATCCGGAACGGAATTTATAACCCTGTGAAATATGTTAAAATTGAAGATATATGGTACGGGAATACAGAGTAGCCCCCGGTAGGGGTGGTAGGTACACTCGAAAAGCGTTCCCCTTGTCTCATGATCCCCTCTCGGCCCGACCAGAGGCCGAGGGCCTCGGGACCCCAGACGGACCGTATTCGAGATCACTCGAATAAAAATTGAGTCGACTAATAATTTATTCGTTATTCTCGAATAACTACACTTTATTCGAAATTTTTATTCGAGATCGTTCGACTCCTGTTTCATGAAAAATAGATGTAGGTTCCTTAAAACACATGTTTCAATGTGCAATAAAAGACCAGCATTTATGATATTCTCTAGAAGCCAGGTATTTGGCGACTTCGAGAATGCACATTACTCCATACTTGCCTGCGCATTTGAGAAATACGAATTTGAAAGGAAATTAATGTACAGAGTGAGTCACTAACAACATCCATCGTAAATAACTCGTTATTTATTGATGTGATGAAAAAATCCCCAAATTCATTGATCTGTACACTGAAAATGTGTGAAGAGTAACATTTGCTTTTAATTTTTCTGTGCAAAGTTATGAATTCGTTTTCTTAAACAATTTTATTCAGCTTCGATCCTCTGTTTGTTTATTTTTGTAGGTATGTTTGTTTGTATGGTTCAAATCTGGCAACTCAAATCTAACCCACTTCCAACTATCCAATTGTCTTGAAACTTTGCAGGTGTGCGTAGTTTGGATGACACTACAGTATTTAAAAAAAAAATTAACCCGAGGGGGTGAAAAAATTACCCAGTCATCGATAAATATAACCCATAACCACAAATCCAAACGATTTGAAATCAGCCACTTGCGTTCTTTTACAAAAACAACAAAACGCCGCTGCGTTCGGGACGCTAGTCGCATCACGATTACCGAAAATACACAATTTATCGAGAAATGATCAGTCATGTATGTACGAACAGTAAAACTAAAACTTTGGAGGCGTTCGTAGTATATCACCATCGAAATTGTAGTACTAGAAAATAATTATTTTTTAGTGACTGTAGCACTACAGCATTTAAGCAAACTGTTAAATCGTATACAGTCATAAAAGATATTTGTAAAGAAGTCTGAGCTGTGAAATGTAAATCTACAAACACTAAGAACTAGAAAATAAAAAATATATACAAAAATTGTAATGCTATACCATTTTATTATAAATGCAATAAAAATTAAAATAAAATGCATTAAAAACTATAAAATAATTCTTTTCGTGTAGTACAGTTTTGATTGTGTTAATATCACTTTAAATAAAAATCCCTTGCTTTCGCCGCGGCACAGTCCTGCCTCAGAACGACACCCGCATTGAGCACGATTTAATTTTTTTCGACCGATAGCATGCGGCGAACAGCCCCGAGGCAGCGGCGAACGGCCCGAGGCATGCGGCGAACGGCCCCGAGCAATTCACCGACGTCCAACACTTGCATACGCATTCTGCCTCGGCTTGCCTCATTCGCGTTCGTGCTCAAGTCTGTACGCGGCCTAAGGTGAAGTTCCACCGCGCGTGGCTCGCCGAATCGCGCTCGCCAAGCCGACTCGCCGAACCTTGGCGAGCCGAGCCAGCTCACCGAGCCGCGCGCCGTGGAACTTCACCTTTAGGGCCTAAGGGCACACTCCTAGAGTTTTTCCTATCCGTTGCATGCCCGCCGCTTCATTTACTTGGAGCACCCCCTTCCGCGCGGCTCGGAGAAAACTCTATGGATGCTTGCGTCCTCGGACCGCCCATCAGAGCATCGCTGCTGTAGGGGGAGGAAATGATAGTGTGACCTTTGAGGGTTAATAATTGGTTCATTAGTACAAAGTGATGTCTCTTTATTTCATTTTGAAAACCGTCAGGTGTTTCTGCTCAATCCTGTATTTAATTAAAAATAATTTTATCCATGGTATATCCTGTTTAATCCGGCTTTACCCCACCCCCCTCAATGAAAACGCTTACTACCTTCTTGTGATTTCTATCGAGCAATGAAACTTTTATTTCAGAAGTAATAAATGTGGCAACAAGCCTCATTAACATTTATAGTTCTTATTATTATGAAAAAAGTGTCATTGGTCAAATGCGGGCTAGTAAAGCTGTTTGGAGATATAAATGACACCATTTTGACTAGAAGACTATAAAACTTGTCAATTTTATTTATAGACTTCATTTCATCTTTACTAGTTCGCTATGAAATAAATTTGAAAGTTTCCTATATACTTAGAGGAAATCCTTTTTTATAGAGAAAATTTCAAGCATTTAGAAAAACACGACCATGACGCTTTTGAAGAGGTCAACCTCGAAATTCTTCAGTACTAACAAACTAGGATTGTTATTTCTAGTTTTGTTGTTTGCTTAAGGCAGGATACCACCTTTGACTGCGATTTTTGGAGGCGTTTTTCATGAATTTTTTTGCATACAAAGAATGCGCAGAACAAAATCGGTTTTAGTCATTTATTAATGTAACTTTAATCTGTAATTACACATTTTTTGAAACTGAAAAAGTAAAGAATAATCTCGTGTAGGTGGTGCCAAAATAAATTCCTTTGGAGAAACACCGTTAGACTGCGTGTCAAATTCTGCTCTGTACGTGGCTTGTTACGTATGTGGAATTTTCCCATACGCCGCTCTCAAGCATTTTTCGAGCTCGCGTCTGCGAAGGGAAAGCGCCCTAAAATCCATTTGTTTATCATACACCACTAAGGGGCTCTTGATCTTGACCATCTGGATCGCGACCATGGGAACGGGAGTGACACGACGACGACCCCGAAGGATTTCCTTATATGGAAATTCCTAACGAATCCCCACTCATTTTGGGACTATATAAACCCTTCAGTTTCAACCCTCTTCGGTTCAAAACAGTACAGTCACGCGTAGTGTAACGTCGTGTCACGCTCGTACAGAGTTGGCTAAATTTAGTACGATCGAGCTAAAGTCTCCGTCAGAATCATAGTTAACCTCATAGAATCCGCGAGTTCGGTTCATATTCTATTCGGCACTTTGAAATAGCCACTCGTACGCCCCGCATCGCCAGTGCGTCAACACCGTGCAAATTAGTGGTAATTTATACACTTTTACTACACTATTTAATCGCGACACTTACATTTGTACAATAATTAGTTATTGAATACACGAATGGTGTTCACGTCTAAATCGAGTAGAGTCGTTAAAACCCATCTTTTACCCAGCGATCCTTATAATATTAGTAGCACTCACCCACTGATACAGCTTTACCGCTCGAGTTGTATCAAGCATAAATTAAGAGTTACGAGGCATTACTAACATTTCCCGCGACTCCCTGATCTAGCATCAGGTTCGTTCGCAACCTTTCATCCAAAACAAGGAATCTTTACCAACCCAGTGGCTCCCCGATTTCGCATCGGGTTCGTCCACGTTTAACCCTCCTGCGGCTCCCTGATTTCGCATCAGGTTCGTCCGCGCGTGACTCCATCCCTAGAGGCTCCCTGATTTAGCATCAGGTTCGTCCTCGCTTCCGATAATCCTAGCGGCTCCCCGATTTCGCATCAAGTTCGTCCGCACTCTAACTAACAAACTCATAAACCGTATTCCTTGGGAAATACCCTTCTCGCCGGCCTCTGCGTTGCCGCAGCCCCAGCTCGTAACAGGCTCTTAGAAAAAAACCAAAGAATGTTCCTATTAACAACAATATTTTTTAATGCTGTACATAGGGATTTTACGAAATTTCGATTTTTAAGAACATGGCAGTCATTTTAACAAAAAAGTCAATTTTTTAGGGTAAAAAAGTTTATAAAATTGTGCACCCAAAAAAAACAACGCTACAGCAAAAATCCTACGTACATCATTAGATTATACCACGGGGAAGAATTGTGCAAAGTTCCAACTCAATCCGATGAAAATTGTAAGAGTAATTTGACACGCAGTCTAACGGTGTTCCTCCAAAGGAATTTATTTTGGCGCCACCTACAAGAGAGACTTTTTCAGTTTCAAAAAATGTGTAATTACAGATTAAAGTTACATTAATCTGATTACATTAAGACTAAAACCGATTTTGTTTCTGCGCATTCTTTGTATGCAAAAAAATTCATGAAAAACGCCTCCAAAAATCGCAGTCAAAGGTGGTATCCTGCCTTAATTATTCAATTCATTTTTGGTGGGATTAAGTGTTGAAGTATGTATTTGATGTGTATCTACTAAGCTTTATTTTGATATCTCTGATATTTTTGGAATTATACCTTATTGAATATTCTGCATTTTCATTGTTTATTTTGAACGGAAATTCAGTGGAGTCAGTGTTCTTACTGGATTGGAAAGAGCCAAACCTTACCTTTAACATGCAGGAAAAATTTGCTGCTACTAGCTGGTACTGGAGTAGTTACAGATGCGAGAAGGTGTACAGGACGCGTTTTTTTTACAAAAACTATAATAAGTGTCTTTCACTGTATACTTTTTCCCAATCATTAAAAAAAAGTTATATTATTTTTTCTGTTGTGCATGTTTCTAATGTTATAAAGTTTTTTACAACCAGAGGTGCAACTAACACTAGAGATCAGGAACTAGCAAATAGGTATTCAACGAAGGCGGCTTATAATATTTGTTAAAATGAATTAAAATTAAATTGTTAAACAATTTTGAAAAAAAAAAATTAAGATTTAATAACTGCTAAATTTTATATGATTTCAAATGTTCTCCAAAAATTTATTTACAAATACCGTTAAAGAAACAGGTTTCATTAATTATGCTGTATCAATAAGACCACAAATATAGGTACGTACTAACTGAATGAAATTAAAAAATAAGCGATAAATATGTAATTTCAGTCTGAAAATGTTTTGTGCCCCGTTTCGATCCGAAATGCGCCACTGTGCGTCGTGTCATATAAAGTTCCAGGAATAAAAATTCGTTTATAGACCTCATTTTTGCGAAAATGTGGTAAAGGTGCAAACGTTGGCGGTTTGTGTTTTTGAATAAAATTCAAAACCAGGGAAACGATGACTTCAAGCTCCTCGAATTTTATGTAGATCATATCAAAGTTTAGGTTCATTAAAATCGCAAACATTGGCCGCAATAAATGATCGATTTGGCGTAGAATGCCTCTACTGTATTGTACACCAAACCGATAAATAATTATACGTAGAAAAGGATCGTAATACTTTTATTGAATACCCATGGCACTATATTCAGTAGGCTATGATTAAAGCAATACGAATTAACATTTCAGGTCAGTTGAAGAAAATTCAATTGTCATAAAATCAATTCAGTTTTCGATTTTAATTAGAATCAAAATTTCGAATATTCTTTCCATCGGAAAAAGGACTTCCCTGTTAAGCAGTCTTTTCAAACGAAGAAGAATACACATACAGTTACTCAAAAAATTGAGCGTACAATTTTATTACTTAGACATAACAGTACATTACCTATAGAGATCAATTTTGTGAACAAATCTACTAAATTTATAAGATTCGTATGTTTTAAGGAAGAATGTGTAAAAATCGAAAAAACAATGTAACATAATAGTGCATATGCATGTAAAAATGAAAGAACACCAGTCCTTTGGTGACACAAAATTAAGCGTATACATAGCGACTTGTCTAAATCACATTACTTATTATAGTGCCTCTACGAGCTATAGTGACTTATGTGTGAGGTACCCAGCGAGGTCTTAACCGATGCCCTGCTGGGTATGGACCGCTAAACGTGCCCCCCCTGCTACCTTTTGCAGGACTGTGTTTAGGGAAGACCAGGACAAAACTTGGGCTCTAAAGGGTAAAATAAGTTTTTAATATAAAATAATTTATATTGCTACTGTTGTAATGCATTCCATATACCTTATTGAAATGGATTAGTATTTAATATATGCTGACAATGAGACAATTTTTAATAGTCAGTAGCAAAGCTTAATTGGTGTCTTTTAATAATGATAAACAGTATCTTCAATTTCTGTTTTATTTTATTAAAATCGAAGTTATAACACTTAATCTATAGGGCCCCGGTTTTGTCCTGATCCTCCCTAAACACAGTCCTGTAAGAGGTAGTAGGGGGCCACGTTTAGCGGCCCATACCCAGCAGGATATCGGTTAAAACCCCGCTGATTGTTAGCAACGGGACAGCTCGACGCACGGCTGGTTGCTCGCCGCTACCCCTACAGCACACTTCGTTGCAGGAACGTTGCACAACCGTTGCAGTACATTGCAATGTTGCCGTTTGGTTCCAGGTTACATTGCAATATTACTGCAACATTGTGGAAACATTGCTGTGTAATATTGCAATGGATACATTTGTGCAATGTTGCAGGAATATTGTGCATACATTACTGTGCAATATTGCAATGTCCGGGTTTGTGCAATGTTTCGGGAATATTGCGCACATATTGCCGTGCAATATTGCGCATATGGTGCGTTACAACCCACGTGGAACGTTCCTGCAACGTCGCCCACAAAATGCGGTGCAATGTCGCACTTGTACCGTATGAGCGACGTTTCTGCAACGATCCGGATTGAATACGGACTTACATATTTGCACTCGACAATGCGGAACGTTTTTATTATCTATAATCAATTAAATGGCAATAGTAGGGACATTGACAGTAATTGGTACATGTAACACTTTTTTACAAATACCTTTTGTTGCTGTATATAGTTTACGAATTTGTTTAAACTCTGTAGTGTTAATTAAATAATTGTATTAATTATTTATATCACATATGTCGACAAATAGAATACAGTCTTACATTGTACTTGCAACTGTAAGCTGCGGGCCTGGAAAGCTATCTTCGGGCCTGGAAAGCTATCTGCGGGCCTGGGGTTTTTCCCTACGCCTGGTCATCGTGTGGTCGGTTTGGCGAGTACCCTTGACTCGCCGAATACGCGGCTGAAGACCACGCGACCGTTTTATGATAGGGTAGGTAGAAGCGAGGACTATAATGTTTAAACAAACTGTTAAACTGCATAAAGTAATAAAAGATATTTGTAAAGAAGTCTGAGCCTAAAAACTAAAAAACATAATTTTCATGTACAACGCAGAATATTTCATAACAATATGAATCAACTTAATACAACATAAAGTATCGAATTGAATTTGTGGTGAGATGTCCACTCCGCGATTAGGGAGATGTAATGGGGTTTGTCAAAACAAATCTTCGTTTTTGAATAATTTGAGTTTAAAGTGTTGCACGGTAGATATATTGTATATAAGTTCGAACACGAAAGGAATTTTCTAATCAACAGTTATAGCTGCAGCGGTAAAGTGTTCGTCTACCATCATGTGGTTTGGATGGTATCCCCCCGATCGTTTTAAAGCACCTACCTGGCAAAATAATAATGGACCTAACGATCATATTTAATAATGCAATCAATAGGTGCTACTTCCCTAGAACATGGAAGTGTGCAAAGGTCCTGCCCATTCTCAAAAAGGGTAAAAACCCTAATGATCCTGCCAGTTACCGTCCAATCAGCCTGACGCCATGCCTTAGCAAAGTGTATGAGGCAATTATAAATGATAAACTTTTAGATCATTGCACCCCGAATAAAATACTCCCTGACTGTCAGTTCGGTTTTAAACACCGACACTCTATCACCCACGCCATTCACAAACTGTTCGCTGACGTTAATGCGTTTGCGGACAGGAGTCTACTAGTGGGGGCAGCGTTGTTGGACGTTGAGAAGGCGTTTGATTCTGTGTGGCTGAATGGGGTTTTGCATAAGCTTATAACAAAAATGTTCCCGCAATGGCTGACATTCCTAGTATGGGATATGTTGTGCGATAAGTCTTTCATTACTTGGGATGGGAAAAACTCATCTTCGCAGACATTTCAAATAGAGGAGGGACTTCAACAGGGCACTGTTAACTCTCCTCTTCTTTTCAACATATATTTAAGCGATCTCCCTACTAGGTGTTAAATAACTTTATTTAGTTTTAATCAACCTGGATCTCCCAGCCTGCTCATGTTCGCGGATGACATTGTGGTCTACCAGGCGAGCAAAGGAGCGAGTACCATCCAAGTAGGATTGGAGGAAACGGTAGATAAAGTGATCCGATATCTTATGATGTGGAACCTCCGTATTAATCCTAACAAATGCGAGACCATTCTAATCCGCAAACCCTTATCTTATTTGTCAACCTTGGCCAAAGCAGGAAGCAAGGATTTCGGTATCACGGCGCTGATCCCGGGCACGAATGATAGGACTGCCATACCACACAAAAAGGTGGTTAAGTACTTAGGGGTACATATCGATTACCTGCTGAGGGGTAACAGGCATACAGATATACAAATGGATAAAGCAAATAAAGCGTTCTTGGCCAATAGCAGAGTCTTTAGAAACAAATACTTAACACCAAAGGCAAAGACCATTCTATATCTGCTACTGGTCAGACCTATTATCACATATGCTGCACCCATCTGGTGGAACTTCAATCATACAACGGGAGAAAAAATCAGATGTCTTGAGCGTAAATGCATTAGAGCCTGTTTGAGACTCTATAGATCCCAGTCATCGGAATGGCAACATTTTGTTAGCAACAAGATCCTATACAATAAAGCAGATATCCCTCGTATCGACCTGTTTACCCTCAAGCTGACCAGGGATTATTATAGTAGACTCCCATCAATCGATAACCTAATCACTAAGGAAATCTCCGTGCTGGATGAATTTACAGCATCCAGGCAAATAACTACCGGATACGTTGCACCGCAGTCGTTCATGTATTGTGACAGGCTGGGATTAATGGCGCGGGTTCGAATCTCCCTGAGGTAAAAGAATTTTCTATTTATAAAAGACACGCGGACCTTATGCTACTACGATTCTGAACACATTCATGTCGTCGGGTCCCTTCGCAGACACATCCGGAATATATGTATATAAAATACCATTTTTTTTTGGCCCTACTGCCCGAAACGTTGCGCAATCATTGCTGTAAAATTTCAGAAACGTTACTGTTAAATCCCGAAGAAATGTTGCTGAAATATATCCTGCAATGTTGCACAAGGGCGGACATAGCAATTTACTCGTAACGTATCGGCAACATTCCGTGGAATGGCCCAAGTATTAAACCGCAACGTAACTGACACATTTCTGCAACAAATGTGCTGTAGGGGTAGGCGTTGAAAAAGGGTATCGAAAAGGTATTTTGTTCACTATCCATGTCTATTGCACATCTGTACTCTTAGGACACGGATGTGTGCATTCCAAATGTTATTGTTCATCATCACAGTTCGACAGCCATCTGGACTTGTAACATTCAATAGCCGTTTCTTATAGGTTTTCGTGCACCGAAAATGAATCCGCAAACCGTTTGTCGCCATCACCCTCAGTTTTTGAGAAATTCGATTTTGAAAAAAACTGCAAATTTCCGACTTTGAGTATTTTTTATGCCGACACGGTAATAATTATTCGGTTGCTCATTGCGTCAAATTATTCTATGAACCCTCCCGAATATAAGTATATACGTTATTATTGCATTATGAACATTTAAATATGTTTAAACAACGATCAAAGGGAAAAGGACACCCAAAATGCACTCATTTTTGCAGATATCTTTCAATTTATTTCCAAAACTAATAGTATGGGAGAAAATCTGACCATTCCACGCGATGCAGCAGACAGTTTTCATTCAGAAAGCGTCAACAAAAGTGGTAAGTCTCGTTTTGTTTTCAATACAGAAGCGAAATAGTTTGGCAAAACGCGCGGAGCCGACAGTGGTAGTCAACGGCGGCGCGCGATTCACTGCCGCTCAGCGTAATACAATCACTTAACGCGCTTGACTACCACTGTCGGTACCGCGCGTTTTGCCAAACTATTTCGCTTCTGTATTGAAAACAAAACGAGACTTACCACTTTTGTTGACGCTTTCTGAAGGAAAACTGCATCGCGTGGAATGGTCAGATTTTCTCCCATACTATTAGTTTTGGAAATAAATTGAAAGATATCTGCAAAAATGGGTGCATTTTGGGTGTCCTTTTCCCTTTGATCGTTGCTTAAACATATTTAAATGTTCATAATGCAATAATAACGTATATACTTGCATTCGGGAGGGTTCATAGAATAATTTGACGCAATGAGCAACCGAATAACTATTACCGTTTCGGCATAAAAAATGGTCAAAGTCGGAAATTTGCAGTTTTTTTCAAAATCGAATTTCTCAAAAACTGCGGGTGATAGCGACAAACGGTTTGCGGATTCATTTTCGGCGCACGAAAACCTATATGAAACGGCTATTGAATGTTACAAATCTGAAAAAAAGTCAAAATTTGTCGAACTATGTTATATGTTTTGAGATATTTAACGTGTTACATTCGCCCCCCTGTTACTACCGTTCCCAGTCTACCCTACAGTTAAACGGTACTGGAAATATAGCATTTATTAAGGGTACCATGAAAAAATATTAAAATTTAAATATTCTGAAAAATAATGTCACCCACTGCACTCGCACAAAAATGGAATATCCTGCAAAGCATGATTCATATGTTGTGAAAGAATGTTTACTATACATACCAATAACGTCTAAAAATAATTTCAATAATATATTTAATGAAAATAAACTATTTAAAAAAAAACTACGCGAGAAGTGTGAACATATTTCATTCATTCTCTCGTACAAACAAATTAGTAGATATAAACAAAGATTATAGGCTGTCATTGTTACCACGGGATATGTGACTACTACTGGTATACGAAATTCAATATTATAAGTATGATAGTAATTCAATTTTATACGTAGGTACGCTCAATTTCATATTAGCAAAATATTTGTCTTTTTGTTTTCACATATCTACATATGCACTATTGTGTTATAAATCTGTACTATTTTTTGTTTCTACGAATTCTTCATTAAACATACAAATTTTACAAATATAGTATTTTTTTCATAAACATTTGCTTTATGCTTATTTTCTTAACGATTTTTAGTTCCTGCGTACCTAAGTGTAAGCTTAATTGTGTATCTGTATACACAGTGGAAAACGTTCATTCAATACACTCCTCGTTAAAATTCAAGTTTGAATATTTCCGCTAGAAACGTTTGGACGTTCCTTCGAAGATATCAAGTTTCTACATAACACACAATTCGATACTAATTCATCAATTAAACAATCTTTATAAAATAATTCTCTTTTCTATATTTTCTTATTGCAATGGAGCTGACTAACACCACTCTGTTTTATGTAATATATGGGTATCACGTAAAATATTACTACCAAAGTTTATACGATACACTTATTTTCGTAACGGTTCTTATGTAGAATTTAACAGACAGAGCTTGAATGTTATTACCATTATAATTTGGAACTGCGTCGAAGTAAGGGACTAGCAAGACATAATGCTCAACGACCTGTTGACCGGAATTAGAGGTCTTTGGGAAAGTGTAGGAACATATGTTTACACGTAGGTATCTCTTAATCTAGATCGGATGGACACGAAAGTGGTCTTTTCGATCTGGCTTACCTGAAGTTTCATAATGATTGCAGATTTTTCCTCTACAAGCACTAATAATTGTGGACCAATAAGTGTCGTACTTCTAGTAGAGATAACTGTGGTACTGAAGAAACATTATGTACAATAGCATTTGATATTCCTATACTCGAAAATCTTGGTCCATTATTAGAACGCTGCCCACCGAAGTCAAGGAACTTTTACTGTATTTTAAATTATTACACTGCATTACTTGAAAGTGAGTGAAAAATGATTTATTCCACTAAACATCGGAAGACGCATGTATACAAAGAATACTATCACTTAGGAAACTTACGCTTGGCTGGATAAAATTTCAAAGAAAAAAAAGTTTATCGCGCACTTTCCTCGCAGAATCGAATTTCCTGTTGTCTATCGGTGACGTAGGTTCAGTGTTCCATTAACAGGAGTCCTCATACACAGACAGTTCTATTGATTTTTCGTAGAGGCGCAAGCGCTATTCGGTTCTTATCTGGGAAAAGGGAGGCGCGGCTATAACCATGGATCCCAGTGTACTCGCCAACATGGACAAGGACGCGTTGAAGAAACAGATCGAGAATATGAAGTACCAGGCCAGTATGGAACGGTGGCCTCTGTCGAAGAGTATTGCCGCGTAAGTCTGTCAAAATCTCTTTTTTCATATTCTATGCTTGCAAATTGTTCCGCAATGACATTTTTTTTTAAATTTTAATTCGTTCTACCTCTGTATCACTTGCATCCCCAATATCCTTCCGTTCAAGCTTCTTGCAGACATAGTTTCGCGATACAACTGGTGCCGTGCTTACTGTGGTAAAGCTTACTTATCGGGCGAATGAAAATATTATAAAAAGATGGACCGTTTGTTTCTTTGTGAGATAATTTATAAATTGATGAACGAGATAGTTTATCCTTTCTCTTTGGCTCTTCCGCGAAGGTGTAATAAACTACTTTGCAGAGGACATACTTACAATAGAAAGTTGTACTGTGCGTTCCTTTCTAGAGATCAGTTTAGTGGTTCAGTACCACTTTATACATATGGGTCTCATGAAATAAATTTGCATAAATAAAATAAGTGACTAGTTTATTTGGTAGCGCTACTGTTTAATATCATTGGTATTGATTTTGACGAAACACATAAGAGAGGATTCTATTATGCATTTAATCTGTTTGGTATTCAATGCAAACTTTATGTAGGGTTAATATAGAAAGTAAATTCGACCTTATTGTTCGGAATCATTTAAGGGTAGTTAAATCAATAAAACTTTTTAGCTGTTACGATTTTCTCAGTAATGTTTACATAAGACGGATTTTCGCTGCAGATTTTTTAAAAAAATTGTTTCATGTTTGTAGTAACTTCTCGTTGTACCTTCATCTACGATTTGAGATTTATTTTCTAATTAGACACACACACGCACATACTGGGCAAAGAATTGTGCAATCCATGTAGCAATAGCAGTGAAAATAAAACGGGGATGGTTTAATAAATATTTAGTTTTAGAATTTAGAAAAAGTGATTGCATTTTATACGTGTCACTATAGAAATGACTTAAATTTTCTAATATAAGTTCTAATCGCAAATAAAATAATATCAAGTGAGTGTAGCTTATACGAATACACTTTAGTTGATTTGGTAACGTGCTTGATGCATGAACCTGAGCACCTTTTGCAATTCGTTTTTGTTGCATTCTCATAGTTGATTTCTATACGTATGTGCAATGCCTCTCCTTCCTTTATTATTTCGTTGTGTCCCAACACTCTGAAACGCATCGTTTCTTTCTTATTTCACAAGTTTTTCTGACTAAAGATTCTACGTTGGGATAGGTTTACTAGTTTGAAATCTATTCATTTCACTCCTCTGGCGAAATATTTTTATACGAACATCTGTTTTATGTTGTTGTTTGATGAAAAAATGATTGACGGTTCCATAGGTTCAAGTTTTCTTCAACTTACCATAATTACGATATACATTTCTGAAAGTGGTTTGTAGCTTTTAACAGAATTTCCTACCGACAACAGGTGAATTCGTCTTCATCGTCAAAATGGATTTGTGCGTGAAATGTGTCAGTTGTGTTTACAGTGCACCTCCGAATGAGTGGTACAGGCACGAATGGAGTGATTCTACTTGTACAAAGGAATCGAAAATGTAGAATAACATTTTTTAATATAAGCCTTCGTTTTCGGGAAAACTGAGTTTGGACATTCTTCGGGTACACGTGCATCTAAGTTTCTACTGTATGGAGCCCTCAACAGATGAATATCTTTTCCGGTATTTGTATTTGTCAACATTGGAAAGGTAATTGTTTGTTCATTAGCACTTGTATTACTTTCCTATGGATGTATGATTAACGACGGCACGCCATAAGATGAAACATTTAAGTTCTTACACATTTCTTTAGTTAGTTTATATTATACAGGGTGTTACACCTAACTTTATCACTTGAAATATTTCTGCCATATTTAAAATTTCATAAAAATGTTTCCTACAAAAGTTATATAGTTATGGGGGCACCGTCGTATAGTAACAATGGTTGTATTCTGTTGGGAGGGAATAATGAGATGAAACTTTATTTTTTTAAAGTGGCTATCGAATACCGACAAATAAAATGTAGCATTCCATTGAAGAAAACAAAGATGACCTTCGTACCTCATTAAACCCTCCAAGCAGAATAAAAGTATTATTACTATACGCCTGCCCCCACAAGACTAGGCAACTTGGGAAAATGTTTTGTGACATTTTAAATATAGCAAAAATATTTCAGGTGATAAAATTAGATGAAACACTGTGTATATTGTTGAAAATGCTATGTACTTTACCGCATACAAAGCTGTGCTCTTCGTGCCAAGCTATCGCGAACTGTTTGACGCGTGTTTTCATTTTTTAAATTCTCCAATGCTAAAACTATTCTCGACCTTAGATATTTAATGGTCATTATATCCTGAGACTAGATTATTGATCTAACATGTTCCCACATATTAGTTATTACTCCGTTAAGATCAATTCAAATTTTATATTATTCTCTTCGGAATCTTGTTATTTCACGACTGAAATGTGGCGGTGCTCTGTCGTGTTGGAAAACAAAGACGCCACTAATATGGAGAGTCACGTTTTGATGTTACATTGTTTTCACAGAAATAGGGACGTAAGATATCGTCACCAGTTGTTCCAGTCAGTGGCAGTGGTAAAAAATATCGTTTCCCTGTTTTGTAATGGAACAGTTCACACTTGTTCGTGTCAGTTACTTACACTGGAACGAAAAGACCATGGACACTGATGGCACTGCACACGGAACTGATATGTATGTGTAAGGTGAATGAATCTCCCAATTTCTGCTCACGTCAGAAAGAAGGTGTGAAAAATTTGTTTGTGATCAAAATTTTCAGAGTAATTGATTAATTCTTTAATGATAAATCAACCAGTCGAAAACTATTTAAGAAAGATATTTCGAGATGTTTAACTACTAGTAATTTGTAATTAAATAGAATGCTCTAAATGTCCGTATTTCTGCTCTCGAAAAATAGCGATGTACGTATTTCTACTCACCATTTGTACCAATTTCTGCTCACATAATATGTTGCCTTTTCAGGTAAAAATAAGTTACATCTTTTAAGGAGACGGTTTATAACACAACAGTAAAGCATTAAATAATGATAAACAAAAAATAAAGTGCCTTCGAATAGAAATAGGGGTTACAGCTTATATTGAATTGTGAGGTTATGTTACTAAAATTTTGGTGAGCAGAAATGCGGACATGACGGTGATCCATTTGACCCTAAACCTAATCACCTGTTTTCTACTTAAAAAAAAATAAAAATAGTAAACAAATCTGCATCCAGAGCACAATACGGTATTTGTTTTTGTTATTAAATAAGAAGTTTTATTGCAAAAACTATTTTCTGCCGAATTATCCAATACCAATAGTGACCCTGTTTCTTAGCACAACCAGCTAAACCATGGTCGAAAAATCATGAGTCTCTCGTTTTAAAAGTTATTCGTTGCTTATGCTGCACTTTGATTAGCCCCACGCTCGTGCAACACTGGCGTAAATGTTCAAATAATTTAGAATTATTTTTTTGCAACTATAGTACAACCGTAACGCTTATAATCATAAGAAAAATACGAAATGAGCAGCAATTGGGACATTCACCTTATACCTTTACACTCAATCGCCATTGAACATTCTTTTCTGAGATCCTATGGGGATTTTAAGCAGACCACGTACTGCCAATTATGGACATTAAATATTCCATCCCTTGTAAATTTTGCTTCATCGGTTCACAATATTTTAAACAAAAATTGCCCGCCATTGAAATTCTCTTGCAGCAACTAATGACAATGCTATTTGTGAAACATAATCTCGTTCCATTAGTCCTTGCATACAACAGATCTGATATAGACACATCTTACTGTTTCGTTATGTAGCAAATTGTCAAACAGCTAGGCGTCATGCTGAGAGGGAAGTCTTCTTACTTCTTACACTTACTCGTAGTTCGTCAGTTACAACGTGTAAAATATTTTCTTCTACTGTGTAACGAGTTCGCTGGACACGATTATGGTGTTCAAAACAACTATGTATATTCAATGAGCCTTTACTCAGCCCTTTTAATAACCTGTCTGTTAGGGTGGACACGATTAGAATATAGTTCTCGATTACCATATCTTGTCCTATCGATCACTTGATAAGGACCGAGTAACTCTGATCTTCTTCGATCGTAGAAATGATAGTAAATAAAAAATTACCATTCAAATGTTGACAAATATGAATACCGATATAAACCTTCATCTGATAAGAGACCTACATAATTGAAACTTATTGTAAGTAAAGGGCCCCATACACGTTGAGATCTGTATCCATACATGTTGCAAACATCAGTATCGGGATATAAATCTGAACGTGTATTTGACTGTCTCAGTATTGATGCATTGATGTCAGTAAAACGCCGATATCTCAAGCGTGCAACTGATACGAATATCTACAATTGCTGTTTTCTTTGATAATATCTTTACGTTTCATTTCGAACATTATTAATTGCATACCATTGAAAATTGTAGGCATTATGTTTTATTAAATGTTTAGTGTGTCTGAGAACAGAAACCTGCGAACTGAACTGATGTCTCATGATTCCGTCTCAACGTGTATGTGTTGTTTGATACTTGACACAAATCTCAGGCACATGTATCGCGATCTGTATCAATACACGTATCTCAACGTGTGTGGGACCCTTTACATAGGTGCGCGTACCCAAAGAATTTTCAAAATCGAATTTCTCGAAAACGAAGCCTTATCTTAAGAAATTTCATTGTACCTTTGCGATTCATTATTGCATGTAGAATCACTTCATTTTCGGTTATTTCTATTATTGTGGAACATCCTGTATAAATGTAGCGAAGCTGTGTTTATGTTCGATATACAGTAGGTTCCGATTATACTCGGTATTGCGTATTGATCGGGTCTGCTTGTGCGTATATAATGCGGGAGGGTTGAGGATTTATTCCAAGAGTTAACACAAATTATCTGTGAAACCATTCGTTCAAGAGACGAACGGGATAAACCGAGAGTGAGTAAAATATAACAACAGCGAGTGAGCCTTACTGCGGTTAGCAGTGGAAAGTTATCTGATAATGAAAATGAATGTTTTTATATTTTTCGTTACACCTTCCTGAGAATATTGCTGCTGAAGTTTACCCGATGAAAATGAGCCCAAAGGTGACAACATACAGATTATGTTTAAGTCGTTAATTTGAATTCCTTATAAATTCTACCTATCAATCGTACATAATGTATGATTGATGATATTTCCACTAAGTTCACCTTTGGACTCTTTCTCCACAGAAACACATTACCCTCTATTGTTGACCTCTGGCTACATGTTGGCGAAGAATTGTCCGCGGGAAGCTAGCAAACAAAGTGTGGGGATGGTTTGCAATCATATAACGAGGTGAACATGTGCGAGAATACTGGAGGATTATTGTAACCGGGTCCACCCATAGAACGATTAATCGAATGATAAATTATGTAATTATATTTAGTGCGACTATTTGAATGATAGTAAATCCGTGACTTTAGTGACCAGTTGGAGACATTGCCACTACTATTTTATTTTCGAGGCGAACTTATTTTCAGCTGTAACTATAATATTATTAATGACTTATATTAAATTAATTATAAATGAGTTGAATGCATCGTTATCTAGAGACGCGGCAGCGTCTCGACGCCAAATACACGTTTCGACACCCTGTATATGTCGACTGTCGCTGCCGTGTACCTTTTACTCGTAAACCGGCTGTTGCAACCTTACCTGAAACTTATTTCAATAATATCTCATCACGCCTGCAATATTTTCTAAATTTAAAGGCATTGTTCTAATGTAAACCGCATATAAGCTTTCGAATAAGACCAGATTCAAGAATATGAGTCCACGTATGACAGACATATCGTAATATCATATCATGTATCATACGAAAATGGTATGATTTTTCTTCTGATTCATCTTCAACCAAATTTTGTCACTATAATACGTACAGTAAGGAGCATAACTGAACCAATAACCACTAATTTTGTATAAATCTTTATTTATTGCTAAGAATGTAGAAGAATATTAAAAAATGAACATTACAGTAAGTTTTATTACAGTAAGAAGTAACATCAGAAATTTTTTCAACAATTAATGTCTCCTCGTTTAGCACTGACAAACAAAATGGATTGATCGGTTTTGCACCGGTCCGTAAAAGGAATGTTTATGTGGAATATTTCAGCAGTATGTTTACATCTAGCAGTTTGATATGTTTACAAAATATTAGTTTACGTCTCAGCACTCAGTTTCTAGCAATCAGTCGAACGGAAAAGTACGCAAGTGAATTACAGCAAATATGAAGAAAATTGCTTCAAATTGTTTAAAAAAAGTAATTTCTGTTTTGAATGGCGGCTTGTCAACACGTCAGACGGCGAAAAATTGTAGTGTTAGTCAGTCGACAGTGCAGAGAATAAGAAAAAAATACTGTAAAAGTATGTTATTAAATGTTGGAGGAAGACCAAAAAAATTCTCACCGCAGGATGAACGAAGAATTATATGGTTTGTCACATCTGGTGAAGCTTCAAGTGCAACCATGGCCGCAAAATTATTAAAAGAAGATACGGATATACAAGTAAGCAAGTGGACAGCACAAAGAACCCTCAAAGGAGCTGAGTTTAGAAGCATTAAGAAAAAACAGAAGCCGATGTTATCGAAGAAAAATATAAAACTTCGTTTGGAATTTGCTAAAAAATATAAAAACTGGACAACTACTGAATGGGAACGGGTTATTTGTTCAGATGGCATGTCATGGTGCTGGATTCGTAAAAATGAAAGGCTCAAACCACGACATGTAAAGCAAACGGTAAAACATGGAGGCGGATCCCTAATGTTTTGGGGTTGCCTAACAGCATTTGGCGTTGGATCACTGCACCGAATTAATGGCATCATGAATCAGTACATGTACAAGGATATTTTACAAGATCATCTCATAGATGCTGTTGAAAATATGCCTTTTGAAGATGAAAATGTAATTTTCATGCATGACCGAGACCCTAAGCACACTGCTAAAAGTGTGAAAAATTGGCTCAGTACAAAAAAATGTTCTGTTCTGGATTGGCCTGCACAGAGCCCCGACCTCAACCCCATAGAGAATCTATGGGGTTTACTAAAAAGACGACTTCGGGATTCATATGACTCCCAACCAACTTCAATCACAGATTTGTACGATAGAATTCAAGAACAGTGGGAAAAAATATCTCCGGATTATTGCAAAAAATTAATAGAAAGTATGCCGAAGCGAATTAGTGCAGTTTTGCAAGCAAAAGGGTTGTGGACGAAATATTAAAAATAAATAATATATTAAATATTGCCAAATATTGGACGTGGTGCAAAACCGAGTCAATCCATTTTGTTTGTCAGTGCTAAACGAGGAGAGTTTAATTATTGAAAAAATTTCTGATGTTACTTCTAACTGTAATAAAACTTACTGTAATGTTCATTTTTTAATATTCTTCTACATTCTTAGCAATAAATAAAGATTTATACGAAACTAGTGGTTATTGGTTCAGTTATGCTCCTTACTGTATATGCGTTACATGTACGCCTTCAACCAAAAGAAACTAACACATCTTTTCGTTCGTCGACTCTCGGGATCATTCGGCAGGGATCGTCGTCCGTCATTGTATATATACCTATCCTATTGAATTATAACCTGCCAAGTGCCAAATAATTTTTTGAAATCACGAGTTTTTACACTACATATGACATTGAATTATTGTCTCAATTAATAAGGTAAGTCATAAAATTTTTTAATAGACTTTTCATGTAGATTTACAGACGTGGAAGTTGTCCGGAGAAGGTTTGACAGAGAAGCATCATCTTTTGCATAAGTTCTGGAAATTTGTACCATGCATGTTCAAAATAATATATTGTAACAAGTTGCATTGCATTTAACTTGACAGATATATATTTTTATATCAGCAAACTATTTTTAATTTAGAGTTTTTATGTAAAGCTTGGATAGAAATGAAGCATCTGCTTTCGCCCAAGATTGTGGAAATTTGTCAAATAATGTAAATTGACAAAATTTTTGAAAAGACATAGCATTAAGAATTAGAAAATTATGGCGTACTGCTTGCAATGAAGAGCAAGTCACAATAGTGAAGAAAGTACGCTAAAAACACATCTCCCCTCATACTTTTCACTGTTTTGTGCAAGATATTTGTAATACTTTATAAAACCACAGTAGTTCTCACGCTATTCATTAATTTTATTAGTTCACCATTAACAATATTTCAATTCACCAATAAACATACTAAATTAATTTTATTCTACTACCAATAAATTGTGCGTTAAAAATATTGGATTTCTTCGTTCATTTTCGCTAAATTACCATTAGCACTTAAATTTCCTGGAACAAGACTTTCTGCTATACGCTCTCACCTCCTTCGGGCACATTATGTAGTCTCTACACTTATTATAGCAAAAGGCCTCTCTATTTCTATAAGTTCTACGTTAAGTTGTAACTAAAATTTGGTGAAAAAATTATTATCAGCTAAATAAAGAAGGTATAATGATGCAGCTGAGTTTATTACCTCTCTCTGTGATCATGTGATTCTTATTAAGAATGAAGTACAACACGAAATAAGAACGGTATTAAGATGTTTAACGTGTAATTACACAAGTACTACTATCAGTACAAATTGTGTGGTACATCTTGCACTGTCCAAGATGTTAAAAAAATCATTTGAATTTCAAGATATAATAAAACACAATTTTACACGATGCTGAAATCTGGAAGATGCTTGCAATAATTGTTATATTTCAAATTCAAACATAATGAAGAAAGTCAATATAACTGCTTCCAAACAAATTCTTATTGCAAAATTACTTTTGTTCTAACACAATAGTAGTGGAACAACGAAAGTGAAAAATTTCTACATCAAAGCAATACCTACTACTAAATTACAAATAGGTGCTCACTGTTATAAACTTATGGCAGCGATTTTCAACCACGGTTAAAGTATTGTCGATGGGCATTACACGAGTATGGTAAGGAGTAAAGTAGGCACAACGTGGGTGTCTGTTGATAAATTTCAAGTAGAAAAACAAGATTGGCCACGAAATGCTAAAAATGCATACATATTTTTCTTCGAAAGGTGTTAATTGTGGTTGTTCAATGTTAAATACGTTCAGCGCCATAAGCTGCTTAGCGCACCATGTACACTTGACAGGTTATGATTGATTGACACTCGGCAGGTTATAATTCAATAGTATAGGTATATGTAAAATGACGGACGACGATCCCTGCCGAATAATGCCGAGAGTCGACGAACGAAACATGTGTAAAAGCACATCCAGACGCTGATGCAAGAGTCATGAAACATTGATGTATGCATCACGATACAGGTTTCATGACTCTTGCATCAGCGTCTGGATGTACCTTTAGCTTCATTTGGCTGAAGGTGTGCGCGTATACGTATTATCTCGACGAAAGTCGACATTTGGTTGAAGGAGGAAAATAAAATCTTACCATTTTTTGTATGATACATGACATGATATTATAATATCTCTGTCATACGTGGACCAATTTGATTGAATTTGGTCTTATTCGAAAGCTTATATGCGGTTTACATTAGAACAATGCCTTTAGATTTAGAAAATATTGTAGGCGTGATGGGATATTAAGGAAAAAAGTTGCAGGTAAGGTTGCAATAACCGGTTTACGAATAAATGATAGCGGTAACGACAGTCGACATATACAGGGTGACGAAACATGTACTTGGCGTCGAAACGCTACCGCGTCTCTAGATATTCTAAAGTTTGTTTATACTCATCGGCCTCTATGATTTGAGCCTGGTCCCGTTAAAACAATTGGAGTACAATTGAGGTCTATGTAGCAAGAAGGGTGCAATTCCATTTTTGACAGTTTTTTGAGTTACGATCTATAACATATGTAAAAAAGTTCTACATCGTTTGCTGCACGTTTGATTCAAATCCGATAACAAATGAGCAATTTATTGCAAATTTAGAACCTGCACCCATTATTGTTTTAAGCAATATTTTTATTTTGGGCAGCTCCAGATTTGAAAAATTTGCCATAAATAGAACGAAAAACTTATCAACTCAATAACTACTACTTATTGTGTGAATATATATATATATTTTTCGATTAGTGTTCTCTTTTTAATGTTAAGTCAATGTTAAGTTTATTTTTTAATTTACTCGAAGTTTGTAAGGATGGAGCTGCACCCCTCTTTCTGCAAAGTTCTCAATTATGTAAGTCTATTTCATCCCCATCGTAACAGACGTTTTGGCAGCGCCGAGCATTTTTTTGGGCTGTTCCTCTTTCATTCTACGTCATAAGGAAATGAAGACAACTCCAACGGACTCGAGTCACGATTGAACGTCACCTTCATTTGCGACAAATCTGTACCTCAAACAACGAGCGGCCGGTGTATGGCAGATTGCTGATTGGCAACCGCCCGAAACCTGCATTTGTTAGAGGCTTGTAACTACAAAATAAAGCGGAATCAGGTATACGAGTTGTGAGAATAACGTTTCGAGAATAATTTTGTTTCCGTCAAAGTGACAACAATGTAAACAGTTAATCTCCCCGCTGTGTACCTCGACCCCACCTTACCTGCATGCGAAAGGTAAACATTGCCATTCGTTTTAGTCACTGGGCAAGTTGGTTCGCGTAACGACTATTTGAATTCCGTGTTACGTGAAAAATGAAACCCATGATAACAATACTTCCATTAATTCAGCCATTCTAGTGAGAGTTTTTAACTTCAAAATCGATCACAACATTGGACCACCACCCGTATGCGTCTGTTTGGTGTCCTTGTGACATTTTTTATTTCCTTGAGTGAAAGGAGTCATGAAAGTATAGGTGATACGTTATTTTCATTCGGCGAAACCGTGCGCGATGTACATAATTTTCTATACGGCAGAGAGTGGCCCTTGCGAGTCTTTGTCATTGCCGGCGTTCGCCTGTCACACATGCTAGGGATTGCAAAACCGACTTTTTCAATTACCGGTAATGCGGTAGAATTTTCAATCAAAACCGGTTTACCGGTATTTTTGTAAGGTATTGAAAATAGAAGAGTAAATATTACAAAAAATCTAATCGAACATTATAAAAAATAAATGCAAATAAAACTATCCTTGATTTATAATGTTTTTTATTTTTCACCACTTTTTAATAAATACGCACGCAAAAACATAACATATTTCAACTTTCGTCTCCTACTCGCGACCTAATCTTCGTACAAAACAATCTCGCCGCGGAAAGCGCCCTCTCCGATTCCACACTTGTTGGTCGGGTAGTCATGAGGAAATCATATGCTAATTGGATATATTTCCCCTTACGTTTTCTTCGTGAAAATATGCTAATTCTTTTTTTATAACTTGATTTATACTTTTATTTTTCTTCTGGATCAGAGTTGGTTGTGTAGGCACTTCGGTTTTTAAGAATTTAAGTTTTTCTTTTATTGAAAATACAGATGTCGAAGGAATTATATATACAGATTTTTTGGAATCAGAATCACTAATTATTTCTGATAATTCAGTTGATGCTTCATTTTTATTATAAGTATGTTGAATTAATTCCTCGATTATCTTCATAATTGCAGTTTTACTGGTTATATTGAAAATTCCGTAATTTTCGTCATTCGAATTTTTGAGATTATGATCAGAAAGATATTGTAAAACATCAGAATAAGAAGTTCGTCTTTCCTTTATTTGATGTATCAAAGCATTCTTAAGTTCGTTACTGAATAATGTGTGTTGATTTATTAATTCGTTAAGCATGAATTTCAGTATAACATTAGCAATATATAAATTAACATTTTCAGGACAAAGTGTTTCAACACCAAGTTATATCGGTTGTAACGCTAATACTGTATCGGACAACAATGTAAGTTCACTGTCAGTAAAATTGATTTCTGATTTTAAATCTATTAGACTCTTTCTACCACAGTTTTTAATCATTGAAAAACGCTCTAACATAGCCAGCAAACTATTCCAGCGAGTTTTAGAGTCTAGTATCAATGAAAATTCTTTACCAAATTCTTCCTTTACATGTTTTTGTAATGGTCGTTTTTTGTTGGAGATTTGCGGAATATTTTATCTACTCTTCGTATCTTTGTTATTAGAGAATTCAGTTGTACGTTTTGTAAAGAATTTAGGTGAGAATCAATAAACATGCTTTGTACCACTTCTGAACCTTCACCATTATTTTCAATATCTTCGTCGTTGTCATCGTCAGAGTTGTCACAATCATTTGTAATGTCAGGTAATTCAACGGATTCCTGATTTTCATCCTCAATTTCGTCGGTATTATTTATATTGTAAAGAACGTTGATTACGGTCAACTGAATTCCATGTACAAGACATAATAATTGATGAGTTGCGTCAATCAATTTTATTGTTTTTTTCATTACTGAAGCTCCATCTGTAGCCACTGACACAATATTTGCTAAAGAAATACCAAATTCTTTCATTTTACTTTTAATGACAATTGTACATCTTTCAGTAGGCAGAGATCCGCGAATACGACATAATCCAAGGTTTCAAAATTTGTTGTTACTTCTATGGACATTAATGTTCATATATCGGCGGTTCTTAATAGATGTCTACTCGTCTAATGTTAGGCTAAATGCTTCATTATTAACCCTTAAGTGGCGTCGTGAAGCAGTGTTACATAAATAGAGTTGTGGGTCCAATGGACCCAGGTTTTACAAAAGGAGTTTTACGTCCGCTCGTCAGCACGTGTATTCCCCGACTGCAGGAAGGTACTGGAGTGGAGAGGGCAGTGCGACGTGCGTAACGCTTTTGTTTCCGATTTACAAATGTTAGGTTGGTCCATTGGACCCCACGACGCCACTTAAGGGTTAAGTTTATGTTGTGATATTTCGTTGACTACTTCTTGCCTAATTTTCTCTGCACATTGCAATACAATATTTTTAATAGTATTTGGAGATTTAGGAATGTCGCTATAGCCTTTCGCCATTAATAACATTCGTAAATCTTGAGATGTACAAAATTTAATAAAGGGTATTCCATCCCGCGCTATCATTCGCACTACTACGCCTACGGCAGGAAGAAATTCATCAACTGTTTTCTTTAAATATGAAGTAATCTTTGATCGAGAATCCACATTAGGGTGGTCCTTAGCAATTGGGGTAAAATTTTTTTTTAGTTGTTTTCGCCTTACCCGCCTAAAATATGAGGTTTGGTGAGAAAATGATATGTGTAAAGTTTCAAAGTGATTGAACAACGGAAACCCGTGCCGCAATTGAGGTGAAGTTTCGAAATAATAGTGACTTCTCAATATTTTTGCATTTTCACGAAAAGTTGTTTATGTAGCACACATTCGCTACACAGTATCGGATTCTGCAGACATTTCTGAAGAAGAAACCATCCACGAAAAATGTCGGAACGATTTTTAACTCGGACTGTTTGAGAAAATATCCATCAGCAACGCGTGCACGGTGTTTTGCCGCCTGGAGGCCATGGCTCGCCTGCCGCGACTCGTCAGGGTCGTAGTGACGCACAATCGATACGGTGCCCAGTAGGGTGGTCCTTAGCTATAAGAATCAAACATTTTTTTTATTTTTTTTTGTCTTCGGCTACTTTAGAAGAATCAATGAATATTTGTTAATAAAAGTACAATTTCTTAGAATTTGAAAATTGTGTATGACACTGCAGAGCGAGGCGTAAAATTGATGTCAGACTACAATAACATATTAACTACAAATGAAGACAACAAACAATACATTTTACAAATTTTAGAAGAATATCGACAATTCTACCCCGATACAAAGAAATCTAGCTTGATAAATAACAAATGCTGACACATATGCATTATTTTAATTTTATTTTTACCCATAAGTTAAATTGTACTAATATTTTGTTGTATATAAATACTTACATAATTATATAAGGAATTAGCGAATAATACAATTTTAGTAAATAAAAAATATTGTATTTTGTGACATTCGCATTACGTAGCTTACACGCTGCGTTATATTCTATACTTGTAAGAGATAAAAATCAAAGATTTCGTCTATATTTTTGGAAGTAATATACAAAGGTTACTATTTTACATGTAAGAAATTGTGCTTTTATTAAAAAATATTCACTGATACTTAAAGTAGCCGAGGACCAAAAAAAAAAAATTCAAAAAAATGTTGACTCCTATACATAAGGGCCACTGTACGGGGCACCGTGTCGATTGCGCATAGCCACGGCGCTGACAAGTCACGCCAGGCGAGCAATGGCCGTCACTGCCGCCAAACGGCAAAACACCGTGCACACGTGCCCGATGGATATTTTCTTAAACAGTTCGAGTTAAAAATCATTCCGACATTCTTCTTCGGAAATGTCTACAGAATCCGATACTGTGTAGCGAATTCGTGCTAGATAAATAACCGTTCGCAAAAATGCAAAAGTATTACGTAGAAATCATGCACATCGGCACTTTTTTAAACTTTGACGGCCGTTTACAACCATACAAAGCCAAGAAACTGTATACACCGATATATTCAGGAAACTCTCCTCTATCTTTTGAGACTAAATTGAACTTTCTAGCATTCTTGGTTTTCACGTAATACCTCATTCTTGCCCAAAATCGTGCGCTTTTTACATAAACTCGTGTTTTTCAAAAACTTAGGGTGATAGAGCAATTCTGTTTCCGGATTCGTGTTTGGGGTGAAAAACTGTACTGGGAACTCGGAGTGCATATTGCAGATCCAAATACGTGTTGGACAGTGCAGATAAGACCCCCGATTGCCTATTCTGGCTTATGCGCTGCGTTGTATACTAATTTTAAATAATAAAACTCAAAGATTTCGTCAATATTTTTCGAAGTAATACCTACATATTATTATTATACTTCTAATAAACTGTACTTTTATTAAAAAGTATTCACTGATACTTCCAAAATAGCCGAACACAATTATGTCCGAAATTGACGAGAAATTACTATTATTTCAAAACTTCAACTCAATTGCGGCACGGGTTCCCGTTGTCTAATCACTTTGAAATTTTACATATATCATTTTCTCATTAAACCTCATATTTTAGGAGGGTAAGACCAACAAATATCGGAAGTTGAAAAATAAGGACCATCCTAATCCACATCAACAGTTTGAATCGAAGTAGATGAAACATCACTTTTTTCTTTTACTCGCTTTAATAAATTAATGTTGTGTTGGCTTTTGAGATGGTTATGTAAACCGCTGGTACTTCCACCTGCGGCTTTTATTTTTTTAGCACTTTTTACACACGGCTACATCTCTTGCTGCTGTACAATTCAAATAATACCACGGTAAATTTGTATCCATGGCTACAAAGAATAATAATATTTAAAATAACAATAAAAGTTTACAAACCCATTACCATGGTGACTTTAAATAACAAATTATTTAAATATCGATTCAAATAAAAGTTCCATTGTTCGTCAAATATTCTAAAGTTCATGTAACTTTTATTTGATTCATTATTAAAATAACTTTTTTATTCGACGAATAAAGCTCATTTTTTTAATCGTCGCGTGTTTCAATTTCAGCGTTAAATAAAGTTTTCAATTTTAACTTTAACTTTAACTGTAACGTTAACTTTAACTTTATTCGACGTCAAATAATTTTCTGGCGTGCGTTAGAACCGCCGCATACTATAACGAGATACATATAAGAAAAAAAATCAATTTTTCATTAAAATACAGATATTTACATGTAATTTATATGTTGATCATATTTGTACACAAAAAAATTAATTTTTAACATAAAATATATTTTTGAACATAATTTTTATTACTTAATCATATCGTGCATACTTTTGTAAAACAAATAAAATTAATTTATTAAATAATTCATATTGATAATAAATTTTAAATTATTCATTCTTATTATACATCTTCATCATTATCAGTTGAGTCTGAAGGAATTCCAAGCTCAGTGTCTTTTAGAAATAAATATTCTAGCACAGATTTGTCTAATTTTTCGTTTTATTAGGTGCATTTCTTCTTTTTGGGATCACTCAGGAGCAAATGAAATTTACACCAAATTAAAGGGCATAAAAAGAACTAATTGTAGGCAAAAAATGAAAGAACCGATATGTTTCGTTTTTTTAAATTCTCTCCAGAATTTAGAAGATCCGACAAAAAAGTAATAATTTTAGCCACTGGTACGTATCCATATCTTTAAATGCAAGAATTTTTAATTAATAAAACGAAAGAAGGATTTATTTTGCTTATTTTCAAAAAAGAAAAAAAGATTAGAACTTATAAATACAACATAAATGCAGTGGGTAAATATTTCCTATGTGTAGTCTGTGGCAGCTTGCGTTTCGTTATTTGACTTTGAGTGTAATTACTGATCTTAAATCCTTTATTTATGTTACTAATTGTAAGTTATGATGTTTTTATGTCAGAGGACTGTTTACTACCAATTCCATGAAATGAAATAAAAAATTTAAACTCAAATTTTTGCTTTTTGAACATGTGCCGCGACACTGTGCGCCGAGGACCGTCGTTGGGTGATACTACATTGTAATGCGCGCGCCAGGCCTCAATCGCCGGTACATACTCGGCGGCTCGAACGCGCGCCATCAAATTCTTCGACGTCAAATACAGTTAAAGTTGAAAAATGTGTTGGACGGTGAAGTTGAAACGTTCGACGAATAAAAAAATTAAATTTATTCTTTCATCGTTTCGTAAGTCACTAAAAGCGAATGAAAATGCTCCCTATAACAGTTAAACGCTTTTATACGGATAAAGCCAGTATCTCTTCCGTTTTTTATATATTAATTTATATGTCAGGTAAGTAATTACACGGTGTTTTTTCTACTTCTATATTTCTATCTTCTGATATTTTCGTCTTGTAAGGGTGCGTCCAGACTAGAGCCAAGCCCCGAGCCGAACACCACTGCAGACACCATAATGGCTAGACATGTGATACCGATATTCGACAGTTTAGACTAGAGGTGCACAAAGAGCCGCTCGGACCTCTTTGCGATTCTGGGCGCCGGATCAGAACCGCGCGTAGAGCGTAGAGCTGTTACTTTGTTCATCTTCAAGTTCGGCTCTGACCAGGCGCGCGGCGCCCAGAATCGCAAAGAGGTCGTGCGACTCTTTGTGCATTTCTGGTTCAGACAGAGGCCCCTGGATCGTGCCAGCTAAAAATTAAAAGACAGATCATTTTTAGAATAGTACAGACCGAATGGTTTTGGCAGTGGTTTTCCTGCCATGTGACATCGAGGAAGGGGCCTCGGGACCCTCGATAATAGGAAAGGCAGGAAAGGAATGGTTCACCTACAAAGCGTGACCAACTGTAATGATGCATCCCTACCCTTACTTGAGTTACTGTCGTATTTACCATTGACCGTGTCAAGTAGTCTAGAAGATCAAGACAAGTTGGTCATAAACGTAGAGTGTCCCGTTATGTCTAAGGGACTCCCATAAACATTCCGAAGCGTGCGCTTGGATATCGCGTGGAGCAGACCTGCTCATTATGGTGCAAATACCTCCTCAAGTTCTGGGACCCGGGCAATAGCCGAGCACGGAACTGCCTTGCTAACCGTTGCGTCAGTTTTGGGAGAACTGCAAGAGTGTGTATGCGCCCATACGCGTGAAGCCCAGCTACATAGACTCGTGGCGTGGTACGAGCCAGTATGGACGCACGCATAGTCTTGCAGTTCTCCCGCAGCCCATGCTGTGGTTAGCAACATAACAGTTCCGCGTTCGGCTGTTGCTCGGGTCCCAGCCCTAGTAGCATTTTTGTTGGCCAACGGTTGCCAACAGTTGGGAATCAGTTGGTATATAGTTAGTGTTTTTGCCTACAAATTCCCAACATAGGGGCACGGCAAAAAAGTTACGACAGTTTGCCAACGAATATTCAATGTTGGGCCTACAATTATTATGGTTGGTGAATTAACAAAAAGTTACGACAGTTTGCCTACGAATATTTAATGTCGGGCCTACAATTATTATGGTTGGTTAATTAACAAAAAGTTACGACAGTTTGTCTACGAATATTCAATGTTGGGCCTACAATTATTATGGTTGGTTAATTAACCAAAACTTTAGAACGATGATTAAATGTTGTCTTACAAACGTCAGAAAATTTGCTACATCCAAAAACTTGTTATTATATTCCAAGTTGTGATTTTTCTTTTCTTATTTATAAACACGTAATAGGTCGTCTGTCTTAAGACGAATGTGAAATTTTAAGGAATGAGTCGAATGATGATATTTTGTCGAATATTTCGCGTCAGTGTGCAGTTTTTATAAACAATTAATACTATTTATGTAACTAGAAATTAAAAGTGTTTATAAGGAAGTGTGTTGGGTAGTTGCGAACAGTAATGCCTTGTCGTCTTACTGCTCTATCAATAAAGTGATCCCTGACCACCAATATGGATTCAGGCATCACCATTCTACCACCCATGCGATACACAAGTTCCTCTCGGACACCTTCTCAAAGGTTGAGACCAGCTGGTTAGTCGGTGCGGCCTTTCTTGATCTTGAGAAGGCCTTTGATTCAGTTTGGCTCAAGGGCCTTATCTTCAGGCTCCATAGGAAGGGCTTTCCCCGTTGGATTGTCTCCCTCGTCTGGGACATGGTCACTGGCAGATCCTTTTTCACCTGGGACGGCAAGATGCTCTCCTCACAGGAGTTCTCAATTAGAGAAGGTCTCCAACAGGGCACTGTGAACTCGCCCATACTTTTTAATATTTTTCTATGTGACCTCCCGAATCTTTTGGGCCTTAACCAACTGGGGAATGCAGGCCTCTTAGCCTTTGCTGATGACGGCGTTATATATGTAGCAGGGAATCGTGTTGATACGATCCAAAACGAGCTTGACACTATTGTAAATAATGTGAATAGATTTTACTCTTCTTGGAACCTTCGTCTCAACCCTCTGAAATGCGAGACTATATTATTTCGCAAACCCCTCGCGAGGCTGTCTTCTAAAACTAAAGCCGGTGCCAACCAGTTCCAAATCTCTGCTACAGTCCCTGGGACATGTAATAAAGTACTGATACCCCACAGAAAGGTGGTCAAGTACCTGGGCGTCCATCTTGACTACCTTCTGCGGGGTAACACACACTTTGACTGTCAGCTTGAGAAAGCATACAAGGCCTTCAGGGCCAATAGCTGGCTCTTCCGCAATAAACACCTCACTAATAAAGCGCGTGTCATTCTGTATCAACTCCTAGTGCGCCCCATTATCACGTATGCGGACCCTATACTATGGAATTTTAATCACACAGTGGCAGAAAAAATTAGAGCCTTTGAGCGCAAGGTCCTGAGCAACAGCTCACTGTACAACAGAGCGGATGTCACGCGTATAGACCTTTTCATTATCAAACTCACTAGAGATTATTTTGCGAACCTCCCTGCTATTGAAAACGACTCGCTCAAACCCCTCGCCTCTCAGGACGAGGCTACGTCTAGGAGGCAACTTGCTTCTGGCTACGTCGCCCAACAAGCTTTCCCATACTGCGACAACGCGGGCCTAATCCAAGACGCTAGCAACGTCCCCCTCATTTACCACTGGCAACGCAACAAGGCCAATAAGCGGCTGGCGCTCGGCCCCACTGACCTTTTAACCGACAGGGACAAATTCTAGTTTTCGACTACGATCCCCAAGAAGGACTCGTTGAACTTCCATCGGCTGAACTTCGACAAATACTGGTGGTTATCTGAGGATAGCGAACATCTCTGCAGCCTCATAGATCGCAGACTGCTACTCCTCCGAAACCCTCCCCCTAGCCCCCCATGGGGCTCGCCATCTAGCCCCCCCCCCCCCGGCAAGCCCACCGGACTTCTGTCCTATTTATCGCGTCCCATTAGGGTTTCTTTGTACATAGCTCTAGTTGTAAGTCCCTAGTTTATAAGCCTTAGTTTGTAAGTTTTCTCTCTTTTTTTATTCTTAGATTGTTACAGGGGTTTTTATTATGACTTTCCCCACGTTCCTCATTCGCCCTGTGAGCTCGATTGTACATATGTTGTATACATATTTCTTCTCCCCCTCTAGCGGGGGCTGCGCACTATTGTATGTGTATTTATCTATATGTATTCATAACTGAAAGTTTGTCCGGAAGTCTTGATGGCTATTGAGCAACCGAACATTTATACTGAGTTTCTGAGTTTTGTTTTCTTAAGTTTATTGAACTCTACCTTACTCCTTAATTGTACATATGTTTCTCAATAAACTTCTTGATAAAAAAAAAAGGTAGTTGCGAACAGCGGCTGCTTCGCAATCGAGAAGCCCGTGTTCGATTCCTCCTCACAGCAAAATTTTATTTTTACCTGAACCACACCAGGCAGTCCCTATAAATAGTTGGGCAACAGTAGGGAAGCCTATCTTGGCCATCTGTTGTTGACCCAGCCTGAAAAAAAGTGCCAAATCTAACTGTTGGCCAACTAATATTATGTGCGTTGCCCAACTGTATGCCAACCCAAAATGCTACTAGGGAGAACTTAAGGAGGTTTTTGCACCTTAAAAGGCAGGCCTGTTGTAGGAGATATTGTAATCTAAAGCGACTTTTGGCAGTACGGGCAATAGAACCGCTAAATTATCTTTAATTGGACGCGATTTTCGGCAGTAAGAATTCTGAAAGATACACTGAACAGCAAGAAATACAAATAAAGCTAGATGACTCGTCAACTTTTTTAGAACACTTTCAATAGCAGCATCGTTGCGCTCGCGCTCGTGGGAATTTGCATATAAAATTTTAGGGATTTTGGGTATATTTTCTCGTTGCCCGATCGATTACATCCTTTACATATACTATTTTATGAACAATATTTCTTTCGTTAAGGATCGCTCCAGTTTATAATTAGAACAAAAGTTTGGTTAGGGTGACCGTACCTAATATCGCCTAGCAAAAGTTAAATCGCTGTCAATTGAATAATTGATATTTTTTGCATGCAATTCATTTCAAAGTAAAGAGAAATTATTCGTCTTTCATGTAGCATAAGTTAGGATTGATGAAACTTATAAATTTTTAATTAGGAATTAAAAATGTAAGACATGTAAAAAGCCGGTCCTGAAAAAAGTCTACCTAATATCGACTACTCAAGAAACATTGATTAATTCATGTATATATGGGTTTTTAAAGTCATTTTCACATGTGCTTTTATTATTTCTTGTTCTATAAATGTTTTTTTCCATCTTCGATTTTATTTTTATTACAAAAATATAGAAATAGGATTTATTAAATATTTTATTTTTTACGTTCGGATGTACATATTGGAAAAATAGAGTTGATTTCGGCTGCTCCGCACATTTCATGACCCCACCTGTAACAAACATTGTATCGAAACCATTGTTCTTCGGTAGGCTAAAAGATAAACGCTATTTTCATTGCGAAAATGATTTGAATCGATTTCATTCCTTAAGTACGTCATTAATTAGGTATTTCTAGTAGGTATTTTTGCATTCACAGAATTATTAGACTTACCTTCTCCGAATGTGATGTAAAATTATGGAAGTCCAATAATTTTTTACACTATTAAGATTCTCTAAAATACTTCCCTTTCTGTAATTGTTGATCACATGACGCTGCAATTACAGTATGTCTTCCGACATATGTTTAGGTACTAATTCAGTGCATAACCGATGAATTGTAGTGCTTTCTTTGCGAGATATAGCGAGTGGCGATATTAGGAACATTGGCGATATTAGGTACGGTCACCCTATTTACCTAACATTTTATTGTCTTGAATGAATCTGTGTAAAATGAGTAGAATGCACAGATGAATGAAAGGAAGAAAACCTAAGTATATAATTTCATAGGATGATTGTCTCTAATTGCATTAGAAACTGTTTAGTGGACCCTCATATTTTATTAATGTAAGAAAATGAAACCTGTATGGCATTCCTGCCAAAAATGTTATATAATATGCGGAAGTAAAACCCTTCACTTCTCCACCACTGCTAGTTTATCGAAATTTGGTTAAAAAGTTCCATTATTTTATACGTCTGCAAACAAAAATGAAAATGGAACGTTTAAAGAAATGTGAGAAACGCACCATAAATTTATTTGTAAAAATTATCACTTCAAATTTAATATGATGCGTGAAGAATAACAAATATGACCTTATTATGGAGCCTATTAAAAACAGATCTACATATACATATATGCCTTGAATTCACACATAAAAATGTAAAATTGTATGAGTATTAGGTATGTTACCTTTCCATGTGTTGGTTCCATGTATAATATTACATCTGTGGTCCCACATTTACTTAAATCAGATACATATGTAAATTATGTATAAAAATTGAAAAATAATTATTTTGATAATTTTTTCGATTCATATTTCATTTGATTAATTACTCTAAAGATAGAAGCCTTGTTAGCCATATAAGAAAAAAGATAATATCAAAGAAATAAGATCATTGTATTACTCCTGCTGCTTAACTAGCTATGAAGGTCGTCGACATTCTCCGCTTTACAATGTGCCACGAATGGGAATTTACTTTTGTAAGCTTTAGAAAGGTCCCATCTTTTTTTAATAAGAAACATTTGGACAACGTTTTGTAAAACGGAATATTTATGAAATCTTGACAAATTCAATGAGATATTTATGAGCTATAAACTGCATTACTTTGGTACAGTTCATGAGAATATTTGGTACATCATAAATGACAATCTACGACAGTTTTGTTTTTCCTGCTAATATTATACCTCCGCACAGACCGACATCTATGTAGGGAAAAGGTGTCGAACCAAATAACTTGTTGGAAATGACAGTAGGTTGGTCCGAATTCATAAGAAATAAAACATGCAATGCAATTTTAATCTTTATTCAACTGAAATTCGATTCTATACAGACACTGCGGCGATGTATCCTTAATGAGGTATTGGTTTAATATTTCATGGGAAGTTCAGAAGTATTTGTGGTTGCGGAACAACGCGGAACTGCGTTCGATCAACAGCATTATCCCACTTTATGGTTTTTGAGGTGAATCGTACGCGAAAGCAAAAAGTTTCCGCGGTCCACTACTTGGAGAGTGTCAGAGTGAAAGGCACCTCCCATTTTTCCCTTCTTCCCGATCAAACTTATCTATCGTTCACGTTACTGGCCTCATAACTTGCACCGTTTCCTTTAACTACTTACTCTTTCTCTTTGCTGTAACACAATCGAGAAATCTTTCAGGAAACGATATTATCAAAAGTGCAATGTACGCCAATATTATTTACACTTAGCATCAAGTCTTCTATGACTTCTTATGCCTGCACATACTAGTCGAGACATGAATATCTCAAATACGAGTATATTGGACACATAGAGTCATACACATACATTTATCGATACATATATATTTTTCGGTTTAATATTGAACGTCTCCAAATATAATGTAGAGTTTCCTACCATTCGGTCAACTAGCACGTCCACGATAAAGTGCAGTTCATCTTTTTTCAGTACTCTTTTGCTTTTCCTTTTACTTCTTACAGGCACCAAAATGGTACCTTTCAACTGAACGTAATGTAAAGTGGAAAAGGAAATACAAGAATACATTTCATTAGAAAATACAAAATAGGTTCTAATAACTAAACACTTAACATGCCCTTATTTGAATTGAAAAAAATTAATGTAAATGTTACTATGTGTCAGAAGAGCCCGAATTTAAGTATTTCAAGAATATCAGTGATCTAGAGGTGACTGTCGCTGCCGTGTATCTTTACTCGTAACCCGGCTATTCCAACCTTACCTGAAACTTATTTCATTGATATCTCATCACGCCTACAATAATTTCTAAATTTAAACGCATTTGTCTTATGTAAACCGTATATAAGCTTTCGAATAATACCAAATTCAATAAAATCGGTCTACGCATGACAGAGATATCGTAATATCATGTCATGGATCTGTCAGAAACGGTCAGATTTTTCTTATGATTCTTCTTATTTTCCAGTCCATATTTTCGTCAACATAACTATAACAAAACTTCAAAAAAGTAAAAAAATTACGCCAAGTACATGAAATCAAATAAATCACACTAAATAGAAGATAATAATAATCACAAAATTAATAGAAGATGTAAAATCAAAATGAGCTGCAAGTACATACGTACTACGTACGTATACACAGCTAAAATGCTGTGTTCATACATTCCATTACCCATATCGCGGACATTTTAATAATGTGAAGATAAAATGTAACATCTAGACATTTGCCTAGATGTCCGCGACCTGGAAGTCAAATACTTGGCATGGCCAGGCAAGGTATTCTCAGATCATCAATACACATACCTTCCCTCTCGCAGACTTTCACATAATTTGTCAATTTACAACTCTGCCAATATGAATACACTTTCATTATTTTGCGTTTTTAAATAATTCTTATTCATTGACACCTTAACCTTGCCTGGCCACGCCAAGTATTTGACTTCCAGGTCGCGGACATCTAGGCAAATGTCTAGATGTTACATTTTATCTTCACATTATTAAAATGACCGCGATATGGGTAATGGAATGTATGAACACAGCATTTTAGTTGTGTATGCGTACGTAGTTGTGTCATCTTAAGCGCAGTTGGAAAGCACCTTTATGAACTTGCAGCTCAATCTGATTTTACATCTTTTTTTAATTTTGTGATTATTATTATCTTCTATTTATTGTGATTTATTTGATTTCATGTACTTGGCGTAATTTTGTTACTTTTTTTAAGTTTTGTTATAGCGATTTCACTTCTTTTTACAAAGATAATTTGCATAGGGAATAACTTCAGATAATTTTTAATATTATGTTTATTATTATATTCTATTTTTTGCGATTTATTTGATAATACTCTTTTTCGTCCTCGACTTTTTCATGTATGTACTTGGCGTATTTTTTTACTTTTTTGAAGTTTTTTATGGGGATCTCACTTCTTTTTACAAAGATAATTTGCATAGGAATTGACTTCAGATAATTTTTAATATTATAACTTATAAATTATCACGGGACAGAATTAAGGATAAATTCAGTCACAACATCATTTTACGCTTCGATTATCTATATATACATAAAATCCTCAGTTTAGTTAGAAATAAAAAACAGTTTGAAGATATTCAAACATGTCGCAATTCAAATTTCCTTGTGTTTGAGACTGCATTTTGGTTGCAATTCAATGGTACAACGATACATATTTCTAAAAACACGTTTATAACTTGGTTATATTATAACATGACGGTAAGCTGTCAAACTTTGGAGTAGATTGCATAGTGAAGATAGCAATTGACGAACGAAACATGTGTTAGTTTCTGTTGGCTGAAGGTGTGCGTGTAACGCGTATGTAACGCGTACCGAGAGTCGACGAACGAAACATGTGTTAGTTTCTTTTTGGCTGAAGGTGTGCGTGTAACGCGTATACGTATTATGTTGACGAAAATTTTGACTGGAGAAGGAGAATCAGAAGAAAAATCTTTCTTACCGTTTCTGACAGATCCATGAGACGATATTACGATATCTCTGTCATGCGTGAACCGATTTTTTTGAATTTAGTCTTATTCGAAAGCTTATATGCGGTTTACATAAGAAAAATACCATTAAATTTAGGAAATATTGCAGGCGTGATGAGATATTAATGAAATAAGTGTCAGGTTAGGTTGGAATAGCTCTGTGACGAGTAAATGATAGCGGTAGCGACACAGTCGACATATACGGGGTGTCTTTCATGTACTTGGCGTCGAGACGCTACCGCGTCTCTATATAGAAACGTATACGCGTTACACGCACACCTTCAGCCAAAACGAACTAATACATGTTTCGTTCGTCAATCGCTATCTTCACTATGCAATCTACTCCACATTTTGACAGCTTACAGTCAGGTTATGACTGCCGAGTGTCACATAAGGTAAATTGTCAAAATTTGAGATGCCACGTGTTTTTACAAATATGTATCGTTGTACCATTGAATTGCAACCAAAATGCAGTCTCAAAAACAAGATAGGTTGACCAAATTTGAATCGCGTCATGTTTATATATCATAAATATAACCTATAACCACAAATTCAAACGACTTGAAATCAGCCTGTAACCACAAATCAAATTAATTCAATCGATATGCCATTAGCATATAACCACAAATCAAAACTTAGACAATAAAAAGAAAATAATAAAAAAATTCTAAATACTAAAAAATTCTCCATGCACGTGTTGATATTCATTATTCATGTAAAAATTCAAGTGTATTTGATTATTTTCTGATGTGTATAATATATATTTTTGTTATATTTAATTTGTAATAATTATACCTAAAAACATATATTGATAGTTTTTTACATAAATGAATACTTTTTAAATCATGAAAATACAGATTTTGTACGTTTACATGGTCTTCAAGTGGGTGTTCCACTTTACCCTACCCACTTGGGTACTTGTTCCACTTTACACTACCCTACTCCTGTAAATCTCATTTTCCTTTGTTCCCAAATATTTTTCTTAACAAAGGCATTGATTTTCTTATAGTCTAAGGTCCACTTAAGACTCCTGTTGAAGTCTCGTACCTTTTTTCTTTCCGATTTTAAGTTATCACCCTCCAAAGTTAAGCGTTCCATTTTTCCCTACTCTCCCCTACACAAAGTACTATACACATACATAATACATATAGATGGGCAATGCGGAGCACATGGTTTGTTTCATAGTTGTTAAACTTACGTAGAATTTATCCTTAATTCTGTCCCGTGATAATTTATAATTTATAATTAAGTCATTCCCTATGCAAATTATCTTTGTAAAAAGATGTGAGATCCCCATAAAAAACTTCACAAAAGTAAAAAAATTACGCCAAGTACATGAAAAAATCGCGGACGGAAAATAGTAAATCACCAAAAAAATAGAAGAAAATATACATTGTAAAAAAATATGTGAAATCAAAATGAGCTGCAAGTACATAAAGGTGCTTTCCAACTGCGCTTAAGATGGCACAACTACATATACACAGCTGAAATGCTGTGTTCATACATTCCATTACTCATATCGCGGACATTTTAATAATGTGAAGATAAAATGTAACATCTAGACATTTGCCGAGATGTCCGCGGCCTGGAAGCAGGGCTTGAAACGGTTCCGAAAATAACTGTTTAAAACTGTTATATAAAGGTTCTGATTAAAACGGTTATGGAGAACCTTTATTACGAATAACTGTTACGAAGAACCGAAATTTCCAACTATTATCTGTTTCAGTTACGGTTCTCATTTCCCTCTTCACATCGGTTCCATAACCGTTATTATTTCGGTTCTATATCGGTTCTGAAACGGTTCTAGAATCAATTCTTGTATTGACTTTTCCCTAATTGATATCATTAATTATTGTAGCTGAAACAGGATAAACGTTTATACATATCACTGATTTCTAACGAAGCGTTGAAATAAATGAAGTAGCTACATATTTTTCACACTCACACACACTATATTATTCAGGATAGGACAGCGCTGTCCAGCGTAGGGGCCCCTCACGCGGCTGCTTCACCTTCCAATCTTTCTCTCGCATAGCGTGCCTTTCGTTGTCAAGGAGACCGCGCGACGCTAAGAAGGCTGCCATGACGGGCTAGCGTCTTCGCGGTTAGCGTCGCGCGGTATCCCTGACAACGCGGACGAGAGTGGGAGAACCCCAGGCTCACGCGTGAGCGACCTTGGACAGCGCTGGGATAGGAAGTTGTAGTCCGCTCAACGAGTTGGGCCAGTAGGGGTAAACAGAACATCCGCGTGCTAAGCATGTTTTGTTTTTCAACGGCCCTTACAGACTTTTCAGCTAAGCTGACGACGTAAACAAATCGAAGTAACATCAGTTTTGTAGGCAATAGGTACGAAATGAATCAGTTCAGTTCTGATCCTCACAGTGAATACAACACTTCGGTGCTAAAGAATTAAATATTCAGAATTTAGTGATTAAATACTACTGTGAATAGTTCAATAGTAGTGTAAATAGTAAAAGTGATATAATTAAATAGTTAAATAGTCAAATAGTTACATATAGTATAGCTAGTTAGATTAGGCTAAGACAATTTATAAAATAATGGGTAGAAAAAGATGTGTTATTGTACAAAAGTACTTTAGGAATTCCGATAATATGGATAAGTTGAAATGTACTATTGAACACTGTTCTTCAGAAATTTCGGTATGTACATATATGCGTATATACAGTGAGTGTAAAAAGTATTCGTACAGCGACCAATTTAAAGTGAAACTTTGAATATCCATGTCAGTAATAAATTTTAACGGAAAAAAATGAGTAATACATATTCTTCGATGTTTGTAGAATAGATTTTGTATAAACAAAATCTTATTCCCCTTAATATTTACAAAGATATTAACATAAACAGATAAATCGTGCAGAAATGGACGAGCTAAAAGTATATAAGAAATAAACTAAATATTTAATGTTTTAATAGTTTGTGAGATTACCTTTTGATTTTATAATAGCTTTGAAGTTTATTGGTATGGAATTTACTGACAATGAGTTATATAAATCTTAAGGGGAATAAAAATTTGTTTATACAAAATCTATTCTACAAACATCGAAAAATATGTATTAATCATTTTTTTCCGTTAAAATTTATTACTGACATGGATATACAAAGTTTTACTTTAAATTGGTCGCTGTACGAATACTTTTTACACTCTCCGTATGATTACTACTTTGTTGTTATTTTATCTTTGTAAATTAAAAATTCTAGAACCTTTTTACAAATTTATTGAAACATTTGGAAAATCATCATTCAATTGAATTTACGGCTGCGATGATGAAAAAAGAAGAACGCAAAAGAAGTATCGACAGTACTGACACATCTAATAATATCGAAAGTAAGAAGATGAAATTTGACTTGATGGATGCATGCGTGAGATTAATTATTACTGTTCACGGCAGGCGGATGTCTTTAATTGACGATAAAGCTTTCCGCGATATCATAGACATAGTACCACAAACGTCACAAACGGAAGCAATTAATTCACATACAGTACGCGACAGAATTATGATGGAGGCGAATGCTGTAAGAAATAAAATTGCAGACGAAGTAAACAGAAAATTAATATGTGTAAAAGTTGACGCCGCAACGTACGTTGGGTGTTATCGAACTGTTCGAAAAGAAGACGTTGAAGATGTGATCACGGAATCACAATTCATTGAAATTGAAACAGACGCAGAAGAAGAAAGTATATCTAAAAATGCCATTGAAAATTCGGAATTTTTAAGAGAAGTGGATTACAGTATTACTGCAGTTAGATGTGCTGCCCATACTCTTCAATTATCAATCTAAAGAAAGGGAAAGTTGTGAAAATTGTGGAAAAAAACAAGAAAAATCGTAAAAAAATTACGTACCGCAATTCTGAAATCCACATTGATGGCAATGTTCGGAAAAAATGTAATTCTTGATTGCAGTACAAGATGGAACTCGACTGTAGATATGCTCGAAAAGTTATCCGAAATAAAAGAATATTGCAATCAAATAGATGACACAGAGCTGAAATTACCGCCAATAACATGGAGTACAATTAATGAATTAATTGAAGTTTTAACACCTGCAAAGTTTGCTACGAAAAAATTACAGAGCGAGCAATTATTGATAGGCGATTTATATGAAATTTGGCAACGTTGTATTCTACAGACGAGTAAAGTAAATAATGAATTTGCAACAGCCATTGTCACTAATATGAAAAACCGTGAATCGAAATTATTTGAAAATCCAATAATTGTATCAGGGATATTTATGGATCCGCGATACAATGTAATACTTACGGAACCCATGATCAAAAAAGCTAAAAATTGTCTTCTGCACACATATGCCAGACTAGAAAAAATATCAAATCACCCATCCGCTACAGAACATAATAGTACAACTGAGCATATGTCCAATGATCCAGATGAAGACGAGTTCGAACAATTATTAAAAGATGCAGAATCTATACGTATTAACAGTAATAGTTCCCAAAGCAATACGTTACAATGTGGAAATTTGGAAAATGAAATAGAAGTATATTTAAAAGAACCAAGATTAAAAAATTCATCAAGCGTTCTACATTATTGGAGTTAAAAAAAAACACCGAAACTTTATGAATTGGCACAAGTCTTTTTGGCAACGCCACCAACACAGGTCAGCGTAGAACGTTTGTTTTCGGCCTTAAAATTGATTCTGAACCCCCATCGCACGTCAATGAAGTCCGATATCATAAATGATATTCTATTGATTCGTTTAAATGTACAAAAAGCACAAGAAAAAATTTGACGATTCTTTCTATTATATTGTATTTTTATATTTACTTTCATATAAAATATAATGAATATTTAAAACAAGAAAATGAAACTTCCATTTATTAACATCCTATCCTGAAAAATATAGTGTCTGTATATGTATAAATGTTTATCCTGTTTCTATAAGGATTTTGTAAAAAATATGCACATATACAGTAATCTGCAGCTAGAATAATTAATGATATCAATTAGGGAAAAGTCGATACAAGAATTGATTCTAGAACCGTTTTAGAACCGATATAGAACCGAAATAATAACGGTTATGGAACCGATATGAGGAGGCAAATTAGAACCGTAACCGAGAACCGATATAGAACCGAAATAATAACGGTTATGGAACCGATATGAGGAGGGAAATAAGAACCGTAACTGAAACAGATAATAGTTGAAAATTTCGGTTTTTCGTAACAGTTATTCGGAATTAAGGTTCTCCATAACCGTTTCCAGAACCGAAATCGATATCATAACAGTATTCAAGTCCTGCCTGGAATTCAAATACTTGGCGTGGTCAGGTTAGGTCAAGGTGTCGATGAATAAGAATTATTTAAAAACACAATATAATGAAGTATACTCAGATTGTCAAAGTTTTAAAATGACAAATTATTTGAAAACTTGTGAGAGGAAAGGTATCAGTGTCGATGAATGATCTTGGAATTATTTTAAAACGCTGTCACGTCCGAAATTCGGGATTTTGATTGATTACGGAACGTAAAGAAGGGATTCTTGCCCCGTCGCCTCCGGCGTAACCGTAATCCATAAGGCCGGTTACGCTTTTTGGAGTAACTGTGCGGGGCGGATGGATTAGCGTTAGAGGATCGAGGAGCAAAAGTAGAGGTGCGTTTCGTCTTGGGACCGTCAGCCAGACTCATCAGTAGGGCTACAGCTGACGGCCCCTGCCCTAGACACACACGGGGACACAGAGGATATAATTTGGAACTTGTATTTATATGAAATGAGATTGGGAATTAGGACTAGCGAAAAGATTAGACCTCTGGTGGCGCTCGTCGACATTAAGTCGCGATACCGTGGTGGGGCCGGGACGTCACACGCAATATAATGAAAATGTACTCATATCATCAGAGTTTTAAATTGACAAAGTATCTGAAAGCCTGGGAAAGGGAAGGTATGGGTATTGATGAACCAAGAATACCTTGCGTGGCCACGCTAAGTATTTGATTTCCAGGCCGCGGACATCTAGGCAAATGTCTAGATGTTACATTTTATCTTCACATTATTAAGATGTCCGCGATATGAGTAATGGAATGTATGAACACAGCATTTTAGCTGTGTATATGTAGTTGTGCCATCTTAAGCGCAGTTGGAAAGCACCTTTATGAACTTGCAGCTCATTTTGATTTCACATCTTTTTTTACAATTTATATTTTCTTCTATTTTTTTGGTGATTTACTCTTTTCCATCCTCGATTTTTTCATGTACTTGGCGTAATTTCTTTACTTTTGTGAAGTTTTTTATGGGGTACATATAATACATATAGATCGGCAATGCGGTGCACATGGTTTGTTTTCGTAGTTGTTAAACTTGCGTAGAATTTATTCTTAATTCTGTTCCGTGATAAGACTGTTCATTGCTGTTGACGATGAACCTTTGTAATTTATAATATTAAAAATTATCTAAAGTCATTCCCTATACAAATTATCTTTGTAAAAAGAAATGAGATCCCCATAAAAAACTTGAAAACTGTAAGAAAATTACGCCAAGTACATGAAAAAGTCGGGGACGGAAAAGAGTATTATCAAATAAATCACAAAAAAAATAAAAGATAATAATAATTACAATATAAAAAAGATGTGAAACCATAATAAGCTGCAAGTACATAAAGGTGCTTTCCCACAGGTCACACACTTCGACCGCCGTCGTTAGAATTAAACGTTAGGAAGAACGACGATTCAAGCGCAGAATCGTCCTCGGAAAATTTCGTAACACCAAATAGAGAATACCCGATTTTATTAGCGGATTTTAGTTTGTTGGACGGAGTAAATTCGAAGGAACAAGAAATGTCGTTGCTTGACGGCGCTAACCCCCCCGGGCTAGCACCAGACGTAAAAAAATTATCTACCGCATTGTCGTTAGTCGACAAATTCGTAGGAAAATCGTCAGACGAACTTGCAGAATTTCTGAAATCTTATGCAAGCGCCTCAGAGTTTGTCCCCGCGGGCGAGTTACCGCGTTTCTTGAGAACGGTAATAGGAACGAAAATAAAAGGCAAGGCAGCCAAGGTACTAGAATACAAGGAAATAGAGAGTTTCGATAAATTAAAGGATATCTTAACATCATTATTTGTGGACAAAAGGTCAATAGGAGCAGTCGGAGCGGAGTTTCACGCCTGTCATCAACGAGATGGCGAGAGTGTAAAACTATTCGCGTGCAGAGTAGAGGAATTAGCAGGAGAATTATCCGAGCTATCGGTAAAGCCAGGGAACAGCAACGAAGTAAATGACGCGTTAGTAGGATCGGTACAAGAACGCGCTTTAGATGTTTTCACCCTCGGATTGAACGTAAAATTAAGGACGATTATAAGGTCTCGAAACTATGCGACATTAAATGCAGCTATAGCAGCAGCAATAGAGGAAGAACAAGCAATGGGTCTGAGTACCTCACGGAACTTTAGGAAGTCCGATGATCAGCCCAAAAGAAGAGAAGGGTCAAACGTACCGCGTTGCGAACGCTGTAATAAATTAGGACATTTAGCAAGGAATTGCTATACGCGACTAAGCATGCCGCGAATAAACTATCCGACGCAACCGACGACGCACATAAAAAGGGAAGTTCATCACGCCACGGTAGTCTGCCACTATTGTAAAAAACCGGGGCACCAAATCAGAGAATGCAGGGCCAGAGAAAGGGCAAACGAGCGAGAATATAGACCGCGCTATACAAATACTAATTACAGGCGCGACGACTCTAGACAGAATTTTAATAGAAACTCGAGCCGAGAATCGTCTGGCGGAAATCGAGATTACGCGAACGCGAGCCGCGGAACAACCGACGATAGACAAACTAACGCAGGAGCCAGAGTGGACTCATACCGAGCGAATCTAGTAGTGTCTTCCAAGATAGAGAATACCATTGAAATCACGGCGCCGGAACTAATAGAGGAAAAAGCAAACATGCTAGTCGACACCGGTGCCGACATCACGTTAATAAAGATAGGAAAGGTGTTGGGCGACGTCCAAGCCCAAGACGAAGTAGTGTCCCTGCGAGGAATAGCTCCAATGGAAATCAAGACGCTATGTCTAATACAGTTAAACATAAAAGTCGGGAATAAATTAATAACACACCCTTGCCGATTAGTAAGAGACGACTTTCCGTTAGAAGCAGACGGAATCGTAGGACAAGATTTTATGACCAAGCACGACGTATGCATTCGGGCAAATCAAGGAATAGAATTGTACGGAATACGGTTCCCTTACTCCGGAGGAGGAAACATAACATTAAAACCGCGATCAGAAACGATTCTCTTAGCCAGAACGACGAGTAAAGGGGAAGGAATAGTAGAAGGACAATCTATTAAGCCAGGAGTGTTCATAGGAAATTCATTAACGGTAGGCAATGACGGTAAATGCGTAATAAGCATAATGAACACCACAGCGGACGAAGTCCTTATCAGTACGCCGACTGTGACGTTAGAAACACTGACGAGCGATGACATTGACCCGACGGACGCAATCTGCGATAAAGAGCGCGACGCGCCGACATATATGGTACACGCTGTACACGGGAGAAATAGGATGAAAGTCTTGCGTGAAAACCTCAGGACCGAACACCTAAATAGCGAGGAAAAAGCCCGCTTACTTGGGCTTTGCGAAAAATATAACGAAATATTCGAATTAGAAGGAGACAAACTAGGATACTCCACAAAGGCGGAACATTCAATTACCCTAACCCAAGGTACCAAACCTATATACGTGAAACCGTATAGATTGCCCCAAGCGCACACGGAGGAAGTGGATAGACAGGTTCAAGAGATGGTAAAAGAAGGAATAATTAGACCAAGCATCAGCCAATGGAACGCTCCCCTGCTAGTAGTCCCGAAAAAACCAGATGCTACAGGTAAACGCAGGCTAAGAGTAGTGGTAGATTTCAGGAAAGTAAACGACGCGACGATAGGCGATTCATACCCCCTACCCAACATAACAGACATTCTAGACCAATTAGGCGGAGCAAAATAGTTTTCAACTCTAGATTTAGCGTCAGGATTCCATCAAATAGCCATGAAAAAGACCGCGAAAAAACCGCATTCTCGACGCCGTACGGCCATTTTGAGTATAATAGAATGCCATTCCGCGCTGTCGGGCCTACAAGGAATAAAATGTTTCGTGTATTTAGACGACATAGTCGTCTATGGACGCTCGTTAAAGGAACACCAAGAGCGACTAGAACTCGTGTTCAAACGCATACAAGAGAGTGGCCTAAAACTTCAACCCAACAAGTGCGAATTCCTACGCAAGGAAACCATATACTTAGGACACGTAATAACCGAAAACGGCATCAAACCCGACCCGTCAAAATTAGATGCTGGCCGAAACTTCCCAATACCCAAAGGAGTTAAAGACGTGCAATCCTTCCTATTAATCCGTCGGATTAATAGACGGATTAGGTTACATAGTTACAAATCACTCTTCGGACTAATGGATTCCGAAGATAGAAAGAAAATCAACGACCAAATAGACCTTTTAAAGGGACAGGAAAACAGACTAAAAAATATAATAAAGGGACAAATGCAAACCGTTAGAGCCAACGCCGAACTTCTCAACGAGACTATACATAACGTACAAGACTACGAAAAAACGCTCTTAAACGCGACTTGGCAAATTCAATATCAACTACAACAGTCAACTGACATTACTAGATTTCGAGAGATATTAGACGAACACCTCATATTAATAAATAGCGTCGCGGAAACACTATTGCACGACGCACAGGACCTGTTAGAATTCATAATGGATATAAAGAAAGGGATCCTTAACCCACGATTAATACCACCAGCTCAAATCATAACATACCTCACTTCAGCACTCCCACATATTCCGAAAGGATTAGACTTCCCTATCGGAATAAAATTAGAAAACATGCACGTTCTGTATGATATCCTAACCCTCTCCGCATTTTCGGATACTAAATCAATTACCGTAGTACTAGACATCCCATTGTTGAACGCGAAGAAATTCAAATTGAGCAAGGGACACCCGGTACCTACAAAAGTAAACGACTCGTTCTACGCATATATAGAACCCCTCGACTCATACGTAGTACTTGACACTTCAGTGCAAGATTACATACAACTAAGTAAACAAGACCTAGCAGAATGTAAAATTATAAACGATCTATATCTCTGTACCTCTAATCACCCAATGTTCAAAGCAATACCATACGGACCTTGCGAAGTACAGTTGTACACAAAATTGACACAAAAACCAAACAACTGTAAAATACGAATCATGACACTAAACCACACGATCCTGATAGAATTACAACAACCGGGCACATGGATTTATATCGCGCCAAAACAAATACAACTAGCAGTAACCTGCGACGATAAAAACACAAACATGTATAGTATTAAGGACTCTGGTATCATAACAATCACTACCGCCGAATTCACAATAGAAACTGGTAAGCAATACGGAATAGAAAAAACATGGAACTACTTACCTGGTTACAATTTGTCACTAGATGAAATTACGCTTCCACAAACCACTGTAAATTCATACCGAAACACCAACTTCGAACTTAAAAGGATAATCAAACTGTTACGTCCCTAGTTCCTTATTTAAGCGCGATTTCTAGGGAATTTATATTTTTTTCATCCGCTTTTGAACTAGTCCTGGGACTTAACGCTCTGGGATAGTTGAGAATGATTGCTACGCGTATTATTGAACATACTTACTTTTTATAATGCGATGCGTCGCCAGGGGATGGGAGCGTTCGGGATGCCGTTAGTTTCTGGAGCTGGGTTGGATTTCGGTTGGGCCCAATCGCCGCAGTAAATCGTGACTCCTTTAACCCTTGGGTCGATGTTTTTTATCACAGGAGATGGGGTGACTCCCAACAAGGATCTTGTTGCTGGGGCGCACTTATAATTATTGTTTATTTTTCGTAATTGTACTTTTCGCCCGGCACGATTGCTTTTAGGCATCTGGGAATTAATTAAATCTTTTAGTTTTGTTCAAATGGAACTCGGTTTTCGCTTACACTCCAGAGGACACTGGTGGGCAGCTGTCTGCGCGCCAGTGATTCTAAAGAATCAGCCCAAACCATGGTTCGTTAATTATTCATTTTTTTGTGAAATTTATGGATCGATTAGTATTAAATTGACCGCGTATACAGATTGATCTCTAGTATCTGGTGACATAGTGGGCAGCTGTCTGCTCGCCAATAACACTTTCAACAGAGGAGAATCTGGATTTCTTTATTCTCATTTCTACGGTAATTCAAAAATAACACTCCGAATGCCCAAAAGCTTAGGAAGGCTAGTAAAACACTCGAAACGCGTTAAATATGATTTTGTCACTTTTATTAATAATAAAAACTTCACTTACAACTTTTACACTTTGAAGATATAAATCGTGGACACTGAAGCGAAGTGTTTAAATGGTTCCGATAATTATTATGGTAATAATAATATAATATATGAGCTCCGCGGGTGGTCAATCCCTTTTTATAGGGCAATTGGTCACTCCTACTCTAGGATTTGTCACATGACAAATCATAGGTGGGAGAGCCCACCCCACAGCCTCCACCTGGTATCTTCCAGGAAGAATCTTCCCATCGCGCTATCTGAGAATCTGTTTACGATTTAGTCACGTTCCTCCGTGGCCTTTTATGTGTCTTTCCTCGCGACTAATATGTATTATTTTTAGATTCCCAGCGGCGACGATAGCAAGATTCTTTATACATATTTAGATTTATATGTTTATTATATTTTTTGTACGGTTGATTCCGTGCGGCTTACGTACTAGGGTCTGAAGTTAAATACATGATATGGGTATCGGTGATCGAGTATCGGGAAATAAATGGGAGGGCAATCTTCTGGCGAGGACCAGGGGCACAGCTCTGCGAAGGTGGTGTCGACTCCGCTGGTTGATAAGGCCCTCCGTCCCATGCTGAACGTCAGCTGGTGCGGTCAACGAGCTGGTGTACTGCTGACTGTCCGCTACCTCCTTGACGCCGGCTGTCCTGTTCGTTGTTGCCGTTCGAATATCCCTTGCTCGATCTCTTCTTATTATAACTTATTATGATAATGCCTTATCGGCAATTTGTTGCACAATATGTAGTATGATGTTTTCATACGAGGTTGTTATACTACCTCAGAGTACGGAATAGTAAATAAAAATGAATTAAAGGTTAAATAATATTTGATTCTACGTCGCGGGACGTGACACCTCCCCCTTTAGAAAGCAAATTTCCAGAAGAAATTTGTTTTAATTCTTGGATGGCTTCTTTGAATTCCCTTGCCGCTGGAGTCGGTTGTCGTCCCTCGTCAGTTGTTGCTGGTTGATCTGCATTCTGCGATGATGGTTGTTTTTTCTTGGCCAAATATAATATTAAAGTTGTTATGGAGGTCCAAATTGCTCCTAACAAGTGTAATCCGCATCCGTAGACTGCATGTATTTGATATCCGTGTATAATGGTATCAAATATTGTTTTTATTATTTTAATGATAATAAAAACTCCAAGAAGTCCTGCGGTGACTGTTCCAAATTTAAGGAATCCGTTCCAGAATTTGGCTGCTGCATTCTCGGCTAATGTGGTGATGGTTTCTTCGTCCATAATTCCCATTATTGAAATTGATCCTGCGGGAATATTTTTCCCGGATACTCCTCTGGCGAGTGTGTTTAATACGGCTGCCTTTTCAGCAGGGAACATAATGTGGTCCCTTAAATTTTCCAGTTCCTGCTGTGTATATATCCCGCTGGTTGCGAGATCCGAAGGAGATGTGTAGTGCCAACTGAGTTTTGTTTTTGGATGTAATAATTGAGGTGGACGGACTTCAATCGGATGTGGTGAAATTCTATGCCATGCTTGGTCGATTTCATACATGACTGGTAGAATGGGACTACATTCTCTATGTGTCCCTTGAGTGGTTAAAATATGTGTCTTCGGTGTTAAGAACATTGAATTATTTCTTAACCATACAGGCAATTCTATATAGCATTCATCTGTTTGGCGTATTTTAACTTGAACAGAAATGCATTTTATAATGTGAATCACTTCGCCAGCTACTAGTGCCATATGTCCCGGTGTTTTCGTGACTATATTAGCAAATTCGTCTGGTTTCAGCGTAGCAATTATCAGAGCATTGTTTAATATTTGTTGTTCCAATAAGCACTTTTGTAAAATGATGTCTCTGTATAGGGTTTTCAATTCAGTTCTTATATGTTTCTCCACGTAGACAAATTTGGAATTCACGTACGTGAAAATATCTAAATTTTCTACTGGGATTTTGTGTAAAGATGCAAAAATTCTTTCCTTCGTTGTTTCCAAGATAAATAACTTTGGATGTTCCGTTTGTATGAGCGTATAACCACATAGATGTTGCTCTCCTATTGGAGTTAAAGCGAACGTAATATCTTGTGTAGTCAATGCATATACGGAAGGTGATTTTTCTTCGGCTTGGCTGGTATCGGTAATTTTGGATGCCAGCCCTTCGTAGAGTACATCATAGCGATCGAATTTGCAAGTCGATGGTGGAAAGGAGTGCCAGAACGTGTGTCCGTCCTCGTTGTCCACGCAAAATCCGTTTTGAAAATAGCATATAGTTCCAGATTTCAATATGATTTTGTTGTGCTCCAGTCGTACTGGTACTAGGCCAGTTTTGAGTGTTATTTTCGCCATTGCTTGTACTACTACTTTTTCCCATGATCCATAAGGGTCGGAAAATTGTGCTCCGGTACATTTTCCATCTGCGGTGAGTGATCCGGCCATGGTGAATGTCCGGGTTGATGTTTGGTTCATTTTGAGTCCTACCAAATAGACGTTGTTACCAATGACGGTGGATCCGTATCCATGCATATCTCGGCATTGACGTTCGGTTAAATCTTCGAGGTATTCATTTAATCCGTTGTGTACTGCGGAAATGTGTGAATGCATTCCGCAATAATAAATGGTTCTTGAAATTATCAGTTTGCATTGGATGACTTCCACGTAGTTGAAGTCCGAGAGTTGCAGAAGTTGAATGTAGATTTCCTTTGTAGTTGTGGAGATTGGGTTGATTTCGCAATCTCCTACTGAATTTAATGAGACGGTTGTCACGTTTAAATGTTGCCCATTGCAATCGTATCCAATGAGGGCCCAAACGAGTTTCACGTTGATTAGAATTATCCATGGTAAAATCATGATAATTCCCCCTTAAAAAAAAATAAATAAAACTTGTTTTGATCTATCGTTATTTTAATAACGATTCATAATATTCCCTTTAGTATTTCGTACTCTAAGTATTTGATCGTTTAATTACTTTGTATATGATTTTGTTTTAATTACTAATTAACCTGGATTAGACCTAATATATGCAAGTTTAAGTTTATTTATATGTACTGTACGGGTTGTCCCATCAGATAATATTTTGACATTCTGATTTGGTAACAATTCAAGTACTTTATACGGTCCTGAGTACTGATCTGCGAACTTTGTCCTCCGAGGTTCTTTCATGAGATATACTAAGTCTCCTGCTTTAAAATTTTGCGGATTAATTTTCCGATCATAATACTGTTTAGATTTGGCTTTTGCCTTTATCAAATTTTCTCGGGCTTGAGTTTGCAGATTAGTTATTTTGCGAAATAAATCTCTAAGATATTCGGCATATGTGGGTTCCAAATCTTCACCAATAGGTTTTTCGCTCGAAGGTTCTCGTGCAATGCATCCGAAAACTAATTCATGCGGTGAAAATTTAGTACCCTCGTGTACTGCGGTATTATATGAAAACATTGCTAAATCTATCCAATCGTCCCAATTTTCGTCGTTCGTCGTATATTGTTTTAAATATTCGGTTAATACGTGATGCGACCTTTCTATCGAACCGTTACTCTGTGGATGATAGGCTGTAGTAACATAACGCTTAATTTTGAATCGTTTAGCGACGATTTTTATTAAATTTGAAGTGAAATTTGTTCCTTGATCGGTTAAAATAGCTTTAGGTGATCCGAATCGGCAAATAAACCGTTTTATAAATACATCCGCTATATCGGCAGAGGTGGTTCGAGCTAAAGGTATCGCTATTGAATATTTTGTTAACAAATCTTGTATCGTTAATATGTGTGTTCTTCCTTTTCTAGTTTTTGGTAATGGTCCAACAATGTCCATACTGATTTTGTCGAACGCTTTGCCTGGAGTGTCTGTCAAGACCATTGGTTGTTTTGTTTTTATTCTCGTCAATTTCCTCATTTGACAGTCTTGACATTCTCTAATGAATTTTTGAATTTCCTTTTTCATATTCTCCCAATAATAGTTTTGACGTATTCTGTGGTAGGTTTTTGTAACTCCCTTGTGTCCTCCACTGGACGACGTATGTTTTTCTTTTATTATGTGTTCCCTCAGATTTTCGGGTGGTGTTACTACATCACCCGTACAAATTGTAATTGTTATTGGTAGTTCTTTGAAGACGTCTTTTAGTCTGTTTATAATATATTTCCATGGTACGTCCTCTATATTATGAGTTCTACTTATGGAGAATGATTGTAGGTTAAATTCCGTAACTGTGTCCCATAAAGACACTAGACTATTTAAAATGTTATCAGGTTGTATAGGAGTTCTTGAATCCCTTTTGATTGGTAGACTTATTATATATTTCGTTCCATCTGGTACTGACCGTGCCCTTTCTAGGGTAAGTTCTACATGATTTGGTAGCAAATTTTCTGTTTCTAATTCTTTGGCACCTCTATCAATTGGATTTCCATCCAATCCAATGAAAATGACTCTATTATCTTTTATTTTTGCCAAAGAATCTCTAGATTCTCTTATCACTAATTGGTTTTGATGAGGGATTGTATCCTCGCTTCTACTTGTCGTTGTTTTAGGTGATAATTGAGGTGGTGATGGAGGTGTATCTATTGTTTCTATTGATTCTTCTTCTTGTGGTGTTTCCGTGGTTTCAATTAATTCTTCTTCTAGTGACGTTTCTGTAATTTCTATTGGCTCCTCCACGGGTTTCCTTTTTAATGAAGGACCAGCTATTGGTGAATCACTTGATAGAGTTCTTTTCCGTTTTTGTTCTAAACTTTGAGATGTATCTGATAATAATGTATTTAATTCCATATCTTCATCTTCTGATTCTTCTTGTATTGGTATGCGTTTACGTCTTCTTTTTGGGAATTCTAAATGTTTGAGTTCCCTATTTGGAAAATCCAAATGTCTGCTTCTTGTCATTGGTCCTTTAAAGTCTTCCGGTAAAATTAACGGTAAGTTTTTCTTTTGAGGTGGTTCGCCTTCTGGAGGATCCTCCTCCTCCCTTGCTCTTATTGGTAGGCATACTTCTGGTGGGTTTCGAGACAACGCATCAGCGTTGAGGTTACTTTTTCCTTTTTTATAGTTTATTTCGAATTCGTAATCAGATAGTTTAAGTTTCCATTTCCAAATTCGAGAATTTGGATCTTTTATTGAATTCATCCATACCAGAGGTTTGTGGTCTGTTTCTATTTTAAATTTACGACCATATAAATAAGGTCGAAAATGTGTTACGCAGTAAATAATTGCTAAACATTCCTTTTCAATCGTGGAATATTTTTGTTCTGCTGAATTTAATAAGCGGGACGCATAAGCAATAGGAAGATCGTCGCCGGTAAAATCCTGACTAAGCACTCCTCCTATGGCGTAACCTGAAGCGTCCGTCGTTACCTTGAACGGCTGTGAAAAATCTGGATATTGAAGTATTGGTTTGGATATTAGAGCCTTCTTTAATATTTGGAATGCCTCCTCTTCTTCTTTGCCCCAAATAAATTTCGTTGTCTTTTTCAACAAGTTAGTTAGTGGTTTCGATTTTCTTGAGAATTCCGGTATAAATCGTCTATAGTATCCGATTAATCCCAAAAATTGTTTAATGTTCTTTGGTGTTTTGGGTTTAGGAAAATTCTCTGCTGCTTCAATCTTCTTCGGATCTGGTTTTACTCCGTGTTCGTCAATTATGTGTCCTAAGTACATCACTTCACGTCGTAAGAATTCGCATTTATCCGGTTGAAGCATTAATTTTGCATCTCGTAGTCTTTTCATTAATCTTGTAAATTTTATTTCGTGTTCACGAAGAGATCTGGAATATATTACAATGTCATCCAGATAAACAAAAAGTTCGGTTCCTTGAAGTCCCGATAGAACATTATTCATGAGGCGTTGAAATGTTGCAGGTGCATTTTTCAAACCAAAGGGCATCCTTGTAAACTGGTAATGTCCATATGGTGTAGAAAATGCTGTCTTGTGTGCGTCTACTGTTGCCATCTTAATCTGATGAAACCCTGATGCTAAGTCGAATGTAGAGAAATATTTTGCACTCCCTAATTGATCTAATATCTCAGTAATATTTGGTAGGGGATACGCATCGCCTATCGTCTTTTCATTTAATTTTCGATAATCGATTACTAATCTCCATCGTTTTTTACCTTTTGAATCTGGTTTTTTAGGAACGATCCATAATGGAGAATTATATGGAGATGTGGATGATTCTACCACACCAGTTTCCAATAGTTCTTTTATTTGTTGATTTATTTCGTCCTTATGAATTGGTGGATATCGATACTGCCGAGTATTTATCGGTATATCATCCGTAGTATGAATTCTATGTTGTATACTATCTGTTCCTTCCAAAGTTTCTCCTGTTAAATGAAATCGATCTTCATTTTCCTTTATTAGTTGCATCACATTTTCTTTTTCTTCCTCGTTTAAGTGATCTAATCGCAGTAGTTTCAAGATTTCCTCAAATCGATTTTCCTTCGATATCTTTGTCGTATTACATCGTTTAGTGGGACGTTCTTCAAATGGAAGTATTTCGATTGTAGGTACCACAATGTGATAATCTTCATCCGTACTATTTACTATTCTCATATGAGCTTTTCCTTCTCGATTTGTTACTAATGCATTTCCCAAATAGATTCCTTCTTTTATGTGTAATTTTCCTACGTATCCTTCACGCAGTTCTGGATTTGCAATATTAATGTGGAAAGGGACTGAACTTCTTTTTGGCACGAATATCTTCTCGTATGTATTAAAGGGAATATAGGTTTTTCCCCACTTGATTTGCCTTTTTGCATAATCGATGCTAGCTTCTTGATGTAACAGAAATTCGGATCCTAAGATTCCGTCTTCATCGTCAAACAGTGTGTCGTTTACCACGTGGAAATTCACTGGATGATTCGCAATCATTATTGATGCAGTCCCTAAGGTAGCTTGATTCGAATCGATTATTCCGCGGATATATATGATTTCTTGAGTGTTGACGATTGTTGATGCTGTTACCATTGATTTCTTGATGAGGTTGACGTCGGATCCCGAATCAACCATTAATCGTGCCTTCCCTTCCAGATTAGGAGATGCTATTAGTATTGTTGGAATATTTCGTACGGTATTTATTGGAACAGTTATTGTTCGTCTATTTCTTCGTCTTCTTCCTCCATTGAGTCCCTCTTGATTTGTTTTTCTTTCACTGACTTTTCCTCGATTTCCAACGTCGGTTTCCAGGGCGTTGATTTTCCTGATGGTTTTATTTCTCCCGCTTTTGGGACTTCTATTTTCATTATTTTCTGGCGCTGTGGAGGGTTCCCACTCCGGATTGCGCCGGACGTTTCCGGATGGCCCTGCTCGTTTCCCTGGTTCATTCTTGAATACGGGACTATTTCTCCTGACTCTATTTTAGCCTTGAACTTGAAACAATCCTTAATCAAATGTCCCGGTTTCTTACAATAATTGCAAGAAATTTCTAATTGATTCGATGGTGAAGCTGCTGCTCCGTTGTTTCGCGATGAATTTGATTGCCATGCGTTATTTCGCGGCTGATTGCTTTGCCATCCACTATTTCGCGGTTGGTTATTTTGCCATTTTGGTATGGCTCCTTCGTATCTAGGGGGACCGAAGTTTGGTTTATTTTGGGGTACCGACGGGTACCCTCTCTGATCGCGGGACACGGGTTGTTGACGGTTATACGAACTTGTCTTCATTCTTTCGTCTTCAATTTTGACTTCTTTATCTATTTTAACGGCTAGAGCATAGATCTCATCCAGCTCTAGTTCTTGACTCTCCTGTCTCAAGCGTAAAGAAATTTCTCGAGGTAGTCCTTTAATAAAAGCTTCCTGTGTGTCCGTATTAATGTTTTCTTGAATTGTAGCGGATATTTCTTCATGATCTCGTTTTTCTCCGTCCATTATAGCTAAACGCAAATCTTGAACGCGAGTTATATAATCGAGAATATTTTCTCCTGGTTTTTTAAACGTATTCCCCAATTCGCCTTTATACTGATTAACATTTTTACACGGCGCGAAGTACTGTTTCAATTTATTTCCGAATTCGTCTAAAGTAGTTAGATCGGAGTCGCCTATCGCAATTAAAGCATGTCCGCGTAATTTGTTCATTAGTAATTTTGTTAATTGCATTTCTTGCTGAGGGGCTAACATTGATTTTGCCCGTTCACATGCTTTTAAAAATTGAAAAACAGATGGTCGATAGCCATCAAATAAAGGAACTGCTTCTAACGCGAGTTTAATTGGAATTTTTCCGTCCGTCGGATCCTGTTTAGATTTAGGGTCGCGAATTTCCAATTCACGTGATACTGGACGTTTTTCGACCGGATTTGGGGTATTTAAGTTAGATTTGATACTGTGAACGTCTTCGGCACCTTTTCTCTCTAGTCTTTTCACTCTTGCTGTTATTGTCTCTAGATGCTCGAATTTTTCATCCCACAACGTTAATATTGTGAGGAGTTGAGATAAAGTTTCGGCAGGGGATAAATCACTCCTAGCTTGTAAAGCTGACTTTGCTTGTCGAATTATTTCTGTTTGCCTTCGCAATTCCTCCTCGTCGTCGTTTTCACCGTGGTCCGACATGATTCTTGATTTTACACGCTTGATTTTACTGATTTTACTTCTCAACTATTGCGGATTATCCCACCGCTGCCACCAATTTTTTTTATTGGTGTTACGTCCCTACTTCCTTATTTAAGCGCGATTTCTAGGGAATTTATATTTTTTTCATCCGCTTTTGAACTAGTCCTGGGACTTAACGCTCTGGGATAGTTGAGAATGATTGCTACGCGTATTATTGAACATACTTACTTTTTATAATGCGATGCGTCGCCAGGGGATGGGAGCGTTCGGGATGCCGTTAGTTTCTGGAGCTGGGTTGGATTTCGGTTGGGCCCAATCGCCGCAGTAAATCGTGACTCCTTTAACCCTTGGGTCGATGTTTTTTATCACAGGAGATGGGGTGACTCCCAACAAGGATCTTGTTGCTGGGGCGCACTTATAATTATTGTTTATTTTTCGTAATTGTACTTTTCGCCCGGCACGATTGCTTTTAGGCATCTGGGAATTAATTAAATCTTTTAGTTTTGTTCAAATGGAACTCGGTTTTCGCTTACACTCCAGAGGACACTGGTGGGCAGCTGTCTGCGCGCCAGTGATTCTAAAGAATCAGCCCAAACCATGGTTCGTTAATTATTCATTTTTTTGTGAAATTTATGGATCGATTAGTATTAAATTGACCGCGTATACAGATTGATCTCTAGTATCTGGTGACATAGTGGGCAGCTGTCTGCTCGCCAATAACACTTTCAACAGAGGAGAATCTGGATTTCTTTATTCTCATTTCTACGGTAATTCAAAAATAACACTCCGAATGCCCAAAAGCTTAGGAAGGCTAGTAAAACACTCGAAACGCGTTAAATATGATTTTGTCACTTTTATTAATAATAAAAACTTCACTTACAACTTTTACACTTTGAAGATATAAATCGTGGACACTGAAGCGAAGTGTTTAAATGGTTCCGATAATTATTATGGTAATAATAATATAATATATGAGCTCCGCGGGTGGTCAATCCCTTTTTATAGGGCAATTGGTCACTCCTACTCTAGGATTTGTCACATGACAAATCATAGGTGGGAGAGCCCACCCCACAGCCTCCACCTGGTATCTTCCAGGAAGAATCTTCCCATCGCGCTATCTGAGAATCTGTTTACGATTTAGTCACGTTCCTCCGTGGCCTTTTATGTGTCTTTCCTCGCGACTAATATGTATTATTTTTAGATTCCCAGCGGCGACGATAGCAAGATTCTTTATACATATTTAGATTTATATGTTTATTATATTTTTTGTACGGTTGATTCCGTGCGGCTTACGTACTAGGGTCTGAAGTTAAATACATGATATGGGTATCGGTGATCGAGTATCGGGAAATAAATGGGAGGGCAATCTTCTGGCGAGGACCAGGGGCACAGCTCTGCGAAGGTGGTGTCGACTCCGCTGGTTGATAAGGCCCTCCGTCCCATGCTGAACGTCAGCTGGTGCGGTCAACGAGCTGGTGTACTGCTGACTGTCCGCTACCTCCTTGACGCCGGCTGTCCTGTTCGTTGTTGCCGTTCGAATATCCCTTGCTCGATCTCTTCTTATTATAACTTATTATGATAATGCCTTATCGGCAATTTGTTGCACAATATGTAGTATGATGTTTTCATACGAGGTTGTTATACTACCTCAGAGTACGGAATAGTAAATAAAAATGAATTAAAGGTTAAATAATATTTGATTCTACGTCGCGGGACGTGACACAAACACCCGGAAGAATGAAATAAAGTTAGCAAAAAATTAGAAGACTTACAAAACGATTTAGAAAAACCCGAGATAATACCAACCGAGTATCACTATAGCTTCTTCACACTATCCTCAATAACGGGGTTTATAACAATTACATTATGTATCCTTACACTCTACAAATGCATTGTACGCTTCAAAGCAAGAACACCACAACACTGTACAACAGACGACTCAAGTCACGACAAAACCACACAAAAACCCGAGGCCATAATCAAAATAGTTAGTAAGGGAGAAACGTCTTCCACCAACTCTCTTTGAAATATTATATAAATAAATATTATATTATATAAATATTATATTCGCGTTTTATCGAACTACAATTATAATCTAGTTTAAGAAAAATCTCATGTAAGTCGATGATAATCAATCCAACCATTACGAGTTTTGGGATTTCCCTAAGATAGTTTATCATCGGCAATTGGAAAAGCTATGGCTTTTCCTCCCCAAGGGGGGAGGGATGTTGAGCCCAGGCAAAGCCCAAGCACACGTATTATACACGTTATACATATTATATTACCCTAGAACGTTCGAGACGTTCCTAAGCCAAATCAGTTGCGAGGCAAAGCGCGAATCTACAAAATCAGCGGAATTGCGAGCGCTTCAAGGTGACCACATACGGCGCCGCGAAGCGGGGGGCCCACGCCCAATGGCGAAACAAAAACCGATTTGCCGCCGCAAATCGGCAGACTGGAGATCCGACCCTCGACTGGGTAACACGGCTAAAACCTACTTGTACACCTCAGTCTAGTTTAGTGTTTTTTGAATAAAGACTTAGTCTTTGAGTTTAAACAAACTTGGTGCAGTTCACCCGGTGGATTCCTATCCTTTAAACACTCCCGAAACCACGATTACGCCAGATCCCCTACCAGCCTTGCGAGCCATCACGCAGGGCACAACAAAATATAAAAATGTTAATTTTTATATTATATAGCAAAGTGTTCCAAAAACATGCCAATGTTCTCCCAGTTTACGGTAGTAGTCATAAAATTAGTTATTTCATAATTATTTGAAAATTTTAACAGTTTTATTCGTCCTCTGTCAGTAGGACACTTCTTTTTTTTAAACGGGCTCCATAAAATCAAATGCAACTCATGTAATTTTGATTATTTTTACTTCAAAAAAATAATTCACATACTTTAAATATCAATAAATATGTGTGCAAAAAACTTGTACAAAAATCTTATCGTTCGTTGGAATATAAATCCTAAAAAAGACATAATAAATGGCATTTTAAATAGACTATTTAGAACACCTCCTTAACTGATGTTATATCTGTTCGGAACCAAAGAATTACCGGGTAGATACACTGCACTCCTGCAGTGTTGACATTGACATCGGTCACGTCCCGCCCTTGAAGGGGCAGGGAAGTCAGCAGGTAAAGTGCTGCGAGCAATCGCCTGCGTCGGGCCCGTAGGCGGTAGTGGGGGCTGCGCAGAACGGTCACAAAACGGTCTGGGCGTAGGATTATTCTTAGGATGGATTCAGTATAGCTGATGTACAGCTGGCTGTCCGCTACCTCCTTGATGCTGGCTGCCCTGTTCGCTGTTGCCGTCCGTGTATTCTTCGCTCGATCTCTTCTTATCGTAGTTTACGGCGGTAATGCCTTATCGGTGATACGTTGTATAAAGTTATTCATACGAGATGGTTATAATACCTCAGAGTACGAAATCGTAAATATAATGATTTAAAGGGTTAATTAATATTTGACTCCACGTCGCGGGAAGTGATACACAGTAACAATTATATACGGGAAAGTGGGGCAAAACCGGGTACCTAATGTATTTTTCCTGCTAGCAAATAGTCAGACGGTAAAATAAATTTTGGACATCGCTAGAAATCTTAATTGGACCTTACAGAATCAGAAAATGAGAGTCCTCTTTTGAAAAAACTATTTGGCTCACAGGAAATCAAGATTTCTTGGATGTATGCAAGTACCCGGTTTTACCCTATAGGTGTGGGTAATGTTGGGTACCTATTAAAAAACGCATAAAATATGATAATTATAAAACCTTTATTACTATTATTTTAGAAACCATAAAGTAAGATATTTTAACAAATATTAATTTGTACATAAATTCATTTTATTTTAAAAGCGGGTGCCCGATTACCCGATTTTGCCCCAAATGAGGTAATTTACTAAACATTAAATATTTACACTTCACCATGCGATAAAGAGCCGGGTAAAGCGTGAAAATTTTTACAAATCGTTAGGTGCTCACAGCTACTCTTATATAGTAGCTGAGGAATTGCTCGTATCATGAGTTCAAATATCTCGATCCAATATTACACCTCTAAGGAATTATTAGGAACTACTTATCTCGAATTCCTATTCGTAATGTCAACGGCCTGGGTTGTGTATTTTTAGAAGGGAAATAATAGTATTGTTGGAATTAGATAGGTGTTGGTTTTTATATAAGTTAATATTTATTTCTATATAACGTAAATCTATATTTGAACCTATATATAACAATAACCACTATAACTATACAATACAATTTCGGGTTTCTTTACATGACAAGATTTGGTTTTATACTTTCGCTGTATCTGTACACTTTCTGTTCAAACTCTCATACCGGTCGACCAATTCAAACGCTCACACACACACAGACGTGCAACTGCACGCTCACATCTCAGCCGTGCCAACGTCTGAAAAACAAACTCTGCTAGAATTACATAATACTGTCCAACAAGAACGCTTAGAAGATGAAAGAATCTCCAAAATGTATGAAGTCCATGTGGCAAGAGATCATAAAAGAAAATTACGTACACTCAAATTGTTTTAGTTATTCAGGCTCGGATTTTTTCTTTTTACATACTTTCATAGAGTGATGTTTTACAAATATTACAAGTCAAATCCGATGTAAAAATTCGTAAAATTGACGAAGTTATAGAGATTTGAGTGAAACAACCCAGGTGGCGCGGGGCGGCGCAGCGCGGCGGCTCGACCGATCGCAGCGGAACTATATTTTTCATTACGGTGGCCTTAAAAACTCGCGCCACGTTCAACCAATTCACTTCCAATTTTGCATGCAGAATCGTAATAAGATCCCGCATCGACCTACGGCGGCCACCGTAATGAAAAATATAGTTCCGCTGCGATCGGTTGAGCCGCCGTGCTGCACCGCCCCGTGCTACCTGGATTGTTTCACTCGAATGCATATAACTTCGTGAATTTTCCGAATTTTTACATGAGACTTGTTTAATAATATTTCTAAAACATCACTCTATGAAAATATGTAAAAAGGGGCCATCGAAATGAAAATGTAGTTCCGTTGCGACCGGTCGAGCCGCCGGTGCCGCCCCTTGCTACCTGGGTTGTTCCACTCAAATGCCTACAGGGTGGCGTGGAAAATCGCTACCGGCGGTAGCTATTTTGGAGTGAGGACAGCTACCCACGTCCACGCATGCGCGCAATGTCGTCACGAGCGTTGAGCCAATCAACTCCAAGATGAAAATTAGCCGACGCCAGCGCCAAGTCAAGTCAACTAGCCAAGCCAAGTGAGGCCGCAACCAACCAGCGTCGACAACCGATTCCCCGCGATGCTGGTTGGCTAGTTGGCATGACTTGGCGCTGGCGTCGGCGAATTTTCCAGCGATTTTCACCTTGGCGTTGATTGGCTCAAAGCTCGTGACGTCATTGCGCGCATGCGTGGACGTGGGTAGCTGTCCCCACTCCAAAATACCTACCGCCGGTGTCGATATTCCACGCCACCCTGAATGTCTATAACTTCGTCAATCTTTAGAATTTTTACATCGGACTTGATTTTTAATATTTCTAAAACATCAATCTATGAAAATATGTGAAAAGAAAAAATCCGATCTTTGACATTTCCAAACGATTATACCCCCTTAATCGACGGTTCTTGGTCCACTTGGTGTAACAGAGCTATAGCGGACCAGTAGCTATTGATTGTCCCGTAGATAGCCCCGTTATTGAATTCGGTCATTAAAAACTTTAGTATATTACGAACATTAAACATAAATATATCCGCTTCTTCTTTCCCGGAAAAGTTCCACCACTTCTTAAGCGGTGTCTCGTATTGTCGGAGCATAGAACTCTTGATCGTGACTATGGCGATTCCAATTGCGTCTGCTCGCATTCCCCGCGCCTCCAACGCCTGTTTGATGAAAGTTGACGCCATAACGGATGAGGTTCTCTAGTCGTAGAACTCAACAAATTAATGTCCGGTCTTAATATAACGGGATCCGGTTTAAACATAGCCATATAGATCGGAAACCAAGCTTGTGATGACCGGAAAGGTACCACCACTATTCCTCTGTTCCCCTCCGAATCTTTCTCAGGGTATTTAGAATTACGGCAAATGGGGGGAATGCGCAAAAGGAATAAGGTGTCCAATTAATTGTAAACTCATCGACCACGACTGACTCCTGATCCATGACACATATCTGCGGCATTTTGTATTTAATCGACTAGCAATTAAGTCGATCTCAGGGGTTCCGAAACTCTGACAAATTTCATCAAATGCTTTATCCGGTATTCAAATCCCGTCTCGGGCTCCAGTGGTCTCGATTCCGCGTCGGCTGATACATTGTTCTTTGATCCAATATACATAGGATGCGAAAATTCAAAAAGTGTCCGCTGGAAGAATCCTTAACTGGACATGGATCCAGTTTGAACACTACATATGGTACAAATACAAAATGTAAAATTTGCGGCTAACTGTTGCGGGCGCGCTCATCGAGGGGTTAAGATCTAAGGTACTCATGAAGCAACCTGGAACCATTAGATCTCTGGCAGATCTTACGTCCTCCAATTTAAAATCCTCAGTTTTTATGAACTTATTCAATTTCTTAAGATTTAAAATCAACCGACTGGAGCCGCCCAGCTTTTGAATAAGAAAAATCCCTGAGGCGAATTGACCTGTCGTGTGCTCACACTTTCTAATGACTCCCTTCCGAGATAACTGATTTAGAATCTTCGGAATCTGATTAAGTTCATCAGTGGACCAATGAGCTTCCTTGGGTAACCCGTTTTGATGAGGCGGGCTTATAAACGGGATCTGTAGCCTAATACCCCTTGTGAAATAATGATATCCTCTGTAATTTCCTTCCAGGCCACATAAAACCATCGCAATCTGCCTGCCGGAAAACTTACCGAATCTATCGTCTCCTCGACGTTTTCTGATCTTGCCTCCACGATGTACTCGTGCTCGGTTTTGCGGTAGGCTGAGTTCCGAAGCCTGAATGGTATCTTGTGCCCGCCCGTAGCGACACGTCGCTCTGGGTTGTGTCCTCGATGATAAAGGACGGGTCGAGCTCTTCCTGTTTTTTTGAAAATGTTGTAAGAAATCGGGAAGGTTGGTTTAAGTCCTTGCTCGTTCGTACCAACGATTTCGTTGTCTTGATATGGCCCTCTAATTCTTGTCGAAATATATTTTCATATATGGTCGTCACATTCAGAGCTTCCCTCATATTGGCGTTCAAATTCGACAGAACCAGCGACGTCCTAGTCAGCGACTCTTCGTGTTGGAGATCCACGAGTAGTCTGCCCACATCACATAACCTTTCTAATACAGCTAGATTATTTGACCCTTTGTCAATTACCAAACTTGATATCCCCCCCTCCCAGAGCTGAGAGACATGAAGCCAATTTCTTTTGTTTTGAGACCTTGCATTTCTATTGCTAGCCCCTTCTGGTAAGGAGGCCTTTACTTCTGAGTTTAGAATGGGTGGATTAATTTCCTTACAGTTCTCCGGAACTGGACATTTTTTCAATAAGACCGTCTGTTCCTCCTTAGGAAGTCCTTTTTACATATTTCGCCAATAAAATAAAAAAATAAATAAATCGCCAAACTACGAAAAATGGACATTCCCCGTTTTTCCTCTTACCCTTCATTTGAATCTATATAGGGTAAACGATACAGTTATTGACCAGGGTACAGTAGTTAACCACTTCAAATTTCTGCCACCATAGTGTAATGAAAATGTGCGCTTCCGCATCAATGATGCACTTTGATAAAAAAAGACAGTTCTACCTTTCGTTTCAACCAAGAATCGATGATTTTAGTACAAGCATTGTGCCGTGAGATCGTCGGAAAGGAAAACGTGTAATTTCAAAGAAGGTAAGGGCTTAGCGGGCATCTTTAGAGTGGCGACTTGTTTAATGACTGTATAATCATTGTTCAATTTTGTTTGCCGTGAATGCCAGTGATCACAATAGGTGGCAAGGGCCCAAAGTTCACATTCGTCATACGTCCAGTCGTGTAGAACATGATTATGCTGTGTTTTGGGGGGTGTTCAATAACTGGTTCGACGAATGCACAGTAATGCAGTTATTGACCACTCGTAATTTTCGTGCTGAAAGACCGCAATGAAAATTGATTTAGATCTTTCGAGGCACAGGGCAATGTGCCCTGCTTTTATGTGGTTTCGGGGATGCACCTCCGATGATTTCTGATTTTTCATTGGTCCGGGGGTCGCACAGTGGGGCATTTCGGGTCGAAACGCGGCACAAAACATTTTCTGACTGAAATCATCTATTTCTCGTTAAATTTTTCATTTAATTCAGTTAGTACGTATACTTGTGGTCTTATTGATACAGAAAAATTAATAAAATTGGTGTATTTAAGAGGGCATAGTACTTTTTTGGCCTGAAAATTAAGCAATCTGTATGAATTTTTTTCTAACTGAAACTGAAAAACTAGATAGATAAGGTTTGTTGCAAATGAAAGATCACTCTTTGAAAGTATTAACAGAATTTTTATTAAACAAAGGCACCCCCCCCCCCCCCCCCGCGCCCTTCGCTATAATCGCTCAAAGTTGGCACCCGAACACTGAACTTCACTGAACTCCCGTTCAAAATAAACAATGAAAATTGGGAAATTCAGTAAGGTATAATTCCAAAAATATCAGAGATATCAAAATCAGATTTGGCACACTTCAAATACATACCTCAACACTTAATCCCACCAAAAGTTAGTTGAATTAAGTAAACAACAAAACTATAAATAACAATACAAGTTCTGAAGTGTTTCGTGGTTTTCCCCTTCAAAACCGTGAAGTTTCGTTAAAAATTAATGAATGTGAAAAACAATCATGCTACATTGTCACCCAAATATGCAATCAACTACCTGTAAAAAAAAATTAGCAGTGTGGCGATATTTTTGTAAAAGAACTTAGTGCAGCGTTTCGACCAGAAATTCGGAGGTCAAAGGCGCTTGCCGAAAGAAAGAAAAGAAAAGTAAAAGAAGAAGAAAAAGAGGCTAAGAGATGCAAAGAGAAGAAGAAGAAGACGAAGAAAAAAGAAAGAGCAGGTGAGAGAAATTTAAGAATAAAAAAAGCGAATGAGAAGCCAATGAGACCGCGGCAAACTGCACGGCATACGTCGTGAAAGGTGCACATGAAATTTACCCTGCCCCAAGACAATATGTCTTTGATTTTGATATGGTGACAGGTGCATTAAATAAAAATGATTTTACAGTAAACAATATGCCATTTTCTTTTATATTCAGTAAGTGGTCAACAACTATGCCACGACCGGTCAATAACTATATTTTTCAGTTATGTTTCTTTATAATAGCATAACATCGAATCTACTGATTTTTTCAAAGTTTCTTTGGTGTTATAATCATCTTCGATGTTTTTCTTTCCGCCTGGTATAACCAAATTTCACTTATAAAATTCAAATTACTTATTCCATAGCGTTTACCTAAACTGAAGCTCTTAGGTGGTCAACTACTGTATCGTTTACCCTACACATAACATTAACCACTGTAAGTGTACATACAACTTTGGTTTTCTATTACATGACAAGGTTTAGTTTTACTTTTGCTACACTTGTTATTTTCGCTCTGTCCGCACACATTCTGTTCAAACTCTCATACCGGTCGACGTATTCAAACGCCCACACACACACACACACACAATCACACGCTCACATCTCACAATCAGTCATGCCAACATCGGAAAAACAAACTGCATGAATTACATAATACTTTCCAATACGAACGCTCAGGAGATCAAAGAATCTCCATTATTCGTGATGTGTATATACTAATACGGTTGATGTTTAGTCTTTCAAAGGATGTCAGTTGTACTCTATACTCTGTATAAGAGATCATAAAATAAGATTATATACACTCAAATGGTTTTAGTTATTCGGTCGCTGGTTGTTCGGTCGTTGGACAATATTCTAATTTCATTATCCCTTCTTTGCATTTCTCATTCTTGAAATGATATCTTACATCTATATATGAACTTTGATTTCTTATTGACAATTCCATATATGATGATTCAAATTGTACTTTGATTATCCATTATCAAAGTTTCAGTTACTTTCTTATCGGTGAGTTATTCTATCAGTGACTTCGGGTACAGCATTTCCTAGGTACATTCTACCGCTGCTACAAATTCTGCTTCTGTTGTCGAGAGTGTTACGATTGGCTGCTTTCGGCTGCACCAGCTCATATGGCCCCCAGCAAAGTAGATTACATATCCTATTATACTTTTTAGAGTTTCTCTATCACCCGCAAAGTCGAAGTCGGAATAACAGTCCAGTTCCTCACAGCTATCGCAGTTCTTATCTGTAGAGTACCTTACATCTAAATTTGAATTAGCTTTTAAATAACGCAATGCCTTTTCTCAATTCTTTACATCTTGAGCAGTTTTATTTTCTGCGTGTCTGCTCGGTTAATTTATTGTAACCATTCGATCAGGCCTGGCTCTATTGCTTAAATACAATAAGCTTACTACGCATTGTGGAAATGGGAAATCATTTTCTTTATTTGCCTTCAAGTTTTAACTACGTTTGTTTCAAAGGGAATGTTTGTTCCTTTGGCTTCAGGGGGGACTGCGCTTGGTTGGGCCGAAAAATAGGTAATTCTTTGTGAATTTTTTGTACAAAACCGGTTCGACAAATTAATTTGAGGTTTGGCATGCTTGTTTTCTTGTATCTTGACCTATTATTCTGAATTTTGGTGTCACGGTGAAAAAAACATGGCACATACAGGATATTAACTGAGAGCGTTGAAAAACATCGGGTGATCTTGGCGTTGACGGAAACTACTGTAAGGGTTATCTGAAACACAAAAATGAAAAGAGATTCTTAATCTATATGAATCTGTGGTAGTAGATTTATTGCCGTATCTGTTACCGGTCCTTTTTTATTTAAAGAAGTTGTCCCGATTATTAGGCGAAATCTTTGTCAGGTTCAATTCAGAACGATTCATTTTTTTCAGAAGGCTGCCATTTTAACATTTTTTTAATTTTTCGTCACTTCTTCAGTCACTTTGTAATCTCCCAAACCCTGCCTAGTGAACTTACTCTGGGTCAGTTTCAAATTTTTGTCCTCCCATTTCATTTCCATACCCAACAAAGAATGCGGTTTTAGCTCTATTTCAGCATTAAATTTCTTTCCCAATTCGTCTATTACTTAGTTCCATTATGTCTCTTTCGTTCTACGATGCTATGAAACCATCATGAACATATAGCGTTAATATTCACAAAAACACATGGTTCTGATCTAGAGGATTTGAGTTTCTTTGTTTTGAATCTTTGATTCTACACGAGCGGCGCCTGTCTCGTCTTTTTCAGTTTGTAACTTTATTTGCATCTTCTTCAAATCCTTCCGGTATGTCTAAATATATCCCTTTAATTAGCTCTCCATACAGAAATGCTGCCCTTATATCAATGGTTATGAGCTACCGGACTGTACGTCTCGCTGTAGTGTCCCACAACTGCTAGCTATCAGTCTGGCCCTGTATTTCCTTTTGTCTTTCACTCTGAAAACCCACCTGGTGCTCAGAGGTCTTTTTCCATTTGTCTCGTTCCTATTTACTGCTTTCCATACTTAATTTTCTTCCAAGGATATCTTTTCCTCTCCTACAGCAGTTTTCCATTTTAGACTTTCGGGACCATGTATTGCCTGTTTATAGGTTAGAAAGACGCTTCCATCGTATCTCATTAGTTTTTCCTTACCCTCTCTGATTTTCTTACCGATTCTGATTCAGACTTTTTTATTCCCTCTTCATCAGTCTCTTCTTTTTCTTATGCTTCCTCATTTTCAGCGTCTGTTTCCTGGTTGTTTTCTCCTTCGTTTTCTTCATTTTCTTCTCCGTTTTCTTCTTCGTTTTCTTCTTCGCTTTCAGTCCCTCTCTGTGGAAGCAGATCCTGATTAAGCTGTTCTGCGTCCTCTTTCATTGGTTCATTTTCCGTTGGACTTGGTTCAAATTCTACATCCCTCGCTGTTACTGTTTTCTTTTCGCCGAGTGCCATAATCTGTATGCATTCTTCGTGTAGCCCACAAACACGTACTTCTTACTTTTTGGCCTCCAGCTTCTTGATGGGCTCTAACCTCTTCGCATAAACCCCGCTTCCAAAAATCTGCAGTCTTGAAATATCTGGTTTTCTCTGCTCCCATTTTGCTATTGGGATCTTCTCATCATCTGTAGTGGGAGATCTGTTTAACAGATATGTAGCGACGTATAAAGATTCACCCCACATCTCATTATTCAATTTTGTGTCAAAAAGCAGTGCTCTGATCTTCTCCATGGATAATCTATTTAATCTTTCCGCTTTTCCATTCAGTTGAGGTGTATATGGAATGGTTCAGTCAAACTCTATACCTTTGTTCTTTGTCCAACTGATCATTCTAGTCTTCATGTACTCTCTTCCATTGTCACATCGAACTTTTGAAACCTTACAATTCCAATAAGCTTTTGCTTTCTGTGCGAATTCAGTTAACACTTCTTGAACTTCGGATTTGTGTTTTAACAGTGACATTTCTGTATAGTGAGTGAAGTCGTCAAGGAAGGTCGCAAAAACCTTTTCCCATCCCACGTTTTATTTTCCAAGGGAGCACAATCGTCAGTATGCACCAGTTGAAAAATGAGCAGCCGAAAAATATTTGTACTCTGCTGGTAGTATTTCTATTATTTTTACCATCAGCATGTCTGCATCAATTTCTGTTTCGTAAACTTTCAATGAGTATCTTAAATTTGGCAATCTGATAATCTGTGTGGATATATTTGATTTTTTTTAACGCATAGTTATAGAATTCCTGCAACAGTTTGCATTTTTGCTGTTGACTATCCCTTTGGAAGATTGAGCACAATTTCGACCACATATCATACACAGTTTCACAATTTATCACATGCATTAATAAATGTTTTCCCATTGTCATCAAAATTACCGTTGTAGCTTTTGCATCTTTGGTTTGCCACTGGGCTGGCCTTTGTGTTAGTTCAGTGTTTGTCTGAACTAACAATGTAGTAAAACTCACCTGCCTTTAGAATAATTGCGATTTGGAATCTCCACATATGGAAATTTTCCTCGCCTTTTAATATTTTAATTTGTTGATTATTCACTTGAAGTAGACTTTATTTTTCTCTTTTATTTATATTCTTCTATTACAGACCCCTGCCACGTGTTCTCGCAGAATGTTCTAGAATTCTAACCTATCTTTCTTTTATATCACGTGGACACTGAGTCTATAACCTGTTGGAATCAGATAGGTTTTTGTTTCTGTATAAGTTAATATTTATTTATATATGACATTAACCACTATAACTATACAATACAATTTCGGTTTTCTTTAGATGACAAGATTTGGTTTTATACTTTCGCTGTGTCTGTACACTTTCCGTTCAAACAGTCATACCGGTCGGCCAATTCAAACGCTCACACACACACAGACGCGCAACTGCACGCTCACAACTCAGTCGTGCCAACGTCTGAAAAACAAACCCTGCTAGAATTACAAATAATACTCTCCAACAAGAACGCTTAGAAGATGAAAGAATCTCCAAAATGTATGATGTGCATGTGGCAAGAAATTATAAAATAAAATTACATACACTCAAATTGTTTTAGTTATTCAGGCGCTCACGCCGTAAGGATAATTTTTGGGAAACAATTAAGCAATTAGCCAATTTGAAATTTCTTGCAACTCCTGTCACTACAATTTAAAAGTGACATTTACAGTCAGTTGAGAATTTTCTAAATACGTATACGGCATATGCGATTTCATTAGAGAATATGTATATATTCTCCAAGGGACAGTATATGTATCTTCTTGTCTATATAATAAGAGTATTATATAGACAAGAAGATACATATACTGTATTCCGCCTTATTAACTTAATTTTTACTAATCGTGTTCGAATAATGGACTGTTCAAAAAGAATTAAAATAAGTTCAATGTCGGCATAACATTTTTTTAGAAGGTAATGTGATCTTTCGGGTATAACATTTGTTGCAATTATAACTGCTGATGTCTAGCCTATGGTAGGAGCAATAGTTCATTAACCCACATTCGGTTCTACTAATGAGCGACAAGTGAAAGCCTACAACCTTCTGGAATTCTACGGTAAATTATTAAGTACTAATGCGAATGAAATGTACCTATTACAATAATATTATCAACACTAGTGCTTCCAAAAATATTATAATTCAGTAGGATCATTGCACGTTTCTTTAATTGTTTTGTTAGTACCGCTTTAAAATTCTATCGATATTCGTTGTTTATTTTAAACGTGTTTATCTACTTGAAATTCTCTGAACAGTATACTATACAAATACAACATATATGGAAAATTCGGCGATAAAAATTTGTTGTTCCATTAAAAAGAAAGTAAACTAAACTGAGATTGTGAAATCTCGTTAGCCAAGTACATATAACATTTCAGAATTTATTAGTTTTACTTAGAGATATGTAACAATAAAATGCGAAAGTTAGTTGGCCGCAATGAAGCAGGCGCGTTCCTTTGGAACACAGATCTCTCCTTGAACGCAAAATCGGCCGGAGTAGCTGAGTTCCTTTCACCGAGTTGTCCGCGGGGAAACTGTGTGTTGCTCGATTCTTGATGATTTTTCTACCGATTCCAACTTTACTTCGTTCAGAACATATTACGAATTACATGATACTTTAAATTAACAATTAACAGTTAAAATTCGAGGTTTGGAGCAGAGTTCACTACTTGGATACATTTAATGCACAAATATTTACAAATAATTGGTGAAAAGTGAAGATGCAAAAATGACACGTTCGATCGTAACGTATTCAGGTTTTAATAAGAACAATCCAAGTACATTAGTGGAAATCTAATCTATTCTAAAAATCTAAGCTTCGACTGACGAGAGGTAGACCATGATGAGAATTGTGATAGTAAATCAGTGGTGGAATTGTTTGTAACCAATACCTTAGAAGAGAGGAGCATCGTATCATAACTCTTTTGTATAAAGCAGATACTTAAGCTAGTTAGAAAACGTAATTAACAAGTTTATTGAAATGTATTCGAATAAAAATTTACAATTAAGTAATTTCTTTTATCTAAACCTGACGGTTTTAGTTAGATATTTTGAACTTATTCCATAAGCAAGATCTGTTACATAACTCCCGTTTCCGGTGTTTCATTTTTATTTTTATGAGCCGATTTGCATTCACAGGGTTATTTGTGTGCTATTGCATAAAAAATTGTATCCTATCAGACGTTAACATTAGGCTTATTGTTACTTAATTAGTTTGCAGTACAAAATTGAAATGAAGTTTTATAATAATCGATACTATTTAAGTGAAATAAATTGTGAATCCTAAGTTTAATCGAATCGGTGATCTCGTTATTTGCAGAATGAGGGAGTACGTGGAAGAGAACGAGAAGACTGACCCGCTGATACATGCGCCCGACAAGAAGAACAATCCCTGGGCCGAGAAAGGCAAATGTATAATCATGTAATCAGGATGTGGGACCAGTGGAATAGGGGAATGGGTGAAGAAGACCTGGAATAACATCTGACGAAAAAGGCGGATCGTTTAACCGCATTTATAGGGAAAATTAAGAACGATACAAAACGAAAACAAACCGTATTAGACAGAAAAATGAGGAGGAGGAAGAAGGGAAGGCGAAAAACGGGAAACAAGTGCTGTGGAGTCGTATAACAATGCACTTCGATCGAAATCCTCGATTGGAAATGAGCCAGGCATCGTTCGGAAATATAATAAGAAAAAGAGGAGATGCCAAGTTAGCGAGGAGCGAAGTCAAAGTAGCCGAAGTAAATTATTCAACAATCTAATTCTTCGCAGTTACCTGTTCATAGTAACTTTCCCGTTCGGCCTGCAAATCAACAAGCGAGGCGTATGAAGTTGACTTTCTTCATTCTAACCTTTGTTGAAGATGAATCTCGAAATCGAATTCGTGCAGATCGGGACTATAGATTTGTGCAAAGACAAAGACGCGAAAAGTATTGTGTATCGATATTAATTGGTTACGCTTTCACGTCATACGTCTTATTTCTCTCTCGAGTGAGCGATCGGGCGAGCGAGCGAGCGGTGATCTTTCTGTCGTAGGTACACGCAAGGATTTCAGCCAAGGACGAGAAAAACAGAGATTGAAAATGTAATCGATTTGTTCAATGTTCTCAGTCGACATAAAAAAAAAATACTGGAAGAGCAAGCCGAACGGTGCGAAAAATAAAGTCTGGATGAAATTGGATTTCACTCGAATACTTTCGCCTTGTCGTTGGTCTGACTTGATAATAATTGATATTACACGTCGAACACCGTGTGCAATTCTTAACTATTACTATGAAAACTCTTTAAATCGTTTATTACGCTGTAACGATAATTTATCTTAAGTAAACAATGTAATCTAATGTCATTATATGTAAACACGTTATACCATATGTCTTACGATAAATACGCTATGCATATTTGGTGAATTTCTTACGGAAATATAATATATTCATATCATTTAAAATCTACCTTTGTGTGCACTTCCTTTTGTATCTTTTTATTTTTCTGATTCCGTCATGCAATAGTATTATATTACATTATTTTCTAGCTTCTATTTATTTTATAAATTTGCAACAGTTGTACCTAGGCATAAAAAGTTCTGAGTGAACAAATCTTGTATAAAATTTGTTGTTCTTCTAGCAAGTACAGTATGACGAAGGAGAAAGAGAGAAACGGATGCCGAAATGATAAACAATAACGTTTTGTATCGTGGGCCTGCTATACAATGTGATTTCCGTATCTTGACAAACATAATTAATTTGTACACTTCTCTGTTGTATGAAAACATTTTTGTATATTGGACAGGAGTAGATGTATAGCAATTACCAGTTATTAATTATTATTATCGTGCAATTTTATCGAAATATGTAGGTTAGCTACAATAATTGAGACTTTCTGGGATGGATACATCGTTCAAAATAACTTCTCTCCTGCATATTTTTAATGGTAGGTACTTTGAACCATTTATGTATATTCTTCCATCATTAATATGGTATCTTATATAATAATATAGGTACCTATAAAGATTTTTCCAACTTTATGGTCCTCGTAGTTACTTTTAGTAGTATTACTTTTCGCTGTTAAAGTAATTTGGGTGCTTGTACAATTTTAGTAGGAAGCTTTTCCTTAAATATCAGTTTGGAGTTAGTAGAATAGGAATTTGTTCTGCGCTGTGAGCTCATGACTGTACACGGTGTTTCATAACATGTAGGCATAATTTCAGAGATGAATGAGCCACCCAGAAATAATGAAGAAAATTCATGTAAATGTTGACTTTGTTCTTGCGTTACAAGCATTTTTGTATTTCAATCATTCTCGTTATAAACTGAACGAGCCGAGGGGCCATCACGGAAGTCTTTCCTCAATGAAAGTGCTCAAAGACATTATCTTGAACCACAATCAATTATGAATCAGTTAGCTGTTAGCTTTTACTTTTCAAATCATTTATGATGGTTTAGTTTCTAACAACAATTACTGAAACTCAAGAATGCCTCTAGCTCGGAAACAATGTTAGACAGTACGTTCATATGAACCTGTCTATTTATTCCTGTGTCCTCAATTTACCACTGAAATTATGCCCTCATTTTGTGAAACATCCTGCATGAGAGCAGGTCAACGGATGGTGTGTAAATTATGCGATGATTCTCACGCATGTTTGTGATGGGATGAACGGTGACATTTACTAATATGTATGTATGAAATGTTGCAGATTCATGAATGAAATTCATCCCCCAACCTGATTTTGAACGTTACATAAGGGAAGTCTGTTCGGTAGCATTTTCACCAACTAGTGACCTCGTTACACATCTATTGCGGGTTAGACTGATGGGGAGATAATAACTATGTAGAGCAGTCTTATTCTAACTGTAGAAATTTAGAGCAGTAGCTTGCGCACCTTCAAGTGAGAAACCTCGCAAGCAAGTGAAAGTTCTTAGAACTTTTTTCTCTTCTCCTACTCTCCGGTTTAGCTTTACAGGAGTAGGTACTAATGGGCATACGATAATAAATTAACCATTTATTACCTACATTTTCATCTGTTGAGGCCCGGAATTTAAACAGTAGAGTTCAGCATCGATTCCGGAGTTTAAAGACCATTAAATACTAAATAATTTTATTTATTGTACTCTCACAGGTGAAGCAATCTTTCCCTCTTTTGGTATTGGAATAATAGAGATATATTTTTCATACGTTCAACATATATACGTCCATTTCTGTTCTTAGAATGTACAAGAAACTCAACCATGCGCCATGGACTTCATTACTACACTAACTTCCTCCTTTCCGATAACTCCCCCTTCTCTGGAAAGGCGGCGCCACTCGTTTCCTCACATTCATTCCCATACACACTTATGACAAATGAGAGAGAGTATTACACATATTCCACACCTTCTCTTAATGCTTTCTTCAACTTCATTACCTTATATCAAGACAGCATTTAACAAAAAAAAATCATTTAGCTATTTAGCTCTACACAATAAACTTAAATTCTTACGCATAACAAATCATATTATCCCTCTCTAGCTTTGAGGGTACAACAGTCCCATCTCAAATCGCAGTGTGCGAAAGGTTGGCTTAGGCAGACCTTTGGTAAGAATGTCTGCTTCCTGATCTTTACTACATATGTACTTAACGCTAACATTGCCTTTCTTTACGTGATCGCATACAAAATTATATGTTATATCTATGTGTTTTGTGCGACGATTGTTCTCTGGATTCTTAATTAAAGCGATACAACCCTGGTTGTCTTCAAGGAACATGACCTCATCAATCTTAGTAATTAGATCATATAAAAGTTTTCTAAACCATAATCCATCTTGTACCGAATTATATAACGCTATCAATTCTGCCTCTGTAGTTGACAAGGGCTACGGAATTCTGTTTCAGTGTTCCATGCTACCGTATTTCCAAACACTTTGATCAAACTGCCAGAGACCGATTTTCTATCAACTAAGCCGCGTTACGCACTTGCGACAAGTCGCCGGCGACCAGGTCAATAAGGGACCAAAATTCGGGCAACCAAACGAAGCGAGCAGACCGAGCCACTCGATACCTATCCGTTTCGTAGAGAGCGCCAAACAGAATGGACATCGAGGAGATTGTTGTAATTATGAAGTACATTGAAAAAGAAAAGAAGAGGCGATATTGGGTACATCCTATCTTGTAAGAACGCCGTAAGAATGGATATGTTTTCTGGCTTTCTCATTCCCAAATAAATGCACCATTTCTTCTTCTTATTTTTTTAATGTCACGATTGGAGTATTCATTACATGACAAGTCCCAATTTGCTTTTCGAGATTCAATTTGCAAAATAAATGTCTGGGTATCAAAACTCATTTCGTTGCTTGCAGGTGTCTGATCGCCAACAAAGTCGCTCGTCGTGTGAACGCGTGCATTGGAATCAAGCCACCTCGCTGGTCGCCGCGACCACTTGGTCTTTCGTGCATCGCGACCAAGTGCGTACGAACTCATATGTCCCCGTGTACCTCGTGGCCGTCGGCGACCAAGTCGCAAGTGCGTACTACCTGAACGAAAATTAAACTCCGTGCGGATAGAGTGCAATAAATCGTCGGAAAGTCAATCAGGGGTGACACTGAATACTCTTGAACAATCAGGTGCTCGAAATGAAAAATCAGCCAATACCATTTTTTAGGAAGCTTGCTATGCCCCCGCCAAGAGTGCCAGCTACAACCAAGTCAAGAAGAAACAGTGTTCCCCGGAAAACCATCATTCTCGCACAGTTTGCGAAAACCACGACATCTGGAATTCTCTATATCTTATATATTTTTAGTTTGTTTTTTATGTTACTTTTTGAACTTAGTTTCAGTTTTTGCTACTTAGTGTTTGATATCACTGAATCATGTGTAAAGTGAATGTAACACGTTTAGATCTGCATACTATGATGCTGCACTATTCCAATGCAAAAGACAAGAAGAATTGTGCACTTCATTTTTTAAAACGAACGTTGCATGTAACGGAACAAGTGTACAGACGAAACACAGCACATGTGTTTAGAGTGAAATGTAAGTTAACGTAAAGATTAAAATATTAATAATTTGCATATTTGTATATTTATATATTTATATATTTAATTACTATCACTTTCAATTTTACTTAAATATGTTTTTTTCTATATTTTCAGGAATATATATAGACGCATGTTGGCGGGTCGCAGACACTTACTTGATCGGCGCAAGTCGCGTGATTGTTGCCAGCATAATTGGTTATTACTTGGAAGTCGCAAAAGAGTGCAACTTCACTTTTTGTACATACATTCCTTATATAGTAAATCCTCGTTATAGCCCCATTTTTACCATGCGTTGTACGCCCGGTGACTATTCCCACCATTTCTTGGAATTCTTCGTTCAAGAGTGAGAGAACCCGAGAACTAGCGAGAGTGAACGAAAGACTCGACGGCAACTCCATGTCAACTATTTCGTTCCCTCTCGCTCGTTCTTGGGTTTTCTCACTCGCGGCATTGGCCGCGCGGAATAGTATCCGCAACGCGTCGTACGCCCGCTGCCAGCTCCGTTTGTCGGGTTTAACTATTGAGTAATATATGTTTTAAAGATGCCCGTCGATTGCAAAAAATGTAATATGCGATTAAATACGACCATCACATAATTTCTTATATTTCAGTTATTTATAACTTTTTATATATGTCGGAGAATACCGATGCATAAAAAAAAAATAATGGATAAATTTAATTGAGATGTATCGTTTATTTCGTTACAATGCTTACACAGGGTTGAGTAAACAGATAGTCGATCTTTACAATCTATTACTAGTGCAATTACTAATGACGACATGAAGTCATGTATGATTGAATTGCGAGATCATTTTGGCGCCAATCGAAAACGCAAGCGTCAGACTATTAGTGGGCGCTTGAATGTAGTCTCGGAAGGAAAACAGAAGTGGTGGTTTAGCAACCGAAAAAGGGATGGATTCGGAAAGAAATTTTGTTCGAGGACAATTCTATTTTCCCTTCCCGAGAATTCATTAGTTTTCGATTTAAATAGAATTATAGTTTATAGTTTGTCTTAAAGTAATTCCTTGAGAGTTCTTTATAATTACATTGTTCAATTCTTGTTAAATTCAAATAAAAAAAATGAAACGCCTTGCGAGGAGAAGAGCCAGCGGAAACGCTGAATCACTCTCTGAGGCTTCATCTTTTCCCCTAATTCCGACATATATTTCAATAACATCAAATGAATCCAGAATTTCATCTTATGGATAAATGAAAACATTTTCACTATCTGAAGTGTGAATTTATACAAATTGTTGACCTTCTAGTTTCCGCGAACTCAGTAGCTTTTGGTATCATAAAAACGCTATCTCTGTTAATTTTTCTAACTTTGATGCCGTAATTAACTTCAAATTATTGAAAGGAGACTAGTGTGTTGTGACACGCTCGGTGTCGAAGACGACAATAACAACGATCGCATACGTCGATCGTCGCAACCAACGGTTTGCTGTGACTACTCGAGTCAGTCGATCATTATTAACACCTTATGACACGTGAAGATTGACTACAGTTAAAACATAATTCCAACACGCCCTCTCAATCTGCACGTCACACACTCAAGCGCTTTCTCACACACCAAAACCGAGTCTCTCCAGACATCTTTCGTGATTCACGCGGGCCAGCGGCTTCGTCAACACATCCGCGATCATGTGTTTCGTTGACACATGTTTTACAGCAAGCAAACCAGCAGAAATCGAACGGCGTACATGGTGGGGTTTAATATCAATGTGCTTCATACGGGCATGAAACACGGGATCATTTGCTAAGTACTGAGCTCCGCGATTATTGATAAAAATCCTCACATTGGCCCAATCATTCAGTCCGAGTTCAGCAAGTAAATCGTCTCTCTTGATGTTTCGGCTAGACTGACATACTCGGCTTCTGTAGACGAAAGCGCGACAGTACGCTGTTTCTGTGATTACCACGTAATCGCTGCGCCGCAGAGGAAAAGCGCGTATCCCGTATACGACCGACGGTCCATAGAGCAGCCCCCCAATCGGCGTCCGTGTATCCAATTAACGGCATATCAGTATTTGTATATACTAGTCCAATATCTGTGGTACTAGCCAGATATCTTAGGACTCTCATTGCAGCGAACCGATGAGATTTACAGGGTCTGTCGACGAATTGCGCTAACATTGACACAGTATTCGCAATGTCCGGACGCGTCGCTACCGACAAATACACAAGCGCGCCGATTAGTTCACGATACGGATGCTCTACACGCAAACATTCAGTGCTCTTTTCATCGAAGCGCAGATTCACCTCCGATGGTGTCGCAACTGGATTGCACTCATTCATACCGTATTGCTTGAGCAACCCCGGTATATAGCCCGTCTGGGAAAGCTCTACCTGACCCTCACTTTGGTAAATCTCAAGGCCATCTCACGCCGCTACATTGCGCGACGCCACGAGAATATCATCCACATGCACTAATACAAATAATACAGCATCCTCACGCACATTGAAAAACAAACATGGCTCATTCTCTGTAGGCTTCAGACCGATATTCACAAGTTTATCACGCAAACGCGAATACCATTCACGGCCGAATTGTTTCAAACCATACAAAGCTTTCTTTATCCTACACACATCACCACCATTACGAATGTCCATCAACATTTTTCGCGCACGAGCTCCAACTGCTGAAGTCTTCTCCTTGGACACAATCTGTTACAGTGTCTCGTTTAACATTTCTGGCATCTTCATGATCACCTCTTCTTCCAATGACCCATTTAAATACGCCGTCACCACATCGAACTGCCAGATCTTTAGTTCAAACTGCACTGCAAAAGCCAATAATAGTCTCAAAGTCTCCAGTCTCGCTACCGGAGCAAACGTTTGGCGGTAGTCGATTCCGTATCGTTGACTGTAACCCTTGGCAACCAGCCGAGCCTTGCGTCGCTCCACGTTACCGTCAGAACCATGTTTATTAGTGAGCACCATACGACAACCTACAACGTTTCTACACTCCCCCTTGGAACAATGTCCCAGAACAATGGAACAGCTTCCTAGGACGTCCTCTTGATCCTGTCCGCAACAAATTCGGCCTCCCAGGAGCCCTTACCCAGTTTTCCTCGGCCCCCAATGTCACATCTGGGATGGCTGGCTGCTCCTAAGGCTTCTCGTTGACCTTCGCTGGAGAACGTAAAAATTCCACAACGTTTGGAGGATCATTTTCACTCCCTTCTGCCTCTTTTGCCGATGTAGACCACCCGTCAAGTACACGCGTGTGACATGGACTATTTTGAGTCTCTGTTAAGATCTTTACGTCACGGGCCTCCATTATCCGTCGTGCGTTTGATATCCATATTCGGAAACCTTTTCTTCCTCTAGGATACCCCACAAACACGACTTGTACAGATCTCTGCGCAAGTTTATCTTTGCCCGGGTCCTTATCCAGCACCACCGCCTTTGACCCGAATTTTCTAAGGTATTCTACGCTGACTTTATTACCGGTCCATTGCTCATACGGAATCCGTCCATTTAAACCAGGCTTGGGAATTAAGTGAACGCAGCGGCCGATTTTCAGAGGCGACGCCTCCTTTCAGCCGCCGCGCGTCTTGGCCCCCGCGGCGGCCTAGGTGCTTGGAGCGCCTCAGGCCCGTTCCATATGAACCGCGCGTGGCGCATTGGGGCGACATTGTATCAATAGGTTTTCACATCGTCCCAGAGAGCACGATTTTCGATGAGTTTTTGTTTTGTTAACGCGCCACGTGCGGTTCACGCGGTACGGTTCACTTTCATACCAGTCTGTTTCTCCGCGAGCTTCTGGTAAAGTTGGAACGCGTCAAACACGCCACACTTTTGCTTTAAGAAGTACACTTCGCACCATCGCATACTATCGTCAATAAATGTCACAAAGTACGTAGCACGTCCCATGGACTCCATTCTAAATGGCCCCACAACGTCAGAATACACAATTCTTAATGTCTCTGTACACGGCACTCGTCCTTTCGGAAAAGGTAACGCGGTCATTTTTACTTTCAGGCACACTTTGCAACGCGATAATTGTGCAGCATGCTTGATTTTGACCTTGGGCACTACGCCATCGCGTATCAGGGTCATTAGGTCTTTGGAGTTCAGGTGACCTAGCCTCTCGTGCCACAACGTTAGGTCCTTACATTCCGAATGAACCATCACTTTTGCACAATCTAGTTTTTCGCGTACGTAGTACAGATCACCTTTCCGTTCTGCGGTCATCGAAACTTGCCCGCGTCCATCGCACTTTGTGAAAAATCACTTCATATCTCTTGTTCATAATTTTTACCACGGAGATAAGGTTTGTCCACAAATCAGGCACATATAAGGTGTCCTTGAACTCAATCAGTTTGTCATCGTCTTTATCTGTGACTGACACATGAACACTACCTTTCCCCTTTACTTTGGCACATACATTGCTTGCGAGGTTCAGTTTCATCTTCGACGACTCACTCATCGACACAAACGATGCCTTATCACCGCATAAATGTGCAGTACAGCTACTGTCTAATAGCCACGCTTTACTTGTTGTATTAGTCTTTGCTTCACACACATGACATTCACCGTCACTCACTGTATGGTTCACTGCGTACGACTCCTCAACAAGGTTCACCGCGCACGACTCGTCAACAAGGTTCGCCGATCGCTTCGGCTCAGGCGCCGATTCCTTCGGCTTTTCTCCGGCTATATCGGGCCTACCGTTGGGACACGAATCTGCCTTATATCCCGGTGTACCACAATTAAAGCATTTGAACACGCGTTTGTTTTTCGACCTTATTGCCTATTTTGTTCGATCTTGGCCAACGGTCATGGCTATAACGTTGCTTTCAGACCCTAGCTTATCCGCTTCGCTCCTCTATATAATCTTCACCCATTTCTTCCGGACTAGGCAACTTGTCTTGCGTCTCAATTACACACCGGAAACTTTCAAATGATGCAGGAAAACTATATAGGAGCATCATGGTTAATAAATCTCCATTGATTGTAACCTCCCTATTTCCGAGCTTATCTACAGTATCGAAAAATTTCGCTAGGTGGTCTTTCACGCCACCGCCCTCATCCAGTTTTTGAAGCATGAGTTGCTTCAATAATGTCGCTTTCCTTGCAGGGCCTCTAGACGCGTAGACGGACTTCAATTTTTGCCATAGCGCACTCGATGTTTCACAGCCTCGAATTTGTTTTAACTCGGACGGTTGTATCGACAAAATTAAGTCTGCTCTCGCCTTCAAGTCGTTATCACGCCACGCGGCCATAATGGCTGCCGTGCCATCCACTGGTTTCACGATTGTTCCGTCTACGTATTGCCATAAATCGTTCTTTGTAAGAAGCGCTTCAACTTGCATGCTCCACGTGTCGTAATTATCTTTCGACAACAATTCAATCCGGAAAACCGACGACGCGTTCGTAGCTATTTTAAACTACCGCGACCGTAGCAAAACTTTCACTGCGACACTATTACAAAGCACCTGGGCTCATAACCTATTGACAGGAGACTACTGTGTTGTAGCACACTCGGTGTCGAAGACAACAATAACTACGATCGCATACGTCAATCGTCAAAAGTTCAAAACCAACGGTTTGCTGTAACTACTCGAGTCAGTCGATCATTATTAACACCTTATGACACGTGAAGATTGACTACAGTTAAAACATAATTCCAACACAAATAACGTAATGAAATCAGACAGTACTATTAAACAAAACGTAACATTATTTTATTGACATTTTCTCCCCCCTACAGAGCTTAGTGTTAACCTAATACAAATTTTGACCCCGAAATCAGATTCTGCGACCCCAAAAACCCCCGGAATGACCATCTTCATAATGATAAATGGTGAAATGTAAACGTTAGGATTTTTTATCACGTTTTCGGCGACACGGACTACTCGTCGCGCCGCAACATAGGTACATATATGTGTTTGTGTTCAAACGTGCACCAAACATCGTCATTTTGCTATATTTGCCTTCTAATAGGCTGATTCGATAGCGAATGGTATAAAATATAAGAATATCTTTAATTTTTTTATTGGAGGCAATTCTACATCGAGTTATACTGGTTACCGTCGACGCCTCTTTATGTTGTAGCAGTGCACTAACCGCCACGTCTAAATCGAACCACTATATGAGAGGTGCAGTTGGAGTCGTTTTTACTTCCTCACGATTCTGGGCGCTGGATCAGGAGCCGAGCGTGGAGCTATTACGTCAGGCCTGCATCGTACGGTGCAAATATCTCTTGAAGTTCTGGGACCCGGGCAACAGCCGGGCGCGTAACTGGTCCAATACTACTCGTTGCAGGAGCTGGGAGAGAACTGCATGAGAGTGCGTCCATATACGAGCCTGCATGGACGGCCGCACACTCATGCAGTTGTCCCGCAGCCAATGTTGTGGTTAGCAACGTAACAATCCCGCGCTCGGCTGTTGCCCGGGTCCCAGAACTTCAGGAGGTATATGCACCGTACGGGGCAGGCCTGTGTTACGTTGCTAATCACAGCATTATTGGGGGGAACTGCAGTAGTGTGCGTGGTACGAGCCCGCACGCACAGAGTCTTGCAGTTCCCCTCCCCTCAAAAGAATTCATTTCTGTTTTAATGGAATAAACACATGGCAAATAGGGCGCTCACGGGCAAGTACCAATCACTAGACGAACGCGCTCGGCCTCAAACTTTACGTACGTTTCTCTCGAAACAATTGGTTGTGTAGTATCGCCACTGTAATCAATGCAATTTTTGACCGAATCCAAAAATTCAAACGGGATTCTAATCGTAATTATAGTCGCTTCCGCGCTAACCCCATTGTGAATTTTCATCCATTTTTTTATGAACATTTTTGTGCAAAAAAAAACTTTCGAGACCCTTTCGTTTAAACATATGACAATCATCGTCTAATTGTGTTTTAACCATGAGAGCGTAGTGCGATAACCACACATGTGTAATTAAGGAATTTCTTTGGATTTTTTATTTTGGATGATCCTGTCTGGAGTTATTATGGCGATAGTCCAGGCCTTTTCTTTTTCCACTACACTTTTGTGACATAGCGCCACAGAGCGAGTGGCGAGCGGCTGTGCGACGGCAGCCGAGCGAGACCGAACCAAGCCGAAGCGAACCGCTCCGTGGCGCCCATTCTTCTTATAACGGGACCTTCAGGACTGGCAAATTCAGAAATTGTTTATACTTAGTGTACATGAAGGTCTTCACTCGGACTTTAATTTTCCAAAGCAGTAAGGTGCGCTTCCCCTCCAAATTCGAGAAAATCGACTTTGCAAAATGTCGAGTTCCCTTATATACAGGGTGTCCGCGGGAAGACTGGACAGCTGAATATCTCCTAAAGTATTGGAGATAAAAAATTTAAAAAAATATGTAATTTAATGGTTCGAGAGGGCCAATTTATTGGCCGAGACGAATTTTTTTTCGATTATTATTTTCATAGATACGATGGTCAAGTTCGGTTTTTTAAATGGAACTATTCTTTTTGAAGAGGTGAGTTGAGAGTGCGTTCCAAGACAAATTCAATAAGCATTAATGTATACACTTGATTTCCACTGGTTTTTGAGATATTGCGCTTGCAAATTTACTGATTTTCACTGGAAGAAAACCCACTGAAATAGCAAGGACCGGGGTCGGTCTTGCTAGCGCCACGGGGGGCCTTGCCTGTTGAAACAGATACCTACCTGCGAAAGGTCTACGCCAGGCCCAAAGGCTGGACAATTCTTTTCCGTCAGAAATGCTACTTAGGTAGGTACATCTGCGGTATCGAGAAGCGCACCGTTACTTTTATTTCGCACTTGCTTCTACGCTCGGATGGCCGGTTCTTTTGGGAGGGATGCAAGTTCGATTGGTTAGGTTAGGAGGTGTGAAAGTTGCTAGACTAAATTTTAACCATAGAGAGCAGATTGTATTAGATTGTATTGGAAAAGGATGAGTTCTCAGTCGCTCACCTCCTCAGCCGAAAAGGTATTCCAGGAAGCACTTAAAGAATTGGGGGCTCCAACGAAGTGTCCGATCAGACCTAACCTCAACGTCAAAAGGAAGAGGTTAGAAGCCACGATAGGGCAACCGGATCGCCTGCTTGACACCCCATCCTCTTCCCAACCAGCGCAGGGTAATGATACATGGATCTTGCCCAAAAGACCCCTCAGCCCGCAGAATTGAGAAAATCGGAGCGAAAATCGTTCCCCAGCTATTACTCATATTCAGTTCGATGTATTATCATCGGAGGGTGCAAACGTCGGTGATGAAAACTTAATGCAGATAGGGCGTTCAGAGGACGCTATCCACCCCCCTGCCCACAACAACAACAACCTTTCGAACTCACATAAAAAACTTACAAAAAAGTAATAGGCCTATGGCCTCTGTATATAATCATGTACATATCTTTAGTTTAATTTAGGTTAGGTTAGTTTTAAATAGATTTAGATATATAACTAAGGCGCCCACACCAAAGCGACCTCTCTGGTTTTGAGCCGATTTTTCCAGGGAAAAAAGTACAAATGAGCTGTCATTGAAAAGGCAGGGAATATAAACAAAGTACAAACTAGCACCTATAAAATTAAAAGTTCCTTTATTTTTTTAAGCAGGAGAGCTCGTGTGAGACTGATGCTTAGGATTAATTGTAATAGAGACGAGGTGCCAATTTAGCGGTGTTTATACCTGTTACACATATATAAAACTGTTATGTATTTCTTATGGCTAAATAAACACGTTTACAAAAAAGCCAGTGCGTAGCGCTCCCGACTACTAAGCATGAGGTCGCTAGTTTACGTCTCACTGTTGGTACTATTTTTTTTTATTCTTTTGAATACCTACACTTTTTCACATGCAAAGTTTATCAAATTCATGCTGATTAAGAGATATGTAAACATCTGTTATATGGATGGGTGTACGGTATATAATGGTGCTCCACCTCCCGGGAGATGGACATCACTTTCAATTAAACACACACATCTTATTTTAAATTATCTCTTGCTTAAAAAATCGTACTTTTTATTGCACATAATAATTTTTAACCTTTAGAGGGCCGGGATTTTTTCATTGAAATTGTAAATATTATTTACTTAAAATTTATGCATATATAGAACCAAAATGGCCGACAAAGTATCCAAATTCTTAGGTGGCCACTATAGTGGCCAGCCCGGCCGCGAACGGTATGGCATATATTAGAATTTTTTAAATTTGAACTTTAATGTTTCTAAGGGTTTTTGATATCGCTAATCACGATTCTCAGGTCAGAGTATCGAAATTTTACGCAGAAACAGTGTTGCCAACATAAACAAGCCTAAATGAATAACGGCAGTTACATTCATATATTATTTTTTCCTTTGGCGTTACCCAGGGCTAACGACATGGACGTAGAAAGTTTTGTAGCTCTTTTCTTGTTTTTGGGGTTTTTTGTGTTATTTTTCGATGTGTTTTTTTTATTTTTCTGATTTTACGAGCTGCACTCGTGCAACGCATGCATTATACAAAATGAATAATGAATGTGTATCTCTTTGTTGCGATTTTTATCTGTTTGTTCATACTTCTTGTCCTTCCAAATGAAAAAAAAAATTTATATGTCGGAAATTCGAATTTACGGTATTGATTGTTTCGTATGGAAATCCTCAAAACAGGGTGTTATGCACAATGCAGTGTCACATGCAGAGCATATATAAAGAGTTCGACGTCTAGTTCGTCGTAATGAACACAAGTTGCATCGTCGGTTTTTATCCAGTAATTTTGGAAAATGACGACCTATTAGCCGAGAGAGTTTGGGCAGATGAGAAATGGAGTCATTCGGATCAAGATTCAGTAAAGCCCTAAGCACTTGTAAACGAAATGAAGGAAAGGATACACGTTCATTATTCATTTTGTATAATGCATGCGTTGGACGAGTGCAGCTCGTATAATAAATAGTAAAATCAGAAAATACAAAAAAAAATACAAAAATAACACAAAAACAAAAAAAAGTGCTACAAAACTTTCTACGTCCACGTCGTTAGCCCTGGGTAACGCCAAAGGAAAGAATAATATATGAATGTAACTGCTGTTATTCATTTAGGCTTGTTTAGGTTGGCAACACTGTTTCTGCGTAAAATATCAATACTCCGACCACGGAATCGTGATTAGCGATATCAAAAACCCTTAGAAGCAAGTTCAATTTTTAAATTTTCCAGTGGCCACTATAGTGGCCAGCCCGGCCCTCTAATGGTTAAATAGGAATATTTACAATCAATTAGATTTTTCGTACAAAAATAAAACACGTTAAGTAGGAAATGGAACTTGCAAACGAGATAGTGGCGAACGGCGGCTAGCATACGCACAAGGGTCGAGTATTGTACATCGCGGCACGAAAAGCACATAGTTGCGTCAACCGGGGCACATTTGCAGGTTGTGAGTTTATTACTCTACCTGGATGCGCTTTACAATTAGCCAACTGCCGACTCGTTACTATTCGACGTTTTGCCCTTTTTGCCTCCTTTTATAATGTTATGCGAAGCTCTTTCTTACAAGCTACCTGCTTTATACAACTACGCGGACATTAAACATTTACAATTAGGAAAAACCCCACTTTGTTGGGGCAGACACGATGTCCTATGGCACCAATAGGTGTTAAAATCGCAGTTTTCTAGCTAATAAGCTTTCGCAGTAGTGACATTGGCACGTAGAATTCGGTACGGTTCACCAAAATGTAGCAATAAGTAAAAGGTGTACGGTACGGTTTATTGTGAGTGTACGGTGTGCAAAAGAGGCATCATGCCAGATATTGAAACCGTTGATATGCTTGACCCTTCGACGGTATGAGAAGATGCTGTTCGAGGATACTGCTGCCAGGAAGTTGACAGATTGCGGTTGAAAGATGCTCTTGTGTATTATGAGCACTTGCTTTCACAAAATGGACTTATCGCAGAAAAATCTTTTGCGGTAATTAGTAGCGAAGAATCTATGCTACTCACAGAAGATCTTCTGCAATATATGAAAGCGGTTTCGAAGAAGTCGGAGGATCTGATTCTCCCGATGAATCCCAGTATGAGCCGAAGGAAAAGAAGTTAAAAGCCATAACAATGTTCCATTAGCTTATCAAATAAAAGTGTGTAATATAGCTAAAGCTCATCTTGGTTGGAGCCTAAAAAATTTACCCAAAAAAGGATGCTCCCACTTACGTAATATAAGAGCCCTGTAGAGATGCGAAGACCAAATTAAAAGTGGTGGATCCGCGGTTGAGAAATATGGGATCCTCGAACCCACCAGCAAGGTACGACAAGGAACTTGCAGCAATGGGGTTCGTCTGCTGCAAGTCAATTCAAAGGATTCGATTTCAAAGCTTCTGCCTCGTGGGTTGGGCGATTTAAAGGAACCATCGTATTCGGCAACGAAAAATTACGAAATTTGTATCACAAACTGACAGCACAACAATGGAGGATACGTTGAACTCTGCAGAAAATTTTCGAGTTCAGGCTCGTGCGTTAATTCAGAATTTCGATCCAAATTTAGTAATCAATACGGACCAAGCAGGTATTTAACAATTTTTTTTATAATTAATCAAAGTATAGACTTTTGAATAACTAGTTTTTAGGATGCCAATACCAGTCCATTTTTGGCAAAACCCTCGCAAACCGAGAATCAGAGGTGGTCCCTGTTCAGAGGCAGAACATGAACAAGGTAACGCATTCGTATACAGCGCAATACAGAATGACATTGCCTGGGAAATTGTTACCCTGCGTCTTCATGTGCCTCCAAGAGACAACAGGTTCCTTTGGACCCAAGGTTCAAAAACAGGTGAACCAATATATACAAAAATATAAAAACACCGTCGTCACATCGTCGAAGTCATGAAAACTAACAAAGGAACTATACGCGGATTTTTTAACGAACTCATTAAAACCATATGTAGGGGAGGAAAAGTTCCTTTTACTAATAGACTCTTGGCGAGGGCAAACGAAGCAGGAAATGTACTGCGAAATTTTTAATACGACCATGGTCTACCGACATGCACCGTCAAAGTTATACCGCCGAAATGCACCCTTTTAGTTCAACTCTGCGATGTATATTTTTATAGGCAGGTAAAAATTTTCATAAAGCGGGTTCAAAATTGCGCCTACTTGATTGAATAAGGACGCGAAGTTAATTCCCGCGAAGATTGTATGATGCGTATAAGGAGAATTTTGAAAAGTAAAACACCACTCAGAAGAAAACTGATCTTTATTAGCTTGTTGCCACCAGAAGTCTTTTGCGCAACTGAACTCTCCTCATCGACTCGCAGGAACTCCCGCACGCTCCAAACCTCTAGGTGCTCCAATATCGGAGTCAGCGATTGGGCACTCTCCTGGTAGGAATCCGGGAGGACCCCCAATAGTGTGCCATGACAGGAAACCGGCGAGCTTCGAGAACTCCGACCAACATGTCGAACGCGAGATATGCCCCCCCCCCCCCTGTTCTAGATCACATTACGTAACATTGTATCAAAATACATTCAATAGTGCACCACCAGATGTCGTCCCCAATATTTTCCAATATGCTACAATACGCGTGGTTTGCTGAAAAACTGTGTGATAATAGAGAAATATTTAATAATATTAATGAGGTATGCTTTGCTATAGATATATTGAAAATAGCTTGTGCATGTCAGAATTCGGCGTTCATACGGTGTGCTAGATGCCGTGTAACGCTGTGCTTTGTTTGTTTTTACGATGCGTATCACTGTGGCTCGTGTGACAACAACAGTTGACGCGTAACGCGTCACAGATTTTTATATTATACTTTCTTGCATTTTGGTTCTCATAGTTTGTAACATGTATATATTAGATGTAGCGGGTACATTAGATGTAACTATTATATATATGTGTGCATATGTATTTTCGATACTTTAGGTTGCTTGTAAGAAAGAGCTTCGCGAAACATTATAAAAGGAGGCAGTAAGGGTAAAACGTCGAATAGTAACGAGTCGACATTTGGCTAATTGTAAAGCGCATCCAGGTAGAGTAATAAACTCACAACCTGCAAATGTGCCCCCGGTTGACGCACCTATGGGCCTTTCGTGCCGCGATGTATTCAACCCTTGTGCGAGTGCTACCCGCCGTTCGCCACTATCTCGTGTGCAAGTTCCATTTTCTACTCTACGTGTTTTATTTTTGTACGAAAAATCTAATTTATTGTAAATATTCCTATTTAAAAATTACTATGTGTAATAAAAGGTACGATTTTTCAGGCAAGAGATAATTTAAAATAAGATGTGTGTGTTTAATTGAAAGTGATGTCCATCTCCCGGGAGGTGGAGCACCATTATATACCGTACACCCATCCATATAACAGATGTTTACATATCTCTTAATCAGCATGAATTTGATAAACTTTGCATGTGAAAAAGTGTAGGTATTCAAAAGAATAAAAAAAAAATAGTACCAACAGTGAGACGTAAACTAGCGACCTCATGCTTAGTAAGCGGTGTGGTAGGAGACTTCCCCTCACGAAGCTCACCGGCCAATAAATCTGAACACGACCTTAGTCGGGAGCGCTACGCACTTTTTTTCCCAAGAAATCATTTTATTTATGCCTACAATCAATTATTACATGTTATAAAACGATAGCGAAAACATACATTACAACTAATTTTTTTGTTAATTGAAGGCTTGGATGCAATAAGGGGACTAGCGCTCGAAAATGGGAAAAATTATTGTCCAAACGCTAAGAAATATTGAAAAATTAAATGTTGTTAAACTGTATTGGAAAAAATATAGTGTTGTAAAGCTCGTCACGACACACCTTTTTTCTATTGACAATTTGTTTATCGAATAATTACTATTCGAGTTAAAAATTATAAACAATAAATTTTTCATCGTTCAAAATCATTATTTCTTTAAACATAAATTGCGATAACTTGAGTAAATATTAACGGATCGTTATGAGGGTTAAAACATAACTTCAGAAAACTCTAGCGAAGCCGTAGTATGTATGCACAAAACCCTTATGTTAAAAATTGTAATAATATTTAATTAAAAAGTAATACCGGACATAACCCATGTTTTTCAACGTTTGCCGTTAAAAAGTATCGAAGTAATTTTGAGGTACATATAACATGCAGCGACAAAGTTTTTCCTTAATATACAAGGAAGATTTTCACCAATTTTCACACTGATTAATAAATAATTGTAGAAGTTATGACGGTATATGTAAATCTCGCGCGCCACCAACAGTCAACAGCCGCGTATAATGCCCTATTTAGCAGTTTTAGCATCCGCGTTGACAGTTGACGCCGTGCAAGAATTATATATACAAGGTGTTCCAAAAATGCTGCGGTTCCTTGAAGGGGGTGGCTCGGGGGGTAATTGCAAACAACTTTTTCCTTTGCGAAAATGTTCTCCGAGGTTTCGTTAACGAGATATTAACAAAAAGCAGCTACCAATCAGAGCCCGAGTCTGGCGGCCGAGTTCCCGCGCTAGCGTGGCCGCGAGCCGCGCTGCGACTACGAACAAGCAACTCGGCATGCATCGAAGGAAATTGCGTAGAATGGCAAATGAAAAAGACGAAACAAATAAAACCGAACATTTTGTCATGGTTTGTTTGTCATTTAAAGTGAATAATGAATAAAGGATAAATTAATGAAAATCATGTGTAACGTAAAAAGACGAATACAAAGGTTTTCTTTAGAAGAATCGAAAATAATAATTATTTAAAGTGGGAGGATAAGGAATACGTAAATTTCCTTATGTTAATAACGTAGCCACGAAAAGGTAATGTAACAGGAAATGAACGAAAAGTGATCTTACTTCGTTATTGTGATAAAAATCCATAATTCAATAACGGTTAACAGTGTTGCTGATAACGAATAAGTCTGTTTAAAAACCCCTAAGAAATATGTAGGTACGGAAATTTTTAGAATTATCGCCGGAAATAAGCCATAGCCTGCGTTAAATTTGAGAAATAATAGTAGTAAGGCTAGGAGAGTTCTAACGCAGGTCCTCTGAGCGGAGCGCGGGGGCGGGGGGAAGTGAGGGCGCGCGGGGCAGCGCGGCGGAGGGAAACATGGGCGCGGGGCCTGCGGGGAGAGGAAGACCGGTTGCGCGCGCACAAGCCGCGGAGTGGGGGAAGCCGCGATGATGGAGGGGATCAGTCCGGGCCGAGCTGCCGCGGAGACCTCTCCAGATCGGACCCACCGTTTGAAATTTCCGCGGAGGGAGAGGCCCACCCCCAAAGTCTTTTTCAGACCTTGGCCCACCCCCGAAATATTTTTAGACCTGGCCGAGGGGGGAATGACCCCAAATATTTTTTTTTCAAACCATTATGAAGCTGAAATTGTTTAATAAGTTATCGGATGATGTCGGACAATGTCGGGAAAGATCGGCGTTTTTACACACCATGTATTTGGAGGAAAAGAGACAGAGCATTATTTTAAAGCTAAAATTCAGAGGAGGAAAAGAGACAGAGCATTATTTTAAAGCTAAAATTCGGAGGAGGGAAAGAGACAGAGCATTATTTTAAAGCTAAAATTCGGAGGAGGGAAAGAGTGAGCATTAAAATTTAACATCGCAGCGTCTCGCGCGATCGCGTGTAATTTTCATCCTCTGGAGGAGCCGCGGAGGATGACGTCATTTTCACGGCGCGAAGAACGCTCGAACGAAATAGAATTATACAGCGTCGGCAGAATTCGGAAACGTCGAATCTTATAATTAGGTGGCGAGGAGAGAAGGATGATGGGTAAATAAAATTGACAAATAATATACGTTTAAGATATATATATTGTTACAAAAAATGAATATAATTTAACATTTTTTCCTACGAGCATGAGCTAAAATATCATTGATTGCGCATGCTAACAGTTCGCAATCTACATGATAATCCTCGTCGTAATGTTCGCTATCACATATGATTTTAGCAGCACGACACGCATCTAATGTTTCACAGGCAACATCGCTCTGTTGCAACACATTAACAAAAGTTTCAAATTTTGTCCTTAGATCGTATACAATTTGATGCAGCCGCGGAATACACATAGCTGACACACGGCTCATGATTTAATAAAAATGTTACTGTATCTGGTTTGAAATACAGTGGCTTATCATGTAGCGTCATCCTTACAATCGGAGAATTATAGATCTCACAAAAATCCATCGTTAATTTATCTATCTGCATCGAAGGTGATCCAGGTAATCGTGAACGTTCTTCAATGGTTTCACGGCTGTTGCATAGCGCATGCCATGTATACGATGGTAATGTGAGATACATCCCACGATTGTCGTCGAGAACAATTTCTACATCGATCGTAGGCCGTACGCTGATTCCAATTTCCAAATATTTTCTGCCCATGGATGTTAATGCGTATCTTCTGACCATGATACGCGATGTTCGACGCGGGCTAAGAGAACAATCAAAACTATGAAATTGTCCGCTCGTATTAGGAATAAACATAAACAAATTTTGAGATGTGAAAATTAAGCCTTACCAATAAACTGTATTCTCCCCACACTGTGCCACGCCATCATCTCGCACGATCGGAACGTAATAATTCATACGTCCAACGTTTGCTTCAGCACTGGTACTGAACATTTTTTTCAGAGCACTATTTGTTCCGTCGAAAGTCACTGAGGCTACTGAGCGATTGATTGAATAGCATTCCAGAGATTGGTTTAAATAGAGGTGCAATTGCTTCCCCCACCACCACATTTTATTTCAAAGCTATCAATTTTCCATAATGTTTTTTCAATCTTAACGTCGCAGCATGTAACTTGAGCCCCATCCTCAAGGATAAAAGTCTCGACACGTGTCGAATGTAATATGATACTTTTGGGAACGTCGAATCTTCGATTTATGCGGAATCAGCAGAAATTATTGCATCAGATGATGTTGCGCGCCAATTCATCATACGCGTGAATCACAGAAATAATTATGCTGTATCGACAGAAACTAAACTGTATAGAACCATGTTGGAACGGATCACCGTTTTTTTGCATGCAATGCATCCGAGGGAGAAGGTACACCGAAAGAGTTAGACAGAGATACCAAATCGTGGTATCAGTCATAAAAGCGTGGTCTAAACCATACGAAGCCTCATATCGTTGCAACGTGTTGCGAGGAAAAGATATTACATTCCATTTACGATCATGGATAAATTCGTGCAAGTAGAACGCCAATTATTCGATCAATCTACACGATTGATTTCGCCGGAAGAGTACCTCGCGTGGGAAGTAAGGTGCAACGAGTGTATCGAATCGTTAGAAGAACACAGCCGCGTAAAACGTCCTCGAGTATCGATTGGGGTTCGGCAATCGCTGGTTGCGCGAATCGCGCAGCTCGAAGGACTGAAATATTCGCTGCGCGGTCGTTTCGTGCGTGAAGGTGCCGGACATTCGAGCACAGGACTTTTGTGGCGCGAAATAGACACTGCGTTCGATACCCGCGTGTTAACTGGTGCCGTGCTAAATTCAAACTATATCGAGCCGCGCAACTTCCTACAAGATGCGGGGACCATTGTGTTGGAGCATGTGCGGGGTGCTTTGAGGAAACATCGAAACCTCAAAGTGAACACTGTGTTCAATGGTGAATTTGTGGCAGGTGACAAGCATGCTTGTAAAAGCATCAACATCCGAAACTGTGAACTCTTCCGCACATCCGATCTGCAGGAGTGGTACCAGCGATGCGTAGTCGAACCCACCCTGGCATCGCTGGAAGAGTTCCAGGAACGCGACAGCGGATGGGCATTGACGAGGATTCTCAACCTAACCATCAATGTCAACAAGTACAATCCGCTGCGCGCGGGATGCCACATCATGTTGCCGCAGAAATTGTCACTAAAGAAGGCGACAATTAGTGTTCAATCCCCGGACAATGCATGTTTCGCGTGGTCAGTGGTCGCCGCTCTCCATCCTGCCGAAAGAGACACCGCGCGCCAAAGTTCATACCCGCACTATACACTGGTGCTAAATCTCCAGGGCATTGAGTTTCCAATGTCCCTGGAGCAAATTGGGAAGTTTGAAGGGTTAAATGACATCTCGATCAACATCTATAGTTTCACAGAGGAGATGAAAAAGGGACCGACAATCTTTCCGCTGCGTCTCACCAGCCACAAGAGGGATCGGCACGTGAACCTGCTCTACACACCGAATCATGAGCACGGTGATGTAGGGCACTTTGTGTGGATCAAGGACTTGTCCCGGCTGGTGAGCACGCAGTTAACCCGGCACAATGGCAAGAAATTCATCTGTGATCGGTACGTATATAAACTTGCGAAATGTTGAAATGTCTCGCGAAACATATTAAATACAAAAAATTTTTTGGTTTTTACAGATGCATGCACTACATTGGATCTGCCGAGAAGTTGGAGGCCCATGCCGTGGATTGCGGGCGGATGAATGATTGCGCCATCCTACTGCCCAGCGAAGGCAACAATCTCCTCAGTTTCTGCAACCACGCTAGGAAGGAGCGGCCCCCCTTCGTGGTGTACGCCGATTTGTAGTGCATCATCGAAAAAACGGATGATAGTCACCGAATTGGTGATGTAAATAATAAATTATACATGTACCAGCACCATAAAGTGCATAGCATTGCATATTATATGCATTGTTCGTACGATACATCGCTATCGATTTATCGATGTCGCCGCGACGCGGATTGTGTTTCTTGGTTCGTAGACGAACTCAAAAATTTTGCAGATTTTGCCAAATCCATTCTGGCAAATAATATTCCAATGTTAGATTTAACTGCCGAACAGTGGACGACATTTCGCAATGCAACACATTGCCATATTTGCGAAGAACCATTCGAAGCTGTCGATATACGAGTTCGCGACCACTGCCATCTATCAGGACGGTTTAGAGGTCCAGCACATTCGGAGTGCAATTTAAATGATAAAAATTCAGTTTACATCTATGATTCCCATTTTATTATCGAGGAAATAGCTACCGCTTTTGAAGGTCACGTTGATGTGTTGCCTATAACCAAAGAAAAATACATTTCTCTCACAAAAAATGTTGAAGATACGGCTGAATCAGACTCGCGAAATTGTATTAAATTACATTTCATCGATTCGTACAAATTTCTCAATACTAGTCTCGACAAATTAGCATCTTTTCTTGGCGCAGATCAATTAAAAATTTTAAAATCCAAATTTGAAACATTATCCGTCGAGGATTTCAATTTATTGACGCGAAAGGGTGTCTTTCCATATGAATACCTCGATGGCGCGAACAAGTTGCAGGATCCATGCTTACCGCCGCGCGAGTCATTCTACAGTTCCTTAACGGGTGAGACTGTATCCGAGACCGATTACGCACATGCCGAAACAGTCTGGCAGCGCTTCGGGATTAACACCTTGGGCGAATAAAGCGACTTGTATTTGAAAACAGATGTCTTGTTATTGGCGGATATTTTTGAAAATTTTCGCGAAAGTTGTATCAAGAGTTACGGCTTAGATTCAGCACATTATTATACTTTACCTGGTTTCACATGGGATGCCATGCTAAAACACACCAAAATTACATTTGAATTGCTCACAGACGTTGATATGGTTATGTTTATTGAACGCTTTCCGGATTCCGGAAGATATGCAGAGGCCAATAACAAGTACATGTCATCTTACGACGCATCGGAACAGTCATCGTATTTGATGTATTTTGACGTAAACAATTTGTATGGATGGGCAATGTGTCAGACCCTTCCATACGCTGATTTTCAATGGGTCGAAGATGTCACAAATTTTGACGTGTCTAAAATCGGTGTCGATTCGCCCACGGGATACATTATCGAGGTAGATCTAGAATATCCGCAACGTCTGCACCGTTCTACCCGACGCGTGCCAAACCACCTGGCAGCAGACAGGACAAGTTACTCGCGACGGTATATGATAAGCAGCGTTACGTTATCCATTATCGCAACATGCAGCAGTGCACGCGTCACGGTCTTCATATTTCAAAGATACAACGCGTGCTTCAATTCGCTCAATCCCCCGGCTCCGCGATTACATCGAACTAAATACACGGTTTAGAACAAGCGCGACAAACGACTTTGAAAAAAATTTGTACAAATTGATGAACAACGCGGTATTCGGTAAAACTATGGAAAATGTACGCAATCACGTGGATGTAAAACTTTTGACACATTGGGAAGGGCGATATGGCGCGGAGGCAATGATCGCGAAACCGAATTTCCACAGCAGAAGTGTTTTTTCGGAAAATTTAATAACTGTTGAATTGCGAAAACTCGAGGTGAAATTCAACAAACCGATATACGTGGGTATGTGCATCCTGGACATATCAAAAATTTGTTTGTATGAATTTCATCACGAGTACATGTCTCCACTGCACGGTCAAAATTGTAAAATTCTATACACCGACACAGACAGCCTAATTTATCACATTAAATGCGACGATATCTACGAGATCATGAAACACAATATCGATAGATTCGACACAAGCGATTATCCTACTGACAATGCGTATAATATGCCACATGTAAATAAGAAGGTCCCAGGGCTGATGAAGGACGAAAATAACGGTGCGATAATGACCGAATTCGTAGGTCTTAGAGCGAAAATGTATGCACTCCGCGTAGACGGTCAAAAAGATACGAAAAAGGCGAAAGGCGTCAAGACCATCGTCATAGCCCGAACGATAACTTTCGACGACTACGCGCAGTGTTTGCATAGGGAGATCGAAATGGTTCGCAGACAATCGTGCATAAGGTCTAAATTGCACAAAGTGTACACCATTTCGGAATCCAAAATCGCCCTAAGTCCGTACGACGACAAGCGGCATATCGTACCCGATTCGACCGACACTCTGCCCTGGGGTCATTATAAAATACCGCTGTAAATCAAAATTATTACTCATCCTTATAAATAGTAGAATTATGTAAAATAAAATTGTTCGCACATGAATATGTATCATTGTATTGAACCATGTATTTATTTCTGTATATCCAAATTATTGCAACATCATTGTAAAAAGAAATTATTATGTAAAATTGTTTACTCATGTATATGTATATCATTGTATTTATTTTGAACCATGTATTATTATTATTATTATTTTACAATACATTATTATTGTATTTATTGTAAAATGTAACATTCTTCGCACGTGTATAGAAATTGTTTGCATATGTATCATTATATATATATATATATATATATATATACAGGGTGTCCCACCTAAGACTGGACAGCTTGATATCTCCTAAACTATTGGAGATAAAAATATTTAAAAAATAGGGTATTGCATGGTTCTTGAGGGCCAATTTATTAGCCTGAACGATTTTTTTTTTCGATGATTATTTTAAAAGATACTATGGTCAAGTTCGGTTTTTCAAATGGAACTAATTTTTTTGAACACCTGAGTTGATAGTGCGTTCCAAGACAAATTCAATAAGCATTAATGTATGCACTTGATTTCCACTGGTTTTTGAGATATTGCGCTTGCAAATTTAGTGATTTTCACTGAAGAAAACCCACTGAAATAGCAAGGACCGGGGTTGGTCTTGCTGGCACTACGGAGGGGCCACGGAGGGCCTTGCCTGTTGAAACCGATACCTACCTGCCAAAGGTCGGCGCCAGACCCAAAGGCTGGACAATTCTTTTCCGTCAGAAATGTTAGTTAGGTAGGTACATCTGCGGTGTAAAGCGGCTTCTGCGCACCGTTACATGTCGTGTAAATCGGATAACTTTTACATAGGGAGTACAAATAGCTTGTGTCAAAGTAGTCCGATTTGCGTGATATTTGGTATGATTTTCATCAGAAAAACATAAGGAATCCATTGGCGTCACTTCCCTTTCGATAGAATGAAGAAAAGAATTTCTTAATACGCTGTAATGGATATTGCACCCGGGACTGCGGGGGCTCGAACTCACTTCGCTACGTTCGGCCCAGGATTCGTACCTTTTTCCGGAAAAAGCCATAAAAATCGGGCGAGGCACTGCGAAGGTCTGTCCTCGCCACGGGGTACCAGGCCGCATCTTCTTGACGGGCGTTGCTGCAGAATTACCCTGTATCATTTGTGCAGTGTGTGACTCGACTACCCTCCGTGTAATCGGTCATCAGTACTCCTGCCCGAGAGGAATACGATTAACTTTAATTATAGTACATGTGTGTTTTCTAATAAAGTGTTTCTATCGTCTCCTGAATTCAATAACTGGCATCCCGACATCTACGCTCCTACAATCCACCCTCAATACTCCTCGCGGAGAGACACAGGAAGAAACGGGGTAGCCCGCTGTCGACGCGTGGTCCTCTCGAGTATAAACACGAGCTTCAATATCAAAACAAAAACATGCGTTGACGTATTCCGTGCGAGAGAAGGTGTGCATTGGGGAGGAGGTATTGCTGTGAAGAGGGCCTCTTCAAGAGAGTAGCCGTGTGTGAGGGATGCAAATCCGATTGGTTCTAATACAATCTGCTCCTTTTGGTTGAAATTTAGTCTAGCAACTATCACACCTCCTAACATAACCAATCGAGCTTGCATCCCTCCCAAAAGCACCGGCCATCCGAGCGTAGAAGCAAGTGCGAAATAAAAGTAACGGTGCGCAGAAGCCGCTGGACACCGCAGATGTACCTACCTAAGTAGCATCTCTGACGGAAAAGAATTGTCCAGCCTTTGGGTCTGGCGCCGACCTTTGGCAGGTAGGTATCAGTTGCAACAGGCAAGGCCCTCCGTGGCCCCTCCGTAGTGCCAGCAAGACCAACCCCGGTCCTTGCTATTTCAGTGGGTTTTCTTCAGTGAAAATCACTAAATTTGCAAGGGCAATATCTCAAAAACCAGTGGAAATCAAGTGTATACATTAATGCTTATTGAACTTGTCTTGGAACGCACTATCAACTCAGGTGTTCAACAAAATTAGTTCCATTTGAAAAACCGAACTTGACCATCGTATCTTTTAAAATAATAATCAAAAAAAAAATTCGTTCAGGCTAATAAATTGGCCCTCTCGAACCATGCAATTCCGTATTTTTTAAATATTTTTATCTCCAATAGTTTAGGAGATATCAAGCTGTCCAGTCTTAGGTGGGACACCCTGTATATATATATATATATATATATTAACTGAATTATAAATGTTTGAAATAATGTGTAAAAATAAAAAATGTTCGCACATTTACATATATGTATCATTGTATTTATTGAACCATGTATTATTATTTTACAATACATTATTTTTATTTATCCATGAATTGTGTGATTTATCAAACCCCAGCCACTTCACATACACCTTATCCCCATTCCTACGCAACACTTTTTCCACTAGATATACATCAGGATCGATGACGCGTTGCAGCTCGTGTTCGCAGAATCCTCCGGCAACAGGTTTTCCACGGGAATCGACAAGCAGATACGTCGCGGGATTAGTTGTCTGTACTTTGGCTATCTTGAACACCTCCGTTGTCCAATTCGGCGTATAGCCTTTATCGAAGATGGTTTTAAATTTGCTCACGCGCACAAACTCGCCCAATTTGAATCTCGCTGGAGCAGCGATCTTTATGTTGCTGTATACGGTGGCTAGCAGCTTATCGGCGATCGCAGGGGTAACATCGCAAGGACGCATTCCGATGGTTCTATGTTTTCGTGCGTTATAATCTGCAAGTAGACTTGGTAGCGCATCGGTCCATCTATAGGTTCCATTCAGCGTAAACAGTTTCCACATATTGTTCTTCAAAGTTCGATTGAAACGTTCTACGACGGAGGCCTTCATCACCGAATACGTCGAATAATGATTAATGTCATACTTCGTCAAGAGTTTCTGCACATCGGCGTTGTAAAATTCTTTTCCTTGATCGGTTTGCAAATTTTTTAGATATCGATCTCTAAATATCTTTGCAAACGCTTTAGTCACCTCAGCACCACTTTTAGTCTTGAGCGGTACCGCCCATGCATATTTGCTTAGCACATCGATGATGGTGAGTATGTAGTGGTAACCCTGGTTAAATCGCGAGTATGGCCGCATTTCTACAATGTCAGCTTGCCACAGTCTTCGGGCTGGAGCGTGCAATTCCTCAACGAGTTGTAGCTTCTTGCGGCCATGGTTTTCTTTACTCTTGGATTTCGATAATAACTGCATGTTTGATCGTAGAGGTGTCTTTGACACGAATGATGCGATAATTATCGTGTACGTGCATTATGTGCGGAGGAAATTCTGGACAAGTTCAATCGTCTCGCATGATTCTCCTTCGCAGCGCTGCTGTGGGATAGAATTCGACGCCTGCGATATCTTTTGAACGCTGTTTTGCAGCGTCATCATATCTCTCGGAAACACGACCAGCTTCCTCTCTAATTCTTCCTGCTGCTCTCTCAAAAGTTTAATGCTCTTTTCCATGTATAGTTTATTGACGGCATCGCTGTCAGCCGTGGGTTGCGCTACGCGTCGTATCTTGCGTGATTTTGCATCAAAATCCGCACCAGCCACGCAAAGAGCGTTATCTCGCAAGTAATTTCGAAGCACACCGTTCCATTTGTAATAGTCCATTCTAGCTGCTCCACTCTTCTCGAGCGATACCCCAAATTTGTTGATCGACATCTCGATGCATACAGTGCAAATCATCGGCGCGCGGTTTAATTTATAATGAGGCCTACCTCGCGGAGTTCCTCGATAATCGACAGAATCTCGTGGTCATGCGAGTTGTTACCCGCCTGACGCGACGCTTCCAGCAAACGGAATCGGTCCACCAGCTCGTTGGGATCGTCCCAGTGCACGTAACCGATCTTACTATCGTTTACCACCATGGCTCGCGGTGTTGTTAGACCTTTCCCAGCCTTACTGGTTGATACACGGGGGAGTAGTGGTGCAATTACATTTTTATATTTGTATCCCTTATTGCCCAATATGGGATTTTGAGCGTTATGACCACGTCTGTAGGCATTCGTCGTCAGCAGTATGCTTTTGTATTTTTGTTTATCGGCATCGGTGTATACAGGGTGTCCCAAAAATGTCGGAGTTCCTTGAAAGGGGTGACTCAGGGGGTGATTTGAAACAACTTTTTCCTTGGCGAAAATATTGTCCGAAGTTTCGTTTAGGAGATATTAACAAAAACCTCCGACCAATCAGAGCGCGCGCCTTCCGCCCGAGCTCCCGCGGTAGCGTTGGCTACGCGGTAGGCGGCTGCGCTTGTACTACGAACGTACGAACAAGCAAGTCGGCATGCATCGAAGTAAACCGCGTTACACAGACTTTTTTTAAACAGAATCTTAAATAATAATTGTTTGAGGTGAGAGGACAAGAAATACATAAATTTCATTTTCAAATAAGGCATAAACTTAATGGTAATATAACAGAAAATGTACGACAAGTGATCGTAATTCGTTATTGAGGTAAAAATCCGTAGATTAATAACGGCCAACATAACTAAAGTTAAAAAATAATATCAGGTGTATGAATAAATTGTTTCCGACTGGATTTACATAATCAGTACAAAGCTACCGAATTTCTATCGCGGTGATATTCGTAAGCTGCCACAAAAATGGCGAAAGGTAATTAACAGTAATAGAAATTGTTTCGATGATTGAAATGTTTTCATATTTTTTAAATCAAACTGTTATTGTACCTACCCTAAAATCGAACAGAATTTATTTCTACACCTAATAATCACCAATAAATTAAATAAAACTCACCCTTTCGGACATTCCTTTCCTTTCTTTTCGGAAAGCTGTGTCACTAAGTAGGTCACTGTACTGATCCTGGTCATCGGTGGACGAAAAGTTTTATGGTAGGGTAGCGCCCGGTGCTCAGCTGATCGCAGGTATACGACACCACGCGAAGGTAAGGGTCGTAACGTCAAGTGCGTCCGGGTTAATGTACCGAATATTCACTTCACTGCACGGCCACTAACACTGATCACTTAATTTATTTTTCATGGAACGTGTTGTTCCTGCGTTATAAAAATTATCTGTGCACACCTCAGCACGTACGATCAGCTGTCTTTGGACGGCCTGCAAAGTTTGTGGTATTATGTTCGTCACCGCAGCGTGAATTCGCACAACGATGTTCAGAATAATTTTGACGCCAAACGCCGAATCGTACCCTAGCTTGGGGTTTCGATATGCGGGTTTCCCGTGAAAACGCTCGGACAGTAGCACTTGCGTCCCCGTTGTTCCGGGCGTACACCCAGAACATCGCGTAATAGGTATTACGCGATAGAAATTCGGTAGCTTTGTACTGATTATGTAAATCCAGTCGGAAACAATTTATTCATACACCTGATATTATTTTTTAACTTTAGTTATGTTGGCCGTTATTAATCTACGAATTCGAATTACGATCACTTGTCGTACATTTTTTGTTACATTACCATTAAGTTTATGCCTTATTTGAAAATGAAAATTATGTATTTTTTGTCCTCTCATCTCAAACAATTATTATTTAAGATTCTATTTAAAAAAAGTCTGTGTAACGCGGTTTACTTCGATGCATGCCGACTTGCTTGTTCGTACGTTCGTAGTACAAGCGCAGCTGCCTACCGCGTAGCCAACGCTACCGCGGGAGCTCGGGCGGAAGGCGTGCGCTCTGATTGGTCGGGGGTTTTTGTTAATATCTCCTTAACGAAACTTCGGAAAATATTTTCGCTAAGGAAAAAGTTGTTTCAAATCACCCCCTGAGTCACCCCTTTCAAGGAACTCCGACATTTTTGGGACACCCTGTATAGCATCATCGGGAATTCTCTTGAAAATCAGTTCGTAAAGGCCGGGTGTTCCTCCGTATTTTACACCATCTATGATTATATTATCAGCCTTGTCTATATCGAAAGCCTTATCCCCAAGCATCGTTCCACTATTGTCAAAGTATACACCGTATACATAGTCCATTGCTGTATCCCTATCACCAGTTAGGATTGCACTCATGTATTTTTGCCCCAGCGGACCGAAATGGCTGCGAAACGTTTTTTGTCCCTCGGATGTCTGGAGTTGCTGTCTAATAGATGTTGCAAACGACTCATTGGGACAAGATTCGAAAACGTCTTCATCATTGGTTGTGAGCGATTGTACACCCAGAAATGTATTTATTGGTGTGGGAGGAACGGGTGAATCGTTTGATGTGACATTCTGTCGTTTCCGCTTCGATTGAATTGGTGTGCAGGATACAAGTGATTTTTCCAATGACATGTATGGTTTCCTCTTTCTCTTGCGCGATGTGTTCCCTTTCGACCCGATTTTTGTTTTAGGTGTTAATGTTTCATTCCCTTCGATGTCTGTGCTCATCAGCGATGACGTGTCAGCATCCACCGTTGCGGTATTTTCAACAATATGTTTTAAGGGTTCGACAACAGGTTTAAAGTATCTCTCCAACGCGATATCTTCCTCCATCTTACCAGTCTTCAAAGCCTGATGTTTCTTGCGAATGGCTTCACTGGTTTTTGCAATTTCCTTCGCTATTCTCTCGCGATCCTTAATCTCCAGAGTATCGATGTCGATCATCGTCATTGTACCGTAGACGTTGCTTTCCCGCCGACGTGTTGATGATAATTGACCATCTCACGGTATCGCAAACTCGTTAAATCCCTTTCTATAACGTCCATTGGACATCGCGCTATCCTTGTCTATTACCATGAAACCATACTCCCGCTGCCAGCAATTACGACACAAAGCACTGAAATCCTCGTAAGACATGTCGGTGTTTTCGTGATCGTTGTACACATGTTTCAAGTTGGTACCATCCTGCTTAAACAGAATCAGCAGATTCGCATTGTCGCGTATAAGATGTTTGGGAATCTTTGCATACGTCTGACAGAGATAGAAGCAGTCGACGTTCGAGTGGCGCCCCATTGCAAAGTATTCCCTTATCGTATCTTGCTTGTCGCATGCCACATCATCAAAGATAAAAATGGAATTCGGAAGCGATTCGCTCGGTGGGATGACGTCACTGTTATTCGACAACGTAAAGTAGCCAATTTCATCTATCGGAGTCAATAAATTCTCCAAATATTGATATTTCAGCTGTTGCAACGACTTGGAATACACGTACACGTTCTCGAAGCGGACGCCGTGAGGACTTTCCAACAAGCTCACCAGCACGTTGGTCTTTCCACAATTTGATGGACCGCAAATGAGGGAACGGATAGTGTTTGGCTGCATGCTACCATGTCTGCGTCTTGTTTTTTTCGGGGACATCATTTGCGATTTATCGTCAAAATTTGTCACGCGTATCGCCACAGGTTGCCGCACGAATCGCATCCTCTCCGCGAACCATGAAAAATGATTTTGATACGTCGAAGCGGTGACGCGTGCTATTTATAGGCCCACGCCGAAGCAACCCAGCTCAGTATTCAAAATGCTTCTGATCCTGTCGGATAATTGCGATATGCGAGACCTAACCTCTGAGCAGTTGCAATATATACCAAAGATTATTCTACTCCGCGAGTTTGACAGACACATTGATCAGTTGTGGGACAGACTCCCCGAGCATATAAAAGCTGATTCTGAGGTTCGACAGTATCGTCGGTGCTTGGAACATTATAATCACCCTTGGCAGCGAACGCATATCGACGGTCCAGCACCACTGATTAAAAACTGTGGCGAATGTCGCCGACGAGCGTAAAGAAAGGTTGTGGTTTGATAAATCGGGCAATAAACGCGCTACCTATAGAATTACATATCCCAGGATACCAGTTTTGCGGTCCAGGAACTCATCTCGCAAAACGATTGGCTAGAGGTGATCAAGGCATAAATCCGTTGGACGCAGCGTGTCGCGAACACGATATTGCGTATTCCCGCAGCAACGATCTCAGTGAAAGGCACGCGGCAGATAACATACTCGCTGACAAAGCGCGAAAACGCATCGTTGCGCGAGACTCGACTCTGGGTGAAAGAGGCGCTGCTACAGCTGTTTGGGCGGCTATGAAGGCCAAGACGAAAATCGGAATGGGGATGAAAACAAAAACCCGTAAAAGGACTCCAAAGAGAGCGTCGCAAAAACGGATTCTTCCGGTGGCAAAACGGGGTGGTATATTACCACTTCTCCCGCTGCTAGGTGTTCTCGGATCATTGGCCGGAGGAGCGGCGGGGATCGCCAAGGCGGTAAACGATAATAAGGCGGCGCAGCGTCAGCTACAGGAAATGCAACGTCATAATCGCTCCATGGAAGGTCGCGGACTTTATCTCACACCATACAAGCGCGGACAAAGAATATCGAAACGAAAAAAAAACGTCGAAAAGACATTAAAAATGCCTGTGGGTGTAATTACCGACAAGCAATTGGAGGATTTGGCAAAACGTATGCGTATTCCATTCTTTAGAGGTGTTTTTATGCGCAACGCGCTACCAGCTGGAGGAGTGCGTCAAAACGAGTGCGGTATCGTAAATTTGGACAATGTCGAGGGGCCGGGGACTCATTGGGTGGCATATGCGAAGAGAGGGTGTCGAGCTGTATATTTCGACAGCTTTGGCAATCTTCGGCCGCCCAAGGAATTGGTGCAATATCTGGATAAAGATGCTGTAAAAATCGAATACAATCGAACGTCTTATCAGAAGTATGATCAGAGCAGTTGTGGACAACTATGTCTACGCTTTCTACAAACGATTGCCACCAAATTTAAGGGTTGACTTCCAACCGCTATGATTCAGTACTAGTCCAGTCGTACAGCTTGGAATATGTCGTTAACATTCACTCTAACCGGCAAGAGTAGCACCCTCGCGGTGAGCTATTTTCCACCCATAGATTTGAGTGATGATGATTACGAGCTTGGTCTAACAACCTGTGAAACTTATCATACAATACCGAACATCGACTCGAGCAACGATAAATTCTACTTCATCGTAAACTATAACACCAACAGCAGCGTTGACGCCGACCATGAATACATTACGATTCCCCACGGCTCCTACGAACTAGACGCCATTGCCAAGTATTTGAAGCAGCGATTACTCGAGCGGTATCCTCAAAATCTCGGTGGTACCGATGCCCACGATGTTGACGACAACGATGTGTATCCAATAGTGTTGCGCCCCAACAACAACACCATGAAAAGCGAGCTGTATTGTCGGTTCGCCGTAGACTTTACAAAGCCTAATAACATTGGATCGCTACTGGGATTCTCGACGAATCGGGTATTAGAACCGAGACAGTGGCACGAATCGGACAATCCAATTAATATCATGAATGTAAACATTATTCGCATAGAATGTAGCGTGACCGCTGGCGCGTACAATAATGGAAAGCTCGTACATACGATACATGCATTTTCTCCGAGAGTCCCGCCAGGATATAAGATATCGGAAACGCCCGCACAGACCATTTACCTTCCAATCACCGCACGGGTCATTACGGATCTAACGATACGCGTTGTGGATCAAGACGGACAGTTGCTCGATTTTCGAGGTGAAGAGATTACCATCAGACTGCACGTACGACGACGACGACGATAATACACGTGGTGCGAACGAATGAGATGCTTGTTTTGAACGACTTCAGAAACACGTTTCTTCCAAGCGAAATTGTTTGTAACAACAATAACAACAACGGCAGCAGCAGCTCTGATTACGCTAAAAAGAAGAGGCTCAGTGCTGTGAACATTGCTTTTTCGAAATTGCTGGGATTCGTTGTACGCATTTAAGTTGAAAAATGGCTGACATTCTAAGCATTGGAGGGAAGCCGACGTTTGATGATTGCATCGTCAAGCTTGAGACATATACATACAACCCATACGTCAACACAACGTTTGACGTTGTGCACAGCGATGAGATAAGAATACCTATACAGCAGCAGCCTATACACATTGCCGTGTGAAAGTTTCCTCTACGTGGAGGGGAAATTGATGATAAATAAGCCAAATGATGCATTAACGGTGATGTTGGGAAATAATTGCGTGGCGTTCATATTTGATGAGATTCGATATGAGCTGAATGGCGTGGAGATTGACCGTAACAGAAACGTTGGAATAACTAGCACGCTTAAAAACTATGTATCGCTGACATCTGACGAAGACAAGAATATGGAGAATGCTGGATGGGGCTTGAAACGGCACGATGAGCTAATAGTGAAAAATCATTTCAATTTTTTCATCCCGCTCAAATATTTGCTGGGATTTTGCGAGGACTACAAACGCATGGTTATTAATACGCGTCACGAATTGATTTTAATACGATCGCGCAACGATAACAATTCTCTAATAGGATCACCAACGTTGGAACCAGAAATTGAATTACTTAAAGTACAATGGCGGATGCCTCATGTGACGCTGAACGATGTTAATAAGCTATCGTTGCTACATGCTTTGGAAAGTGGACAAAACCTGAGCATTAGTTTTCGCTCCTGGGATCTGTAGGAGTATCCTCTCTTACAGAGCACAACCAAGCATTCCTGGGCCGTGAAGGCAGCTGCACAGCTGGAGAAGCCGCGATACATTATCTTTGCTCTACAGACTGCTCGAAAGAATATGATGACCGTAGATGTTACTCGGTTCGACCACTGCAATTCGGAATTTTACCCGTACGATGACATGAACTTGGACTTTGATAAGAATAGGCATGCCATCTTGTTTAACATGTATACACATTTCCGTAAATCATATTATGGACATAGTTGCAACGAGGCATTATTCACCGTGGCCCAATTTTTGCAATTTGGCCCCCTCGTGGTGATTGATTGCTCGCGACAAAATGAGTCGATCAAGAATAGCACCGTGGACGTGCGCATAGAATTCGACTGTAAATACTACAGCCTACTGTCTGATTCTGCACGATCGGGTGGTTGAATACAATCCGCTGACAAACGTGGTGCGCAAAATCAATTAAATTGCCACGCTACTTGCCCGCCCTCTCCTGTGCCAAATTCGTACTAAATTTCATCGTGAAAATTGAGATGCTTTACGAGAAAGATCGCATTATCCTGTCTGTCTTGGAAGCGAACGGACCTTTACATTGTACCGATAATGGCCGTACCAACATTTGTTGACCTGCAAGGTTTCATCGTTGATGGATGATTTATCGTGAAGGAAGTGGCAGTCCTACGAAAGGGAACAATTCTCTCGCACTATATTTTTGGGAGTTCAATGCCGCAATATCTTCTCACAAAATCCGACAAATCGAGCATTCGGTGGTTGGTGGCAAAACATCATGGACTACGGTGGGAAGATGGAGACGTTCCATACAGTATGGCTAAACAGCTAATTACGAAAGCTGTAGCTGATGCTATCGGCGAAGAAGATGACGCATCCCATATTGTATACGTTAAAGGGCTGCAGAAACGCGACTGGCTTGCGGATTTCCTCGATGAAAATACGAGAGCGGACGTGGTTATTGAGACACTCGACATTGACTACGAGGATATCAAATCTCTAAATAAGTTAAATGTAGTTAATACTCTGCGATGTGGCAGACACGCAAAGCATTGTGCTTTGCAAAATGTATTTAAAATATGCAACTGGTGATCTAAACACCAGATGGAATTTCATAAATAAATATAATCAATTTTTTTAATGCATAAATGTTTTTTCTCCACTCTCCCCAACCCAACCTCCTAAATATAATGTACGCTAGATTAAGTCGATGGTTACAATTATGTAGAAGTGGTTCAATACACATTCGATACACGTTAAAAGTGGTATGTCAGATGTTCGATCCACGTTCAAAGTGGTACGATAGACGTTCAATACCCGTTCGATACCCGATCAAAGCCGTTCAATACCTGTTCAAAGTGGTACGATTGATGTTCAATACATGTTCAAAGAGGTACGATTGATGTTCAATACATGTTCAAAGAGGTACGTTAGACGTTCAATACACGTTCAAAGTGGTTACGATAGATGTTCAATACATGTTCAAAGAGGTACGTTAGACGTTCAATACACGTTCAAAGTGGTACGATAGATGATCAATACACGTTCAAAGTGGTACGATAGATGATCAATACACGTTCAAAGTGGTACGATAGACGTTCAATACCTGTTCGATTCACATTCAAAGCCGTTCGATACCCGTTCGATTCAGGTTCAATACACGTTCAAAGTCGTACGATAGATGTTCAATACACGTTCAAAGTGGTACGATAGATGTTCAATACACGTTTAAAGTGGTACGGCAGATGTTCAATACACGTTCAAAGTGGTACGATAAATGTTCAATACATGTTCAATGTGGTACGATAGATGATCAATACATGTTCAAAGTGGTACGATAGATGTTCGATAGATGTGTGCAAGGAAGAAGGGGAAGCGGTTTGGTTCAAGCAAATGATGAGTGCGATGAAGATGATAAATGCACTGAGGATGGGCAGTGAATAATTCGAAGAAGATGCATGGGAGGAAATGATTGTCAGCGAAAATGCAGGTGAAGAACAAAGGCATCCTACTTTTGCAAAGCTTTGCAACTTTAGGCATGGGCCTACATACGAGAGCCTGGGGATGCTACGAGACCAGTTGTCTTCAAATCGTTACGGAGACAGTCGGTTTTACAATAAAAAATAAAAAAATAAAATATGGGATATTACCGGGATATAAATCTCACTTGGGAAGAGTGGCGAGATCGCCTGGAGGTATGTATCTAATACTGGCCACTGTTTCGCGAACTTTGATGTTTATTATGTTTTTTTTTAATATGTTAATATTATATCTTCGTTTGTTGTGTTCTAGAACTCGCCACCCACATCACCATCGTGGTCGCCACCGCCATCGCCCGTTTGGTCGCTTTATTGGGGCTCGCCGCAGCCGTCGCCGCCTCCAGTGGTATGTAATACTTTGCATTGTTTCATGCGTTTCATGTTTAATATGTTTAATGTACCAATATTATATAGATGTTTGTATGTTCTAGGGCTCGCCGCAATCATCGCCGCGGTCGCCTTCGCACTCGCCGCTTCCACAGGTATGTAATATTTTGCAGTGCTTTGTACGTTTGATGTGCCAATTTTATATCGCTGTGTATGTGTGTTCTAGAACATACTGCAGCAGCAGGAGGTGGCGTATGGCCCTGCGACGACTACAGTCGCAACAATCGACGCCTCATAGTGCATTTTTGTATTTTTTTATTTCATTTTTTATTTTTTTATTATATATTTTATTTCATTTTATTTTATTTTATTTGTAACAATATATATATTCTTAAACGTATATTATTTGTCAATTTTATTTACCCATCATCCTTCTCTCCTCGCCACCTAATTATAAGATTTGACGTTTCGGAATTCTGCCGACGCTGCATAATTCTATTTCGTTCGAGCGTTCTTCGCGCCGTGAAAATGACGTCATCCTCCGCGGCTCCTCCAGAGGATTAAAATTACACGCGATCGCGCGAGACGCTGCGATGTTAAATCTTAAGGGGGCCGTCTCATTTTTGTTATGGTCCGAATCGATCGAAGCGTCCCCAGTAAACAAACGGACTCTAATGAAACTACTGCGATCGATAAAAAGAATTTGTACAGAGGTGACATCTCCAGGTACTCTATGTGGACGAATTTTTGACGCATAGTTGCCACATCTGATTTCTCTCTGTCTCTGCCACACTGTTGCCACAGTTCCTTCTATCGAGAAGTCTTGAATGAATATGGCACGAGAGCTGCGTCTAGCGTCGGAGCCTCGCTGAACGTAAAAGAGGATAGCAATAATGAAAAATAGAGAGGTTCGGTAGTGAAGTTAGGAAACATGTCAATGGAACAATACTAATTTGCAAATCATTATTTTTTTATTTATACGTAAAAGGATGTAATATCTTGAATAATCAATATGCAATTTCAAAGCATACAATTTGAATAAGGTACATGACCGAAGTGTAACACGCCGATCGTAATGAAATTTACAAATGCTATAATTCTTCGAAAAACATGACACTTTCTGTTTTATCTAGCTATACATCAACTTATCTTTTTTTATCTCCAAGATTTGTCTGTTGTTTAAATACAAATTTAATAACGTAATCATTATTCAGCTTCGATCCTCTGTCTGTTTGTTTGTTTGTGTGTATTTATGTGTCACGGGGAAATCAGCAAAAATTGGTGACACGGTATATTGGTTCGCACGTGTCCTGCTGGACGGCTCGGAATAGCACGTGAAACCAGTGAACGTGAAATAAATCTGTTTTATTTCTAAGTAAGACTCGTAGCGCGACAGCTCCTTAGAGGTAAACGCGGTCTAATAATAATTTCGGCTCACGCAGTACGCTTAGAGTCGGGTAAAATGAACTTCACACGACAATAGGCTTGGAACGACTGACCATCATTTATTCTGCCTTGGCAACCGCATCGATTATTACATATCGGAATTTATAGAGTGGAGGGGCGATTCTTATGTCTAGAGTTCGATCGGATTCATATCCTCATGGCATCGGATTGCTAGGTGGCGATTGAGTGTCGGACGGCGTGACATATGTTTGTATGGTTCAAATCTGGTAACTCAAATCTAACCCACTTCCAACTATCCAATTGTCTTGAAACTTTGCAGGCGTGCATAGAAAAAGACAATATAATATTTAAAAAAAGAAATTGACCCCTAGGGGGTCAGAAAATTACCCATCATTAATAAATGGAACCCATAACCACAAATCCAAACAACTTGAAATCAGCCACTCGCGTTCTTTACAAAAACGACAAAAAGCAGCTGCGTTTGGGACACTATTTAGTCGCATCGCGATTACCGAAAATACACAATTTATCGAGAAATCATCCGTTACGTATGTACCAGAGTTGGGCAAAATGTAATCTAATTACAAATTGCAAATTACGATTAAACTGTAATTGTGTAATTGATTACATATTATTTTCTACAATCATTCATTTAGATAGTTGACAAAACCGAATAGTCAACTACCTACATGAACGATTACAGAAAAGAATGTGTAATCAATTACACAATTACAGTTTAATCGTAATTTGCAATTTGTAATTAGATTACATTTTGACCAACTCTGGTATGTACGAATAGTAAAACTAAAACATTGCAGGCGTTCGTAGTATATCACAATCGAAATTGCAGTACCAGAAAATAATTATTTTTTAGTGACTTTAGCAAAAAAAAATTGTTCAATGATTAGTGTCATGAGTTTTATTCAGAATTAAAAGTGATCCATTTTGTTTGGAATGGACAATGTCGTATATACGGTTCATTCCACGCCAAGCGGATCATTTTGCACACTTAATGTCTGAGATTTTGTTCAAATTGAAACCCGTTGTAGTGCATGTGAAAATAAGAGGGGTTCAAGTTGTCAGATTTTGCACATTCAAAATTGTTTTATAAACATAGACCTTCAAAGTACCCAACTTACATCAATTTTTTGAAAACTATCTTTCGAATTTGGCACAATCATTATTTAAATCCTCCTTATTTTCAAATGGACTCTAACATATTTCAATTTGAACAAAATCCCCAGAACGACGGTCAGGAAATAGCCGTTGTGGAACAATATATATAGTATTTACTCATAAGAAAATATATTGTTTATGTGTTATTTGTTTTGATAAAATGTAAAACTTCCACATTCGCTATCGTATCGACATGAACGTTTCAGTAACATACTCCTGAGATTTTCCAGATGAAAATAAATATAAATCGGATTATTTTTAGATCAGAAATGTTACATTTACATTTAATTATCTCGTACAGTTCTAGAAATAATCTGATTTATACCGTGTTTGAACTCTGGCATTTTAATCTGGAAAATCTCAGTAGTATGTTATTGAATACTGAAAACGACACGTTTTACATTTTATTAATACATAATCCACCGCAAGCAACACTGTATGCCTCTCGAACCGAAATCAGAAGCTGCCGTCGAACAGCCCAAGTTCTCAGCTCGAAGAGAGATAGCGCCGGTTCGTATAAACACGCTGCCGAAAGTTGTTTGAAGCCTTCGAATAAAAGTCGAATAAACTACGGATCAATGTGAAACCTTACTCGACGGTTCGAATAAACAAATTATTCTTCTTCGGTTCATAACGGATAAACATAAAGTATCTTTTATTTAAGTTTATCCAGTATTATCTTTGCCCATCTCTGAATCTCCAGCCGCTTCGCCGTGATTCATTCAAGCCTTCCTGACGGCAAAATAGTGATAGGGGAAATGCGGCAACAGCGCGATCCGACTCTCGATACGTATCGGCAACTATGTCTTTCCTACATTTATCGGCTAGCTTGGACTTCCACCGGTTTTGATGGTACATGGCGCGAATATACCATCAACGCCGGTGGCGGAAAATCCTTGAAGCCTCATTCTGTCATTTCTCGAGTCTGTCTCAGTACACGATTCATAAATTCATTATTATTTCAACGTACGGTGCTTATTGGCGATCAAACGCACCCTGCGCGAATGTCTACTGGAGGCAACTATACCCGCAAAAACTTCCTTCTTGCCGATTCCAGGACGAAAGTTGTAATTTACAGTTTGTTTACTACCTCGCGTATACGTATACGCTGGTGCTACGTGGCTCGAATATACCATTAGCGCTGGTGGCGGAGAATTCTTGAAGCCTCATTCTGTCATTTGTCAAGTCATAATTTCACTATTATTTCAACGTACGGTGCTTATTAACGTTCAAACGCACCAGACCACCCTACACAGATGTCTACTGAAGGCAACTATACCCGCAAAAACTTCCTTCTGGCCGATTCCAGGACGAAAGTTGTAATTTACGATTTGTTTACTATACGCGTATATGTACACGCTTAACTTAGCTTGTGTGAACGTACGCACACACCTCAACGCCCAGTGAGACGGCCTTTCCCTCCTCCGAATTTAGCTTTAAAATAATGCTCTGTCTCTTTCCCTCCTCCGAATTTAGCTTTAAAATAATGCTCTGTCTCTTTCCCTCCTCCGAATTTTAGCTTTAAAATAATGCTCTGTCTCTTTTCCTCCAAATACGTGGTGTGTAAAAACACCGATCTTTCCCGACAGTGTCCGACATCATCCGATAAATTATTAAACAATTTCAGCTTCATAATGGTTTGAAAAAAAAATATTTGGGGGTCATTCCCTCCCTCGGCCAGGTCTAAAAATATTTCGGGGGTGGGCCAAGGTCTGAAAAAGACTTTGGGGGTGGGCCTCTCCCTCCGCGGAAATTTCCAGCGGTGGGTCCGATCTGGAGAGGTCTCCGCGGCAGCTGGAGATGTGATACTTATTATGTGATACTACAAATTAATAAATTCATTATAAACAGATATATAATGAATTGAATAAAACGGTTAGAGCTGCACAATATTTTCCACGATAGTAAAAAAAAATTGAAGACTGAAAGACAATCAGACCTTGTTAACATTTTGGCAAAAAAATTAAAGTGTTTAAACAATGAATCACAAATTGGGACCATTAATTTAACGCTACATTCAAAATTTTTTAATCGATATTTCCAAAAATGGGAAATGTGTAATCTAAAAAATGACCGCTTTATTCAAAAAAATTTAAACTGGTTGAATGAAGAAATAAGTTTTGATTTTGAAAATATTGAAAGTGTTGCAAGGATTTCAAGTAAGTATTTTATTATATATTCTGAAATTGTATGCGGTTGTGTGTAAAGTAATTAAAAAATAGGACTGTTGGATCAATATTGAAACAACGTTCAGTTCTTACGCAGAAATATTTTTTATGAATTATGTTATGGTTGATACTATGGTGTTAAATTATTATTAATAATAAAGATAGAATAATTCCATTTTATATCGCATTAGGTACACCAATGGGAAGACCGCTTGTATCGTTTGCAGCAGCCAGTGAGCGAAGTAAAAGACGAAAAACGGAAACATTACAACTTCTATGACATTTCATGCAGAAGGTAATAAACCTGCAGGCAAACTAATCCAAGAAATTACAAGCAACTCGCCAGAACACGCCGGTAAAATCTTAGATACCTGGAAAAAGAGGGATGAGAAAATCCAACACGTATATACGCCTGAAGAGGCTTTATGTTTCTTAGTTGGAAATAATATAACAAAAAAGCAATGTGAGGCTATGTATACGGGAGCAAAAATCCGTAACTTCGATTTATATCCCAGTTATAAGAAACTTTTGAAAGCTAAAAAAGCTGCTTATCCTCCTGATATAATAATCACTGAAAAAATGTGTGAAATTTCATTGCAGTCTCTATTGGATCATACTTGTAGTAGACTTTTGCAAGCTCTACAACTATCTAACCAAGATCATGCGCAGGAAAACAATTATTTAATAATTTGTAAATACGGTTACGATGGCAGTAGTGGGCACTCAAATTATAAGCAGTCTTGGAGCGAAGAAAACATAAATGATCAAAGTCTCTTTTTAACAACAATTGTTCTACTTCAGCTTCAAAATGTTGAAACGCAGCAAATTATATGGACAAATCCGAGACCCGTTTCTACCCGTTTTTGTAGACCCATAAGACTACAATGGCTTCATGAATCCGACGAAGTTTCCAAATTAGAAAAGGAAATTATTGATAAACAAATTTCTGAATTGAAACCGTATAGTGGATTTAATTGCAAGATTTCATTTTCTATTCATCTCACAATGGCTGACGGTAAAGTAAAAGAAATGCATATTCAATAATTAGTTCTCTACTTGTCCAATTTTTTATATGTTGTTCTTTCTGTAATATATGAAAATGCACTATACGTAAATATTGAAAATTATGTTAAAGTTATACAATTACTTTTGAATCGAATGCAAATTACTTTTAAGATATGAACATGTAAAATAATGTATCCAAAATGGTATTATATTAATCGTATTTTTAGGTTACTAATGCGTTAACAAATACGTCTAGCATGTGCTGCAATATTTGCGATGCTACAATCTCCCAGATGAATGATTTAAATCGCATTGTAAATAGGAAGGAACATCAATCTTCACTGGAATTTAGTCTTCCAATTCTACACTCATATATTCATTTTTTCGATTGCCTCTTGCACATTTCGTATCGATTAGAGTTTAAAAAGTGGCGGGTTAGTAAGCTCCGATCATCATTATATAAAAAATTATTTGATTATCTGTGTACGTATAGTATATATTAATAGTCTTATTAACAATTTTTATATTAGGCATGTAAAGACGACGGCACAAAGTGTATAATGGAAATCCGGAAAAAACGAATACAGGATAAGTTTCGGTCAGAATTGTCCTTAAGAGTTGATTTTCCGAAACCAGGCTTTGGGTCATCAAATGATGGAAACACGGCTCGTACATTTTTTGAAAACCGTGCTAAGTCTGCCGAAATTACTGGTATAAATTACTTAATGTTTATTTTATTCGCAAAACATATATTTGTACAATATTTATTATTATTCGTTAAATATTTAAATTATAGGAATCGATGAAACATTAATAGAATGGTTTCATAATATTTTAATCACGATTTCTCGTGGCTATACTATTAATTATTCTATATTCAAAAAGTATTGTCTCGATACAGCGAAACTGTATATATCACTGTATTCGTGGTACTACATGCCACCCACGGTATATAAGGTTTTAATACATGGTCCTTCTGATGTCAAAAACTGCGTTCTCCCAATGGGTGTTTTACAGAAGAGGTCCTGGAATCATGCCACATACTGTGTAAATTGTACAGGAAGGGTTACAGTCTTAAGATATCACGAAAAAGAACGAATCAGGATATTTTCCAACGCTTATTGCTCCAATCTGACCCATATATTACTCTTTCTGATGCTATTCCGAAACGCAAGAAAAAGAAAATTCCTCTGAAGGTACTCGAAATGGTAGTATGTCAACAAGAAAATGTAACTGAAAGCTCAGAGATCACAAGTACAATATCCGATTCATCAGAATCTGAATAAATGTACCTAGATATAGGCAATAATATTTATTATATGAATAAAATAGCATATTATCATTTCAAACAGCATTTATAATCCCGACTTTGTTTATTAATATTTTCAACAACATATTTGAACTATGCAGTATGCAATCTTCTATAAAAGTAGCAATGTCGCATGTTTCATGAAAATCGAAAAAAATAAAATTTTCACAGTAATTAATTTCAAAAATGTTTTAAAATTAAGATCGCCATACTAAATTCGACATTTTGATTATATAATTTTAGGCGAATATCGGAAAATTATCACAATTTCTGCAAAAATGAATTTAAAAACCAGGGTTATGCCAATGCTATTAGGTCTGCGATATTGAAATTTGTATTTTGGACAAGATATTCGTAACCAGCGACCCGAAGAACAATAGGATACCAATTTTCGCGCAGATCTATTAATTTTTTAATATACACGTCCGCCATATTGGATTCGCTATTTTGTTTTTAAAATTTTCAAGTTCAGATTCGTAATCAGCGACCCGAAAAGCAATAGGATACCAATTTTCGTGCAGATCTATTAATTTTTTAATATACACGTCCGCCATATTGGATTCGCCATTTTGTTTTTAAAATTTTGAAGTTCAGATTCGTAATCAGCAACCCGAAGAACAATAGGATACCAATTTTCGTGCAGATCTATTAATTTTTTAATATACACGTCCGCCATATTGGATTCGCCATTTTGTTTTTAAAAATTTGAAGTTCAGATTCGTAATCAGCGACCCCAAAAACCCCCGAGCACCAATTTCTGACAACATTAAAGTACGTTGTAGGGTTTTGCCGCTTTTTTTGCGATTTGGAACCACTGTGCGCCGCTCTCCCTTCGAGGCCTGCAGCTTTCAGTTGTCTCCCGACATCGGAACGTTACACTTCGGATATTCCAAATCATAACAAGCCATCGCAATAGCTGATCTCGCTTCGCGAACGCTGGGATTTCTTACAGTGTTTACAAGGCTTACTTCCGCTTAAGTCTTGTACGTCTATATGGCTAAATCTATTTCAAATAAATATTACGGGCTGTTTCTCATATTGATGCAGCGGTAAATCCAATTACCAAGCCTTAAAATACCCACACCTGTGCTCTAACGGGTGTCATCCTGGTGTGCGAAAAGTGTTTAAACCTTCCCTGGTTGCCTTGAGCTACGAAGCCCGCCTTCGCGCCTAAATTTTCCTTCTCTCCAAGTGCTACGAAGTTTGCCTTCGCGCCTAAATTTTCCTTCTCTCCAAGTGCTACGAAGTTTGCCTTCGCGCCTGAATTCTTACTTTCCAAGTGCTACCAAGTTTGCCTCCGCGCCTGAATTCCTACTTTCCAAGTGCTACGAAGTTTGCCTTCGCGCCTGATCTCCTACCTTCCTTGTGTTACGAAGTCTGCCTTCGTGCCTGAATTCCTACTTTCCAAGTGCTACGAAGTTTGCATTCGCGCCTGATCTCCTACCTTCCTTGTGTTACGAAGTCTGCCTTCGTGCCTAACGTTCCCATACAAACCCGCATTGTCATTGTCCTAAAACACCGCCACCCAGGACGTGACACGATAATGGATAATTATCAAATTAAACGAAAACTAAAGCGAAAACATCAAACAACGACGACCTCACCGTCAGGTCGACCAACTCAGGAAAAGACAAAAGAGGAGGAATTGTTAATCGAAAAACTTCAAAGAACCATACAATCAACATATAGTTTTGAAATAAATACAGATATTCAGGTGTCAGTGGAGGTACATCCTCCCCCTAATTCAATCGTCGGTCGGGAAGGGCCAGGACCATACAGAATGGAAGTAGAGATAATGTCGCCTACAAATCGGCAAGGACAAGTAGGAGCCAAAACCAAACCGATTGTAAATCGACGGACAGTTAACGAGGACGAAAAAATGGAAATAGATGAAGGAGTAGAAGTCCCCAAAACCCACGTATATCGTGATCTTCCTAAAGTAAATTCTTGCAGCAATAGTAGCAGCAGCAGCATCAGACTCATCCCTCCTAGAAAAGGAAGAAATTCAGAATCCAGCGGAACAGTATCGGGACGAGTATCACTATTAACCTTAACAGGAGAAGGAAATGGGAATTATAAAGTACTTCCTAAAAATCCTAAAAATAAAAATTTAAAATCTACCAAACCGGAAAAATGGAATATTAAACAAAACGGATTACCAAGGATAAGAACCGAAGTTCCAATTAAATGTAAAGTTACAGAAATAAATGATCACTTGTGGATGAGAAGAGAAACGTTGGCAATATTCGTTAATACAGAAGGCGATCCGATAGAGAAATCAGGAATAGACTTGAAAGAAAGAGAGATACTTAAGATAACCTCAGAAACCCCATTCGAAATAGGAGAAGTGATAAAGATTTCAGAAGGAGGTCAATTAATTTTAGGAATGGTAATACAGGATCCTTCGACGATACAGACATATGCCACTGTATTAGGAAACCTGTGCCCTAACCTCATAAAATGGAGAATTAAGAAAATATCGTTATCTAGAGAAGGAAATAATATATTATGGAACAAATAAGGAATATAATTAAATTAAAATTTGTACAGACAAATATCGTAATAACGATTTGTAACGGAACCATACAATTACCTACTGAACAGGATAGGGCAACAATAATAAAAGAAAATCATGAATCACCAGTAGGAGGCCATAAAGGAGTAACAAAAACGTATGATCGTATTAGAAGTCTATACTATTGGAAAAATATGAAAGCAGATATTAAACAATATAATAAAATCTGTATGAGTTATCGGATACAGAAATTAGTGCGAATTAAAACAAAGGAACCGATGGTGATAACAGACACACCAATAGACGCGTTTGACAAAGTATCTATGGATATCATATGGCCATTACCATACACTCGAGCAGGAAATAGCTTCATACTCACGATACAGGATAATTTAACTAACAATAAGTATTCATTAGCCATACCATTAGTTTCATTCACGAGCGAAGAAATAGCTGAAGCGTTTACGAAAAAGTTTATATGTTAGTATGGATGTACCAGCAATTTTGACAGACCAGGGTTCTTCGTTTATCGGGTCTGTTATGAAAAAATTTGCGAGAGTCTTCACTATTAGACAATATAAAACATCCGCATTTCACCCCCAATCGAATGGTTCGCTAGAATGAAGCCATCATGTATTAATTGAATATTTAAAACATTATATAACAAAAGAAAAACAATGGGATCAGTCGTTGCCATAGGCAATATTTTCTTACAATACTAGCGTACGTGAAAGCACAAAGTATACTCCGTATGAACTCATTTATGGGGAAAAGGCGAGGCAACCATCTAGCATGGCACTGAATGATTCACTGAACACGTATCCAGATTTCGTCGATAACTTGATGAACAAATTGATAAATATTCGCGAAATAGGTAGGCGCAACTTAGAAAAATCAAAATTTAGACAAAAACACTATTATGAAAGAAAAGTATGATCCGTTCAATATCATAGAGACGAAAACATAATGCTATTAAAACCGAAAAGAAACAAATTTAGCAATGAATATGACGGACCGTACATAATTATAGACGTTCTGGAGAATAACAACGTGAAACTGGCAATAAGTCCCCGTCTCATTAGAGTCGTACACCAGGACAGGATTAAGAAGCCTTACAGTTCAGCAAATCAAAATAATACTAGGGACCATGATCGAACTGGTAACAATGTAGGACTGTGATTTTGAAAAGTGGGGAGATCCGCGGGATTAATTAAGACGAGATCAAGTTCAAAACTTTAGTGCGCACTAAGATTTTGCTGAAATATTAAGTGAATAATAAGTAATAGAGGAAGTGATAGAGAATATGATAGAGATAGTAATAGTAGAAGAGGACTGTGAGTAAAAAGATTTGAAAGAATAGATTAAATTAATAAATCAATGAAACTAATAAGTGGAAACTTTTGATTTTGAAAAGAATGCCAGTGTTTCATTCTCGAGCATTTCATCCCACGGACATGGACGAGGGATATTATGGGCCACGGGATGGGATACTGCCGGAAGAGTACCCGACAATTTATTTAAAACTGATGAGATTGGTGTGTCTCCAAGGCCCTGGCCTAATATACGAGGACCGATACGACGTAATAAAAAGGAAAATATGTCGCGGGTGCTACGAGAAGCTCCCAGAAAATCAAAGATTTCTCTACCCCCAGGCGTTTAATCACCTTTTGACGCTTGAGACTTGTGCCCTAATATTTCGGGATTGCAAATTGTGCAACGAAACATTATATACAGTGTATTATGCAAAAAGATGAGCGGAGTGCATCGAATCGCACTTCAATTTCGATGATGAGGACGAGAAGACCCTTCATCAAATGGGGGCAATAAATGTGATTACCGAGCGGTGATCACAAAATAATAAAATTGTATATTTCATTGTTCCTTCCTAACTGCGCAGTAGATCTCCGTATCAATCTTATCAGTAAGGTAGAAAAAAGGGGGTCGCGAGAGAACACGTCGCGGAGATGGGAGAACAATACCGAAATGATCGGTATTGCGCACAGAATCGTGATCGACAGCAATCGGTGCGGATCAGTTGGCGATTGATAGTGAAAGATTTTTCATACGTTTCAAAACTTAAATAATTATAACAATGACGAATTTCCGTGCTGGCAATAAGAGAATAAAGACAAAAAGAATTACAACTCAATACCGGAAATTATCTAAAATAGATATTCCCCAAATAAATTGGTGCGACTATATTAAATTATCCCCCTCTGACCCTCGACAACGAGCCTGGAAGTACATCTTCCTCTTCGGCACTGGACATATACCACCTCCAATTTCAGGAGAAGGAATAACGGTGGACGATGGTGTGCAAAGATATCAATACATGGACGAGGAAATGGGCAGTCAAAGCCCTCCCCTTGAACCCTTTGAAATGACCATTCCCCAAAACCCTATCTCTCGAGGACGAGAGATTACACCGGGCGGCGAGGTGTAACAAACCCCCAAAATGACCCTTTTCATTTTACTTAATAAACATAATTAATAATTACTATAATACTTATATTCTTATTATTCTTACTTTTATAAGGCGTGTTTAGCATTAGTATTAATATTAATTCAGAGTACCGCGAGACGCGAGTGCAATAAGAGAGAGAATTGAGTGTTGAGGAGTGGGAGAAGTGAACGCATGCGCCATTCTCAGTCGATCGGCGGATCGGCGAGAGTAAGGATCGAGAGCAGCGATGTGTGCATACCGATGAGTGGGGGAACCGAGCGTTCCACGCGCCCCTGCGCACTAACCAGTCGCTCTGTAGACCGACTGGAGGGCGGACCATGCGAGCGGAGAATAACAGATGCATAGTAGTGGAGCTCCATTCCTATTGCTGCGCTCCCAATACTCCGAATACGTATAAATACGAGCATGATAGCCCAGAGAGCATTCATTCATTATTCAATATTCAAGCATTAAGCATTAAGCATTTAGATTCACTCAATCGAATGACTCGAGGATCATTTAAGGCTAATAGTTGATCCCAACATAAATTAATGCTCCAACTTTGGAAGCCGCTTGGTAGGCCCCTCGGTTATGTTGAGCGCTCCAACCAAGGCCATAGTCGCCAGGTTTGACGAGACGTTCCTGCCTTGGAAGCCGCCTTGTAGGCCCCTTAGTTGTCGAAGTTAAGTTATTAATTGTTATTCTCAGGTTAGTAATATTACTCCTGAACAACGAGGGAGTGAGATTATTCCAGGTGGCAATACCTACCCCTGATGAAACGAAGAAACAACTTCAAATAATTCTCAACTTGAATATACTCACTTTCCTACATCCCAAGTTTATATAATTCGATTTTCGATTCTCCTATTACATCGACAAAAAGGGTCATTATTCATAAGCTAATTCCTTTCAATCGACTAAAACGTCACTATTAGTTATTTAAATTATTTTGTACCAACCAAGAGTCGCAACCCAAGACGATCAACTATATTCTTTTGTACCGACCGAGAGTCGCAAGCTAATTACTCTAATTTATTTAGTATTATAAAGCGTTACTTTATATTTGCATGTATGATTTAGAAGTGTTTTCCTGAATAAACACTCTTAAGATAAATTCTTGTTCTTGAATTTAATTCTTTATCGCCCGCCACTCGAACCAATCACGAATTTCTGTGATGCGCGTTACGCCACCCGTAATAACGTTACACGCGCGAAAACACGCAAGGACACGCGGAATCTATTACGCGCGAATCAGACGCGCCCCAAAACCGATTTACGCGGTTCTTAACGGCTATATATATGTATACAAGGAGACTAAAGGGAGTATGTACGGAAAGCAAGAACGGTAACGTAAGAAAAATGGCGCCACTGTACCGCGGCGTGGTGAACGTTCCCACCCGAAGGCTACATCACTAACAGCCTGAGCGCTATATGTACAAAAATGGCCGCTCGACCTGTTACCTGAGCACCCGGTCGAAACACGTAGACAATGGAACCATACTGGTCAACGCAAAAGCTGTGATGTTTGCCGTAGACGCCAGTAGATCTCGTCCAACGACGATCTCAGCCGAAGATGCCTCAGCTAGTCGATCCACTCTGCAGCGATGACGATGCAGGGACGATAGCCTCGCGGCGATCGGAACCGGCGACGATTTACAGTGGAGCGGGGAACAGCGTCCTTGCTGAATTCTAGACTGCCCACGACGAAAATGGCCGGAATAAATCCAGGCGACGTTGCAAACTGCAAACGTTGCCCCAGGCCAGGCGTGGACGATGATTCCACGACGGCGTCTCTGAAGAGGATACGCACTTCGTGTTCCGTGTACCGCTTCAAGGCACCTCCTTCAGGCGACATACATTTTCACCCGCGCGACGTATAATCACGTCGGGGTCACCAATGTAGGAAAGGTAAGTGCGAGAATGCTTCCCTCCATGTACTATGTGCATGGATAGCAGTCCTACTTCTGCTTAGTATTATCATCTACACGGGTAAATAATGACACTAAGTTTAACGAACAAATAAGTGTATTTGCAGGTAGCAATATGGTACGCACGTGGCGCGCCGGGTCCATTCTACGTCGTGGTATAATGAAACGTATGGCTGAAGTATTGCTCGTGCAAGAGACAGAACACGAGAATCTCGAATGCCTCTTGCCAGGCGAGAGCTCGCTCCAGCTCACTCGTCACTGCTCGTGACTCGTTGGCAGTCGGCGGTCATCGGGAAACAGAGAAAGAGAACATGCTCCCTGCAGACTAAAACGTGGGTTAAGAGTGTCCTTTTCCCTTTGATCGTTGTTTAACTTATTCAAATGTTTATAATTCAATAATAACTTATATCGTTGTGTTTGCGAGGGTTCATAGAATTAATTTGGCGGCCAAGCAACCGAATAACTATTACTGTTTGAACTCAAAAGATGTCAAAATTTGAAAATTTACATATTTTTTCAAAACCGAATTTCTCGAAAACAGAGGTTGATGGCGACAAACGCATAGCGGATTCGTTTTTAGCGCACAAAAATCTATAAGAGATGGTTATTGAGTGTCACTGAACAAACAGGCTGTTGAATTGGCTCTTGAATCAATGAAATATGTTCCTCTTTCACTACAACCGCGTTACGTCTCAAAATAGAAGCACATAGATACTCCGCTTCGCGACAAAACATAAAACACTATTTCACGTGTTTATGTAAATAATATTTTCTGATGCTCAACTGTGAAATATGCAAATTTTATGAAAATATACAGAATTCGCAAAACTTGGTAAAAAATTAAAAACTTTAACCCCGTTTGGGCCCGGTCAAATATTGACTGATTTAAAAAAATTTGCTTTCATTTGTGTTCCGCCGACGCAACTTTTCCGCACTAGGCTGTTTCGAGTTTCGAAAATTTGATTTTTTCGGCCCACCCTAATGTCCAATCGACTTAACGTAGTTCCGATGACAGTACAGAAAATCCTTGGTATAGTCCCGTTTTTACAATGCGCAGTACGCCCGTGACTATCCTCACCATTTCTTGGAATCCTTCGGTTGAGAGTGAGAGAACCCGAGAAAGAGCACGAGGGAACGAAAAAGTCGACGGCAACTTCGTGTCAACTGTTTCGTTTCCTCTCGCTCGTTCTTGGGTTTTTTTTCTCGCGGCATCGGCCGCACAGTGGTTTGAATAGAGGAAAAAAGTCATTTTATGAATGTTAAGTACACAGAATTTTTTACATACAATTCCATAGTAGGATAGTTGAAACACCAGAATCAAGAAGAATTTTCTGGAAATACCATTAATTTGTGAGAAAATTACAACATGAAAGTTGAGGAACAGAACACCTGCAATTTTGAGTTACAAATGCGCTATCTTACAAGTAAAGTTTAAAATATTTGCAAATTAAAAAACAAATCGCAATTTTGTAACTTGATTATGTTCATACTGAACAAATAAATTACATGAATTAAGTCAATGACACCATCGTTGATTTCGATAGGACACAAGTTGAACAAAGAGGTACTTTTAACAATAGAATCAAAGTTTAATTGGACATATCTTTTTTGCGACAGCTAGGGTCAAGGTAAGACTTAGTACTAGTGGTGCATTATACCTTTGAGTACATAACAAAACATGTTTCAGCTGCGTAAACCTGCGGCTTTGATGTCGGGAACATTTTTTCTATAACATTTATCAGTATTTGAGATCAGTGTTTTAGATAAATGTTGAATGGCTCATAGGAGGCCATACTTTAATGTAATTAGTTTTTTATGTGTGGCCGCATAGAGGACATATGTATGAACGTCACCAATGTTTTGTTAAACGGAATCATATATTTTTCAATACATCACTGGATTCAGTTCATCATTTTTATGACAAAGTATTAACCTACTTATGTCGAAAAACTATTAGTTTAGAAGATATTTTAATTTTATAATTAATATTGACATACAAATATCTCCTAAACTAATAGTGTTTCGACATCAGTGGGTTAATACTTTTTAATAGAGAATGACGAATAGAATCGATTAATGCAGTAACAAATATGTGATTTCGTTAATAAAACATTCTTGACTTTGATATGTTTTCTACATGTACACCTACAAAGAAAACTAATTACACCAAATTATTCCAAAACTATAATTACATGTGCATAATTATATTCCTTTTTTGTATTTCATTTAAATTTGAAATATATTTTTTTTACAAATCACAAAACTATCAATTTTATTTTTATTATGAAACGTCCCTAACGTTAAGTTCCTTACCTTTCCGTATACCTCTCAATACACCATTAACGCGGATTATTGTTTCACTTTGGATTACCCATTTTGTTTATAGTAATTTTGAGTTCAGATTTGTAATCAGCGACCTCAAAAACCCCGAGATACCAAGTTTTGTATAAATTGAAGATTTCACATTGATGCTATCATATTTTTTCCTTGATATGGGGATTTCGGACCACTGTGGGCCGCACAGAATAGTGTTCGCAACGCGTCGTACGCTCACCGCCAGCTCCGTTCGTCGAGTTTAACTGTACAATATAAAACGATTGTTTACTGTACAATATATCCATGTCTCCGGCCTGATTATGGAATCGGGAAAACAGGTAAAGGGTTATCCTCTCGACAGAGTCTTCAAAGGCAATGCTATGGATAAGCCGTGCCCACAGCCGACTCTACTACTAGCCGTGCTATACAACGTGGCAACACCGCTCATGTGCGGATCGGGAGTCCTATTTTCAATAGTGGAGTTTTGTATTCAGCATTATAATTAACGTTATTTTGCGGTATAAAATTATACTAATACACAGTATTTTTGATTAATTATGCATAAGGAATACGCAAATATCATAACTATAGTAAGTAGAAGTAATACAGAAGTATATTAATACTTATAAATGTGGTATATATTTTGTGGACTCTCGGGATGGTTTGGTGTTGTGATGCATTATATTTGAAATATTTACAGAGATATCAAGAAAATATAAGTGTGAAACAAGATAAAGTCATCTTTGAACCAAATTGAAGGATTTAAAACTTGATAAAGGTATGTATAAGTTAATAGAGACCTGAAATAGACAAAATTATTGGTACGAAGCCAAAGAGGTTAAGTGCCCGTGGAAAAGAGGTTAGCATAATTAGCTATTGAAAGGAACAATTATGCAGTTAAATATAAAATCGTGTTAGAGGACAGTATTGTAATTGTGGAACATTTTTTCACCACCCTACGGGTCTTTACCATGGTGCATTACCTTTTTTTATTATAATGGATTAACTTACATAAAATATATTTATGATTTTCAGATTACAAATGTTGACATTCCATATTACCATCACCTATTATGGCTTACATTATTGCATATACATGAATAAATGAGGTTCTGACTTCTTCAGTGGGAACAGAAAGGACCTCTCTTTGTAAGTGATTAAAATATACATCGCCTACAGTTTTACCGTTATCATCCACAATTAATAAATCAACATATATTGCAATTTAATTCTTTAGCAACAGAATGGGACCCATAACTGGATATGTAAATTTAAATGGAACCATCCACGACCGGATGAATATTTTGTTGGTGTCCAATTTTTACAAGGTATAGCAACCATTTATTTTTTCGGTAATTCCTCATCTTTGAGGAATAAAAATATAGAATTATAATTATTATCTTTTAAAGTACCCTTATAATTTCCCTTGCATTCTTGACAGGAAGACATGAATTCAGTATGGTAGAAAAAAAGGAAGGAAGAGTAAAAAAGGAAGCAAAGAATATGTTTTATTTTGTATAGAGAGTACAAAAATAAGTAAACTAGCACTAATTGAAATGTAATAAGAGTATAAATAATATATAAAGTATAGATATTAGGCTTAAGTATAATGTGACACAGATAAAAGTAAGGATGTAGATGTGAGAATCAAACAATCTCCTTTGTAATAGGCTGTGAGCCTGTAGTACAAATAAACATTATTATTATTATTATTATTATTATTAATTTCCCTTAATGAATACGTGAAATATGTAAAAAAAACTATGTTCAAAATGTCCAAAAATGCTACAGAGTGTATTAAATATATGTGCTACACACAAAAATAAAGATCTGTAGGGTTAATATAAATAAATAAAACTCCTGGATTATTGCTCCGTTTCTGATATTTAGAGGACTTCAGTACTACATTAATATAAATATTTAAAAGATAAACGAGAAACCGAAAGGCCGGTAGAGGGAGACTGTGTAACCGGGAGGCCGGTGAGAGGCCGAGAGGCTGATACGGTAGGTATATATACAGGGTGTCCGCGGGAACTAGAAACACCTCAATATCTCCTAAACTATTGGAGATAAAAATATTTAAAAAATAGGGAATTGCATGGTTCGAGGGGGCAAATTTATTACCCGGAACGAATTTTTTTTTTCGATTATTATTTTAAAAGATACGATGGTCAAGTTCGGTTCTGTAAATGGCACTACGTTTTTTGAAGAGGTGAGTTGATAGTGATTTCCAAGACAAATTCAATAAGCATTAATGTATACACTTGATTTCCATTGGTTTTTGAGATATTGCGCTTGCAAATTTACTGCTTTTCACTGGAAGAAAACGCGCTGAAGTAGCAAGGACCGGGGACGGTCAGACAAGCACCACGGGTGGCACTGCCTGTTGAAACTGATACCTACCTGCCAAGGGTCTACCCCGAGACTGGCAGGCCCAAAGGCTGGACAATTCTTTTCCGTCAGAAATGCTACTTAGGTAGGTACATCTGCGGCACCGAGAAGCGCACCGTTAGTTTTATTTCGCACTTGCTTCTACGCTCGGATGGCCGGTTCTTTTGGAAGGGATGCAAGTTGGATTGGGAGCAGATTGTAGTAGAACCAATCGGATTTGCAACCATCACAAACGGCTGCTCAAGCTGGAAGAGGTCCTCTGCACAGCAATACCTCCTCCCCAATGCCCACCTTCTCTCGCACGGAATACGTCAACGTATGCTTTTGTATTGATATTGAAATTCGTGTTTATACTCGAGAGGACCACGCGTCGACAGCGGGCTACCCCTTTTCTTCCTGTGTCTCTCCACGAGGAGTATTGACGGTGGATTGTAGGAGCGTAGATGTCGGGATGCCAGTTATTGATTTCAGGAGACGATAGAAACACTTTATTAGAAAACACACATGTACTATAATTAAAGTAAATCGTATTCCTCTCGGGCAGGAGTACTGATAACGATCGAACTTGAGCCCCACTTCGCGCAGACCGATTACACGGAGGGTAGTCGAGTCACACACTGCACAAATGATACAGGGTAATTCTGGAGCAACGCCCGTCAAGAAGATGCGGCCTGGTACCCCGTGGCGACGACAGACCTTCGCAGTGCCTCGCCCGATTTTTATGGCTTTTTCCGGAAAAAGGTATGAATCTTGGGCCGAACGTAGCGAAGTGAGGTCGAGCCCCCGCAGTCGAGGGTGCAATATCCAGTACAGCGTATTAAGAAATTCTTTTCTTCATCGTATCGAAAGGGAAGTGACGCCAATGGATTCCTTATGTTTTTCTGATGACAATCATACCAAATATCATGCAAATCGGACTACTTTGACACAAGCTATTTGTAGTCCTTATGTAAAAGTTGTCCGATTTACACGACATTTGTAATGATTTTCATCGGAAAAACATAAGGAATCCATCGGCGACACTTCCATATCCATACGATAAAGAATAAAGAATTATTTTATTTCTTAAACAGATATAGGGTAATTCCGGAGCTACCGCCGTGAAGGAGATGCGGCTTGGTACCCCGTGGCGAGGACAGACCTTCGCAGTGCCCTTCACCCGATTTTTATGGCTTTTTCCGGAAAAAGGTATGAATCCTGGGTCGAACGTAGCGAATTGAGGTCGAGCCCTCGCAGTCGAGGGATTACAGCGTATTAAGAAATTCTTTTCTTCATCGTATCGAAAGGGAAGTGACGCCAATGGATTCCTTATGTTTTTTTGATGAAAATCATACCAAATATCATGCAAATCGGACTACTTTGACACAAGCTATTTGTAGTCCTTATGTAAAAGTAGTCCAATTTACACGACATTTGGCATGATTTTCATCGGAAAAACATAAGGAATCCATCGGCGACACTTCCATATCCATACGATAAAGAATAAAGAATTATTTTATTTCTTAAACAGATATAGGGTAATTCCGGAGCTACCGCCGTGAAGGAGATGCGGCTTGGTACCCCGTGGCGAGGACAGACCTTCGCAGTGCCCTTCACCCGATTTTTATGGCTTTTTCCGGAAAAAGGTATGAATCCTGGGTCGAACGTAGCGAATTGAGGTCGAGCCCTCGCAGTCGAGGGATTACAGCGTATTAAGAAATTCTTTTCTTCATCGTATCGAAAGGGAAGTGACGCCAATGGATTCCTTATGTTTTTTTTATGAAAATCATACCAAATATCATGCAAATCGGACTACTTTGACACAAGCTATTTGTAGTCCTTATGTAAAAGTAGTCCAATTTACACGACATTTGGCATGATTTTCATCGGAAAAACATAAGGAATCCATCGGCGACACTTCCATATCCATACGATAAAGAATAAAGAATTATTTTATTTCTTAAACAGATATAGGGTAATTCCGGAGCTACCGCCGTGAAGGAGATGCGGCTTGGTACCCCGTGGCGAGGACAGACCTTCGCAGTGCCCTTCACCCGATTTTTATGGCTTTTTCCGGAAAAAGGTATGAATCCTGGGTCGAACGTAGCGAATTGAGGTCGAGCCCTCGCAGTCGAGGGATTACAGCGTATTAAGAAATTCTTTTCTTCATCGTATCGAAAGGGAAGTGACGCCAATGGATTCCTTATGTTTTTTTGATGAAAATCATACCAAATATCATGCAAATCGGACTACTTTGACACAAGCTATTTGTAGTCCTTATGTAAAAGTAGTCCAATTTACACGACATTTGGCATGATTTTCATCGGAAAACCACAAGGAATCCATCGGCGACACTTCCATATCCATACGATAAAGAATAAAGAATTATTTTATTTCCTAAACAGATACAGGGTAATAATTCTGGAGCTGTGCCCGTCACCCCGTGGCGAGGGCTGCCCTTCGCAGTGCCTCACTCGAATTTTATGGCTTTTTCCGGAAAAAGGTACGAATCTTGGGCCGAACGTAGCGAATTGGGGTCAGGCCCCCGCAGTGGAGGGTGCAATATCCAGTACAGCGTATTAAGAAATTCTTTTCTTCGTCGTATCGAAAGGGAAGTGACGCCAATGGATTCCTTATGTTTTTCTGATGACAATCATACCAAATATCATGCAAATCGGACTACTTTGACACAAGCTATTTGTAGTCCTTATGTAAAAGTTGTCCGATTTACACGACATTTGTAATGATTTTCATCGGAAAAACATAAGTAATCCATCGGCGACACTTCCATATCCATACGATAAAGAATAAAGAATTATAATATTTCCTAAACAGATACAGGGTAATAATTCTGGAGCTGTGCCCGTCACCCCGTGGCGAGGGCTGCCCTTCGCAATGCCTCACTCGAATTTTATGGCTTTTTCCGGAAAAAGGTACGAATCTTGGGCCAAACGTAGCGAATTGGGGTCAGGCCCCCGCAGTGGAGGGTGCAATATCCAGTACAGCGTATTAAGAAATTCTTTTCTTCATCGTATCGAAAGGAAAGTGACGCCAATGGATTCCTTATATTTTTCTGATGAAAATCATACCAAATATCATGCAAATCGGACTACTTTGACACAAGCTATTTGTAGTCCTTATGTAAAAGTTGTCCGATTTACACGACATTTGTAATGATTTTTATCGGGAAGGCACTCGAACCCCTTCGAGGGTCAAAAGCCATAAAAATCGGGTGAGGCACTGCGAAGGTCTGTCCACGCCACGGGGTAGGCCGCAGCTCCTTGGCGGGCGTTGCTCCAGAATTACCCTGTATCTGTTTAAAAAATAAAATAATTCTTTATCGTATGGATATGGAAGTGTCGCCGATGGATTCCTTGGGAGTTTTCCGATGAAAATCATTACAAATGTCGTGTAAATCGGACAACTTTTACATAAGGAATACAAACAGCTTGTGTCAAAGTAGTTCGATTTGCATGATATTTGGTATGATTTTCATCAGAAAAACATAAGGAATCCATTGGCGTCTCTTCCCCTTCGATACGAGGAAGAAAAGAATTTCTTAATACGCTGTATTGAATATTGCACCCGCTTCTTGATGCCGCAGATGTACCTACCTAAGTAGGATTTCTGACGGAAAAGAATTGTCCAGCTTTTGGGCCTGGCGTGGACCTTTGGCAGGTAGGTATCTGTTTCAACAGGCAAGGCCCCCGTGGCGCCAGTAAGACCGACCCCGGTCCTTGCTATTTCAGCGGGTTTTCTTCCAGTGAAAATCAGTAAATTTGCAAGCGCAATATCTCAAAAACCAGTGGAAATCAAGTGTATACATTAATGCTTATTGAATTTGTCTTGGAACGCACTATCAACTCACCTCTTCAAAAAAATAGTTGCATTTAAAAAACCGAACTTGACCATCGTATCTTTTAAAATAATAATTTAAAAAAAAATTCGTCTGCGCTAATAAATTGGCCCCATCGAACCATGCAATTCCATATTTTTTTTATTTTTTTATCGCCTATATATTAGGAGATATCCTGCTGTCCAGTCTACCGTGGGACACCCTGTATGTAGAAGCATGTTGGCGGGTCTCAGATACTTGTTTGGCGCAAGCCGCGTGATTGCTGCCAACATAATTGGTTATTACTCGGAAGTCACAAAAAAGTCCACCTTCACCTTTTGCACATACATTCCTTATATATAGATTATCAAATAATATATGTTTCAAAGATGCCCGACCATTGCAAAAAAATGTAACTTGCTATTAAATACGTCCATCACATAATTTCTTATATTTCAGTTATTTATAACTTTTTATATATTTCAATAACATCGAATGAATGCAGAATTTCATCTTATGGATAAATGAAAATATTTTCAATATCTCAAGTTTGAATTTATACAAATTATTGACCTCCTATTTTTCACGTGCTCATATACCTTTTTCTCTCATAAAAACGCTATCTCTGATCATTTTTCTAATCTTGATGCCGTAATTAATATCAAATAACGTAATCAAATCAGACAGTACTGTTAAACAAAACATAACCTTATTTTATCGGCATTTCCTCCCCCTACAGAGCTTAGTTTTAATCTAATAAAAAATTTGACCTCGGAATCAGATTCTGCGACCCCAAAAACCCCTGGAATGACCATCTTCATAATGATAAAGGGTGAAATGTGAACGCAACGATTTTTTATCACATTTTCGACGATTCGTCCCACTGTGCATTTCAGGTAAGTGAGCCGCGCGCTGCATTATTGCGGACGGTTTACCATACCACTCGCACCCCGTATTACTTCAATCAGAACGAAACATAAAATCGACTGGTCTCATAGCCGCCATAATGGTGTCATTTATGCCTGCGAAAGAGTTTCTTTAACTGCTTTTGTTTGAATTTCAATAGGGGGCAGGTGTACGCAAAGGTGCTTGTTCCATATAATGTTATGGTTCAACGTTAATACAGGATGTTTTGTCCTCGCCATAGAGAAAATGAAGCCTCGGAATGATCCATGGACAAAATCTCGGGATGCGTCCTTTCGTTGGCGTTTTCCGATGTACCACTCTCCTTTCTTATACATGTTTGTCGTAATAAAAATTGAAGAAGTAACGCTTATACAGGAATTGATTTTGAAGATGTAAAATAATGTTTTCGTATGTTATTGCGGGAGACCACCATTGAAACATTATAATAAATTTCGCTATGTAATTTGTTATTTAAGTTTTTGTTAAATGTATATTTACATTTTGTTACATTTATATCTTCTGATTTTTTCCACACTTGGACATACTTTTGAAATAACCACATGAAAAATTGTATTTTCAAACATTTTCTTGTTATTTGTATTTTAACAATCATTTATTTTATATTAACTATTTCTATTAAAGCCGATGGGAGATATCGGGCATCTTCTTAATGTAGTGTTTCAAATACAACAATGCCTCGGTACATCGGCGCTGTTTGTGACCGACAGTGTCAGAGTAACAAGTAACTGCAACAGTCTGCTTTCACAAATCTCGTCACGAAGGAGACAAACAATGTGAGCGACAGGAACAGCATACATACCTTCCCAGCCTATTCAGCTAGCTCGAACTGAACCAAACCAAACCGACCCGGAGCCCTGACCATTCGGCGGACCGCTCCATACATTAAGTGGCGACCGGTCCCCGTTCATCTCAGAATTACGGTCCCCGATTCCCGACTGAAGTGCAATTGGTCAAGAACTTCGGTTCCCTTTTGCATTCTCTCACTATTACGGTCAGAATTTCTCTCCACTTTCGTTACGGTTACTGGTTACTTGACCGATATGTGACTGGTCTGCATTGTATACTACAGATATACGCAATAATCGAGTTTTTGAAAAATTTTAATGAGTATGTCCCCTTAAGAGCGGATTCACCCATGTCCCATCAGCATCAGTGGTCTCTTCGTTTCAGTGTTAGTAACTGGCACGGAAAAGAATGAACTGATCTATTTCAAAACAGAGAAACGATATTTTTACCACTAATACTCACAAGGAAACATATCGAACCCGAAAATTCTGATTTTAATGAAACTCCGTACGATTGTAGAGCATGTCGGAGTATGTAAGAAACGATTTTTTTTCTGCGGAAAAACACTCTGAGAGGGTGAAATCAGCCCTCAAATTTTCAGCGATTTTTCGTTTTTCGAGTATAACTTTGTAACGGTGCGAGGTAGAAGAAAACCGTAAATGGAAAAAATGTTCAGTGTTTGATGCCGTATAACGCGCTGTGAAATAAATTTTTGTACGTCCAACAATTTATAAATAAATTAAAATTTTCGTTATTTTACATATAATTTATAACCGTGAGGGTTGGGGACGATCTTTTTCCGTGTAAAAGTTATAATTCGCAATGGTTTACTAAAATGTAAAAGGAAAAAATTTTGGTTCATTTGGTTACAAAAATTTTCCGCCTTTGTCCATATTACTACCATCTGCCACTTGACAATCGAGGATTTCGATGAAACTTGGTATACAAGCACACCATTTGGAACTATTCGACAAGTATTTGTCTTTATTGGCAGAAATTCATGTTTACAGGGTGAAACTACTCCCTCAAGGTTTAGGGGTGGGAACCTTCTAAAGCGTATAACCGAAAAAGTAATAGACATAGAAAGAAATGTTAAATACAAAAATTACTTGAATTTTTATGAGGAATAATATAATTCACAGTTAATAAATGAAATTTTAATTGCTATTTGTTAATTCCCAAAACAATTTAATTGTCCCTAACACTGCTCGTAAATAGTATTGTATTTGATTCTTTCTTACCTTGGTCAATTTGTGTACAATGTTTGTCACGAGTGGAAACAGGCGACTCACAAATGCAAATTATCGTTCTCGACCACGACGTTTTATTTACAACACCGGCCACCGTAATCGTGACCTTCTGCCCTCCAACAGATCGTATACGTGCATAACAATTCTATTTACATTGCTCTGTGGGTAATCGTGTTTACGATTGTTGTGACCAGACAAATTTAAAATATAAAAGCCAATCTACGCAGCGATTTAAAAATAGTTGTTATGTCGATAAAAAAACCGTGGAAAAACAGCGATTACGTTGGCCGATGTTGTATATAAAACGCAATGATCCCGAATGAAAATTCGCATTTGTGAGTCGATTGTCAAGGTTCGTGCATAGTTCTCATCACATTACGATAGGTAACTCATTACAGCACTAGTGTAAGACCTGTACTGTTCGATAGTCATCCTAGTCTTTCGATTCTGACATTTGTTATAGGTGCACATTTGTAAGAATGGCGCGAATAAATCCTGTTCGTGTTATGCAGTTGCTCATGATAACATTCGACGTAGTGTAACGTTCTCTAACGTGGCGTTGCCGTTAATTACAGGAGTTTTCACAAGTAGAGCGGTTTACCTGTGAAATTGTGGGATTGGTTCGTTTGGCATGCGATTAAGAAATGAATTTCAAGAAACCAGAGTCCTTCCTTTAACAATAATAACAATGGTTTATTCTAAATAGTGGTATTTGACGCTAGGTCGATTTGTACATATGATTCGACTCTTAGTCGTTTGAATATAATGAACATTAATTGATTATGTCGCTACTCGTCTGTCGAACATTTAAGTAATTGTGATTATGCGCTAAACGGAACTAGAAATTACCTAATAATTCGCTTGGTCGGTAAAACGGAATATAAGTCGTTTAACTCTTATTATAAATGAATAGTATGATATAGTTTACGATTCTAAATCGTAAATGAACATGAATCTCGATACTAAGTCGATATTATAGAAATGACTCTTGGTCAAAATATAGTTTTATGTTTGAGAGGATTACTTCTCTCGGAGTATAAAGTTTACTGGTGCCTATAAGCTGGCCCAACGCTTTACAGATTGGAATTGTGGAGCTAATTAAAGCTTCCTTGGATTTAGGAATTCTGGAGCTAGTAAAAGCTTCCTTGGATTTGGTAATTATGGAGCTAGTAAAAGCTTCCTTGGATTTGGTAATTATGGAGCTAGTAAAAGCTTCCTTGGATTTGGTAATTATGGAGCTAGTAAAAGCTTCCTTGGATTTGGTAGTTCTGGAGCTAGTTAAAGCTTCCTTGGATTTAGGAGTTACGGAGCTAGTTAAAGCTTCCTTGAAAGGAGTTTTAAACGTCCTGGGAAAGGTTGGGTGTCAGGACCCAATCTTGACTGCACTGCCGACTGCTGTAGGCAAGCATATATTTATACTCCTCGGTGGAGCTAGGCCCACACCAATGAGATGCTGCGCGATTACGCGCACCAATAGTAATTCGCTTCCGGTTCCCGCCGGTCGTATACTACGCTGGGTTTAATCGGCGTCCGGTTGAACGTGCGGTTTGCGCGTGCGCGCTTAAGTCGTTTGCGGCGCTGAATTGGGTTTGAACGGGCGGTTGCGCGCATGCGTTGCGCGTGAATGAATTTAGGTATTTCCCGCTATGGGCGTGACGCACGCAAGAGTTAGTTTATCTTAATACTAATATAATGATACAGAAACAATTAAAAAGGGGAAAAAAATGTGGTGGTGGGTAGCGGTACGTTGCAGTAGCGAATATAAATCAACCGGATGCAAACCAACAAGAGGTGAAACTGCACGATATTGTAGCAGATATTATAAGAAGAAGTGTCGAGGACACATCTTTTACCATGGAAACAGACACGACGTTGGAATTCCTTCAACCATTTCGACCACATTCAGAAGACTTCGTTGATGAAGAGGCACTATCACCAGAAGACTTACTTGAGGTATTAGAGTCAACGCAAGATGAAGAACAAGCCTGCGTTCCAGAAGAAGGTGGGCTCGTGGACTTGGAATACAAACAAAACGCAGTCGATTATTGGAAAGGTGGTAAGAAAAAGCGTGTGTCACTTGAGAGCGTTAGACAAAAGTTCAGAAAGGTAAAATCGGTGTCACAGTTATACAGGTGGGAGCAGTCTATAGAAAAGGGAGGGAATCGAAGGGAAAAACTAATGCAAATATCCCGTTATGTTTTTAATCAGTTTTGTGCTGCTACAGACGTAAACACTATAATCCATGATACTGATTTGCGACAATGGGCGTTGGAAGCAAATACAGCGATTTCTCTTCAAAATTTTAAAGCCTCGCCAATGTGGATATTAAATTTTAAAAGACATTATAATATTGTATCTCGGAAGATAAATAAGTTTATTACCCGCTCTTACGCGGCGGACGCTTCAACTTTGGAAAACAGTGCTACAGAGTTTGTTAACATGATAAAAAGTGTAATTGACATTGTCGGCCTGGAACATGTGTATAACGCGGACGAAAGCAATTTCAACCTTGAATTGCATTCTGGTCGTACGTTAGCAGTTGAAGGCACGAAAAAGGTGGAAACAGTTGTTCAGTCCCTTTCAGCAATGACACATAGCTATACCATATTACCCGTAATCTCTGCAGCTGGGAAACTCATGTCTCCCCTTCTAATCGTGCTGAAAGAATCAAGTGGAACGTTTGGTCCTGAAGTGAAGAAAACATTATTTAATGCTCCAAACGTTTATATACAGGCATCAAAATCAGGAAAATTAAGCACACAATTATTTCATGAATGGTTTACTAATGTATACATACCTAATACACAGACCTCAAGTGCTCTTCTGTTAGATTCCTGGACTGGGCACTGTCCAGCTTCTATGTTGGAACTTGTTCCCAACAATAAACAAGTCGCCATTTACACTATTCCAAAGAAAACAACCGGTATGATTCAACCGCTTGACGTATACGGATTTCGGGTATGGAAAGGCTTCGTGAGAAAATTTTCAGATATAGTACTCCTTTTAAACATAGACGTTAATTTGCATTTGCGTAACAATATAATAAAACTACAATCACTAACTCACAATCAATTGTCTGCACCAAGATACAATGCCTTGTTCAGGTATGGATGGTACAAAAGTGGGTACATACCTACTAATTGTAAATCGACGTTTGAACATCCTGTGGATATTGCTTTTAAAAATCAAGAAAACATAGATCCACCTAAATGTGCAATCTGTGGAGCGCCAGCTGTTATTCGTTGTGCATGGTGCGACAAGTTCTTATGCTTTCATCATTTCTTCGAAGCCTTTCACTACCACGCACATTCTTCATTGAAGTGTAACATTCTTCTACAGCAATACTGTTAGAATTGCCAGTGGTAATATGTATCGTAATGATTATACTGTCTTCGAGAATCATTCACGTATGTAAAAACCTTGTTAGAGATACCCTCGTTGATGCCGTACATTCGTCTGTAGCACTTTTGATTGCATACCTATTTGTCTGTATATTCTGTTACGTTCTGACCAGATGTTTAATGTTACTTTCGACCTAATGTCGGCTGGAATGTGTCTTGACAATGCTTTGGATTATGGATTTTCCTAATCGAGCACAATCTCAACGTTGACACATTGTTCCCATAAATACAAAGAAAAAAGAAAACGACACACCTGGAGTACAAATACTGTTTAGAAATACATTTTACGCGTAATTTATACACATAGGATTTCGTTCCCGTTGCACTTCCGTTATATTATTCCTCATAAAAATTCAAGTAATTTTGGTATTTAACATTTCTTTCTATGTCTATTACTTTTTCGGTTATACGCTTTAAGGTCGGTTTATACAGCCACCGAGCCCGGGCCGTCCGTGCCTTCCGAGCCTCTGTGTTAAGCTTATGGAGGCGAGGAGCCTCCGAGCTCGGTGGGAACTCGGCGGCCCGGTGGGCCCGGGCTCGGTGGCCGCGGTCGTTGAGACGACGGGCCGGACGGGCCGAGTCCGTGCCCTGTCGAAGTGCAACGTTGGCTATTAAAACTAATATAGATATCGTCGATGATAGTGCAAATCCGCGTATGAGCAGTTTGTAAATACCGCGGTTTTGCATTTTACCGATTTTACAGGAGGAAGAAAAAACTTAATATTTTATTATTAATATTTCACTCCATGTAATAAATACTAACATCAATTCATCATAAAAATGCTTAGTTTCTGTGTAAAGTTATATACTCGCACCAAAATAATGACGATGATGATTATTAACTTTAAGCCGTTATGTTCATCTCTATGTTTAATTTGTTCGTATGTTTAAGTTATATGTATATGTTTATGTTGGTATGTTTATTTTTAATTACCTAGTTTCGACTCGGCTCGTCCGGCCCGTCCCTCATGGTTAGAAATTATATGTAAAATAACGAAAATTTTAATTTATTTATAAATTGTTGGACGTACAAAAATTTATTTCTCAGCGCGTTATACGGCATCAAACACTGAACATTTTTTCCATTTACGGTTTTCTTCTACCTCGCACCGTTACAAAGTTATACTCGAAAAACGAAAAATCGCTGAAAATTTGGGGGCTGATTTCACCCCCTCAGAGTGTTTTTCCGTAGAAAAAAAAATCGTTTCTTACATACTCCGACATGCTCTACAATCGTACGGAGTTTCATTAAAATCAGAATTTTCGGGTTCGATATGTTTCCTTGTAAGAACGCCCAACTGTCACAAAACTGATATGAATGAATCTGCCTTAACCTGTACAGGACGAGCGCAAAAATGCTATTTTCCTATTCCCACCGGCTGGCAGAGCTTCTAAATGCCACGAACCAGCCAACGCGGTGCACATTGGCACGTCAGTGTGACTTCAAAAATTGCAGTAGCGATGTAGTTTGAAGCGCAGTATATTTAGAATAAGTCGCAGATTCATAATCCATTGAAGAACAATAGAAAATTCCTGTGGAAAAGCAAAGGTTGCTTGTTCCTGCTATTAGGAAATAGATCTTGAACGGCGATAAAATCCTGCAATTATTAGTTAACAAGGGCACGATGTCGTACGGGTACAACACTTGATCGTTACTGCCACAACACTTATTCATGGATTCGAACTATTTTTTGGTGCGAGGAGGTTTTCTTCTGCGATTATTATTCGGAATTTGTGGAATTCAACTGTTGAGTTCATTTTGGTACATTTCTGTTTGCTGTTGTGCGTCGGTCGCTTGTTCTCGCCCGGATCTGTATTTCTACCTATCGAAATTGGGATACTTTGATCACATCCTCCAGTATTAAGTGTAAAAGTTATAAGGGGGCCATCGCCATCGATTATCATCGCCTACCTGTTTGGCAATTACCTACACTTCAAGACATCAGGGACCTCATTCGGTATAAGCAGACTAACTTTCGGAAATGTCCGTAACACGGTCATCCGTTTGTCGGAGCGAATGCCCCGACAAGATACTAGTAAGTACGTTATCAGACGCTGCAACTGGTGCAGATGAGGTGATCACAGCATTAAATGAAAGAGCGAAGAGATGCTCAGACATAATTGTCTATGGACTGAATGAGGTTTCAAATTTGCCTCTACAACAGTCAGGTCTGGAGGATGCTAAGAGCGCCGGGGAGGTTCTCAACCAGATATATGCTTCGGAATATCGGAACATTAGGTCATGCAGAATGGAAAGGCCAACAGAAACCCTTCAGTTGGCGGATATCATGTTCTTAGGAATAAATGTACTCCGGTCCGCTAAAATTTGCGGATAACAAGACCCAGATGCAACAGTCGAATTTGAAGCGGCTCTGGGATGAACTCATCGAATTGCATACCAAAGGGAACACCAGCAAGACAGTCCCGTCTTCTTTTACAAGCGACCAAAACACTCTCAATAGGTCTTATTTATGATCAAAATGTGCGTGACCTTCGGACGAAAATGCGAAATCTGTGGTATGTCTTGACTTGCAGTAACGTTTTGTATGATGTGATAATTCTCGTCGAAACGTGGTTAAATAGCGATATTGTATCTGACGAACTTGGTTTGTCCGATTATTTAGTCTTCCGATAAGAATAACTGAATTAGCCATTGCTCTAGGGATGGTGGCGTGTTAATTGCTGTCAGGAGCTCGGTTCAATGCTCCCTTATGTAGTAGGCTCATACCTGGGTGAGCCCGATGTGGCTGGTCGAGTGTTGCCAAATCGGTGCCGCACGAAAACCCGTGCGTCGATTCGTCTGCGTCTAGCTAAATAGAGGCCCACGTCGAGTGCAAGCAAGAATAAATAGGGATGTATCACACGTTTTCTACACTTATCAATGCATCCTGCAATTTCGTTGAGCAGGTCTTTGTCAAGATTAATACGACGCCTCATTCTCTTATACTAGGAGCTGTTTATATTTCTCCAACATCCAGCTCATCAAGGTACCTCAAGTTCTCAAGCAATTCCCAACATGTGTCAAAACTCTAACATTTGGAGATTATAATCTTTCCCGGTGCAATAAGAGAGGGGGGGGGGGGGGGAGTATTGTGCAGAAACGTGTACGTAGATGTTATCTACATAGACTACGAGTATGCAGTTGCTAGGGTGGACCATTACTTATAAATAAAGTTGCGTGTATTAGTTTTAGACGGCAATTGTTTAGATGGATCTTTTCATATATAACCGGGTGCTTCCAGCATGTCAGAGTTGGAGACTTTTTATTCAGGCACATTTATGCCACGTCGGCTCTACCTCAGGGTTCGCATCTTGGACTATACTATTGCTATCGTTCATCGATTACATTCGCTGGACTATTTGCAAGACCGAATTTCTGCTCTTCGTTGACGATCTCAAGATAGTTAAATGCAATTCAAGTAGACTCATAGTATGGTGTCTTTCAAACCACACGAAGATGAATACTACAAATGCCATAAATATCTTGAAATTGTGAGTAAGATATCCCGTACAATGGTACAAAAATTCGTTAGAACGAAAGGAAACACTTACTCGTCTTTTATTATAATAGTTATTTCGGTATTTCGAAGAACGTTTCGAAGACATCTGTTTGCATTATTTCTAAAAGTAACAAAAAGGTTCCGCTTTTAAGAAGTTAGACGTTTTTCTTTAAAATAATACCCTCGCATTCGTCAATGTGTATATTGCTCCGTCATCGGGTGGCACACATGGTCGCATCAAGCACGCACGTACCGTTGTTCACCGCCGATTAGAGGAATAATACGGCCATAAACCACGACCTCGACGACATACTCTCGCCGATCAACGTATCAATTTTTAAGATCGACTAGATGTCCTACAAGATTTCCCAGCCCGTTTCCTCATGAGGGTCGACTTTCTTCTCCACAACGTAATTTATAGAGAAGAGGACCTTCTTCTTTCAGAAAAGTGCGTTCAGAAATTACAATAGTGCCCGGCCGGTGATTAAAGGACCTTATTTAAAATGTCTATGAAATTACACGAAACCGATTTGCTTCAATGTAGAAGCAAACTTTGTACAGGATATATAAAAATTATATGTCATGACTACCATAGCGGAATTCTACACCTCTGGATCGCTGGAGATCTATTAAAAAAGCGGACCGCAAAAGTCCTTGACCCTGTTTTTCAAGGTCGAATTTTTTTATTATGGTGTGTTATCCTCGTTGAGAGGATAGAAAGTGTCAAGGGAATCAAATCACAACTCAACCGTTCTCTTAAAAAGGATGTTACAATATTTCCAATATTCCTCACTGAATAATGATACATGCATTTCCCTAGGTAAATTTTAATTTTTCCTGATTTGTCAATAGCACGTTATTTTTTCGTTACGCGATTGTAAAATATAAGAACATTATCAATAAAGTAAGTATAATAATTATCGAAAGTTTTACATCGTTTTATGCAAAAACAATTGGGTTGCCATATATGGCCCCTTTGACACTATTTATCCCCTTGTTGGATATCGTTCAACGACGAGTTTTGAACACCGCGCTCATTATGTACAATGAATTGGAAATGCTCTCGAGTTTCTTCTTAGTTCGTGATCATAGCCACTATATAGTGCCTTTTGTTCTTACTGCAATTTCTTTAGTTGAACCTTGTAACAATATATTTGATATTATTAATCAGCATTCAACCAGTGTATCGATCTTTATTTTAACCGTCTACACATCTCAACGAGTAAAACGCAATGCGATAAAAAAAATTGACCTTGAAAAAGTAAGGTCATGAACAATTTAGGGGTCCACTTTATTAACCAATCTCCATCGATCGAGAGATGTAGAATCTCGCTATGGTGGTCGTGTCATATAATTGTTATACACCCTGTACATTAAGGGGACCCTGCGGTCACAACCCTTAAGAAATCTTTATGAATTTTTACAAGAAGAGGTTATAACATATCCTAACAAATATTTTTAGAATTTATTGCTACATTCGTTAGGGTGCAAACCAATTTTTATTTCATGTTTTTGGTCTTGATGTATTCTCTATGTGGCGCTTAGTGTAAGCGCTGCCAGAAAGAGATGCCAAAACGGTAACCACGAAATCTACTCACAGTATCGTCCAAAATAAAAAATTGAAACAATTTCTAAAAATTTATTTCAATGGCTATCGCAACATTCCTTGTTGGGACAAAAAGATCAACACAGCGATGTTCGTGCACATTTGAACGAAGTAGTGCAAAAAAGTGGGCAATTTTCCGCACAAATGTGCAGATAAAGAAAAACATATTTCAAAAAATTATGTTATAGCCTGCTGTGATAGCGAGTCCAATTACTAATCATATGCCTCAAGGCTTTTTTGAATCGGTTCATTAATTCTTCTGAAATCGTGGTTATCGTTTCGATATAAACTGACTGTAGAATTTATACCATTACAAATTTTGGTGTGAAACTTTCACAGGGTATTCTGGGGATGTTATACTACAAATATATATATATAAAATAAATTTTCTGAAAAAATATAACCGGAAGGTGCGCTTAATAGTCCAATGAGGTAGTGCTCAATTTCAAGTTTTACATTTAGTTACTCTAGATCCCCAGGTCACATTTCGTATTTTACGAAGTCTATCGAAGGCCAAGTACGCAAAAATCACAAAAAATCCAGCTCTCTACCAGTGCAATTTTGTGCATGTACAAGGAATGGTACCCAATTGATACACCCTGAATTTGATGAGACTTGGCAAATAGATAAAGTGGACATTTATGTTTAGGGGTTGAAATCACCCTTCAAATTTCGGAACCAGAAAGATGTTCCGTCAAATAACTTGAAAACAAAAGGCGCTAGAAAAAAAGTTAAATATGTAAGTTACTTAGTTTTTTATACGGAATAATATGACGTAAATGAAAACTTCGTAAAATCATAGGTGGCGCCGCTGTACCCAGAAAAGCTCATTTTATATCAATGTATGGGCTCCAAGATAATTATCTTCGCTGGAACTTTGACAGTACCTATAAATAACAAAACGAAACTCGCAAATGTGCATCTCTCCCAATTTTTAAAACTTTAGTCAAAAATCAGAAAATGCTTAGAACAATCAACGAGTAATTGAGAGGACATGGAATCATGACTTTTTTCCCTAATATGTTTTATTCATTACTAGAAAAGTTTAAAAAATTTCAAAACGGCACCTGTAATACCACTACCTTCTGTTTAAGTAATTATTTCGTATGTATAACTTATTGGTAAATTAAATCACAAAGTTCGATGAAATGCGAACATTTCATACACACGAATGAAATATTACCAAAATCAATGTATACTACATTACCACCCATAAGTATCCGGACACCTACGATTTTTAAGTAAATAGCGTATTAATGTTAATGTAATGTGAATATTTTACAATGATAATAGTGTCACTTGAAAGTGTATCTATATTATACAAAAATTAATTTACATCACAGTATAAAAATATTACCATTGTAAAACACTGATTGTAATGGTGCTCGAAATTATTTCTCAGATTTATGACATACATTTCTTAATATGAGAACAGAAATTGTTAGTGCTTATTGTTAGCTGAGAAGTGTCGGAACCATGTTATACATCGTGAATATTACAATTTTGTATGTAACTGCAAACTGTTTATTGGAATAGTCTTATTTTGCTAATGTTATAATCGCAACACACTTTTTCATCCTTAATTTTTTTCGAATCTGATTGTTTGCTATCATTTGTGCTATTAAGCTCTAATTGGAGTAAAGCAAACATTGTACTAGATTTTAGTTCCACGTTTGTCTGAAGAGAGTCAGTCATACTAGACCAAACACTTAGAAATACCTACCTAAATTCCAATTAGGAATACATATGTAGTATTAGTCCATAACAACGCAGATGAAATAATGTAAGGTATTGTAGTAGCATTTGGAGTTAATTTCAAAGTGAACTTGGTTTTTTTAAGCAAGTGTTGTATTCCAAGGACTGTTTTATAAATTCTTTCATTGTTCATAATTATTATCGCTACTAGGTGCAGCATTTTATGAATAATTTTATGAACCTTGTTCCTAAACTTTTAAATTCTTTCTTATTTTCTATTTTACGAGAACAGTGTTTAGTTTCAAGGTAACGGGTTTCTACTTCATGATTTACAGGCTATGTTTTTGATTATTTTCAAGTTTTGTGTATTACATATCACTGGAATGTTTTATACAGTAGTTAGAATAATCATTCTGTAAAAAATATTTCCATACATAAAATGTCAGATCCTGGGAAGGTATAACGTAAAAACGATTCGCGTGGTTTATGTTGGGAAACGCTGTTCTAGTCAGCCGATGTGAATTGTTGGATCGGCGTTTCACTCTCGCGTTCCCATTTACCGCGCAGCCGATTGGGCTCCGTTGTCAGCGGCAAGACGCTACCAACGGAACAGAGTCAATGAAGACTGACCACTGATACCTCCTTCTGCCAACACCTTTCAACACATTATCCGTTTAGTGAAATTCGAAATTTTGCATTTCAAATTCACCTTTTACACATAAAATAACACGGCCACGATTAGTTATATGTATTGTTAATTTTAGAGTAACCAATAATACTCTGTTTTGACCAATAGAATTACAATTTCTTACTTGATTCGGAATCAAATATGGATATTTCCATATTTCTGTATTTCATTCGGAATTCATGAGACTCGTGTTAGTTCACTCTTACTACGTAACTCCATCCATATTGATTAATATTTTGTTACCGGGTATAGAAGACTGTATTGTTGCACTGACTTTTTTCGAATATTCGATAGATTAAGGATCTAGATAGTCTAGCGGTAGTCTACCGGTTTAGATACGTATACAAGTGTATAGCGCGCGCTGTCACTTACTGTACACAAAATGAAAGGTGACTTTAATTGCTGTCTCGATCAACAACAACATTTGTGTCATGCACGATATCGTCTACGTTGCGATAATTTTCATCGCTACTACAAACTCTATACATATTCGTTAGTAGTTACCAACGAATATGTGGGCAACGAAAGAAAGGGGTGAATGAATGAGGTTACTGGAAGACAAAATGTTGGAGGAAGGGAATTGTTCTACTATTGTAAGAGAGAGAGTAAGAATGAGCTAAATAGTGAGCACGAGAGAGGGGGACAGAGAATAACAGCGGGCTCTCGTTCACTATGGTCAGTGCTTTTCGAACTGTTGCCAGTGATAGTTGTTCGGGCATGTGGCGGTGGATTCTTGATTATTGAATCGCATCCACATTTTTTCTCTCTTTTACTTGAAGACGGAGTTTCACTGCATTTCCCTTTCTTTACATAAGTGCGATTGAAGTTGTATTATTCGTTCTTTCCTTTATATTAGTGCTAGTTGTTACTTCAATAGTGTTACGTCTGCTCAAGAAACTGGACGAACATAGTAAGTAATGCATAACGTATACATACATATTTTTAAATCTTAACTAATGCCCAAGGAGGACAGAAAGAAAGAGAGGGAGAAATGTGTTTAATTTCTATTTTTGAGGCTGCGTTTTCATTTGTTCACATACTTGTAATAATTTAGACCTAATTTTTCATTCATCGAAACCGTCGAGGTTTTGGATGAAAATGTTTTCGCCTGTGATTCGTTATTTCATCCTACCGGAAAAGTTTTTAAACACATCGTGGATGTAAAAGTGCATTTTTTTAAACTTAATTTCTAGATTACATAATCATCGCCAGCTGACCAGTATTTGGAGAAATTTTTTTTGCAGGGAGATTTCGTTTTCAAACTCGTTTTATTTTTTAATCGAAAGATATTACATCACGCGTGGATTCACGTAAGACCTCCGTAGAACAGGTCTGAAAAGAGATCGATTCGAAAAGGATTAAAGCAAACGTTGAGATCGCGACGGGATTGGGGCACACCCCTCCCCCCACTCTGTCTCCAGGAAACAATACCTTGAAAGAGTACAATACCTTGAACAATACCCAATACCCCTTCTCTATTTGAATTCGGCAGCTGAAACAACAAAGGTCTTGCAGCAAAATGTAGATAATAATAAAAACCTCTGCAAGCAGGAGAAACAAGTGATTGGAAGTTTTGGAGTTTTGAATTGTAAATTACACGGATAAAATGCATAGAATTTACACTGTTAATTATATCAATTTACAATTCATAATGGGATTCATAAAAATTCAATCTTCACTTAAGATTCACCAAGTCCTTGAATGCACAACTTCCAACAGTTTGTAAACAAATATCATTGCACGAACGAATAGTCGCTATAACTATTTCTTCTGAAATAACTTTCAAGGTCTGTGCAGCCGTGAATGCTTTCTATATTGTATCGATGGAAAGTGATTGTAATGTTGGAATAATTAATTGCCAAGATCAACTTTTCCAGTTATCATTTCAAGTCTGACAATCTTTTCCATAGGATTAAGTGATTGCGAGAAAAGTGTGGACAAGTTTATCTCCGTTCCTATAGTTGGGAATTTTTGTGGAACAGATACAAGAAACTAATCGAGGTACACTGAAGTGATATGTAAAGCGATACCTTTGAGTAAGTACCTCGCTAAATGTGTGTCCTGTTTTCTGTGACTTTTACAATTTCGCGACATTTGTTACACCAAAAATAATGGTTTAAATTGTCCAAGAAATCATTCAGTTAATTCAAAGAAAGATCCAATTTCAACGCAAATATTCAAGGTGTGAGTTTATACTTTCTAATACTTCAGAGGCATTGTTACAGCATGAAATCATGCCAATGCTAATCCAAGTGTTAAAATATGCCGAATGGGAATAAATCGCGGAAAATTTCTCGGTATTCGAATGCATCTCGTGAATTGACCGAACAACGACACTTTTCTGCCTACGCATTCTTCAAGACCTTCCCTGTAACAAGTACGAAGAACTCGTTTTGTCCTTCCGGGTTACTCGAGCCCTCTCACTTTCGTCGTGCGACGACCTCGTCGATTCTCCGTCCTGATATTCGGATAAATTCAATACAAAATTAAAAGAAAACGAATACGTAAGTCGAACACCAGAAACGATCGTGCCAGTCTTTTAAGAACGGGGAAATAATAACTGCCAGCCAGTATGGATTACTTACACACCACTTGCTTCGAGGCAAAACGTGCGAGTAAATTCAAATTTATTGCAAAATAACAATAAAAATGGCGATCTACTAGTAACCCTAACAATCCAGAATCACGATACAATGAATTCTACAAATAAATATGAAAAATATTCGTATATTTAATCTAAAATTCCTTCTTTTCATTTCAACTATATTCACCGGAAAGCGCCCTTGTATAACGAAGCAATGAAAGTTTAGTGAATTTGCACGCTAGACCAACGAATTACTCTGATTGCAGCTACCAGTATTCGCACGCCTATACTTTCGCGGCCTGTAGTCAACCTCTTACCTACTCCCTACTTCTCACAATCCAGCACCGAATTTCGATGTTAATTTGATCGTTCAAACAATATGTTTGCTCCCATGATAATTTTCTAGTATTCTTACACACAGTTTATTATATTTGTCGATACATTTTGAGTTGCATTTAATATGTGCCGCTTACATTCAATCATTTCGAGACAGAAAAAATTAAAAATGAGAAATTATCAATTTTCAATGAGCAATAGCTCATGAGTGCATATTTTTTAATAGACTTTTCATAGTTTTCTTTTATAAAATAATGTTATATCTTTTAAAAATGAAAAGTAACATTTTTAAACACAACAAAATATGCCCCGATAGGTATAAGTTTTAGAATTCTTTATTCTTCATATAAAGACTTGTGTCTGTATTAAAGATATCTGTATTACACTGTCATCGTTCTGTTTTCAAAAATAATGTAACGCATGTGTCTACCACAGTGATACAAAATTTCAGTGAAATATAGTTAGGGCTTGCAGAATAATAAATTCAAACCCATTAGTGAAAAGTTTGTATTACCTAAAGCAGTTTGGGCCAGTTGAGCCATTAAGGACCCCGACGTCTTAAGCCAGGTCCAGACCTGAATGAGTATAGGTTGAGTAAAGCTGAGCACCCACGAATATTTTAATGTGGACGGGTGAAACGGAAGCTATATAGACCCGTATGCTTCTGCGTCAGAAAGGGTGAGCGTGAACGCATATGCTGGTGTGGACGTGTCATTCGTGGTGGCTCGACGCATGCGACCCGACTCTCGAATGCCGGGGTACATGGGTATTTCGAGGTCAAAAATGTTTGTCTGGCAATTGTATAGTAGTATTAAAGGGATTCTCACTTAAAGTTTAAAAAAAGATACAGCCATTTATCTCTAACGTAAATGATCATTGTAAAAATGTAATTCTATGAACCTCCGGCACCCCTTAAGTTCTAATAAACACGTCTGTCAACATTTTTTATAACTTACCATTATGTTACTAATTACCACACAAAAAATCACCCATTAAAAATGACGTAATTTTACTGTTTTTTTTGTACTTTCAAAATCCGCCCACGAGTCGTTGTTCTAACGCCCGATTGACAGACGATGGTTTCCGTTATCGTCAGTATACATGCTTTCGTAAAATAAGAATTATTTTCATTAAAAAAGTGACGTGCGAAAAATGTTCGCTGGCTCTCGGTCTATAAAGGGATATACCGGCCGAAAAATTACCTTAAAAAATGTATTGCCTCCTATAAATGGCGAATAAAAGTGGTAAAAATATTAAAAACCATAATGATTAATGAATAATCTCACTTTTTTAATAAAGAAAGGAACGCTAGAACAATTGTGTCATTAATAACTTTTTATGAAGTATTATCGAATAAAAGTAGATAAACGTCTATTTACACTTTTACATTGCAATATATATATATGTACCTATATACCTATATATCTATATCTATACATGTATATGTTTAGCCTATTCGTAACGTTATGATTCGCATACCTAGAAATTGAGATGTACATTGAACGTTTGTCAACAATTTAAATAAAATCAAAATTTAACGTCGAATAGAATTCGTGGCAACTTTCTTCTTTTACACCTCTCATATAGTAAAAATTCCTTTTGTAGCCTAGAATCCAAGCCATTGTGACCATTCTCGAATGCAACATATGTATGTATTGCGTTGAATTATTAATGAAAGTCTCTGGCAATCGCTAATCGTGACCATTCGCTTCACAGTAACGACACAGGAAATTTGTTCATATATCCCCTGACAGCAATCGGTGAAACTTTCAGGTATAAGTATGTATAATTCGTAGCAGGTTTGCAATAGCTTGCGCCAATCCACGACGAATTGCTGATTGTTTAATATTAGAATCGCCAACGTTCTTAAACTTGCAACAATTACTGATTTATCGCAAGAACATAGTTTATGTATAACATCAGCTTTTTAATTTGAATGACTTCAAAAACATTGAATCTTAATGTTTAAAAACCCAAGGAAAATATGCTATTTCACGTTTCATATCAATCTAATACCTTTTAAATACAGTCGTTTTGAAATCGCGGTAATGTTCTTTTGATTTGTGACAAATGTTAAGTATTCCTGAAGTGAATAATATTGTATCCTCAACTGCTTTGTGTTTTGACGCTGGTTGTTGAATCAATTTAAAAAATAGTATTTTATGTCTTCGTTTTTTTTAGATATTGCATTTAAAAAAGGAAATAATTGTGGGAAATTAACGACAAGAAATATACGACTGTACAGCAACGTCTTAAAACTGACCTTTCTCAAAGGGGTTGCTCCGGTAAACTGTGAAATAAGATAAAAATTCATAGAAGGTTTCAATCGGTATTAATTTTATTTTTTCGTAATGTTATTTGACGTGAGTACTGTTTCAAAGAAAGAAATAAAGCAAAAATAGTAATAATATAGTTTTATAATTTTAACACGTTGACTACCAACTACGGGATAACTCCTAGTTTGTATTATTGCGTAGGACGGCATCTACGAGTTATCTCGTAGTTTGTTTACATGCCATATTTGTGCTGCTACGATGAAATTCGTAGTATATCAGTGGTTTTTAAATTGACATTTTACACCGGAATCCTGAAAAGTACCGTGGTAGTCAACGTGTAAACAAAGTAAGTTCCTCTCATAATATATAAACATTTCTTCGTTGAAATGTCAGAAACTTATTTCTGTTTTTCATGTACGATATACGACAAAAAGATCCTTTACGCTTAAACGTATGAAGAAATGTATGTACTTGTTGAAAGATGAAAGACAGAATTCTCTATATTTTGCTCTTGTAAAGCAGTTTATCTAATTTATACATCGTCCCTCACTGTATTTCAGAAAGAAATAATAAAACAAATTTACCTTGAAATAAAAATTCAAATCTACTATTTTACCTTTTTGCTTTCTTTATCTTTCTTTAGAATCAAAAGTACAACAAAATTATCAGATTTTTTAATGCATTGTGAATATGGAAAAAGTTATAACTTCCTAAATAATTTTAACTTAGGTACAGTTCATGTTATGGTTCAGGTAGCATCTAATTGTAGTATTAATACAAATTGTTTCATAAGCTGCTGCTTCAAATATTATCCATTATTTGGTCAGTTTCCCAACAAGTATGTACCTTAACAATTGTGTTTGTATTTTTGTAATATTTTGGTCCAGTTCGAATTTTATCAACGTACATTTTTTCCGTTATACTCTGTTTAAACTTTATAAGTGGATGTGTCAACAATATATAAACTAAATTCGTAACTTAGAAGGAAAATGTAAAAATATTTATACTCAGGTTTTCTGGGATCATAAACTATTAGGTTCAGGGGCGGATTTGTGTATAGGCTAAGTAGACTGCAGCCTAGGGTGGAAAATGTGGGGGGCGGCAAATTTTGGAGAGTGGCAGATTTTGAGCGTAAGAAATTGGGAAAAGTTTAAACACAGATTAGGACACACTCCTGATTAGGTTCCAGATTTATAGGCTCAGGTTTCGTACAGACATAGCTTTTAAGAGACTCTTAATAATTAATCGAGAAAACTTCAGAAATATATGTATATATTGTCCGAGAATCCTCGAACGTTTACTACGAAACGAACTAAGGTCGGAGGTCGCTTCCTATACTATACGCTTTGTACAAACATTTCCCGTCAAAAGCGAACACTCGGTAAAGCCTGACTCACTAAAAGGGGCATTTTTCAAAACCTTACAAAATTCCAAGTGTTAATAGCACGATGCAGTAAACGGAGTCAAACGTTTTAACAGATAGGTATGCAAGCCTTAAGCCCAGTTTTCTTGAAACATTCTGCGTGACAGATGTGCAAATCATATGTATGTATGTATATGCTCAACTAGGCAAGAGTTTCGGTTCTAGAAACACTGTTCAGCGCTAAACAGTTTAATTCTTAAGGGGCGAAGCCACTGTGACGGTCGAAAATAAAGGGTATTTTCAAGACATTATTTTATAATGATAGGCTTTGAAACGCCATCCTGTTTAACAGGAAAAACAAAAATACAGTACAATACAATAATGAAATGTAACTTCCTACGAAAAATCTTTATTACCAACTGAAAATACATATATTTAACTAATATTCTATGCTCCCAGATTGAAACAATTTTCGGTAGTATGGCCACAGCATACGATAACGTTAGGGTCTGCAAATGTGCGTTCGTGTAACTTTCCATTTGCTCCGAATTGAAAAATTAGAACGGTTTCTTAAAGTATATTACAATAGCTTCAGTTAAGCATACAGATATAAACAGATATTAATTTTTGAAGAAATTAAGAAGCGGACTTAAGAAGAAATCTGTAACAAAAAGTATAAAAAATCAACATGTTTTTTCAATGTTACGATTAAATGAATTATTCGATCCAAAAACTGGTACGTTTAACTGAAGATAATTGTATTACAAATATTCCCTGAAAATTTCAAGTCAATCCGATAAAAATTGATTGAGTTTTTAATGCGCCCAGTTTCAAAAATATAGTTTCGAGATAATCGCGTTTAAAGTTTTGACAGAAGTTATTTTTTGCACCTGAAAGATCGCAACTGTATATGGTCTCGTCGTGGTTAGTGATTCTCTACCTAGCTCATAATCCTTCTTATTAGATACATTTGACTCTTGGACATAAACTTTTCGCGCTAGTGACTCCAAGTTACCTATGCGTGCACTCGATTCTGAGCGCTGCGCTACCTATACAAAACCTTCCGGAACTCCCAGAATTTATCGAGATCCACTTTGAAATTGTGCAGGTATATTTTTGAAACCCCAAATATTATGAAAATGCACGAAAAGGAAAATCGGGGAAAAAATTGTTCACAGCGCCTTCCCCTCTTAAGTACGAATTTACGTTTAACTGGACACACAGAACGATTGAACCCATCGGTTACGGCTATGTGTCTATTTAAAATAAATTGGCATTGCCATACAGTATATATACAATATCCCCACACCAATGCTACGTTCTAGTGCAAGAAAGAACCGCCGAAACCACATTAACATAAGCCTTTCAAAGTGAATGAAATTGTTTACGCATTTACGAGAATGCGATATATATATCTACTACAGATTTTCCTCACAAAGTTATTGAAAAAAATGTTTGAATATTTGCGAATTTTCTTTGTAAGTGATAGGAACTTATTTTTAGTTTAAACCCGATACAAATAATTAGGAAATATTATTTTTCATACATATTGAAATTGAATTATAATATGTTACAAAACTTGCGACTATAATAATTTGACTACTCACGCGATATGGACGATTCGCCAACACCACGAAAATGGATAAATATAAGTTTCCTTCATACATTTTTTTATGCTTTATGAACCTAGAAAATCGTGCAATGTGGTTTTCAATTTTCATACAAATTTTGGCTGTACTTCCTGCCCCAGTGGCCGATCGTCATGAGGTTTGAGGGGAGGGGTGGGGAAATTGTGTGGACCCTAAATCTAAACTTGTTGCTTTGGGAATTTATTAGTTTCCCAGATATTAATAAAAAACTATCAGTATTTCTGTTGACTTATTCCCAAACAACGCATTCCACTTTCCAACTTGTTCCGGATAATAGTATTAGTTGGGGCTAGATCAGTGCGGGAGGCGCGTAGAGGATGGTATGTCTACAGGGTGTCCCACGGTAGACTGGACAGCAGGATATCTCCTAACATATAGGCGATAAAAAAAAAATGGAATTGCATGGTTCGATGGGGCCAATTTATTAGCGCTGACGAATTTTTTTTCGATTATTATTTTAAACGATACGATGGTCAAGTTCGGTTTTTTAAATGCAACTATTCTTTTTGAAGAGGTGAGTTGATAGTGCGTTCCAAGACAAATTCAATAAGCATTAATGTATACACTTGATTTCCACTGGTTTTTGAGATATTGCGCTTGCAAATTTACTGATTTTCACTGGAAGACAACCCGCTGAAACAGCAAGGACCGGGGTCGGTCTTGCTGGCGCCACGGGGGCCCTTGCCTGTTGAAACAGATACCTATCTGCCAAAGGTCCACGCCAGGCCCAAAAGCTGGACAATTCTTTTCCGTCAGAAATCCTACTTAGGTAGGTACATCTGCGGCATCAAGAAGCGGGTGCAATATTCAATACAGCGTATTAAGAAATTCTTTTCTTCATCGTATCGAAGGGGAAGTGACGCCAATGGATTCCTTATGTTTTTCTGATGAAAATCATACCAAATATGATGCAAATCGAACTACTTTGACACAAGCTGTTTGTATTCCTTATGTAAAAGTTGTCCGATTTACACGACATTTGTAATGATTTTCATCGGGAAGGCACTCGAACCCCTTCGAGGGTCGAAAGCCATAAAAATCGGGTGAGGCACTGCGAAGGTCTGTCCACGCCACGGGGTAGGCCGCATCTCCTTGGCGGGCGTTGCTCCAGAATTACCCTGTATCTGTTTAAAAAATAAAATAATTCTTTATCGTATGGATATGGAAGTGTCGCCGATGGATTCCTTGGGGGTTTTCCGATGAAAATCATTACAAATGTCGTGTAAATCGGACAACTTTTACATAAGGAATACAAACAGCTTGTGTCAAAGTAGTTCGATTTGCATGATATTTTGTTCGATGGCAAAATTTTGTTAACGGAAGTTTGTAGCATTTATTGCACCATTAATCTTTTGTTTGAAAATTTTTTCTGTCTGTTGTACTTTGAGAGTTATACGCGAAAAAGTGGAAGTGCCAATTTGTCTTTGAGGTTAGTTTTCACCCCCTTAAAGGGCGATAGGACCCAAATGAAACACACCGGTGTTTTGAGTCGCTCTAAAAACCCACAAAGTTGCGTTCCAATCGGTGAGTCCGGGTTCGCGGTGTTCCCTTGTGAGTGTAGAAACAATGCCCATATCAGAGCGACAATACGAATAAAGGTTTTTGTAATTTCCATGTGAGCTCAACACAAGGAGCGTTGGCAACGTAAAGAATATTTTGTTAATGTATTCTACGGATCAGAACAAAATTTGTCAGATATACAGAGTGTCTCGTAATTCAGGACACTCGTAAATGTGAAAATGTTGAATATCAGTTTATTTAAGGCTGCGTTTTGGAAAAAGATAACCTCGTATATCTGTGTAGGGCGCGTGCACCTGATCGAGGATTACGAATACAACGAGTGCTTGTGTAAAAATGAATTAAAATAGTAGAATAACTTCTCTTCAACGAGGATTTCTTTTCGAGGAGAGCAGTATTGAAGGTGAACCCGATTCTTACAATTAGCAAAGTTCATATGTATTTAACCGATTTTCAAAATTGATTTTCTCGCAAACAAAACCTTGTTTGATATTTAGTATTCTATTTTCTGTTGCACTCTGCCAATTTTTGATCACCTGCACGTGTACTTGCCGGCTACTGAACGTCATGTTTTTGCAAAATGGAGCCCGAAATGGACAAATTTTATTCCACGTTTTCCATTAGTCTTTTTATGCAGAATTACCTAGCGGATTATTCCACTAGTTACAGCATGCCCTGTATTATTATACATGGTAGAGAACAATTTCTACATATGTACAGAAAATGAAATAAGTATGTGCGATGTTTCGCGTACACAGTCTATATTTATTTACCGCGGCTGACTCGACCAACGAGTAGTATACCAGTGAACGCATGAACTGCATCGAATGGGGTGGAGTTGCGTGCTTCGATAGAAATTCGACCGGATTCCAGCTGCTTTCTACCAAATTTTTTCCTGCGACTTCTTGGCGTAGTATTCTGCGTGCGATCAGAGAAGTGCCCTCTGCAGAAAGCTTTACAGTGAGAAACTTCAAACTAGATGAACGGGTTGCGTACAGATATTTTTTGTAGCCACTTGTTCACAGAACTACACGATAATGTCGTTACAGAAATAATATTCCATTTATTTTAGTGTATTTCGAATTTTACGCAATATAGAGTGATTTAAATGTTTAATCAATAGATTTTAAAATTACTTTATTAATACATCAATAACAGTTTTATGGGAATGGTATAGCAGAAATTGGTTTCCGGATAGTTGGTGAGTTTCGCAGAGTTTGATGACACCGTAACTTGATATATTTTTTCTGTTATTGCAATAATTAGGTCAATGTTAGGATAGTAGCAACAATAGCAACGTAAATAATTGCTTTTGGTAATGAATAATCAAACTGATATTGAGTAACACTCATTCCTTTAGTCGGCATTTGCTTCGACAGTATTTTTGTGAGCATGTCATTCATGTAAACCGTAATTTTATTTACAAATATTCAAACAAAATTAATTAACATGAATGGGAATAATTCATTTAGTTCAATGCTTAACGACTACTTTTGTAAGAGTGATTCCTTGATGACTCAAACAAGACGCTCGTGTTTTGATAACCACTGGAAATCGAATTTGTGTTAATAACATTTCATTATTTCCTTTAGGATTATTTGTCATTCTTAAATAACTTGATTCGTTTAATGCTTAATTGATTTGCTACGCATTTATTATACATTTAATCGGAGACTACAGATTATTTTACTATGTTCAAATATTTATGGAACAAAAACTTTCTTAAATCGCTTTTGAAATTATGGGTAATAAATGATATGTATATTAATTACTGAAATTGCATTTAAAGTGCATAATTCCCTCTTATATATTTGTATACTCACTATAAAAAGCAATAACAAACTCGGAACGATTTTCATTGTTTATCGTTGTTTTGCATCACCATAAATTTGCAGAAAAAGCATTCTAAATTTTCTCTAAGTTTTGTATCTGGGTATACCGTAAGTTATACAAGAACTTTCATATGTTGACGTTTGCCATTTACATAAGAGTGTATATATATACATTTAAATTATATATATATATATACACACATTTAAATTATATATATACACACATTTAAATTATATCGAAAATTCAATCTTTCCTGACTTATTTTGAGTACTTTAGAGAATCTCACCATTCTTTCGGAATTTGTATATTACCATTGGCTCGGAGATTATGATAATAACAAACATATTTAACCAGTTTATCTGAAATAAATTTCGTTTCCTCAGAAAGTTATACGGGTGGTGATCTTTGCGTTATTCCTTTATCACAGTGATTCCCAACCAGTGGAACGCGAAGTGTTTTTTTGGGGCGTTGCCATGGTTTTCGTTTTTTTAATATTATTACGTTAGAATTATATTCTGAAATACCTATTTTTAATGTGTTTTCGACGTAACGACGTTACCTTCTTTCAACTTTTTGGACGATTAATAATATTTCATGACAATAATATTACGACTAATAATTACAAGTCTAAGAAATTGTCATGTTTCTTCGATTTTTCACTGGGGCCCCAAACCTAAAACATAACAAATCTATAGAGAATACACGTAACCGCATACGTTATTGTTTATACAATACCTTTATCATCAGTTTCATAACAATAAGTTGATTTAAAAGTTTAAAATTGTTAAAATTGCATCTAAAACTTCGATGCTGTACGGAATATAGGTACTAATCTTATCATCACATCTTGTCACGATATAGAAATATTGTGCGACACAGTAATTTTTAGAGGTCTATTAATACAAAGAAGAAGCATATTTCGGATTAATTGTGTACAAATTTATCAACTTACAATTAATTGTCACTAACATCGAGCGACTACAGTTTACCTGCTCATAACAGAATTAATGATTTAAAAATTGTTATGGTATATAGGTCGAGAAAATGATACCCTTACATATATAAAGGAAATCCTATTTTCAGTGTAAACGCGTTACGAACTACTGAGGTATTAATAATTATGACCAGACCTCCACAAATCGATACAATCGATTCGTATAATAACAACAATAAGAACGTTGATTTGTATGCAGGGATCGAAAGAGTTCTGGTGCTTTTCAATAGATTCTATTTAAATTTAAAACATGGACCGTGGAATTTTTTACAAAATGTTCTCGCATTGTAACTTCCCATGAGAACCGATAAAGAGAAGTTCTTAAAAATAAAAGTTTTAGTTGGAATAGAACTTAAAAAATTAAAAATTAAACATTTTCCATAACAGGAACAGATATTTTGTTCATCAATATTTAAAAGTTCTCAATCACTGTAACAAATAGTGAATACTGTTCAATGAATAGTAGTACAACAATATTAAATAAGTATCACAGTTAAATTGATTTTTTGAAGGTGTTATTTATATGTAATATTTATCTACGTAATTTGTATGTATTTCGGTTCATGTAAGTTATAAAAAATGTTATTTAGGTATTATTTTTGACAAGTTCACTTTTCTGTTCAATACTTTTTATGAAACTATTAATTACTTATGTTATGATTTTCATGCCTTCTATTAAATGAACATATGAAGAATATGATATTATATTGTTAAATAAAACTACTACCTAATAGTTTAGTACTTTTCTTTAGCTTTATCTATTCAGAAGTACCTATAACGGGTTTCTATGGAACTTTTATTATGCAGATTCTAAAATATCTGTTCCATGAAAACACTTTTTAAAGAAGTTTCTAAGGGTAACATTTCTTTCAATAAAAATTCCATAAGAATAGATATTTTCTTAAATGAAACATATAAGTTGTAACAGAAGTTTTTTTAAAAACGAGAGTCCCAGACCTCTTTCGATCCCTGTTTGTATGTTTTACTCTACAATTTGACAATATAGATAAACGTACTACTGTGTAGTAGCATAAATTATTATAATAAAATTCAGTTACGAAACATAAATAAAACTAATTTGAAACATGGAAAGAAAGTACGGAACGCGTTCAAGAAAGTAGGTATAATGAATTTAAAGGTCTGGGTACACATGTCAGTTCCGTGCCGTCCGTATCAGTGGTAACAGATTTCGTTTGCTTGCTTTACGGTCCACGCACACATATCCGTTCCGTATCAGTTCCGTGTCAGTTCCGTTCCGTCGTGCCAATGGTAAGAAGGAGAGACCCTCTAGCCCCCTCTTCTTCTTACCACTGGCATGACGGAACGGAACTGACACGGAACGGATATGTGTGCGTGGACCTTTAGAATGGAGCAGTTCACGCTTGTCCGTGTCAGTGACGTCTGTTTCCATCAGTGTCGAATCCGAATCTGTACCCTGAAGTTAAAATTCGTTTGCCACGATATTCTGGCTTTTTGGCTGACGCTATCTTGAAATCGCTTGAATCATGACGTAAGAATATAAGGAGTGCTCACTGAGCGGCTCATTTTCGTCTTCTACTGCGCATTCCCAATTTCCGCCATATCTTGGGAAGGGCACGTCATTGGCTAATCTGAAAGGGTGCGCAAGAGCACACCTTATATCCTTACATCATGGCTTGAATGGTACCTTATTTATGACCGTTCTGGGACCTAGTTCTAATCCCTAGAGTCATAAACACAAACACAACAATAGACATTTAGTAATGAAAAGCCAATTTCTATATTTCATATTAAATTTTCATAGAAGTATCATCAATGGATTGCTGGTGTCTTTCTGATGAAAATGACACCAAACATGATATAATTCTGATTATTTTTAATGATTGTAACAGGCCAGACGAGGCCCGCTGTATGTACTGTCGTTTGCTGAGATGTTGCCGGCAGAAGTTTGGTGGTCCGATTGGTACATATACCCCAATGGACTCACGTTCTCTAACACAATCTTACCACCGTTACGCACTTGCGACAAGATGCCGGCGATCAGGTCGACAGGAGATCAGAATCCTTTGTTGTTCGCCGCGACCAAGTCCGTACGAACTCATGTATCCCTGTGTACCTCGTGGTCGTCGGCAACTTGTCGCAAGTACGTAACGGGACTTATTGTTAGAGGTAGGGCATACGTATTGACGCTACTGGCTGACGCGATAACGTTCACGAATATAAAGTAAGCAAACGGGACACAGGCGGTGGGAGCCAATGCTAGCGAAGTAATCCCCTCGCCCCTTGTATCGTCCGCGTTTCTTCTTCTCAACAAACGATAGTAGGTACAGTGTGAGTACTTCTAAATAGTCGTCAGTAAAATTAGTGACACGGAACGGACACGGAACGCACACGGAACTGATATGTGTGCCCGGATCTTAATAGGTAACATGTTTTAAAAAATTGTACATTAAAGTTTGAACAGCGCACCTTGTAGAGAGGGAAAGGGTTAAAAGGGACGAAAATATGACGGAAGAGCAAATGCCAATAATGAATGCGTACCTCGTTAGTAAGCTTTTTCATATTATAAGCAAGAAGATGTTGCTACGTAAACTAAATTGTTGAGTAGGAATGTTGGTAAGAGATCCAAAGCAACTGGAACGGAAATAAATTTAGAAAGAAACTCCAAAACATGAACAGATTTCCCGTAACGGCAGGAAACTTGAAAGTTTCATAAGCAGTAGTGTATAGGGCTCTGAACGCGCCTCCGGCGGAAGTCGAGTGAAAACGGTTCGCAAACGTGCGTAGCCTGAGAACGACACAAATCAATACGTGCTCGCGCCGTTCTGACCAGAAGTAATACTTGCGATCACGGCAAAGAACGGACGGATCCAGTCAGCCTGCCTCGAGTTTGTGCTCGAACTACCAACAGGCTTGACAAGTTGCGCCTTATGTAAGTTTCGCACGAGTGTGTGTGCGGGTGTTGTCTTACGTGGTATTGTTTTAGTAATATACACCTGGTAATTATACATATTGCTAATATTGATAATTGTGTACTTCGAAATTCAATGCCAAATATTCAAACTATGGGTACATATTGGGTCATTTCATATGTAACACGGTTTTCTTTTGTGTAGGTATACATTATAATACATTATTGTATGTTAGCTTTATCAATGCATACAGTTTACAAAAAATATATGCGCATTCTAATTTCTTCGGCAAATGCATACACACATAGGGGAAGCCCGGGCAAAGCGGATGTGTTAAGGTTTATTGAGAAAAATAACACAGCTACAATTGAGATGAGAAATATTTTTTATCCTAATAATCATTTAAAATTAATCAGCTTTCAAATAAAATAAGGAAAAAATTGATAACTAAAACATTTAAACCTTTTCAGAATCAAAAACGTAATTAAATCAATCCGCTTTGCCCTATCCCCCTGGGCAAAGCGGATGTTATTAAATAACGCAAAGTCAATCTTGGCATTCGTCACAGAAGTAACCGTCATATCCTTCATATGCAGTGCAGCATTCATGGGCCCATCTGGTACACTGGCTGCACTGGATCCAGTCTTCGAATGGGGGGGGGGGGGGGGGGGGGGGGTTGGAGTATGGCTCAAAACACACCAAGCAGAAAAATCGGATATTTTCGTTGTCTTTGGCAGACTTGTTTTTGTCGTTTTTTTGCTCGACGGCTACAGGTAGGGCCAGCTATTTCGACTATTTTCGTTTTCTTGTTATTAACTTTGTGCATCCGCTTTACCCCCATCCGCTTTGGCCAAAGAACCCACTTGGTGGAAACTTGGAATGTTTGGAAAAAGTATGAACAACAAATTAAAAATGTTAACCTCTAATAGAATCTTAAGAACACAGAATTCTTATAAAAATCATTTACTGTGGTAAATACCGATAGCTATTAATAATCAAGCCACGTAGGTACCTGAGCGAAATTTGTAAGAAAACGCACAATTTTTGTTTTTTCTTCACAAACGACGCACAACAACAAGCACATGTTTTATTGCATTGTTATGGCGTCGACAACCGGTCGCTTTCTCGATCGGGAAAGACTCGCGGGGTCATCTCTGATAGCAAAGCAAAAGAAAAGCCCATCCGCTTTGCCCAGAGCATTCGCTTTGCCCGGGTTTCTCCTATATTTGGATTAATAATACCTTGAACATTCAATAAAAGTCTACATTAAAAACTGCAGACACGCCGAGCAATAGTGAGTTTTCAATGCGCGTGTCCAAACAGAGAAGGTAAAAGTAGATGGAGCCATCGACCCTTTCTCCACTCCAAATTCTATGACAATAGCGATAAGCAGATTTGAACTTTGACACTCAATGTATGTAGTATTGTTATTGTATGGGAGGCATACCAAAGATATGTGGACTTCTTTATTTCCCACCCCCTCTTCTTACCACCTTATGCAAATCCCACTACTGCTCGATATGCATATCTACCTAAATATATATTGATAGGTAAGATCCTGACTATGTGACTGGACTCTTAACGATATGACGCAACATATCAACTCATATAATCTCGAATATGAAGTGAAAGGTGTTTAATCTGGGTTAACTGCGAATAAGTATTATGGTCACGTTAAATGAATCATTAGGAAAAAACAGATTTTTATCCATAAAAATTTCAATTTATAAACACTTATGAAGTAATATATGCCTTAATGTGTTTCTTAACACAGTTTAACAACTATGTCAGTAAATGTATACATTTCCTAATAGGTACTAATACACCTGTTAGTAATAGTGATGGTGCATGTGTTAATGTAAATTTTTCTGAAAATCTCAAGTAGGTAGGGGAAGTAGGGGTAAAACCGGGACGTTAAGAATAAATGCTCATAACGTTGTCATTATTAATGTAAAAAAGAAATTAAAATTAGGATTCATTAGACTAAACTCTTCAATAAATAATAGTATATATCCATTTTTTTAAATATAATAACAAATACAAAAAAATTACGATTTAAAATATGGTCCGTTTTTACGGTTTTACCCCATGGCCTGGGTAAAACCGGGTACCATACTAGAAACTGGCCCTAGCACCTATAACAACGGATTCGTCTAATTTATTCTGGAGTCCACTTTGTGAGTCCACTTACAACAAACTGTACACTGCACTCAACCTTCATTCAATTTCGATGAACCATATGATTCTTCGACATAAATGCAAATGTCTTCACCGTTTTCATCACCACTGTTATCATCATCCCTCGGTATTTTGTTTAATATTGTGGTTTTCTTTCTTTTTAGTTGTAATCCTCGTTTTTGTTGCTGTATTATACACATTTTGTCCAAAACCGGGTACCCGATTTTACCCCGTACGGTTTTACCCCAGCATACAATTTTGTAATTATTACGAATTATCAACAATACCAGGGCGAAATACAAACAAACTGTCTTAGTTATTTACACTTTAATATGCAACAATTAACATAATTCACACAAAAAAGTATCTACTTCAACACTGTCAAAAGTGTTGAAGTTTCTTAACTATCGAAAATTAGATCAGAGCCTTCAAAAACACACAAGACGATATAACCTTAGTAAGCACGCTTGTAACACAATCATCTTTTGTTGACAAAATAAGACACATTGCGACAATATGTCGCTGCAATGACGCGACAAAATTTAAGGCAGTTTAAAAAATAATAACACATCCCGGTTTTACCCAGGTACCCGGTTTTGTCCTAATTTCCCCTACATACAAAGTGTTTGACTACATGTGGGAGAAAATTAAGGGGTGATTCTAGACGTCAAAATAAGACAAAAATCAGGAATAACAAAATTGCGGTTGAGCATTCGTTTTGTCGTTATAAGCGTTTAAGATTTGGTATATTCTACCTGAAAGCGGACAACCAGGTCCAGCACCGGTGCACGCGGAAAAAGTCATTCGAGGGGTAGAGCAGTGGTATTTAAAGCCACTGTCACACGAGGTCACTCACTTCAGAGAAGCTGCAACGAAGTGTACGACACTTTATCCGAAATTAAAGGGTATCGCTGAGTTAAACTAAACCTGCCAATTCACTGAAATTCATTGTTTCCATTGTATCTACTGTAGTGCATCGGTTTATTGATGCACACGTGGATAAATCACATGAAACACAGAATCGCACCACACAAAGAAAAAATCAGATTTCCCGCACTAAAATGTGTAAAAAAATTAAAAAATTAAACACAACTCACACTAAACACGCAAAAAAATATCAAATTTACCCGCACTAAAACACGCCGCAATAATAATCAGATTTACATGCACTCAGTTAATTAAAATTAATAACTTTTAATAAATAAACTTAAACGAGTCGACTGAATGTTTGTCCACTTCGCGATGTGTTCGCGCGTAAAAATTTTATATGACTTCAGAATGAGTCAGTATTTAGATATTATTTATTCTAAACCATACATAAACCATGTATAATAAGCGTCGAGTCGAGTCGGGCGCTTGCCGTAAGCACTCTTTTCTGGAAGCAACGCAGCGTACTTTTGACCCCCCATATCTTTGTGCTGGAGTTACCCAGAAACCTGAAATTTTACTGAAACCGAATACTTTGCAAACGGAACTAAACCTCCAAATTTCACGTTTTTATCTATTCTAGTTCATAAGATATTTGAACTCGAAGTTTCGTAATTTCAACACTGACCAATCATCAAAATTCTGTCGTACTTCTCGCAGCCCTAGAAACTTGAACTTTGGCAGAAATGTAGTGTTTGGGATACAATGATAGGAAAAATTTTAAAATCTGGAAAAATCCTCTTCACTAACAATTTATGAAATAAATTCGATATCTCTGGAACCACTGAACCCATAACCATGAAATTTGATAGGCATGTTTCTCTTAGCCCCGAGGTGCTCGCTAAGAAATTTAAAAAAGTTTAGCCCCCGCGCGCGCGTCGCCTGTTTCGGTCCTGACGCCATAACGTAGTTACAGCGCGGAGCCCCCACTCCGCAAAAATCGCGCGATCCTCTCACGCGGGCGCAAACGCGGCTGCGACCGCTAGATGCCTGGGTACCTGCGAATTACGATTCTCGCGTGTAAAAATTTACGGTTTCGCTACAAATATCGCGGCGCGACAACGGATAGGCCCAATACAATCGCCTGTTATTGTATGGGACCTATCCGAGCAGAATTACGTACAAAAATAAGTGAAATCCCATCAAAAACATTTAATGTAAAAAATGTAGCCGAGTCTCGTCACTCTTTATCCATAAAAAGTTGTGAGATGTCATGTAGAGCCGAATCTAGCGCTCTCATTAACTCAGACACTTTCATTCACAAATCACTCTAAGTCTGCATCTTTAGTTAAAGAACATTTTGTGACTTGGCAATTACTAATGAGTATTAGATTTTCTCTTAGACCCGTAGTTTTTGAAATATATAGAAAGATATCAGCAGAAATTAGTGCATTTCGGGTGTTCTTTTCCCTTTGATCGTTGTTTAAACATATTTAAATGGTCATGAGCACTAATAACTTATGTATATCGTTATATTCGGGAGGGTTCACAGAATAATTTGACGTAATAAACAACCGAATAACTATTACTGTTTCGACACAAAAGATGTTCGAAGTTGAAAATTTGCAGCTTTTTTTTCAAAATCGAATTTCTCAAAAACTGAGGGTGATGGTGACAAACGGTTTGCGGATTCGTTTTTAGCGCACGAAAACCTATAACAAACGGCTATTGAATGTTACATGTCCGATGGTTGTTGAACTGTGTTATAGACTTATAGATGGTATTACAAGTAGAGTGCGCGATTTGACTCTAAATTCGAATTACTTCAACACTTTCTTTTGTAAAAAACAAAATCCATATTTCCATCGGATTTCCATTTTGCGGACACTTCTCGTCACTTGTGACAAACAACCTCTTACATAGCATGTATGATTTGCGATGAAGTTTTAACATTTTCGGTTTTAACCCTTAGAATCATGATTTTTTTATTTTACTTAGAAAAATTCTTATCCATACAACTGGCCTTCGCTGGGCAATACACAAAGATTATGAAGCCAGTAGCAAATTTTCTTAGAGAGAAGGGATAATTATCAGTCGTCTACGTAGACGATTGGTTGTGTTTTGGCTAAACGGAAGGAAAATATGCTAGAAACGTCCAATTAACGAGACGGAAATTAGAATCCTTGGGTTTTGTAATCAATGAGAAAAAGAGTTGCGTGGTGTCTAATACTAGGTGCCAGTTTTTACGCTTTGCTTTAGACTCTGTATCAAAAACCTTAGAGTTACCTGAGAGTAAGCGAATTCAGTTAGTCAATTAAGTTGACGGACTGTCAAGTAGAGCGGACGTGCAATTTCAGTGCTCTGGTTTCGGTGCTCTTTTTCGTGGTTTGAGTTGGTTTTGTCACCTCCAGCTCTCCTGAAGTGTGTTCTGTGACATCTCTCGTTCGCTGATGCTGTTTCTCGTTAAATCTGCTGTCACGAATACTCATAATTACTTAATTTAAATACCTACACACTGTTCTACTGCTTTAAATCTTACTCCGATTGCTCTTCGGTGCTCGATCGACTCTGTTGATATTGTGTCTCCTGTGTGTTGGTGTGTATTTACATCTCACGTTGGAGTGTGGTGACAAGCATTTGTCAGTGGTCGTCATTCTCTTCCATTTATCGTCATCATGGGACCTTCCAAAAAGCCACAATGCAAAGGCTGTGCGACTCCGGTCGCAAATCCTGTTACATGTCCCACCTGCGGAATTTCATCGCACCCAGGCACATCATGTCTTGTCCGTTGTGCACATCCTTGGCAAGCAGGTATTCTCCTCAGCTGCAATGAGCCGACAATCACTGCCACTCCAGTGTCTCCCTCTACCAACGCAAACGCGAGCCTTCTGGACAATATCAGCGGTATTCTTGATTTAAAGTTGAAGAAGCTTGAAAATGATCTAATGGTCTTCCAGTCAAGTATTGAGGCTATAAACAGCACTCTGATCAACAATAACGCCAATATTAACGATATCAGCGCTAGAGTTAATACTCTTGAATCGAATATGAGTAGTCTGGAAGAAAATATAATTGAGGAAATTATTGAGAGAAATAATAGATCGCACAACCTGATCTTCTTTAACTTAGGGGAAAATGCTTCTCAATCAGACACGACCATAATCAAAGATATTCTGGACATCATCATGCCGGGTTCCTACAATGCCGACGTCACCATCAGACGGTTTGGCAAGAGAAACACTGATGACAAGCCTAGACCAGTGTGTGTCACATTTAAATCTCCAGATATACCGTTGTATATACTGAAGAATAAACATAAATATATGGGGCCTGCCAAAATCTCGCAAGACCAAACCACAAAACAGCGTGCTTTCTTGGACAATTTAAGGACTCAACTGCGTGGGATGAATGATAGTACTAAGACAATAAGATATATCCGTGGTGTACCAAAAATAGTATCGCTTTCTCAAAATCCAAAAAACGCGGCTACTCCCCGTTAGTGTACTATCAAAATGTGAGAGGTCTTCGTACTAAGATACAGGATTTGTGTCGTTCTATTGCTTGTTCGCTCCAGTCGTATGACGTTATAGTATTTGTCGAAACATGGCTCCATGATGGAATTTTGACAGCTGAGCTTGGCCTCTCCCAATTTAATGTTTACCGTTGTGATAGATCCTCACTCTCGAGCACGTTCTCTAGAGGCGGTGGTGTTCTTATTGCTGTCAAAAATTCATTACGCAGCTCTGTTATTAATGCGGAAATGTCTCATGTTGAACATCTTCACGTCAGAATATATTTTATGTCTTCAACGGCTATTTTTACAGCAGCATATATCCCACCTGCGTCACCACCTTCTCTGTACCTCGATTTTTTCAACAGTGTTGTAAGGGTTGTTGACCAGTATCCCAGTGATTATGTATTCGTACTGGGTGATTTTAACCTGCCTCGGGTTAAATGGAGTGATCATCTCCCTCTGCTTGCACCGGGTTGCAACCAAAATGTAGCATCAGCCCTGGAATATTTGGTGAACAACCTCAGTCTCTGCGGCTTAGTTCAAATGAATCATGTTTGCAATTTTGTAGACTCAATCCTTGATTTAATTTTCTGTACCAACACTGATGTTGTTATATCTCCATCTGATGATCCTTTGCTCAAATGTGATTCATACCATCCCGCCTTAATCATGCAATTTTATGTGCATCCGTCGCGGCATGCGACTGCGGGTAACAATGTTTCTCATACGTATGATTTTAGACATGGTGATTATTTCGCAATGAGCAATTATTTAAATTCAATCTTTTGGGACGAAATCTTGAAAGATACAAATCCTGATGAAGCAGTTTATCTGCTGTATGATCATCTTTATTACGCGATAGAACTTTTTGTACCGAAATGCAGACCATATCATATTAAGTTTCCTAAATGGTTTACATCGCAACTCGTTAATCTTATTCGCCGAAAAAAGCAAGCACATTATGTTTATAAACGTACTAATCGTTATGCCGATTATCTTCTCTACTCTAAACTTCGCGCTGAGTGCAAGGTATTATCGAGGAGATGCTATATTCATTATGTAAGAAATACGGAAAGTTTTATGCTGAACAGCAATGATATTAAACCTTTCTGGAGTTTCATAAATAACCAGCGAAAATCCCACAACTTACCGAGTGTTATGCATTTAGATAATGTTAGTGCAACGGATACCTTATCGATCGCGAATCTATTCGCATCCTATTTTGGTTCTGTCTATACTTCTCACTCTGCGGTCTCGCCAGATGTCACCGTTGATCATAGTACTCATATTTCAAATATCACCATCAATATTGGTGATATTTTTAACAAAATCAAAAACTTACAAGTATCCAAAGGTCCAGGCATTGATGGGATCCCGCCAATTCTTCTCAAATCTTGTTGCTTCTCTCTTTCACGGGCATTATGGATTATTTTCAACTCCTCTTTGGCCAGTGGGATTTTTCCATCTGCTTGGAAGACTACCTTAGTTACACCTGTCTTTAAATCTGGTGACTCGGCTAATGTGAGGAATTATAGGCCGATATGTATTATTGATACTATACCTAAAGTATTTGAGAGCTTAATTGTAGATAGTATCAAGCCACTTATTACGAATATGGTTTGCTGTGAGCAGCACGGTTTTATGCCAATGCAATCTACCGTAACAAATCTTTCTGTTTTTTGCAACTATGTCACAACCAATCTTGACCGTTGCAACCGGGTAGATACTATATACACTGATTTTAGGAAGGCATTTGATTCTGTTGCTCACAATATTCTATCATCCAAACTATCGTCGATGGGATTTTGTCTTTACTCTCTTGGCTCTCGAGCTACTTGATTGATCGGAGACAGATTGTTCGGGTTGCTGGATCTCAGTCGGTTCCGTTTGAGGTAACTTCCGGGGTTCCACAAGGGTCGCATCTAGGCCCTCTCCTGTTCATTTTATTCATCAATGACTTGGCCAATGTGATTCACCATTGCAAAATTTTGCTATTTGCGGATGATCTGAAGATCTATAAACAGATATTGTGCCCGGTAGATTGTATTTTATTGCAACGTGACCTGTGTAACCTAGAACATTGGTGCGAGTTGAATGGCTTGGAACTGAACTACGCAAAATGTTACTTTATGAGTTTCTCGCGGAGTGCATCCCCGGTAGATGTGGGATACAGGCTTGGTAATGCTGTTCTCTCACAAGTTTCTGAGATTCGTGACCTGGGAGTCCATTACACGTCGCGTTTAAATTTTTCTCCACACTACCAACGGATTGTTAGAGATGCGTATAAAAACCTAGGCTTTATTAAACGATGCACAACCGACTTTACTAATCCCAGAACCTTTAAATTATTGTACTGTGCCCTAGTCAGACCTCACCTGGAATATGCATCCGTTATTTGGGCGCCGTACCAAATAAAATATAAGCAACTTATTGAGAGGGTGCAGCATAATTTCCTTAGGTATGCTGCATATAGGCTAGGCCATAGGATGGCATTTACAGACCACGATTACATTCCAATCCTTAATCGGCTAAATCTGCGGTCCCTTGAGTTTAGAAGAGCTGAGGCGGACTTGCTTTTCCTTTTTAAGATTATTAACTTCCATATAAATTGCCCTCAACTCCTTGGATTGATAAACTTTTATGCTCCCAAGAGATCGTTTAGATTTACTCGTACTTTTCACCCCCAGCAGTATATCTCCTCAATGGTCAACTCTGACCCGGTTAACCGCATATGTAGTGTAGCGAACTCATATTGTGCTAGCATGGACTTATTTGGCGATAATATAAGCAGCTTTAGAAACTCGGTCCACAGTATCCTGCATAATTTGTGATTTGTCCGTCAGAACTGTAATACAGCCATGTGCACTAATGGGGACCTATCCCCGTTTATTATCAATAAATAAATAAATAAATTTAATTAAAGTTTGCATAATGACGATTTCGCAATCTCTCGTCACCGACCTTGACTGGTGGGAACAGAATATTCAAAATTCAAAGAATCCAATAAGGCAGCACTAATTCGTGATGGAGATTTTGTCGGATGCCTCAACAACAGGTTGGGGGCAGTGTGCAAAAGAGAAGTCACTTGTAGTATTTGGAAGGAATCAGAATTACCCTGATACAACAATTATTTGGAATTGGAATAACATGCTTTGCTAAGGAGAAGCGAAATTGCGAAATTTTTCTCCGTATTGAGAATACAACAGCGGTGTCATATATTAACCGTATGAGAGGTATTCAATATCCTATCTTGAATACGATAATTAAAATAATCTGGCAGTAGTGCGAACAACGGAGTCTATGGATATTCGCCTCTTATATGCCTTCCAAAGAGAATATTGAAGCTGATAGGGGTTCCAGAATAAATGATATTGGCACGGAATGGGAGCTGGCCCGTTCGCCGGCGGGCTCATTCGATCTTCCAATAATAAGTTCGTAAGACGTTGAGGCCAAAAACAGATGTAATATGGACGTTTTTAAGATGTCGTGTGCTATCTGGGTGTTGTTTAGGGACACCATTCACTTGCTGCTTTTCCATTTTATTGAACATAATTACACACAAGTGCAGGTACAACTACGGTAGGGTGTCCCTTATAATGATTTTTTTTAAATTTAAGAATTCAATCCGAGACGACCCCTGATTTATTTCCTGTTTGTGTGGTAAATATGTGTGTACAATTTCGGCTCGATCAAACAATTCTAAGCCCTGCCTCAAGTGGCTCAAAATTTTGAACGAAACTGTGCTCCTACAAACAGCTATTTGTTGACGTAGAACTACGTCTTTCCCCGCACTACATAGGTACGCAACGGGTATGGGAGCCAATTTAAGACTTGGATGCCACGAAATATGCAAACACGTTGCGCTGTTACTGCTCGCAAACGAAAAGAGACAGAAAGATGAATTTTATACCGTTAGATAGAGAAAGGAACACTGCATCTAAAACTATATGAAACGTTATTATCAGTTGAATATGAGGGAGCTGGCAGTGTCGCGAAAATTAACGACATTTGATATGATTTCAGCTCAACGCAGCGAGCACGGCCCAATAAACTGTAGTGTATATACAGGGTCAGCGTTTTATCCTGCAAGCCGCGCTCGCGCGAACCTGTAAAATGGCAACAGCGCCTCACGGACGCATTCCACTATAACCATGCACTGGCCCAGCGGAGAGCTGCCAGTGACAGCTGGACTGCAGTAATGCCCGAGCTCCGAAAATTTTAGATGGTCTCTTTCAAATTAACGTCGCAAAGAGCTATTGAGAATTTCCCGGCTCAGGTAATCGAGCCGCTCGCTCCGCTTTTATGATTGGTTTGCCACTCGCACCCCAGATTACTGTAATGAGGTTTTAAAATAATGTCGACTGATCTCGTACCCGTCTCAATTTAAAAAATTTTAGCTACGACAGGTTAGACCGCAGCGCTATACCCTTGCACGGATAGATTTTTCGCTACCTGCGTGTAAAAGCCACAATAATGGCGCATCGTTCCAAAAAATGACATTACCGGAAGCCGGTATAGGTGTGGCGTTGAGTAGCTAAAACATTCAGATACAAAAATTCAAACACCGTTACAATCAAATACACGTCCCATTAGTTACCCCTTACGTCTGATCTAGGTACGCACTGCATTAAGGATAAAATCATAAAAAAGAAAACCAGAACAATAGATTCTGAGGTCTGCAAAACTAAAACATAATTGAATTAAAATTTAATTTCTCAATTTCTGAAAGTAATGATACAGCAACAACTAGCGTATTGTTTATCAACACCACAAATTTTAAAAAGAGCATTATATACACTATTAAATAAACAGTTTGTATAGGTTTTTTACCACAATTATGGTTAAAAAATGGATAGAAAAAATTAAGTAATTGTAAAATATGTTAAATTATCCATCATTACTAGGGAATAATTTTTTCTCATTTTTCGGCGCAAATTGCATTCCAATATCTTTTATAGTTCAAAAGTTATACGAAAAAGGCCTCAAATTTTTCAACCCGGGCGGGGAAATTCTGAATAGCTCTTTGCGACGTTAATTTGAAAGAGACCATCCCAAAATTCTCGAAGCTCGGGCATCACTGCTGTCCAGCAGTCGCTGGCAATCCTCCGAACGCCGGGCCGGTGAATAGTTGTAGTGGAATGCGTCCGTGAGGAGGTGTTGCCATTTTCAACTGTTCGCGCGAGCGCAGGTTGCAGGATAAAACGCTGACCCTGTACAGTGAGCCACGAAAGTATTTGAACGCTCGCTATTAAAACTGTAAACAATAAAACTATACATGTTAGACTTAAGTTCTAAAAGTAATGTTGTAACTACTATAAGACACAAGTATCGAGATTATATATATATCAAATTCGAAATGAATCGGATAATATTTGTAGGAGTTATGAAACATTTATTGCAAAGATGTAACGGAACAGGGTCACGAAAATATTCGAACGGCATTAATTATACGCACCTAATTTTATATTATTACCTTATATTTATATTAGTATTTTATATATTATATTTGGCTCCAATTACGCATTTGAGACGTTGTCGCATGCTGTGCACTAGTTTTTTAGTTATTTTAGATTCAATAGAATTCCATACTACTAAAATCTTTTGTTTTAGTACGTCTTTCGTGGTGTTGTCATTTTTTAATCTCCTGTCGATTTCCGCCTACAAATATTCGATGTGGTTAATATCCAGACTTTATGGGAGTCTATGTAACCCATGCGGTGTATTATACATTATACAATAAGTCATTGCCTTGGTGGAAATAAAAATTTTCCAATAACCCCAATTTCGTAACACTTTTTTCTCAATTGTTTTTTAAAATATTTAAAAATGTATATTTATCTAAAATGCCATCTTTAAAAACGAGATTTCCAGTGCCGTTTGCAACCCCACAACATCACGGAACCACCGCAGTACTTTACAGTAGAACGTACATTTTTAGTATTAATTTCTGAGTTGGGGTTTCTTCAGACATAACGATCTCCATCTTCAAGCTGCTTGAGGCAAGGTTCACAATAATCCGATTGTGCCGAAATTGTGCGTACTTCCTTAGCACACCAAAAAGAATACAATTAACGGGAGTCCCAACATTTTATCGCATCTTCAATTCTAAGGGACGCCCTAAACTACTGTTGCAAACACACAAGCAACTAAAAGTATAAATTTGTTAAAACACACTAAATATATAAAAATGTTCCAAATACAACTTCGTTGATACAGTCTAAAGAAGTTGAAGCTTTTTAAAAATTATTGGTTCGATGGTTTTGGACTAAATATAGTGTTTTTTTTTTAAATCCTCTTGCCACAAAACCCTCGTCTTCTCCACGATGTGGTCTGCTTTTTCAGGAATAACAAATCCCCTTCATCAAAGAACTACAACTTGGGATTACATACTATTTCTAAATTTTCAATTACATTTAGTCTGAGTCGTGCCATAAATTGCCAGTAAAAGCAAAATAGCGTCCCCTATCTGTCTGGGAGAATTATTGAAATTCATCGTTGCTCGTAGTAGGCGGATGCATGTTGGAACTACAACTAAACTATATGAACTTTTTCTATAAGCACCGAAAGTTTTCAAGGAATGGTTCATATCGTACCTATGTATGTGGCTGTTCCAAATACCTATACGTTAATAATACGGCACTAAACTCTTAACAATTACCAGTTTGAAATCGGGTAATTATGGCGTACAATTGAGTGATGCAAATGATTCTCATCGCACAAATATAATGACCGCTGTAATGGTTTACGTGTTCAGTGTTAGTAATATTGCTTTGAAAATAAGTCGATTGGGGCAAGGAATAGATTGCAATACATCTGTTTGTCAGAGCCGCTAACAAAATTGTAGTCTAGCAATACTATCTCACATTTAGTTACATAACACCTCATATAATATCATGTGATACGGATGAAACTGATTCCATCTACATACATCCCTGTTATCGTTGATCACGGCACAATGTAATATCTCTCTAGATCGTGGATGCTAAAATGCCTTTAGGTCTTCTGTTACGATGCGAGAACGTAAATAACCTTAGAAAACACTCATCGTGTAATTAAAAATTACAACATAATGATGAAATCCCAAGCAAGAAAGGTTGTAACCAATTATGCAATAAATAGTGTAATAGATTTCAGCACTAGTTCTCACTCACAGAAAATGAGCTAACAAGGGAAGTATACGAGATTCAGGTTGCAGATTTGGTGTAGGTAAATGGTGTATTACATAGTGTATGATATGTATAATAACTATGTTTCAAACGTACCTATAGAACGCACTACCTAACAATTTTCGAGAAAATTCAGTTTAGTGTTTTGCTACAGCATTTATTTAGTTTTTACAGTAAACTATCTTATTAGCTATTAGTTTTAAGACCAATAAATGCAATTACCAATACAATGGATCAATACAGTTTTATTCAAAATTCGACATTGTTCGAATTTTGTTTGTGTAAATCCAGAAGGGGGCACACCTCGCTGATTTTTATGACCTTTAAATATATCGTAAAGATCATCATTCTGAACAACTGCTTGGCTTTAGTTTCCGGGACATTCATAAAAATGCTTTGGTATTTATTCGGAATCAGCTATACCTGTGTTCATCGTTTCCGAAGTATCGGTATAGGTTTGGAGCGAGATTTGGGGGCGGGAGGAGTCACATTAAGGTAGGAATTCCTTGACGCGAACCGCATTAAGGGTCCCAAATGGGTTTGAGCATTTGAAAGGGTCTATTCTGACTAGGGCTATAGATGTGGACCGGGTACCCGAGATACTCGGGTAGCCGATAGAGTAGGGTGGTCCTTATTTTTCAACTTCCGATTGTTTTTGATCTTACCCTCCTAAAATATGGAGAAAAGATTTCTCGTCAATTTCGGACATAATTGTGTTCGGCTATTTTGGAAGTATCAGTGAATATTTTTTAATAAAAGTACAGTTTATTAGATGTATAATGATAATATGTATGTATTACTTCGAAAAATATTGACGAAATCTTTGAGTTTTATATTTTAAAATTAGTATACAACGCAGCGTATAAGCCAGAATAGGCAATCGGGGGTCTTAACTACACTGTCCAACACGTACTTGGATCTGCAATATGCACTCCGAGATGCTAGTAGAGTTTTTCGTCCCAAACACGAATCCGTAAACAGAATTGCTCTATCACCCTTAGGTTTAGAAAAACACGAGTTTATGTAAAAAGCGCACGATTTTTGGCAAGAATGAGGTATTACGTGAAAACCAAGAATGCTAGAAAGTTCAATTTAGTCTCAAAAGATAGAGGCGAGTATCCTGAATATATCGGTGTATACAGTTTTTAAATTTGATGGTTCTATATGGTTGTAAACGGCCGTCAAAGTTGAAAAAAGTGCCGATGTGCATGAATTCTACGCAATACTTTTGCATTTTTACGAAAAGTTGTTTATCTAGCACGAATTCGCTACACAGTATCGGATTTTGTAGACATTTCTGAAGAAGAAACCATCCACGAAAATTGTCGGAACGGTTTTTAAGTCGGACTGTTTGAGAAAATATCCAGCGAGAACGCGTGCACGGTGTTTTGCCGCTTGGTGACAGTGACGGCCATTGCTCGCCTGGCGCGACTCGTCAGGGCCGTGGATATGCGCATCGACACGGTGCCCCGTAGAGTGGTCCTTAACTATGGGAGTACATTTTTTTTAGTTTTTCTTGGTCTTCGGCTACTTTCGAAGTACTAGTGAATTTTTTTTCTAATAAAAGTACAATTTCTTACACGTATAATAGTAACATTTGTATATTACTTCCAAAAATATAGACGAAATCTTTGATTTTTATCTCCTACAATTATAGAATATAACACAGCGTGTAAGCTACTCTACGCAGGTGCGTAATGTGGATGTCACAATCTACAATATTTTTTATTTACTAAAATTGTATTATTCGCTAATTCCTTATAATTGTGTAAGTATTTATATGCAACAAAATATTATTACAATTTAATTTATGGGTATAAAGAAAATTAAAATAATGCATATGTGTTAGTATTCTAAAATTTGTCAAATGTATTGTTTGTCGTCTTCATTTGTAGTTAATACGTTATTGTAGTCTGACATCAATTTTACGCCGCGCTCCGTAGAGTCATACACAATTTACAAATTCTGTACAATTTCTAAACCCGCTTCATATTCTTTATACATGTAAGAAATTGTACTTTTATTAAAAAATATTCATTGATACTTCTAAAGTAGCCGAAGATAAAAAAACTCAAAAAATGTTTGATTCCTATAGCTACGGGCCACTCTACGGGGCACCGTGTCGATGCGCATAGCCACGGCCCTGACGAGTCGCGGCAGACGAGCCATGGCTGCCAGGCGGCAAAACACCGTGCAACCGTTGCTGATGGATATTTTCTCGAACAGTCCAAGTTATAAACCGTTCTGAAATTTTTCGTGGATGGTTTCTTCTTCAGGAATGTCTACAGAATCCGATACTGTGTAGCGAATTTATGCTAGATAAACAATTTTTCGTAAAAATGCAAAAATACTGAGAAATCACTATTATTTCAAAACTTCAACTCAATTGCGGCACGGGTTCCCGTTGTCATTTTACACATATAATTTTCTCACCAAACTTCATATTTTAGGCAGGTAAATACCAAAAAAAACTAAAAAATAGTTTTACCCCAATACCTAAGGACCACCCTAATGTAGAATATACGTTTATGTTCATTATACGAAACGCCACTGGTGTTTTTCAATTATACAGGGTGTCCACGAGAAGACTGAACAGCTGAATATCTCCTCAAATATTGCAGATTAAAAAAAATTACATGGAATTGCATGGTTCGAGGGGGCCAATTTATTACCGCAGACGAATTTTTTATTCGATTTTTATTTTAAAAGATACGATGGTCAAGTTTGATTTTTTAAATGAAACTATTTTTTTAAAGAGATTTACTTGATAGTCCGTTACAAGACAAATTCAATAAGCTATAATGTATAAACTTTATTTCCACTGGATTTTGAGATATTGCGCTTGCCAATTTACGGATTTTCACTGGAAGAAAACCCGCTGAAATATCAAGCATCGGGGGTGGTCTTGTTGGCGCTACGGGTGGCATTGCCTGTTGAAACAGATATCTACCTGCCAAAGGTCTACGCCAGGAATGGCAGGCCCAACGGCTGGACAATTCTTGTCCGTCAGAAATGCTAGGTAGGTACATCTGCGGTATTGAGAAGTGTACCGTTAATGTTTCAAAACGTCATAAAATTTACTTAGAGTTTGTACGCAAGGAGAAATCGGAAAATATGACTCAATTTTCAACTTCAATAGTCTTTTATTTCGCACTTCCTGATCATTAAGTTTCGTACAAACTGTGCATCGTCTCCAATTTTCTGCAGTATCCGCATCTCAAATTAAATCCGTGGTCCAAAATCTCTGGCAAATAGATTATGGGGTGAAATCGGCTTATACGGCTCCAAACCATTGTTTTACGATTTTATGCACTGTCTGTGTGGATAAGCCACAATTTTCCGCTACTGTGTGAACTGATGTTGTCGGGTGCGTATTGGACGCAACCACGTCTACTTGGTAGTTGCTTTAAGAAGCTCACAAATATTTTTTATATAAAAACATACCGATTTCATATAAACACATTCAATTTATTAAAACAGATAAAACTGGATATTTAACTCTTGCATTGTGGAGCCCATACGTCGTGCGAGCTAGGGTAAAAGTAAGTATTGCGCAGAGGGTGGTTAAAATATGCAAATGAGAAATTATTATGGTCAATGACAAAAACATCCACTATTTCCTAGCTGGAACCCAACCGGCAAGCCGAGCGTAGAAACTCTAAGTAAATTTTATGACGTTTTGAAACATTAACGGTACGCTTCTCGATACCGCAGATGTACCTACCTAGCATTTCTGACGGAAAAGAATTGTCCAGCCTTTGGGCCTGCCATTCCTGGCGTAGACCTTTGGCAGGTAGGTATCTGTTTCAACAGGCAATGCCACCCGTGGCGCCAACAAGACCACCCCCGGTGCTTGCTATTTCAGCGGGTTTTCTTCCAGTGAAAATTAGTAAATTTGCAAGCGCAATATCTCAAAAACCAGTGGAAATAAAGTGTATACAATTAGCTTATTGAATTTGTTTTGGAACGCACTATCAAGTGATCTCTTTAAAAAAACAGTTCCATTTAAAAATCCGAACTTGACCATCGTAACTTTTAAAATAATAATCGAATAAAAAATTTGTCTGCGCTAATAAATTTGCCCCCTCTAACCATGCAATTCCATGTAAATTTTTTTATCTCCAATACTTTAGGATATATCCAGCTGTTCAGTCTTCCCGCGGACACCTATAACCATTACAATACGTTTACAAATATTTCTGCACTTTCCATAGTATGTATATTTATCAAATTCTTTTAATTTTATTGGAATTATTGACGTTATTTTTTTAAATAACGTCGGACCTTAGTATGAGTTGTATGTTAACTCTTCCTTTATGATCTTCCTTCATAATGTTCGTCATTTTCAGTGCTAAAAATGGAATGTTGCACTTTTCCCCTATTTCTTGGGATTCAGCCCCACTGTGCGACATACATAGAATACAGGTAATTACGCCATGATTGGCAAATATTGCCAAATCTTGTTTTCGCAGTTGCAAGAACAAATATGTTGATTATAAAACAAAAAAGAAAGGGTCTAGCAGGGTAAGCATGGTCAAACGGCCCTCAGGCCGATTCTTGGAGTGGTTATTTTTTAAACAAAGCACCTTGCCTGAAACACCATTATGTAAAGTTTTAGATCGCTCCCCCCCCCCCCCCGTTTAAGGGCAATACGGGGGTAAACGCCCTTAACGTTATTATTTTTTTTCTCGGTTACTAGTTAAGATAATTTAATTTAAAAAATGCGAAAATATAGCTACGTACCGACTGTGCTTCATATATTTTTCTCTAAATTTTAAATCAATTATTAAGTGGTTTCCTTTAAATATTCCACGGTCCAACAATTTTCATTATTCATGAGTTCAGCAAATACTATTTACAGGTACGTACTAGGCGCCGCAAGCAATATGTTACATTAAGGAACAATAAATACTTAAATACTGAATATTATTTACAGGCACATACCAATTATCACAGGCAGTGTGTTATCTTGCTGAACTCATGAATAATGAAAATTGTTTGACCGTGGAATATTTAAAGGAAACCACTAACATTATAAGGATGAAGGTCCGCTCGCGACATATCAATCGGAAAACGTACAAATGTTATATCGAATATGTACCAAATTCTATCAGCTACACAGCAATACAACGATATACGTGCGATTGTGCGAATGGTAACAGGACAGTGTGTTGCTGTTCGCACGTCGCTGCGATTATTTATTATTTATCACACGGGCGTTATATATCCAAAATAGTTAAACCGTCCCAAATAATAACAAATGTATTTGATGGAACTGACACAACGGCAGTTATTGACGTAAATAGCGACGAGGATTAATAAATAATAATCAATAATGATATCAACCTTTCTCATTATTACCTATGATTTTCGAACTCCCACGATTACTCTCACGGCACGCTTCACGACTCGCTTCTATGTCCGACACTATATGTACATAAACAATAAATCTCAAACACTCTTCATTCACACTTCGATCTCCCAAACGAACCGCAATCGTTTCTTCCATTCGCATTTAAATGACGCGTACTCAGGCTCGCGACAGATACTCTTTCTCGTCACATATTTATAATATGATGATCTTCTTTAAATTAGTTTACTATGTTCCACCATCTCGACAATCTCCAGTTTTTTTTATATAGTAGCTCGATAACAAAACATTATTCTTGATTTTTTTGGAGGTGGTCACTCAAAGGGTTGTTTCCAAAAACCACCCCCAAAAAATTAATTATTTTTTTTCAACCCTTAATAATTGATTTAAAATTTAGAGAAAAATATATGAAGCACAGTCGGTACGTAGTTATATTTTCGCATTTTTTAAATTAAATTATCTTAACTAGTAACCGAGAAGGACTTGGTTAGAGGGCGTGCATGTGTAAACAGTGAGTGAGTGCGAAGAGTAGGTAAAAGCGAGTTTATTAAAAATAAGAGGGCAGGTTGGTGTAGGGAAAACTGGGCCATAGATAGGGCAACGTGCGTAGTACGGGAGGAAGTAAAGGTTAGGGAGGCGAAGGTGAGGAAGATAGTTTTCTCTGAGAGTGTAAATCGGGGGAGTGACGTAGAGGTTAGGAAGCGAATTGGCGGGAAATGGCTGATAGCGGGCCAAAGGCGACAGAGGAAGCGGTAGGTGCAGGGAACTCAGTCGGTAAAACAGGAGCGGTTGGCAAGGTGCCAGTGGGCGAATCTCCTAAAAAGATAGAATTAAGGAAATCGAAACGCGGACGCCCGACAACCGCCGAGAAAGTAACGAAAGCAGGTAAAGAAAAAGGATCGATAGAAGAATTTTTAAATAGAATTGAAAAAGAAGTAGAGGAAGGGGGCAGAGGAATAGAGGGACATAAAGGTGAAAGGAACTTAATGAGGATCAGTATGGAAAGCACGGACGATAAGAATAAGAAAGAGATAGAAGCAGACCAAAACCAAAAAGGGGACATGGCAGAAATACTAAAAACCCTAGCAGGCTTAGTCGAAGAAATCCAAGGCTTGAGAGGAGAAATGAGACAAAACAATACTGCAATTGAAGAAGAAATGAAAGATCTGAAGAAGATGATAGGGGAGAAAGAAATACGTTGGGAAAGGGAGAGGAAAGAGATGCTTGATAGAATCAATCAGCTCGAAGGTAGGATGATGCAAATGGAGGAGAAAGAGGATTGCAATAACAATAAAATTATGGAGCAGAAACTGGAAGAACTAGAAGGGAGGGTACAAATGGAAGCCGAAAGAAGAGCAGAAGACGAGCTGAATGGAGAAGTGGAGAGAATGAGAAGATTGATAGAAATACAAGAAAGAAGAGAGAGGAAAAATAATGTTGTAATTAGAGGGCTAATGGTAAGCAAGGAAAGAGTAAAAGAACAAGTAGAAAGATTCTTCAGAGAAACATTAAGTGTAAGGGGGGATATAATATGGACAAAAATAGCAGGTTTGCAGGGAAGGGAAGTGATAATAGCTGGACTGAAGAACTGGGAGGATAAGCAGGAGGTAATGAAGAACAAGGGCAAACTAAGAGGAAGTAAAATATTTATAAACCATGATTACACAAAGGCAGAGAGAGATATCCAGAGCAAGATAGTAGAAGCGGCAAGAGAGGAGAGGAAAAAAGGCAGAGTGGTAAAAGTGGGATATAAGAAAATAATGGTAGATGGAAAATGGATAGATTGGACAGACGGAGCAAAAGAAAGGGCAAACAATAGGCAGGCTCAGGTTTTTCAGTGAAGCGGCGGAGCAGCAATGGCACGAGACAAGAAAACGGAGGGGAATACGGGGATACAGGAAAAATGGTGTTCTGGAATGTTGCTGGAGTCTCGAATAAAGATAAAGATTTTTGGAATTATATCCGGAACTTTGAATTTGTGGGGCTTACGGAAACTTGGGTCGAAGAAAAGGGATGGGAAAGACTTAAGAGCAGGCTACCGATAGGCTTCGAATGGAAGTGTCAATACGCAATAAGAGAAAAGAAGAAAGGCAGAGCTATGGGAGGGATAATAACAGGAGTTAAGAGGGAGTGGGTGTCGAAAAAGGCAGAAAGAGAAGAGACAAACATAGTAGAAAGAAGAATGAAGGTGGGAAATAATGACTGGAGGGTTGTGACAGTTTACAATAGGGAGGGAATGAAGAAAATGGCAGAAAATATTAATGAATTAGTAAAGGAAGGGGAAGAGAAAATACTAATTATTGCGGGGGATATGAACGCAAGAACTGGAAGCAAAGGTGATATCTATGTAGGGGAAAGTAAAGGTGAGCAGACGAGAAGGAAGTCAAAGGATGCGGAAAAAAACGTAGAGGGAGATCTGTTGCTGCAGTTAATTGAAGACAGGGGTTGGCACATTGCAAATGGTAACGTCCAAGGTGACGAAGAAGGGGAATTTACATATGTGAGTAGCAGGGGGGCGACGGTCATTGATTACGCCGTAACTAACACGGCAGGTTTAGAGGAGCTCACAAGATTCAATGTGGAGGAAAGAGTAGAATCAGATCACATGCCCACTTGCTTAACTTTCCGACTCCCGAGGAGACAAATTAGGGATAAGCAAGGAAAGGGTGTTAAAAAGAAAGAAATCATGTGCTGGAGTAAGGAAAGTATAGAAGTGTTCACAAATAACATAGAAAAGCTAGAATTTAACCGAACAGGGGTCGAAGAGAGTTGGCTGGAATTGAAGGCAGGAATTGGTAAATGTATAGTCAAGAAAAGCGTTAGAATGAAAGAGAGAAAGCTAGGATATAGGGCGTGGTGGGATAAGGAGTGCGGAAGGGAAAAAAGAAGAGCAAAGGTGCTATGCAAAAAGTGGAAAGATGGAAAGAGCACAAGAGAGGAATACGTGGCAGGAAAGGCAAAGTTCAGAAAAATATGTGAACAGAAGGAAAAAAAGAAAAGAGAAGAGGAAATAGAGGAGATAAAAAATGCAAAGACTGAGAAGGAAATCTGGGAATACATAAATAAGGACAGACGGAAAGGGAACAGTATAGGAGACAATGTAAATAAAGATGAGTGGGTAAGGCATTTTAGAGACGTGCTAGGAGGTGCGGAGAAGAGATTAGTAGGAGCCAAAAGGGAAAGGGGCACAGAAGAAGATGAGGAAGCAGAGTTGACCGACGAAGAAATAGAAAAGCAAATCCGACTTCTAAAGAGGAGGAAAGCAGCAGGGGAGGACGCCATACCAGGGGAAGCATGGCTGTATAGCGGGGGAAAGACTAGGCAGAGGCTAAAGGAAATTCTGAAAAGTATATGGAAGGGAGAGGGTTTCCCAAAAGATTGGAGAAAAGCGGTAATTTTCCCTATACACAAAAAAGGCGATAAGGATAAAGTCGCGAACTATCGGGGGATTTCAATACTTGATTCTGCCTACAAGCTGTACGCGGCCATTTTAAATGAGAGGATCAGAATAGATATTGAGGAGAAAAACATATTAGCAGAGACACAGGCAGGTTTTAGAAAGAACAGAGGAACAATAGATAATATATATGTGTTACAACATGTAATAGAAAGGCAAATAGGAAGACCTAGGGGCAAGGTTTTCGCGTTTTTTATAGATCTTAAAGCAGCCTTTGACATGGTGGTGAGAGAAGAGCTATGGAAGGGAATGAGCGAAAGAGGGGTGAGAAAAGGCTTGATAGAACGGGTTAAGGAGATCTATGAGGAAACAGAAAATGTGGTAAAGATAAAGGAAGAGCTATCTGAAAAATTCTGGACTAGCAACGGCGTCAGACAGGGTTGTCCCCTGAGCCCTACCTTGTTCACGGTCTTTATAGCAGACTTGGAGGAGGTGTTCAGAAACGGTTTAGAGGGAGGGATTGGAATAGGTAGGGAAAGATTTTGGACATTAGCGTATGCTGATGACATAGTCTTAGTGGCGGAAAAAGAGGAAGCGTTAAAAAACATGATGCGAAGATTAGAAAAATATTTAGGTAAGAGAAAGCTGACACTGAATACCGAAAAATCGAAAGTTATGGTATTTAGAAAAGGGGGAGGTAGGGAAAAGAAAATAAAATGGGAATGGAAGGGAGCGGAAATAGAAAAGGTAAAAGAATATGTGTACCTAGGTGTCCGATTCCAAAGAAATGGAGACGTTGATAGCCACATCAAAGATCGCGTAAAGAAGGCAAATGTGGTGATGAGGCAAATCTGGGGAATAGGGGAAAGGAAGTTTAAAGACGACTTTAAGAGAAGGTTGATAATGTTAGACTATTTAGTAATAAGCATTCTGCTGTATGGGGTGGAAATCTATGGGTGGAAAGAAAGGGCAGAAATCGAGCGGATTCAGACAAAGTACCTGAGGTGGTGCTTGGGTTTGGATTATTGCACGCCGGAATATATAGTTTTGGAGGAAACCAAGAGGGAGAAGATTAGGATTAGAGCAGGGAAGAGAGCGTTGAGATATGAAGAAGGCGTTAGAAATGGAGAAGGCAGAGTGTTGGTGAAAGAATGCTTGAAAGAAAAAGAGAGGAAATGGGGGGGAACAAAAAACAGCAGGGAAAGAGAAGAATATCTGCAGAGAAATGGATACAGCCAGCTAGGAGTAGAAAACCTAAGACAGCAGAACGTAGATATAGTCAAAGCGCTGACCGAAAGGGACAAAGAACTGCAGGGCCACGTGCAATATAATAAAATACAGCAGGCCAGATACAATAACAGATATAAATATATAAGAACAGTGGGAAGGGTAGAATATCTGGAAAAAGAAGGAAAGGGAGGCAGCCAAAGGTTAATTGCAAGGGCAAGGTGTGGAAACATCGAGGAGGGGAACCGATATTGGATGGACGAGGAAAGAAGGAAATGCACTCTCTGCAGCCTAGAGATAGGTACAATAAAACACCTACTAAAGGACTGTCAGAGTTTAGGTACTAGCGAACTAGGAGAGGAGGAAATTGTGGAAGGCAGGAGGAATGAGGCGGTGATAAGTTGGCTAAGAAATATAGAGAAACAGCGGAAAAACAGAATGAATGAGCTTAGCTGAAATAGTCATGTAACAGAGGGATGAGAAGAATGAGTGAGTTAAGATAGATTTTGTACAGTTAGGTAATTGTAAACCAAGTTCAAATTTCATGGCTGTGAAGCTGAAATAAAGAGTTTTTATATATATATATATATATATATATATATATATATAGTAACCGAGAAAAAAAAAATAACGTTAAGGGCGTTTACCCCCGTATTGCCCTTAAACGGGGGGGTAGCGATCTAAAACTTTACATAATGGTGTTTCAGGCAAGGTGCTTTGTTTAAAAAATAACCACTCCAAGAATCGGCCTGAGGGCCGTTTGACCATGCTTACCCTGCTAGACCCTTTGCTTACAAGTTCCCGGAAGGTAACTAAAAATTCAACAATTGCTGAAGTTTTTTCTATGGACTTCTTATGGAAAAAACTAAATGTATCTAATTATGTGCTATTGTTGATCGAGAACGATACCTACTACTCATACCGGTTCCCATACAATGTTTCTCTTTTATATCATCGAAATTCAAAAGACTCGATTTAAAATGTTGCACAAAATAAAAACATACAAACTTTGACACGTGTTTATACACAGATCAGAAGTAGCCGCCATGATATGTTGACCTTTTTAGGAGCTCATATTATTAGTTTACAAAAAATATATAAAAAAACATAATCCTATAACTTTTGGATTTCGACTTGTTTCCCTATTTCTTGGGATTCTGTCCCACTGTGGCGATGGATCGCGGGGCGGCCGCGGTTAGACTCACAAGGGGAGGACACCATGTGGTAAAACGATTTTTGTCAGCCTTGGCACGATGGATCTATGTCGAAAATAAATAAATAGGTGTCCGAGCGTTTCTGCCAATGCGCCTTAATAATAGAGATATTTACATGGAAATTGTTAAAAATTTGATAGTGGCCGTGGGGGTTTAATGGCTAAAAATCCCACACTACCCTGGCGCCCCCGTGGGATTCCTCTCTGAAGGAATCGGGATGCCTTTTGAAGATTTCCCCAAGTTAAAAAAAATATAAAATAAGTAATTTATAAAAAAAATTGATAAAGTTTTTTTGATTGTGGAGAAATCTTCAAAAGGTACCCCGAGGCATCCAGAAGGGAATCTCCCGCGGGCGCCAGGGTAGTGTGGGATTTTTACCCACTAAAACCCCACGGCCACTATGAAATTGTTAATAATTTACATGTAAATATCTCTATTATTAAGGCTGTAACGTACCGCTACCCACCACCACATTTTTTAATTTTTTTTATGAGAACTTATAATGTGAGAACATTTTTTAAAAAAAGTTCCACGGTCCATGTTTTAAATAGAACCTATGGAAAAGTTCTGATCTAAACTACAGAGATGACTAACTGGTGGCCCGTGAGCCACCGGGGGCACCTCCACCTGGCTGCCACGCTGAACGGCCCCCTCCATACGTACCAGACTCTGATAGTCGCAGTCGAATTCCTCCTTCCTTCCTTCCTTCTCTTTTGGGCTGCGATCGTCAGAGTTTGGTAGGTATGGAAAGTGTTTCAGTACAGAAGTGTTTCCGAGTCTTCTTTTGTCGTGTCGTCACAATCCTTGCAATGAAGCAACGTTATAGTATCAAATTCTCTGCTTTCTCTTGTACACTAATGGGACTTTATCGCGTATATATCTATTAAATATTCAATTTTGCGCAAAACTGGGAAGCCGCGAGTGAAACACATAACAATGTTAAGTACAGCTTATGGGGAAGATGCTCTGCCTTGTGCGCCGCCATTTCGTGGGTTCAAACGTTTTAAAAATGGTAGGAATAATAGATTTTCTTACGCTTTTAACAGATTATGTGATAGATGTAAGCGTTGTATTGAATCCCTTGGAGATTATTCCGAAGGATATAAATGAAATGTCTGCAGTCTAATGTATTAGTATTTTCTATTTTTTACTAGTCTCATTATTATCTTACTGCACCCCGTATGACGTATGTAGAGTGAAAGAGTTGACTTACGCCTGTCTTTAGATTCCTATATGTATAGTAAGACGCTTAACCTTTAGAGGGCCAGGATTTTATCATTGAAATTGTAAATTTTATTTACTTAAAATTTATGCATATATACCACCAAAATGGCCGGCAAAGTATCCAAATTCTTAGGTGGCCACTATAGTGGCCAGCCCGGCCCTCTAAAGGTTAAGGGGTTACATCCACCTAGAGGCCCGAAAAAAGAATACAAGTTTAGGAATTTTTGGGGGGAAAAGTATAAGTGAAAAGCATACACTATGTTTTTCTACTAAAGGATATATCTTTTAACTATATTATTCTACATTTTCAAGAGATATTATTATTAACTAAAGGAGATATCGGCTTGAATGTGAGTCTTGGTACTTCTGAAAGTTATTTATTTTTAAAATCTATTGGAATTTTTGCTTTCAGATGCATCGTTTAGCCTAGGGAATGTTGATTAGCTAATGCTAAAAAAAACACGACTCATATCCAAGCCGATATCTCCTTTTTTTAATTATAATATATCATGAAAATTTAGAATAATATAGTTAAAAGATGTATCTTTTAGTAGAAAAACATTGTGTATGATTTACACTTATACTTTTCCCCTAAAAAATTCTTGAACTTATATGCTTTTTCCGGACCTCTAGGTGGATGTAATACCCCTTGAGGTAACTGTTCGCTTGTTAGAAAAATCTGTCCAGAGGCTTTTTTCGTACTTCCCGATGACCTATCAGATTCAGATACACCACGAAGTCTCCTAGGCACCCAAAGATGCCGTAAAAATCTAAAACCTGGAAAATTCCAAAATGGGTAGTACCTGAGGCTTGAAACAGGTATTATATACAATGTAGTAGCGGCTACTACATTGTATGTAGGCCCGCATGCGGGCCGACCTCAGGCTTATTTATAAATCACCTTTTTTATCCTTTATTTAAGGTGAAAATATTTATACTCGTATATAATTTACAATGGAAGATGTTTGGGAATGAAACTTCGAGAAATTTAAGTGCGATTTCGTGTTTCTTGCTTCACGCGTACAGTTTTCCTTCGTAAATGCTTGTACTGGAGCGAGGACACGAAAGTCGGTCATTGTCTTCTTTACTGGTATAACATACATTATGTACATAAGAGAAACGAATTGTAGGGCGGTGATTGAACTTATGTACATACTTGAAAAGTATTATCACGAGTCGCAACGAATACCTACATCGTGAGCACACTGTAAATTATTTGGAGGCGATAACAAACAGGATCAATATGATAGTAAACTGGAAACGAATTGAGGATTGTAACGTCGATATGCAATGTAAATTTGTTGTTTTATTGGTCTATATTATTTTTAATCTTCATGTTAGTTACTGTTGGAGAAAGGGGTTATGATATAAGTATTAAGTACTATGGAGAGTCCACTTTTGGTTCAACGATGTTTCATTCATATTTAAAGGAAGTGTCTAAACAGAACCCTCCCCCTTAAACTTGTGATCATACTTACCCCGGCCGGGTAAATGGGATACTTAATTGTTTAACAACAGGGAGAGCACCGTCATTCGTTTAAAGTGAAATCACGCGAGTGTAGCAATGCGATATGAATGTACTCTGTACTGATAAATTATCGCCCATTTCCTTTCTACTCTCTTAAATTGATACGAAACTGATTTTTTATACGATTTACTAACGCCATGTTACTACTATTTGTAAAAGTATCAGTTCTTTATGAAATAATTTCTTGTAAAAAATCTATCATATTCTTCCTCACTTATAAACAAGAATTGCTTGTAAAAAGTGTACAAATGACAAAGATATATGAATCCGTATTGTCAGACATATCCTCCCAAATTGTAAACTAATAATATACATAGGTATAGTAATGTAGGTAGTATATTTCGTGAGTTACCGCTGCGCTGTCGAAGTACATAAAATTAGCTAAACAAAGAGAAACTTTTCTCATTTACCTTGAAAAGGGAATGAATACAAAATATGAAGCATGATTCAGTAACACGACGAATAATAGTATCTTGTTTTACGGTTGAAGCTTTCACTTGATTTCAGGTTAAACGTTAATTGTACTGGTCCATAAAACCTGCAGTCTCGTTTAAAAATCCAGTAAAACTGTCAGCTGTGCTGAAAATTCAAATTTCGGTGAAAGTAGAAAGAGGCGACACCCGAAGTTATTGTTAATTGGCCTACAGTACGTTTGATGGACCCATAATTCTATGTCTGTCTGCATAATTTAACAAAGATAACATCATGTCCAGTGAGTCGACTAATTGCCTGAAACTTTTTAACGCCCTCGTAATCCCATTCTGATGGGATTAAACCACATATAAATCTTACTGGTGTATAGTAAAAGATTATCTATTTTCTTTTTGTATACATATATTTATTTACCACTAATATTACACCAATCGTATTGAAGAAAGTATTAAGTATTCTACCATACATTCTTTAGAAATCATTATGTTGTAGTTAATGAAGGCCAACACACTTCTATTAATTGTATTTGTATGCGATATCAATTAAATCTTATAAATTCGATGAAAAGTATGCCGGACGCATTAATTACAGAGAACATCGATCTTCGTAATATTAACAGCTTTCACAAATACCTACTGTACTGTGTGCAGAATGTGAGCTCTGTATGCATGTATGTATTTACATATATATGTGTATATGTTGGAAGTAAATAATAGATGGCGTTGTGTGAGTAGGTTTTCGTCGTGCAATGTATGAATAACTGCGCAGTAGAGAAAAGATTGTAAAAGATTGAGTGCGTTTAGATTTTTGCTTATGCATAGAATTTAAGAGACCACGTGTTATTACTTAATAAATGATTATATACAGACAGGTGAAGTATATTAAATAAATATTGTTTATGACCTTCTGCAAATTCTGCTGTTATTTGAAATGATTCAACAATATATGCATGTATGTACGTATGTATAGCGTACCTATATTTTCTTCTTAAATTCTCATGATATACAGATTGCTAACATTAGAATTAAAACTGGTGAAAAATAAGAATACAGCGAATAACTTGTAGTAATTCTGCTTATTGTTAGACATCGCATGTTCGAAATATAGTAGTATATAGTAAATGAAAATTGTACAAGGCTGAGATAATTTAATTTTTTCATGAAGAAACAAAATTTGAGTAGGGGTAAAGAGTACAGTTGTTGGCCACCTGACAGTGATTGGCCCTGTTTCGAGAAATAAAAAAATATAAAGAAATACCAATGTATGCTGTTTTTAATGAACATATTCATATTCCTTGTACTTTCTTGCTTAGTATGTAATCAATATTTCGTCACTCAATATACATATACTGTGATTATATACATATAAAAGCAGATAGGATGACTTGGCTTTGTAGCTTGAAAATTACAGCGATTCAATAAAAAAAAACATAGGAGTACAGTTGAAAGTTTTCGAATATTTTAACCGGTTAACTGTCAATGTATCATATATGATCAAACAAAAATCTAGCCAATTCTGTCAATGTATCATATATGATCAAATGGAATAACTTTTTTGATTTTCAAAAGATTTGAATGAAACTTGGTATGTAATGGTTTTTGGGGTCGCTGAATCTGAATTTGGCATTGGAATTGTAAAATTCAATATGGCAGACTCAAAATGGCCGAACCAAAATGGCTGCCAAATATTAAAATACTATCGGGATATAGAAAAATTGTATATAGGGGTTTTTGGGATCGCTGAATCTGAATATGGCATTGGAATTTTAAATTTCAATATGGCAGACTCTTTTTTGATGCCGTATTTTTTTTAAAAATTGTATAGATGTAAAAAAATCAAAATTGATCTGCAGTGGGTCCCTGCTTATATACTTTCCTGACCTTTTTTACATGTGAGAGATATGTTAGTGGTTGTTTGCCACCTAGCGGTGACTTTTAGTACTAAGCCGAAACTTGCAGATCAAAAAAAGCTCTTGCGGTGGAATTTATGGATGAAGAATTCAGGTATAAAATTATTCGAAACTTTTCCGTAGAAATTAAAAAAAACTAAAAAATTAAACCCCTAAACCCTTATTTTTCAGGGGTTGGGGTGGCATTGAAAAAAGTAACTGCTGCAATTGAATTATAGACAAGAAAACTTCACAAATAAAAAATTTTTAAATAAAAAAAGGTTTAGTAAAGAATTGACAAACTCACCCCTAAATTCTATTTTTTAGGGGTTGGGGGTGTCAGATGAAAAAAATTACCCCCGGAATCGGTTCAGCGACTCAAAAAAACCCTGTATACCAAATTTTGTGTGATTCACTTAATTTTTCGATGTTACCAGTTTGGGCCCGAATAATGAAAAGGACCGTGCCAGTTAACCGGTTAATGTATTTATGATATCTATATCTCTCATATTTAGTATATATTGATAAATAAAGGTTAAAACTTTATAAAAAAATTATTCATTTGTTAAAATTATACATTTATTATGAAAATTACGGGGGGCCAACAACTGTTATATGAATAATGTTGAATGGCAGTAATTGGTCGGGCGGCCGGCGACTATTTTATAATCATGGTTATTTTATAATCATGGTAACGGTAAAATAGTTATTGGCCCCCCTGTTCATTACCGGTATTGAAACGATCATTATTAAAAAAGATTCAACATTTACATAATTATAGTACAATTAAAGAAAAAGAAGAAGTAGTATTAGGTATGTTACATTGTATAGTTAATTGGTGTATTCAAAGGACCGTATTCAAAAACCCTATAAAAGTACCCAAAACGGATTTGCCTAAAGTTTTGCACATTAATAAATTGATATTCGGGTGATCGATTCCACCCCTTATATTTGCCGCAGGACCACAGGAAGGGGAGGGGGAGGGGGTCAAAGTGCGCTGGCCACCAAACGCATCGAAAGTCATAACTTTTGACTAAATCAACATATCGAGACGCGACTGGAGCCAAAAAATCACAAAAACATCAAGCTTTCTAATGATATAAGTTTTATATATCATATATCTTTTTTTAAATATATTTTACGCGTTTTTTCGGTTTGCTCGTGTGCAGAAAATTCATAAAAATTGCATTTCCCAAAAAAAGTATCGTCTGATTTTAATCAAAAACTCAGTATTTGCAGCTTATTTTGTGCCCTTTCAGGTGGTATGCGTCAAACCTTGGGGAAATGTTTCGTTTTTGAAATATAACATCACGACTGCAGAGAAGTGTGTGCGCGCGGTGAAGTATTTGAGCTAGATGCATGTCCTATACAGGAACTAATTCTTTCATCCATCTCCAAGTGTATTATCTGCTTATAAACTACCTAAACTATATGATTCCACCGAGTTTAATTAGTTCGTAAGCGTGAAATGTTTTTTTATTGTCTTACAACATATATGCGTGCGCATTAGGGTGGTCCTTATTTTTCGACTTCCATTTTTTTCTGGTCGCACCCCCCTAAATTGTGACACTTGGTGAGATAATGATATGTGCAAAATTTTAAAGTGATTGGACAACGGGAACCCGTGCCACATTTGAGTTGAAGTTTTGAAATTTTAGTGATTTCTCATCAATTTCGAACATAATTGCTTTCGGCTATTTTTGAAGTATCAGTGAATGTTTTTTAATAAAAGTATAATTTCTCAGGTGTATAATAGTATCATTTCTGTGTGACTTCAAACAGTATTCTCAAAATCTCTGAATTTCACCATTAAAATTAGCGTACAACACAGCGCCTGAGCCATTATGCGCGGCTACGTGAAGTCTTATTTTACGACTTCCGAGTTTTTTCGTTGCACCCCCTCTCCCCAACATTGTAACAAATATGAATTCCTCGTCAGCAAAGAAAACTATCTTCCGAACTTCCAGACCTATAATCTTAATATTCAATCACCGATATTTATTAAAGCTAAACTACAATCTCGGCATAGTGCACAGAAAGTATATTGCATTTTCATCTTAATTGATACTGCATTGTCTGCACCCGAATCTGTAGTATCATACTACTGTCAGTACCGAAATGGCGCAAGGACTGTTGGCTGCTGCGCCCATGTACTAGTAATTATTTGGTATTTGGGATTTGGTCGTTACATGGATCAGGCTTCAACACCAGCAGGCTTCTTAAATCAGAATTTTCCGTACATCAAACCAACATCCGAGGATACAGACGAGGATGAGGAGGACAATGAGTAACGTAAGTAATGTGAATGCGCACGCATATATGTTGAAAGACAATAAAAAAACATTTCACGCTTACGAACTAATTAAACTCGGTGGAATCATATAGTTTAGGTAGTTTGTAAGCAGATAATACACTTCCAGATGGATGAAAGAATTAGTTCCTGTATAGGACATGCATCTAGCTCAAATACTTCACCGCGCGCACACACTTCTCTGCAGTCTTGATGTTATATTTCAAAAACGAAACATTTCCCCAAGGTTTGACGCATACCACCTGAAAGGGCACAAAATAAGCTGCAAATACTGAGATTTTGATTAAAATCAGACGATACTTTTTTTGGGAAATGCAATTTTTATGAATTTTCTGCACACGAGCAAACCGAAAAAACGCGTAAAATATATTTAAAAAAATATATATGATATATAAAACTTATATCATTAGAAAGCTTGATGTTTTTATGATTTTTTGGCTCCAGTCGCGTCTCGATATGTTGATTTAGTCAAAAGTTATGACTTTCGATGCGTTTGGTGGCCAGCGCACTTTGACCCCCTCCCCTTCCTCTTCCTGTGGTCCTGAGGCAAATGTAAGGGGTGGAATCGATCACCCGAATATCAATTTATTAATGTGCAAAACTTTAGGCAAATCCGTTTTGGGTACTTTTATAGGGTTTTTGAATACGGTCCTTTAATTTGATTACTGAATTTATTTAAATAGATTACTACTCGGCTTCGTCCGAAATTTAGATTCTGATGTTATACAAAAATAATTGTTTTTTTTGTGAAAATGGTCATATTCATCTAAATTAGTCAGACATAATGAGTTGAGGCACATTTCGTGATCCCAGAGTTTATCGTTCGAAAGTTAGGCGGCAGACAAACACACAAACACTTTCTGCTTTATACATATATTAAGATTAAATTGAAGGTAAAAATTAAACTGTAATTATCTAGTAGATAAATTGTAGAAATTTTGAATTTTTTAGTAGAACTGAATTACCCTACAGTAAAAACTGCCAAAAGTAAAAAAAGATAACTGTTATAAAGAACCCAAATATCAGACTATATCAGTTTAAGTTACGGTTCCTATATAGTTCTATAACTTTTATTTTGTAGGTACTATATAAGTTCCAAAGCGGTTATAGAACCGATTCTCGATCATTGTAAATGAAATCACAACATATTACAACTATAGAATAAGAACATAGTATAAAGAAACAATGTAAAAAATGGTAAAAAATTGTAGATAGATATTTGATGTCATTCAAGCATGTAGGGCGTATATCAAACTGGGGTAAAGTGAAACACTTGAGCTTTAATAACTCACATAAATTACATAATAACAGAAGAAGCATATATTTTTTACCATTCATATTGTATTATATGTATGTAGCCTTCCAGGATAGGAATAAGGATAAATTTCTGGACAGACAAGGTTTATTCGGATTAGGTAGGAATACATGGTTGGTTGACAGGACGGTGCTACAAATTTCGAAAGTCAGACGCTGTGTCTCGTTGCGTTTATACAATTTTGCAAGATTCTACTGTGCTGACGGCACTTGACTTTACTCTAACGAGGCGTCCAGGAGTTCCTCTGTACTCTCCCGTTCGATTGGCGTCCAGGTATTGTCGCCGAACTTTCGATATCGAACAGGCGTCCAGGAGTATTCTCCCGTACTCTTCTCTCTAATTTTAACGAGATGCTCTGTACTCTCTCGACCGATAGACGTTCACGTATTATCGCCGTACTCTCCATACCTGTCGACGGCCCAGGAACAGACTCTAGTGCGTAGTCCCTCCAGCAGGCGTCCAGGTATTATCGCCGAACTCTCCTGCCGGAGTCCCTAAGCTGTCCGAGAGCGGCCGTTGGTCTTACCTCGTCCTCTCTCTCGGAACAGCGAAGAAGGAAATGCCTTTGCGGGCCTCTAATTTATACCCAATCGTTGCTATCCGCGGCCACAGAAATCAACAGACGCGTCGTCAAGCGCAGTTCCGCGGTTCCGCGCCCGCACGTCTTTTCTCACGGGCGGCTTACAAGCGTGATCGCGAAACTTCTCGATGGTCAGCGTTTCTCAAAGCGCCTTTTTCTGCATGCTACATGTATACTTTTGTTTTCTAAAATCTATAATAGAAAAGCTCCATCACTTCGGAATTTTATAAAATATTTGTCCAAAAAATCTTCTACAATTTCGTCACTTTACCCCGCTAGCTGAAAGGCAGTTAAAATACACAACAATAAATACTACGTTAAAAACTGGATAGAGTTAGAGGAAACGAACTCAAAACAATTTATTACATTGTATTAGATGTGCTCTGATTGAACTTTTCACATTTGTGTGAAAATTTCACTCTGTCGCTTTCACTTTTCCCCCGAGTTCAATGGAAGAGTTACAATGGTTGTTAATACGTTGAAATACAGTTAATTTAACATATTTTCATATAATCTGAACCGGAAGTTAAAGGAATAACACCTATATAAATAAGGAATAACTTACCTGACTTTGGAAATAACATTTTTATGCGCAAAATCATGAAATTTTTAATAAAAACTCTAAACACTTTACTTCGGCAACAAGCAGTCTCGCGCATGATAATGGCTTCCTGTTGGGACATACCTACTAAAATAGCCAATACATAGCGCTACTATAAAAAATAAATTTGTGTTCTTTTGTAAATTTTTCCACGTTTTAGTGCAGGAGATCTAATATTTTTTTATGTTTGGTAGTGGTGTGATTCTGTATAACTCAACCGAAGACGCAACTGTAATATCTTTATATATTGTTATTGATTTTCGTCTTATTCTGGAGTCTAGAATTATCGTTTTTTATTCCCACGTATAGCCGAACACCCTATATAGTGTCATGTACAAAACCATATTTCATTTTGTCTCACCATTTCTCTTTGTTCCGGTTTCCCCGACAGTAGTATATGATAATTTTTCGTATATAAAATGCACCGATTTTTTTTTAAACGACTGCTCACAATTAAATAACGATGGTTGTGCAAAACAATGAAATAAACGCGACAATGAAATATGCAACGACGGTTGACAGAAGTAAGTAGGACATGAAGGATCTTCTGATTGAAGAAATGTAACAGATGTCGTCAGAATGTTCACATTCCAAAAAAGTGAAAGAATCAACAATACCCAGGCCACTTCAAATCTGAAAAGAAAAAAATATTTTTGCTTAACCCTTTCGTTACGGCGCACATTTCCGCGAAAGTGTTTTTTCTAATTTTTTGTTTAAACTACTGGAGATGCTGACGAAAGTCCACGCTGGGATTGCAGCTCGTTCCGTGACGCCGACTAAAGTCGGCACTCGTACACACAGGTCGTCGCATGGGTGTCGATTATTGTCGGCGCTCGTAGCGAAAGGATTAAAACACACTTGAGGCATCTTTTGGTTACTTGCCGTATGTGTATAATGTATGCGATTTGCAAGTTTGATCGTATTGCAAGAATGTTAGAAGAATATTTGGCACACAAAGACGTTCGTTATCTTCATATCTGAATGTATTTGAGGCAAAATTGTGCCATATGCCCGTCTGAGAAAACAGATTGAATGATATTATTGACTTTAATGTAAAAAATATGCGTCAGCATCGGTGCATTTTTAAGTACAGATAACCTTCCTACAACGCGGTTCGGAAAATGCGAAAATTCTTCTATAACGCGGTATTTCTACAACACAATTTATATTTTATACCGAATCATGCTACATATGACACGCTTGCTATAAAATATGTTTGCACACATGCGCCACCTTGTGCTGCGCGATCGACATTTGTTCCAATTGCCGATTGTTTTAAGCCTGAATATAGCAGGCTGCGAGAGGAGGCAGTTCTTCCCCATAATTGAGTGAAATGTATGAAATGTATTTATATAAGTATGTTGTTCATTCACAATAAATAAAAAAGGCAATGTGAACTGCATAAAATAACAATTTTTCTCTTATTTAGAACCGAACCCCGGTTTTTGTATGGAATTAATGCTTTTTATAACGCCATTTCCTACGAGGCAGCGTATTCTAGGAACGTATCTACCGCGTTGTGGGAGGGTTAGCTGTGTAGTCAAAATGAACAACCCTGTCGCTATTTCACGTTCAAAAGATTTAGAGCACATGAGGCGAAAAACTTATTTTTTTTACCACATGGCTTTCAATTATTTACAATCCCGTCGTATTTTGTTTCTTTTGTTAAGCAACAAATACGTGACCATAAAAGAAACACTTACAGCTATGACTTGTTGCAATGATTCCACGGTAGGCTCGTGCAATGTTCGTGACACGTCCAAAGAGTTCGTGTTTTGCATTGCATATTGCATTACACGTTGCATGACACCCGTCTGTATCCGGCTTTAAGTGTCACGCGTTGCGCATGTCGACATGTTACCCTTACAAAGGGTGGTCACAAAAACACAATCACCGACTACGGTCAACCATTATCTGATTAATCTAAAACAGAAGTAAATAAGTGTATGTAGCAGAGAGTTGCCAATGTCATACTGGTCACCTAAATCGTACCTCAGCAATTTCTCAGTAATTAATGAATATAAACGACATATGATGATAAAAATATCAAGTAATTGCGAAATGAGAAATAGAAACAAAACCTTTGGAGCTTACACCCAATTTTGTGCGTGCTTTAAACATTTAAAAAAATCAGGTATGATTGATGTAACTTTTTACCAGTTTATCTTAGCTGATAATAATCAAACAATGCTGTTTAATCCTGTATTTTTGTATTTTTCTAAAAGCGGGTTTAATGTAGAATATTTTACATTAATTTTATGTATATATTATATGCATTATAAAGTTTAAATCGATATTTAGAAATAAATTGATCCTGTTTCCTAAATCGTACCATTACCATCGTACTAAGGATTTGAGAATAGGTTATGTCATACAGGTTATGTACAAATATCATTTACATAGGTTATTGCGACCTGTGTGTGATATATATACACATGTATATGTAACTATATAATAATCATTACTTTGTGTTGAATATTTTCTTCTTTATTTGTTATTCACGCTATTTTTACAAGAGGTACGATTTTGGAAACCGAGGGGCACGATTTAGGAGACCGATTGCCTAAATTGTACCTTCTACAGTATGTCAAAAAAAGATTAATAACAAATTAATTTGTTCGGAACTAAAGGTTAAGTATATAATAGTAGGTGCCTAAAAGATCAAGCTACAATGTCCAGTAGTCACTTGCGTTCGACTTACTACCAAATATGAAATATAACGTAAAATATCTTAAGTGGTACGATATAGGCAACTCTCTCCTATGTCTGACCGTTTATGCCAACGTATATATAATTGATAAAAACATTTAATATTAAAGATTTAGTAAACTCAAATGAGTATAAGCAAATTAGGTGGACCATACTCGTTTAAACAATCTTGAAATTATACTTAATTACAATCTTCTTTCAATTATGGTTTCTTAAAATTTCATACATTCTCCAAAAAATATTTCCATATCAATTTAAAGTTTCTTATCAACTAATCGGTTCTCATTCTGATAACTGGTTCCTCGATCCGTGACTCGTTCGTTTTTAAATCCTTTATAACGAAAATAACAGTACTTCCTTTATATACCGCATTGTTGTATCTAATGGTTACCTATAGTTTTATTCAAATAAATAGACGGATATAGAAATTCTGGTTTACGGAAATGGGGGCATTTAAATATACAGTTAGTAAAAAAAGTATTTGGACGCTTTTTAAAATCGAATAACTTTGTTACAATTGGTCCAAACGACATGAGTTTTTTTTTAGAAGCTAGAAGGATTACTTTCCACATACTAGGTATATATATATACCTTAGATTGATTATACACAGTTACTATCATTATCATTAGAACATTCCTTTAACCACAGACGAGGTATAGAATAGACCTATCAACCAATGTATTTTTCTGTCACCGGTTTGGGGGGTCCTAGGACCCCCTTACCATTTTAGTGTCGCATGCAACGTTACCGGTGAAGTCTCGAAACAGAGTGTAAAATTAAATCTTATCGGAAACATTTAAAATTTAAAACGGCCTGAATGTTACGACTAATTTCAAGAAACATGTTGTACAATTCGGTTTACTAATACATTTTGATAGAAGCTTCTGTCCTCGAAGTGACAGAAAATATAACCTATATGCTATACCTGATTTCCTAAAGATAGTGTTGCGGCGTAATAATAATGTTTTGGAAGGATGATAAAAGGTTCACAAATGTAGGCTAAAAGAACGAAACAGCTGCTAAACATTTATTGTCATATAGCATATATATAGAGGTTATATTTTCTGTCACTTCGAGGAGGGGACCACATAATAATCACGCGCATCCAGCCTGCGCATTTTCAGTATAGGATTTCGGGAGCGGTTCTGTCCTCGAAGTGATAGAAAATATAACCTATATGCTATACCTGATTTCCTAAAGATAGTGTTGCAGCGTAATAATAATGTTTTGGAAGGATGATAAAAGGTTCACAAGTGTAGGGTAAAAGAACGAAATAGCTACTAAACATTTATTGTCATATAGCATATATATAGAGGTTATATTTTCTGTCACTTCGAGGAGGGGACCACATAATAATTACGCGCATCCAGTCTGCGCATTTTCAGTAGCGGATTTCGGGAGCGGTTCTCTTTCCTCGAAGTGATAGAAAATATAACCTATATACTATACCCGATTTCCTAAAGATACTGTTGCAGCGTAATAATAATGTTTTGGAAGGATGATAAAAGGTTCACAAGTGTAGGGTAAAAGAACGAAATAGCTACTAAACATTTATTGTCATGTAGCATATAGGTTATATTTTCTGTCACTTCGAGGAGGGGACCACATAATAATCACGCGCATCCAGCCTGCGCATTTTCCTGGGCGGCCGCATGAAAGTACTTTCCCCACCCTGCATTAGTGGTAGTTGGAACGATATTTTTGAGCCTGGGTACGCGAAAAATTGAGTTGTGGTTCCAAGCAGGAGAAAAGTTATTTCATTAAATTCTTTATATTTAGTGAGATTCTTACTATGGACTATAGCCGTAATTAATTCTTTTATATTTCAAAGAACTGTCTTTAAATGTTTAAATAATTACTTTAAGCCACCCTGACATTCAATTGACTAACCTGCTAAGAAAACTATTAAAAATGTTATATTAAGCGCCTAAGTACATGCTTTTCTGACTTTGTTTCTTTCATAAAATATGGTAGGATCGGATTTTTCGAGTCAGTCTTATAAACGTTTTAGAATTTGCGTTTAAACTATTATTTACAGAGATTTCAATATCAACGTAATTTTTTTTAAATAGAACTATCCTTATTTTTTGTTATGCATTTCAAAACGCGCTCAACGATGTGTATGCAGCGTATGTTTGAACAATAATTTATTCGGATATCTTGATGAACATTGGTGGCAAATGTCAAGTAAATTATGGACCAGTATAACAAATGCGGATATTTTAGATTTTTTATTTTTGGCCGTATAATAAATATTATTATATGCGTAGTTTACTCCTATCCTGTGCAAAATCGCACAGGATTTTCCCTTTCTTAATGGCTAGCGCCATCCTTGTCTTTTATGACCCCGTAGTTCTCGGGTGTCGAGCGCTCGTTTGCGAAGGGTCCCTTGCCTTAAGACTAAGTAAAGAAAAACTGGTAGTGGTGGTGATTTTGTATCAGCTCAACCGGGCATTAGGTACTGGTACCTAGCTATAAATGTTTGCAAAGAATAGCGTGAAGCGGCACGCGTTTCAACGGCATTATTGACAGAAGCGCGCTTTTCGTTCAACCCGGGGATCCTTGTAATTCTAATGTTGTATTTATAATTAAAAATAGCCCGATTTGCCTCACCATCGGTTGAGGGTTTTTTGCTGGTGCGCTGTTTCACGCATTCTCGGTTTCTCATATTTTCCTACATTTTTATAAAAAATAGTTTTAAGTAATTGAACGACCCTTTTCTGTAAGGAAAGCGAACATTTTGTTAGCAGCAGGGCCGGCAGTTTTGTGTCGAGAATACGTAATACAGAAGTGCTCGAGTTCGAGAATCCCTGGCCAGTTATACATTTCGTTTACTATTATTAATTTTTCAAATTTTCCTTCCTTATAAAAGTATAATATGCTTAGTTTGAAACAACCGACCCAAATCCGAGACCCCGTTCCGAAGATCAGTAACAATGGTTTATGATGGGTCGGTCAATAGAGTCCAATTTGGGGACTTCCAGCCACAAAAACGTTTTCGGAACGTCGCACAAACGCATATTTAATACGGTATAGACACAACAGATTTTAATTAATGCAAATAATGTATTTAATTTTGTTCTTCATCTAGTACCCCTATTGCTTACCAAGTCCATGTTTACTTAATTTATTTAATAATGATATTAATTATTGCATTGTATTGTGTTCTTTTCTAACTTGTCGAGCTATACATACTATGCGATAATAGAAAATATATTTATTTAATAAAAATATTATATTATTTTTTGCGTTTTACATATTATGCTTTTCTAAAAATGGAAAATTTGAAAAATTAGCAATAGTGAAATCCGAGCACAACGTTGGCAAACTTTATGCTCTGCAACAGGTAGAGGAGTCAAACCTGACCTGCTGTTTTCTTATTCGACAACCTTGCGCTTGGATACGGCGCGGATAGCGACATTTCCTTGTTAGGTCGGTAGCCAAAGAAGTGGTGGGAGAACTGCTGTAATTTCTGAGGATATATAAACCTTCTGCTTTTGTCACCCACCGACCTATTGGTTTTAACGATATGCTTGCGAAGCAATTCGATGGCCACGACATTCTGGGCTTCTCACCGTACGCTCTCTTGAAAGCGGTTGAACGGTAACGCGTATCTTTTTTTACGACCCTGATGGGTTCTTAGGTAAACGCTGTCGAACGACGCGGCTCGGGGGTCATAAACGCTAGACTAGTGGCATAAGGACAAAGTCAGCAATAGGCTATTCAGTAAGGAGTATGCCAATTTCTATCATAGAAGTATCACTAATGGATTACTAGTGTTTTTCTGATGAAAATGACATCAAACATGATATAATTCTGATCATTTTTAATGACTGTAATGGAAAGTACTTGGAGTAAAGTAACTGAAGAAATTAATGGAGAGTACTTGAATTCTACGTGAACTGACACGGAACTCTTATGTGTGCCCAGATCTTAACGTAAGCGATACCTACGCTCGTGTACTTACATCGTAAATATTTGTTATAATTTTTAAATCCATTCAATAGTTAATAAGGACAGAGCCAATCAATTTGTATTGAAACGTAGGAATTTAGGGGCCCAGTCTATTTAGACACACGCGGAGTGCAGAAATTTGAGGGAATGTCAGTAACAGCGTCAATTTCTAATAATTTTCGGCGTACGAAACGTGAAAATATTAGTTAAATGTTCCACTACACGTAAAATACTAACAATCAATTTCATCTTGCAATTTATAGCTTGTATAAGCTCTCAAGATGTGCCATATTTCAGCGCCATATAGGCTCCTGATCCCCGAAATAGGTTTTCAGAGAGAAGTTCCCCTGAGTCGTTCACAAACCGAGTCAAAGCGTAGCTTAGCGAAAGCCCGCCCTCTAAACAAGTCACACGTATACAAGCACGCACACATCTTTCAGCATTTCAACACATTTCAGAGTAGTTCCTGAGTTGGACGCTGTTGTTGAACAGAGGCCGCTAAATTCAGTCCTCAAATTAAGGGTCGGTAACACAGTTTGGGTGGTGACACGAACATCCATAAGGTGATAAGTCTATTCTATACCTCGTCTGTGCTTTAACATTTCTTACTTTCTACCTTAGTTCACTGAAATTTTCAAATTCTTTTGTTATCCATTTAAGTACCTACCATGTTTCTGAAGATTCTGTGCATCGTTCAGTTCACATTTCGTGGTACAAAATCATATTTTTATGCCCGGTTATTTTTATATCTTGAATTCACCTCAGCAATACTTTCCACAGAGATATATATATATATATAGATAACTAGTATATATATATATAGATAACAAAAGAATTTGAAAATTTCAGTGAACATTGGTAGAAAGTAAGAAATGTTAAAGGAATGTTGTAATGATAATGTTAGTAACTGTGTATAATCAATCTAAAGAACCGTTCCTCCATACTTTATTTCCGTTTAGCTTGCTGAACAAATTATTTATTAAACATTAACAAACGATGTGGAATGCATTTATACACATGTAAGCAATAATTTCAAAGATTTCCTTAAAAACTGTTGTAAATGTGGTAGTAAGTACTGAAGGTAAAATTGTATTTTTTCCAAATTTTTTCAAGTAATTGTGTCATATGTATTTCAATAATATAGACGAATAGAGTCTAAGAAGAGAAAAATCATTCCGACATTCAAGTGAAAATCCTTTAGTTATTGTTAGCACCACCCGAGTTCATGTACTACTTACAGATTTTAAAATGTCTCCTTACTTAACGACATATACTCTCTATAGTCGAACTAATTTTTTCTGAAATATTTGTCTACATATCGTAAAACATTGAAACAAACTATCAGCGAATTTCTATGAAGAAAACGATACGGAACCCAGAAAGTAGGTGAAAAGGGTAAACGTAACGTGGAATACAGTACACAGTGAAAAAGAAAGTTAAGTACGGTCTCACGATACTTTACGGTACTTTTCACTCGGGGCTTCGATAAAAGGCTTGTTCCCCTGCCTCCTCATTTCTGTTCTACTTTTATCGTATTCCATTCGTTCGAGCTTCCAGGTGTATCTACATGAATGTGTAGTTACGTTACGCGTGCTACGATTTTTCACGCATCGAAGAACGAGTTGATCGAAGAGAACAGAGCCCTTTACATATATACATCGAAATATGTATATCTACACATATTGTAGTTTGAAGCTGTTAAATTAATTTAGAGTGGGTACGCACGAATGTTTTGAAGCAAACTATCATGATCAGTTACACATATTTTTACAGGATACTGCTACACATGTTAAATCTTTATCAGAGACTGACACAGACCATTAAATAAAAATTTTCACTGTACCAATAAGAATACACTATTACCAGAAATACTATTCCCAAGTACAATAAAAGAGATATAGTATTAAGTTGGAAACCATAACATATTTTGATTGGTACAGTGAAAATTTTTATTTCATGGGCTGTGTTAGTCTGTGATAAAGACTTAATATGTGTAGCAGTATCCTTGACATTATCTTGAGTGTATTGTTTATCTACAGCTATAGTTATAGCAAAATGGCAATACATTACAATACATTAATAAATAATTGGACTAACAGAGAGAAACGCACGTTCAATTGTAGTAAGAACTTGGCCAGCGGATCGTACAGAAATGTGTGACATACTTTTCACTACACAGTTGTGAATATAAAATTGTTTCACATAATTACCGAGAATTTGTTAACCTATAAATAATCAGACAATAACTGAAAAAAGTAGGTACAATAAAATGTTGATCGTCCGAAATAATAGGTATACATACAAAATTAATAATAATCTAGAGACGTGGTAGCGTCTCGACGCCAAGTACATCTATCGACACCCGGTATATGTCGACTGTCGCTACCGCTATCATTTACTCGGGGCCCGGCTAATCCAACCTTACCTGAAACTTATGTCATTAATATCTCACCACGCCTGCAATATTTCCTAAATTTAAAGGCAATTTTCTCGTGTAAACCGCATATAAGCTTTCGAATAAGACCAAATTCAATAAAATCGGTCCACGCATGACAGATTTATCGTAATATTGTCTCATAGATCAGTCGGAAACGGTAAGATTTTTCTTCTTCTGATTCTTCATCTTATTTTCCAAATTTTTCGTCAACATAATACGTATACGCGTTAACGCACACCTTCAGCCAAAACGAACTAATACATGTTTCGTACGTCAATCGCTATTTTGACCGCTTACCGTCAAGTTATAACCTGGCGAGTGTCAAATAAGGTAAGTTATAAAAATTTGAGATGCCACGTGTTTTTACAAATATGTACCGCTGTACCATTGAATTGCAACCAACATGCAGTCTCAAACACAAGATAAGTTGGCCAAATTTCAATTGCGTCATGTTTGTATATCATCAAACAGTTTTTTCTTTGTAACTAAACTGAGGATTTTATGTATACAGTATTGTCTCGTTACCGGCTAGATTTGGTGTACACGTTATGGACTTTTCGCTATCCCCACCACTTATGTCTCACTCGTGTCCGGCGAAGGTGAGAGCGAGATGGTACGAGAGAGAGTCAGGGGCATTAAAAGCGAGCGAAGACGGTAGGAGACAGACGACGCGTTGATGTTTGGTCTCGCTCCCTCCGTCCTTTGCGTACGCGACGGGCGTGCGCAATGGTCGCGAGCAGCTAGCGTCGGCACGAGACCGCTTCTGTGCAAGCATAACGCAGGCCCGACGCAAGTTTTTTTTGCGCCCTAGGCGAACTTGTCAAATTGCACCCTTTATTATATTACATTTATTTGAGATTATTGAGATTATAATGACTTTACACTGAATTATTATTCGTAATTTAAAACAGTTGCAGTACAATTTGTAGTATTTTATTTAAAAATTTATTTTCAACAATATCAACAATGAAAAGACAAGAGGTGCAAAATGGTATTTTCATTGTTGAACTAGAAACCAAAATGAGCTGCAAGTACATAAAGGTGCTTTCCAACTGCGCTTATGATGACACAACTACATATACACACCTAAAATGCTGTGTTCATACATTCCATTACTCATATCGCGGAAATTTTAATAATGTGAAGATAAAATGTAACATCTAGACATTTGCCTAGATGTTCGCGGCCTGGAAGTCAAATACTTGGCGTGGCCAGGTTAGGTCAAGGTGTCGATGAATAAGAATTATTTGAAAACGGGATAGCTGTCTTTTGATTAACCAAACATAACTGTAAAAAATTTTTGGAAAAATATTCATGTCTGCAGGTTCCTTTTCCTCCTAAAAATGATTATATGATTATATAAAAAAGAACCTGCAGACATGAATATTTTTCCAAAATTTTTTTACAGTTGTGTTTGGTTAATCAAAAGACAACTATCCCGCATCCAGGCCAACTGAAAATGCAAATTTAAATTTTCGCCTATATAGTATCGTTCCGCCCTAATAGGTATACGTATACAACGAAAATTAATATTATAATGTAATACAAATACACATTTATAAATGCAGCTAAATCCCGTAGTAACTATAATTCGAATAATTGTTTCTCATCCGCCCTTCTTTGCCTTTCTCCATTTAAATGCAATCTTCACATTTCGAAATTCAACACTTTGTGGTGTAGTGATTTTTATTTTGTTTCGTCTGATGTGTTAACAGACACTCCATTAAGAATAGAAGAGATACTGTCATCTACGTTCAAAATTTAACAAATTTAATTGAAAAAAAAAGAATTAGAAACCTACCGTAGCACTGGAAAATAGAGAAATAAAAAGAGGAATGCGTATTGTGACTGATATCGACCGATTATATAATTCGAAGAATAATTGCATTTTCCCTTTAATGAGCAATCTGGAGAGTCGATTTCTCTGGTTGCAAAGAATTGAATATCAGACGTTTGTTCACGACAGCTAAGGATAGGAGTGGTTCTCGAAAGTGTGGAACACCGATTGTCGGTGAAATTTTCACGGATGATCGATCTCAGCAATCTATTCAACCAAACATGGAACCCACAGCACTACAAAGAATTGAACGTTTTTAAGACGAATTATTTCTTTTTACATAACACAAGAAAAGAACAAAGCCATATATCGACTATAATTTTGATAACAATAAACATGTAGGTAAATAACACTAGTTTACAAAAGGAAAAAAATGTTTGCGCAACAGATGCCACAAGTTTTTTCTTATGGAAAATGGCCCGCTGATTCCGAAAATGAGGTTACAATTTTTTCTATGGATACGTTTTCGAGATATCTATAGGAGAACTTTTTACCTGCCTGTCAAAGAGGTGATCCCACATAATTGCGAATATCTCGTGTTGCGAATAACCGATATAGTCCTAAATTATCTCAAACTACAGATGATTGAATCACCAACAAATTTACCTGACACAATTTTCAAATCGGTTCAGTAGTTCGGGTGAAATCGATGGAAATATATGAAAAAAGTCATTTTTTTCGACCGAAATTGACATCGACAATTCATTTAATCATCTGGGGAAAAACGAAATCGCAAAAATAGGACCAGTTTCTTATTTTTTACGTTGAGTGAACGTAAAACAACTTACGTTGAGACAATCGTGTGAAAACACTAAAATTTCAGTGTTCAGTCATAGCATATGGGTACCTACTTCAGTGAACAGTGATTATAGAAACTTAATTAATTTGCATCTTATAATCTTCCATAGGGTAAAGGATCCAATTACTGCCACCTACCCAATCACTGTCACCCTAAGCTGTTTTACTTGAAATATCGAATAATCTTGTAAACCGATACATAAAAAAATTTAACATACAATTGAAACTGTAGTTTATACGATTAAAAAAACAGCACTTAATTTTTTCTTCGTTAATTTGGATGAAACGATCAAACATTTTAAGCGAATATTAGGAGAGTGAAAACGATGACTTCCTTACTAATAGCAAAAGAGAAAACAAGAGGTTAAAGAAAATGCTGTAATTGTAATATTTAAGGTATTAACATAATAAAATATAATGTTTTAGATAATACAAGCATCATAGAAAGTAATAACGATCAAAATTCAACGATTCATTAAGTCCGTTTATTTATTAATTCGGTGACAGTGATTGGTACAAGCGTTTCAAGCATTTTGGTATTACTGTCATAGCAGTAGTCGCTCATGTACATGAGACGACATAACCTTAAAATGAGATAAACAGTATTAGGTTAGCTGGCAGTAATTGGGGTGTCAGTAATTCATTCAAATACATTTGAAGGGTGTCAGTAATAGATACCCAAGTATATTTTTGAAATTTATGAATTTATACATAAAAATGGATGTTCTAAGATCCACCAAATTTTGTTCATCAAGTAAACATATTAAACAATAATAAATAACAAGAGAAGAACATATACTTTTAGTCTATATAAGTACAAAACTATAAGATAAAGTCAGAGTCAATGCTTAAAGTGTCAGTAATTGGGTCCTTTACCCTATCAAACAAGGCTGAAATATAAAAATTTCATAGCTCGTTTAGTTACACAAATATTTGTTTGTAACACCTTGATCGTTCCACCCTGCATATTGTACAATATGTTTTTGCCAATAAGTTGCATGTAATACTCTCCACACCTTGACAATTCCAGAATAAATCTTGGACGTGAACTTAATAGGAGGATATGTATAAAATAAACTGTAAACGCGAATAAAAACACCATGTGCATGGAATAAAACCGAAATAAACGTGACGTAGGTACTTTTACAAGAATAGAACGATGTCGAACCTAAATTTACTACAAAGTTAGTTCCCCTCTTTCTAAAAGGTTAAAAAAGATTCTAAAGAAAAAAGGACCAGCAACAAAATATTAAAACTCAATGTTTACTGCATGCCACGTGCAACCACCTGTGGCCCATGATATTAATCGAATGGGAAGTTGAGTGAAGTTTCACTCGAAGGAGAATGATATTTCTGAATTTAGTATCTAAATCAAAATAGAACAAAAAGAACTGAAATTACGAAGCATGTAACACGACTATTATTTTTCTATAATTGAATATCGCAATCTACTTTTCTCGTCACTTCTAATAGTAGTACTAAAAACCTGTATTTTCACCAAGAAAATATTTTCATATGTTCAGGCGAAAAGTATAATTATTAGTTGAATGTGTCAAAACTTTTGTCCACCCTGTCACGTCCCGGGTAAAGGTCTTTGGGGACACTGACATATGGGGGAATTCGGGATGGTTAGGCTCCAATTCGGGATTTGTTGCACTGAGGATTGGAGTGGAACCCTGGCGAGAATGCTAGATTCTGCACTCTGAGGTTCGGGAAAGGAAGCCAGGCGAGAATGCGAGATTCGGCACACTGAGCGTAGAAAGGAAGCCAGGCGAGAATGCGAGATTCTGCACACTGAGCGTAGAAAGGAAGCCAGGCGAGAATGCGAGATTCGGCACACTGAGCGTAGAAAGGAAGCCAGGCGAGAATGCGAGATTCTGCACACTGAGCGTAGAAAGGAAGCCAGGCGAGAATGCGAGATTCTGCACTCTGAGCTGGTAGCAAAGGAAGGCTCAAATAGTAATCACCGCGGTGAGTGACACCCGTTAGAGCACTTTGTTTTGGCTTGGTAATTGGATTTACCGTTGCATTCACGTAAGAAGTTACACGTAATATTTCTTCGAAATACGTCTAGACATACAGCTGTACGCGGCCCACATGAAAGAACGTTAGTAAACACTGTGCGCAACTTCACGTTCGCGGACCGAGAGCAGCGGTTGCAATAGTCTGTTTTGATTTGGAGTCTTCGTAACCGCAGGATAGAAACAATAATTCGACGCGTGATTTATAACTAAACTGTTTATTCACTTTAAAGCACGTATATTATATGCTATGCACTGATAATGCGATAGCGGTTACGTTTTATAATAATGCGTTGGACGATAAGCATTAGCACATAACATTTATATAAATGGAAAGCAATAGCAGTATGGTATGAACATGAAACACGTTAATATTTGCAATGTGATTATATGTATAATGTAATAAGTAAATGATAATAAAGTAAAGCAATAAGCGTTAGTAAAGAATATAATAATATAAATCAATAAGTAATAGCAAAAGTAATAATAATGAGATAATAAGCATTAGCAATACAAAATGATATAGATGAGGATGATATGCCGTTGAACAGTAATTAGTAATAATAATCGCTTACGGTGGTTGCCGCAGGTAATTCGGAGAACACTTGTTTTAATAATACTTTGTTTGTAATGGTGGTTTTCGCGATGGTTTCGTCGAAAAGAGGGCTCCTGTCTCGCGGGCCCTCGTATTTATATGATTTACCGGATAGTCAGGGATGAAGGGTGAGCGCGGTATGCACCCATGGCACGTACGCCAAATATGCGTCGCAGTAATATTTCCGGGGTTTTTACAAGTACGAAAGGTGAGGCTATATTTAGAGTCGTAGACAATGGAATTTCGGGCTTCCGGGGTTTTTACATGCGCTTGTACAGAATATGCGCAGCAGTATGGTTTCTGGGCTTTTGCAAAGGGAGTTGTTGACCCATTTGATGGATTTTGGGGGGTTTGATTGGAAAGGGGTAAGAGGGGCTTGTATTTGGAGGGTCATAGATAGGGGTGAGACGTGGTCTCGATTTAAGAGGGTTTTTGGGGCGAGGGACTTGTTTAGATTTAAATATGAGGGAGGAATTCGTGCCTCATAGGGCGAAGAGGGGAAGGGGTTTTCGTCGCTGACCATTTCGAGATGGGGACCGCTAAGGTACATCGCCTAGATGGTCAGTGGTTGGGGGAAAGGGGTAAGAGTTGGGGTTTAGGGACTTTTGGGGGAGTTATGGAGTATTTGTGGGGAAGACTTTAATTTATACCGCGCGAAAAATAGTGGGACGTCACACACCCACAAAATGCTGAGTGTAGTAGAAAAAGAACCGACCGATTGGATTGATTGGGCCGGAATTCGAAACAGTCCGTTTTTTCGAGTGATAGTTCTTGTTGAGAAAGTTTTACTTAACCCTCGGTTGTCACACCTACTTTTCGAACGTCGTTGTCACACTGGGTCAATTTGACCCTGTCAATTTTCAATCAGTTCTTACTTAAAAATTATTTGTTAAATTAAGTCTAAAAAATTCTGAGATAAAGTTTGAACTTTGCAGAATATATGCCCATCGTTGAAAGTTGACATTTAAAGTGTCATCATGCTTAAAAAAAATTTGAATTAATAAGAGTTCCGAGAAAATGTGTTTTGCTTCAAAAATTGCAGGGTCAATTTGACCCAGTGTAACAACCGAGGGTGAATTCGTTCCGAGCAAACATTTTGCGACACTTGAATAATACAAACGATGTTTCCCAGAACATATTGATGTGAAAACACTCTAAAACTGTGCACAGGATGCAAATCCCTCGGCATGAAAGCACGCCGATGCCACTCAAAATATTAAACTATTCAGATCTGACGGTGACTCTTTTTCTCCAAAAGTAATTATTTATACTATCAGGGTGCCATTTACAATTAGCTGCCATTGGTACGTTTGATCGCCAAGCGCGATTAGCCTCTTGTCTGTGTTGACAGTAAACACTTATAATTTTGTTTATTTGTTTTTGTCGACACAAGTTCATTATTTTTAAAATGTTTTATATTGCTTAATTTTGAAAACCGGAAAAACTTGTGGGTAGTTCCAGGATCTTTGAAATGTTCTTTTAATTCATATTTTATTCATAAATAAAAAGTATTATCCACTGAACAAATTATACGTTGCAATAATGTAAATGGCGAATTCGATATTCCCGATGAAATAATTGTAGTGAATTCATACAGTAGATGGTACGTGAAGAAAGGTGCATCGTGGCCATAACAAGCTTTCAGTAACCGTGTTTATTTACATTGAGTAGCACTGTGTGGAGACTGCAGTACCCGGACGAAGGATTTCACACTCCGTTCCGTTAGGCCGCGTCCAGATCTGAACCGAACGGCTAACCGAATGCCACTTGAGATTCCCTAATGTCGCGTTCCTACGTGTGGAACGTATATTTCTAGCGATTTTTGCCAGTTTAGACAGAGTCTCGTGGCTCGCGACAGCTAAAGATTAAAGGACAGTGTTTAGAGTAGTACAGACCAAAGGTTTGCTTGCCGTATGACACCGAGGAAGAGACCTCGGGACCCTCGACCAAAGGAAAGTCAGGCTCGTCGAGATGTTCGGGCTGTTCCCAGCCGATGCCGGTAAAGTCCCGAACCATCAAAGGAATGGCTCACCCACATAGGGTAAACAACTGTATTAGTGCATCTCTGTCCCTCACACCACCATGACTTGTTGTCGTCCTTGCCATTGGGGGTGTCAAGTAGTTTGAACAAGCAAGACAAGTTGGTGATAAACGAACAGTATCCCACAGACCTTCCCAAGCGTACCACGCCTACGGTTCGAAATGTCTACGGGACTCTCGGAATAGTTTCACCGTTCGCACGAGCACCATGTCCGCATGTGACGGCCACCTGCGTGAGCGTCACTCGGGTTCGGGGAGAATCGGCCGATAGCTCAATCGAGTCCCAGGGTTTGGTTCTTCACGAGTCTCTGTTGCGATTCGTACTACAGTAATCCTTTATTTGGTCCTTAGTTACAGCGTCACTTATCCTAGGTCTACATACAGTTAAGACTAGCACGGTGTATATACCGTGCGCGTGGTTTCGGGTACGGGCGTTCCGAGACGTGTCGGCGTCGGTGCAGTGGAGTCGCCGATGATCAAAGAGGGGAGAGGTTGCGTGCTTCTCGGAGAGTCCGGGCAGTGTCCAGTCACTCTGCGGAGAAGCGGGGGGAAGGGCGAGGTCCGGGCAGTATCCAGACACCCTCGCCTACGGTATAGGACAGGGCTCTCCAGCGTGGGGGCCCCTCACGCGCCTGCTTCCCCTTCCAATCTTTCTTTCACGCAGCGTGCCTTCCGTTGTCAGGGAGACCGCGAGACGCTACGAAGGCTGCCACATGGACCTAAGAATTAAATGGACGGAGCACAAAGCTGCGGGGCCTAAGCTCATATAAGTAAGGGGGGTGCATGGTACTGCGCATGCGGTGGAGGACGATCGGTGATTGGTTGATGAATTTCGTTATTGTTATAAATTTAAAACCTGTCACAAATGTACATAACATATAAATTAAAATTGTAAACGCCAATACTAAAATAAAATGAATTCTATGGCCAACTTATCTTATGTTTGAGACTGCATTTTGGTTGCAATTCAATGGTACAACGATACACATTTGTAAAAACACGTGGCATCTCAAATTTTGACAATTTACCTTATGTGACACTACAGTCAGGTTATGACCTGACTGTAAGCTGTCAAAATTTGGAGTAGATTGCATAGTTAAGATATAGATTTACGAACGAAACCTGGATTAGTTCGTTTTGGCTGAAGGTGTGCGTGTAACGCGTATATGTATAAGCATTCAGCATTCCATTTCAAATAAAGCGCGACGCATGCGTACTACTCCGCCAATCACAGGCCGTCCACCACGCTTCTCTCCTTCCGATCGACTGGCTCGACCCCCTCGTCAATGTTGAGACTTTGTGCTCCGTCCATTTAATTCTTAGGTCCATGGGCTGCCATGACGGGCTAAGCGGGCTAGCGTCTTCGCGGTTAGCGTCGCGCGGTATCCCTGACAACGCGGACGAGAGTGGGAGAACCCCGAGCGTACGCGTACGGCACCTTGGAGAGCCCTGATCTAAGGTATATATACTATAGGAAGGTTCGGACGGTTTCTCAGAGAGCCCGGGCAGTGTCCAGCCACTCTACTGAGGAACGGTGCGGAGGTACGGTCAGTCAAGGTCCGGGCACTATCCAGCCACCTCGACTGCGGTACGGAACGGATTCGAAGAGCCTGGGCAGTATCCAGCCACTCTACGAAAGGTTCAGGTTACGGGGAGTCACGCCGAAACGTCCACACTGGTTTGAATCCGGTCAATATGCAGCCATTCGCTCCTGGTGGTGAGAGGGCTCCTTAATCCCCACTCAGCTGTCCCTCTTCGGCTGCCTCGGGGCTTATGTGCTACTCCGCGGTAATTTGCAACGGCGAGAAAGAGACGCATCTAGGAAGCACGGCGCGTACTAGTTCTCGGATTCGCGAGTCGCGGGGTGGGGGATTCTCTGCGGCGCGTCGCGCCTCGGCCCGGCCCGGATCGGATCGGCGCGCCTCGTGACGTTTCGTCACATGCAGATCAAGCAGGCGCTGCGTATATCTGCATGTATTACATTTATAAAAAAAAAGAGATAACAACGACGGTGGTGGCAGAGACGATTATTTTCAAATAAAAAAATTTATAGTGGTACCGCATTATTGTCGGACTTATCGTATTATTGCTGCAATAAGTCGTATCTTCCTCAATGTCAGTTATTACGGGCAGCTGACCATATAATTTGCACCCCATATTATTTCAATAAAGTTTATAAACAATGTTGACAGAGCAAGAAATTTTTACCTGAAACGGGGCGCACCACCGTCTTCAACAGTTTACTGCGGCGTTAATTGTAATAATGTCACCGTAGAGTATTACTTTTTTAAGCCATGTTTAAAAGAACGAGTTCGAGTCGAAATTTATGAAAGCAAATGATACGGAAAACCCTCGCTGCTTCAGAATAACAATGCCCTAAACATAAAGGGTAATTATTTAGAAGTTTTCCATCCTCACCGATTTCAATGATTTTTGGATATGTTATCAAGATCGAGATTCTGAACAACTTTTTCCTATACATGTTACCGCCGCACGGTAGTAGTTTCCGAGATATTCGCAAAGAACTGTTGAATCGAATCGCCGAACGCTGCGCTGCTACGAACGCGTACGCATAGGTAGAATACAATGTCGACCTTCGTTGCCGAGATATTTGCGAAAAGTTCTCTTGATTTATTCCGACGCAACGCATTCCACTTGTGACGAACGTCACTGAGGCGCTCCCCCCCAGGCTACGACACGCGAGACGAGCCCGCGTCACGCGGCAGAGCTTCTCCCACCGCGCTCCGCGGCCGCGAAACCAACTCGCGCCGCGGCCGATAGGCGGCCGCGGATATGATAGCGTTCTCGCGGCAGCTTTTCGCGCCGCGGAAGATAAGACCAGGGCCGCGAGCGACGAGAATCAGCTTGCTCCGTGGCTTCGCTTTACATGCATAGTCGTTACGCGAGAAGCTCTTTTTGGTATTCCTCCTCCGAGGGAATTCTAGCGTGCCGAGTGCCTCCCGCCTGACCGCTAGTAGCCCGATCCTTGGTCGATACATCAGCCGAATCTCGATTTGCGCTGGACCATCCGGCCGTGGTTGTGAACCAGCGGTCTGTGATAGCTTTATCTCTGTCGAGGCTTTATCTCGCCCGGCAGTAGACTCCGAACCCTTCCAAACCCGGCCGAGCACCACCGAGCACCGCCGAGTGCCACCGAGTGCCGCCGACCACCGGCCCGAACAGGCCATTCCGCCGACCGCCTCTCCGACGCTCGCTGAGCGCTGCCGAGCGAAGTCGACTTGTAAATAAACCCGCGTAGTTTAACTAAACCGTCTAGTAATTAAGCCTGCGTAGCCAAGTAAGCCGTCTAGCCGATAAGCCTGCGTAGAAATAAACCGCCTAGCCGATAAGCCTGCGTAGTTAGTTAAGCCGCCGCGCACACCCGCCGTGCGTTCGGCCGTTCGCCAGGGACGCCGGCCACCCGGCCCACCTTTAGTGAATAAAGTCATTATACAAAACAGCAGTCAACCTGTTCGTGTTCATTCGACGGACCCCGCGACACCCCGACTGAGCCGGCAAAAAGGGACGATGCTCTCGTCCTACCGTGCCCCGCTTTAAGCGGGTCACACACTTTCCAACTTGTCCCGGGTATTAGTATTGGTTGGGTCTAGATCAGTGCGGCGAAGGGCGCGCCCGCTTGCGGGCGCGTAAAGCATGATCCCCATAAAAAACTTCAAATAAGTAAAAAATAAGGCAAGTACGTGAATTATTATCTTTGTAAAAAAAAGTGAGATCCCCATAAAAAACTTAAAAAAAAGTAAAAAAAATAAGGCAAGTACGTGAAATCAAATAAATCACAAAAAATAGAAGTTAGTACTAATTACAAAACAAAAAAGATGTGAAATCAAAATGAGCTGCAAGTACATAAAGGTGCTTTCCAACTGCGCTTAAGATGACACAACTACATATGCACAGCTAAAATGCTGTGTTCATAGCTTCCATTACTCATATCGCGGACATTTTAATGAACCCATCAAAAAGAATTCCATTTAAAAACATTGTCGTAAATTAATTATAAAATAGTATAAAAAATAAGGCAAGTACGTGAAATCAAATAAATCACAAAAAATAGAAGTTAGTACTAATTACAAAATAAAAAAGATGTGAAATCAAAATGAGCTGCAAGTACATAAAGGTGCTTTCCAACTGCGCTTAAGATGACACAACTACATATGCACAGCTAAAATGCTGTGTTCATAGCTTCCATTATTCATGTCGCGGCCATTTTAATGAACCCATCAAAAAGAATTCCATTTAAAAACATTGTCGTAAATTAATAGCTTTACAAAATTAATGATATACAAAAATTGCACCAATTATAACAATGGCTATTTATACAAAGAAAAAATGTATTAAATAATATTAAGCAGATATATTTTTATACAAATAAATATTTTAATGCGAATAAATATTTTATTCAAAATACTTGGCGCTGCGATACCGAAGAAATGCTACTTGTATTAGTATTAATAATTTACAATAATCCCCTTACAATCTAAAATACATATAGATATACATACTAGAAACACACATTCACGAATGCACGCACAAGAAAGAGAGAAAAAGATTAATGCAATTTAAACATATTTATTCAGTTTAGCAACACCAATTCGGAGAGCAGCGCCAAGTATTTTGAATAAAATATTTATTCGCATTAAAATATTTATTTGTATAAAAATATATCTGCTTAATATTATTTAATACATTTTTTCTTTGTATAAATAGCCATTGTTATAATTGGTGCAATTTTTGTATATCATTAATTTTGTAAAGCTATTAATTTACGACAATGTTTTTAAATGGAATTCTTTTTGATGGGTTCATTAAAATGGCCGCGACATGAATAATGGAAGCTATGAACACAGCATTTTAGCTGTGCATATGTAGTTGTGTCATCTTAAGCGCAGTTGGAAAGCACCTTTATGTACTTGCAGCTCATTTTGATTTCACATCTTTTTTATTTTGTAATTAGTACTAACTTCTATTTTTTGTGATTTATTTGATTTCACGTACTTGCCTTATTTTTTATACTATTTTATAATTAATTTACGACAATGTTTTTAAATGGAATTCTTTTTGATGGGTTCATTAAAATGTCCGCGATATGAGTAATGGAAGCTATGAACACAGCATTTTAGCTGTGCATATGTAGTTGTGTCATCTTAAGCGCAGTTGGAAAGCACCTTTATGTACTTGCAGCTCATTTTGATTTCACATCTTTTTTGTTTTGTAATTAGTACTAACTTCTATTTTTTGTGATTTATTTGATTTCACGTACTTGCCTTATTTTTTTTACTTTTTTTTAAGTTTTTTATGGGGATCTCACTTTTTTTTACAAAGATAATAATTCACGTACTTGCCTTATTTTTTACTTATTTGAAGTTTTTTATGGGGATTAGTACTAACTTCTATTTTTTGTGATTTATTTGATTTCACGTACTTGCCTTATTTTTTTTACTTTTTTTAAAGTTTTTTATGGGGATCTCACTTTTTTTTACAAAGATAATAATTCACGTACTTGCCTTATTTTTTACTTCTTTGAAGTTTTTTATGGGGATCTCACTTTTTTTTACAAAGATAATAATTCACGTACTTGCCTTATTTTTTATTACTTTTTTGAAGTTTTTTATGGGGATCTCACTTCTTTTTACAAAGATATTACATAAGAATAATTCATGTACTTGGCGTATTTTTTTACTTTTTTGAAGTTTTTTATGGGGATCTCAATTCTTTTTACAAAGATAATTCATGTACTTGGCGTAAGTTTTTTACTTTTTTAACGTTTTTTATGGGGATTCTTAATTTCAACATCTTTTGTTTTACAAATTTATTACTGTCACGGGTACTAAATATAAGGAAAAAGTAAGGAAATCCCAATAAATTATAAATTCCGATCTATCTTCGTCACACATCCACGTGTTTACGGCACACTGCAGCCTATCGAGTGATGTTGGAAGATAAGGCGCGTTTGCAGCCAGTAAAGTTTAGGTACTCGGAATACTCGGAATAGCGCAAAGCAGCACGGCGAATGTACGTTACTTATTTTTTGATTAAGGATTAATTCTACGTATGTTTAACAGCTACGGAAAGAAACTATGTGCACTACATTGCCGATCTGTATGTATGTATAGTACTTTGTGTGCAGTACATAGTGCGGGAAGCAGCTTATGGCGCTGAAAGCAGCCTTTGGCGCTGAACATATTCAACATTGAACTGTAATAACAACCACAATTAACACCTTTCGAAGACAAATATGTATGCATTTTTAGCATTTCGTGGCCAAGCTTGTTTTTCTACTTGTAAATCATCAACGGATACCCACGTTGTACCCTTACCCCTTACCATACTCGTGTAATGACCATCGGCAATACTTTTACCGTGGTGGAAAATCGCTGCCTTAAGTTTATAACAGTAATCCCCCATTTGTATTTTAGTAGTAGGCATTGCTTTGATGTAGAAATTTTCCACTTTCGTTGTTGTTCCACTACTATCGTGATCGAACAAATGTAATTTTGCAATATTTCATTTTCAGTAACTTTCCCTTTCAGCTGTTGAAATTCTCTTCGTCTGCATCGTTAACTGAAAAATAGGACACATTTATTAATTATTTATATTTTATCACACATGGTCAAGATCATTGAATGAATAATTACGTATGCAAAACCCTACCTGCAAATTTGTGCGTACATAGACGTAGATCACAGTGCATCACCTTCTGCTTTGATTATCTGTAAATATATATATATATATATATAAAGCCACATTTTAGTTATATACATACAACTTAACGTAGAACTTATACTTATATAGAAATAGAGTGGCCTTCTGCTATAGTGAATGAATGTAAAGACTACTAATACTAATAACGTATCTGAAGGAGGTGACAGCGTATGGCAGAAAGTCTTGTTGCAGGAAATTTAAATGGTAATGGTAAAATAATTCAGCGAAAATGAACGAACAGATAGTAATGAATAGCGTGGCAACTACGTACTGTGGATTTTATTAATTAAAGTATTGCGAATGTCTTTCACAAAAGATTGAAAAGCCTCAAGATTTACCTTATTTTACAAGCTTCCAGAAACTTGTGCGAAACAAGATGCTCTGTCTATCTATCTATAATCTTCTCCGGACAACCTCCAAGCCTGTGCGTCCCCTTCATTTCTATCCATCCAAGCCTGTGCGACCCGTTGAATTCTACTATCCAAGCCTGTGCGCTTCCTTCATTTCTGTAATATAAGCTTTACATAAAAATTCTAAATTGATGGTATACAAATATATCTGGCATTTTAAATACAATGCAATTTGTTACTACAATATATTATTTTGTACATGCATGGTACAAATTTCCAGGAACTTATGCGATAGGAGATGCTTCTCTGTCGAACCTTCTCCGAACAGCTTCTAAGTCTGCGACTCTACATAAAAAAATCTATTAAAAAAATATTTTGACGACTTACCTAGTTAATTGAGACAATAATTCAGTCTCTTATGTAGTGTAAAAACTCGTGACATTTCACATTTGGACAACTTACCTTATTTGACACTTGACAGTTATGATGGTTTGACACTTGGTAGGTTATAAAATTCAATAGCATATATATCTATAGGTTGTGTAGAATGACGGACGACGATCCCTGCCGAATGGTCCCGAGAGTCGACGAATCGACGAACGAAACATGTGTTAGTATCGTTTTGGCTGAAGGTGTGCGTGTAACGCGTATACGTATTATGTCGACGAAAATTTTGACTGGAGAATCAGAAGAAGAAGAAGAAGACAAACCTTACCATTTCTGACAGATCCATGAGACGATATTACGATATCTCTGTCATGCGTGGACCGATTGCATTGAATTTGGTCTTATTCGAAAGCTCACATGCGGTTTACATAAGAAAAATGCCATTAAATTTAGAATATATCGCAGGCGTGATGAGATATTAGTGAAATAAATAAAAAGTGAGGTTGGAATGCCTCTGCGACGAGTAAAGGTACACGGTAGCGACATCGACACATATACCGGGTGTCTTTCATGTACTTGGCGTCGAGACGCTACCGCGTCTCTAGATAGCGAACTGATGTGAGTTTAGAGATTTGAACCAGAAAGTTGTGGATGCCCGTTAACACCCCGACTCATATCGGTTCGCTATCATGCTTTATGCGCCCGCGAGCGTGCGCGCCCCCTCCCCCGCGCTAATCTAGCCCCAACCAATACTAATACCCGGGACAAGTTAGAAAGTGGAATACGTTGCGTCGGAATAAGTCAAAAGAAGTTTTTCGCGAATATCTCGGAAACGAAGGTCGAGCGGCAGTAACATGTATAGGAAAAAGTTGTTCAGAACCGTGTCCCCGACAACATATCCAAAAATCATTGAAATCGGTGAGGATGGAAAACTTCTAAATACTTACTCCATAAAGCACCGAAATTGACAATGTTGGAATTGTATGCGACGTGAATATCGGTGGATGAGGCAATATAGCCATAAACCGACGTATCTGCAAGATATTCGCGAGGCAACACCGCTAATCCCCGAGACAGTTTTTTCAACCACCTTTGTTGCCTTCGCTTTAAGTAACCTGAAAGTGGTCCTCCTCCACCGTGAGGGTTAATTAAAGAAAGAAAGGAGATTGAAGCCCCTCCTAATACTTCAGTAAATAGAATACTATAAATAGCATCCTATGAGCCTGTATTCCTCGATTTGGCCGTCATTCATTCTACATGACGTGTGCAATCCGCAATCTCCAATAAGATTCGACACTCTGTCGAATCTCTATGGGAACGACGCTGGTCTCGCCCTCTCGAAGATGATAGCGATATACCTGACAAAGAAAACGAATATGCTAGGCCCACAGCTAAGTAGTCGAAAGTCATTGGCTAAGACGTAAGGAACCGCGTAGGGAACCACTATTCACGAGCCTGTTCGCAGAGTTAGTTAGTGGCCCCGACCCCAAGGTACCTTTTTTCGAAAATCAGACAATAGAGGCGTGGACGAACGTGATTGTAAAATCAAAGAGCCCCTGAGATTATTGTAAATTATGCCTTTAGGAATAGCATCAAACGCTGGCGAACTTGACTTTGATAATCAGGGAGCCGCAGGAGAGTGAACGTTCGTGAATGAACCCGATGCGAATTCCAGGTGTCACTAGGATGAAATTTGCAGACGAACTCGGCGCATAGTCGAGGAGCTGCTAGGAGGTTGGAGTATTTACAGACGAATCTGGTCTGGAAAATGTTAGTAATGTCTCGTAACTCTAAATTAAAGTTTGACACAGCATGCTTGCTAATGTGTGGGATCGACGAGCTGAGATGCTATGTTCGCTAAAAATTGCATTGGTGCCAAGCGTTGAGCCGAATATGCTCGGCATGACTTAGATTATCGAATATATTCGTATAGTGTATGACGAGGTTTATTCTTCGGATCGATATGGAAATAGCACCAATGGAGTTACGGTGTTCTCCCGATTATAATCGTACCAAATATCATGGAAATCGGATTATTATTAACGACGTTAGCTTGAAATTATGCAAATCAGTTTTCGTGTAATGTCCTTAATTGCGGTCCGAATTATGTCGTTCTTGGTGGTGTTGTCATCAGAGAAACACAAGAAATCAATTGGCGTCGTTTTCGCTAAAACCTGATGAGAAATGCGGAACTTAACATTTCTCACTTTTGACATTTTTCATTTTTATTTTCGCTACGAGGTGCCCGATGGTACTTACTTTGTCGAGAGTCGCGGTAGGGCCACCCTGTATCTGTCAATCCAGCGTGTCTCCTTCGTGGAGTCGTCCGCTGAGAAGAAGGAACGTGAACGACACCAAAGGCAAGGGGGCTACTTCGTTCGGATTGGCTGCCACCGCCTGTGTCCCGCTCGCACTCTTCGTATTCGTCGATGTTGTCGCGTCGGTCAATACCGACAATACGTGTGCCGTACCTCTACGATTGTGTTACAGAACGTGGACGTATGGGGATATACCAATTGGACCACAAACCTTCTGCTGACAACATTTCAGCCAACGACGGTACAGTACCTAGAAGGGATATAGCGTAGTCGTAAAAACTGCGGGGTCCCAGATTTAACAGCTTTGAAGTTTCGGAACAATAGGTCAGGAAACCTTAGCCTCAAAAAAGGTGCTAAACCTCTTAATTAAAAACTTTAAAGCTTATACTTCGGAACTCTCGCAGATTGTTCGACCACCGTATATCCCTTTTAGGTACGTATTGTACTTCAAGTGGCCTGCAGAGTCAGTCCTACATAGTTTACATCAAGTGCATTTGAGTCGCTCAGACTAACCGCATTCGCAACACTGAAGGAGCCGATCCCTTCTAGGCGTTCCTGTATCTCCATTACGCATCGCGCATAGGAGGTGTATCCGGCTCCTTCACTGTTGCGAATGCGGTTGGTCCGACGGAATCAAATGCACTCCCTGTACATAGCCATGTATTTTCACGTCGATATATTTAATTCCAACAGATTTAATGAATATTATGACCCAAATGAAGGAATATTTTTATGTTTCATGTTTCTTTCTTAGGAAAACTTTAAAACGTAACAGAGAAAAGGTCGCCTAATCAACTCAATTCACTTTCCTTTCAGATGTCGAACAGCAGAACGATCTGGCTGCTGCTCGTCTGCTTCATCATACTTCTCGGCATCCTCGACAATGCAGAAGGTAATTAGTTTATGTCGTTCGCTAAAACGTGTTGAATATATGTTATCAATATTTATCCCCACCACCCTTTCTTCGAAAATTCTTTATCCCCATATTGTAGAATATCAAAAATCCATAGAACCTTGAATTAAAATTGTATCGGTATCTTTTACGGTTTCGCAGATATTTATGATAATATGAAAACTCACAATTTCATTAACAGTGTGTTTTCACTCCTAGGACGTTTCATTGCCAAAATAAGAAATGATCACGTTATTAGTATCATTTGAAGTACATTTCTCAAAAGTTCCAAATCTTTTTGAATTTTCGAATTACCGAATATCTGTTGTTAGTTGTTCATATTTAAAAGTTTGGATGACAAATTCACAAATTCATATAGGTAACGCACATAGAAGTATTTGTATAATAAACCCGGACAAAAATATTTTGTGTTTTCTGCAATGTACATACATGCAAAAAACGTATGATTAGGAGTTTATTAAAAAATTATGCTGTCAAGAAAACTTTTAAAAAATATATTTTATTCCCTGCTGGACACAGAAATATTACTGCTATTTTACTGCAATACTGCAAAATAATATTATCCAGATTGCGTAATTTAGTTTCATTACTGTGATATAACTGTATTTGCCCTATTCTCTTCTGGCAAATTGCTTGATCGTTTTCGTAGAATCTACAAGAAAATATCAAAAATTACTAAGTGGAAAATTTTCAACTTTTTGGCTTACAACGTTTGAAGTAATAAAAACAAGATGGCGGAAGAGGGAGGAATATTTATGGCTACCGTTTGGCCGACCGGTTACCAAGCTTTAAGCAAAACGGTTTTGGTGGGGTTTTTGACTAACTTGCTGATTCTGACATTTGTCCGGTTTTTGAATAAAAATATTCCTATGTCTGTACAGTCGCCACAAAAAAATAACAAAGACGTATTTGTCACTACAGTGCGGTCCCCATAAATGATCAGGTCGTTGCCGAACACTCTGTATGCAAAATGGTTGTATTCTTTTAATAATTAAAATTTGATTGAATCTCATCTATAAGTTTCATTCAAGAAAAGAAGTGATTCTTATTAAGAAACGTGGAAGTAATATGGATGTCTGCAATGTATTATCGTTAAAAAGCACAATTAGCAAAATTGGTTTAGTTGCATTGATTCTGCTAACTATTGTTTGGCAATAATTCAAACTCAATATTGATATTGTAACGTTTTGGTCTGGCAAATTTGGGACATGCACTGCCCAGATAGCACACAGACGTCTTAAAGACGTCCTAAAGACGTCTGTTTCAGACTTTCAAGACGTTTTAAAGACGTCTGCTATTGTCGTAAAGACGTCTTATAGACGTCTATAGATCTTTTTTACGACGTTTGTCGGGAAACGGTACGTCTTTAAGACATTTTTTCAACGGCCGTGGTCATGAAGCGGTCTTAAAGACGTCCATTTCAGACTTTCACGACGCCTCAAAGACATCTTCGTAAGGACTTGATTAGGCCTTACTGCAGCTCTTTAAAAGAGATATTAGAGATATTAAACGTGACTTGATTCGTGTTTATTAGAATTAATATCTGTTAATGAAATTAAGTATTTTGAAAAAAGAAGCCCGTCGAGTAGTTCTCATTTGGCATATTTCAGTTCAAGTCGAAAATATAAATTTCCTTCGTCAAAAAACACCGGTACTCGAGAATGAAGGTATGTGATCTGCCCGGCTCTCTTATAGGCATCACTGCTGTATCCCACCTGCGAGAAGCACTCGGCCCGGCGCCGCCTGGCGGTCGCGTACTATTCATCGTGGGCTGGCCTAGTCATGACTTGTTTATGTACATATGCGTCTTTAAGACATCTAAACGCAGTCGTTTAAAACACGTCTTGGCATGGACGTCTTAGAGACGTCCTAAACACTTACTCGAACAGATGCCTTAGAAACATCTCATGACAGACGTCTTAAAGGCGTCTTTACACAGTCGTCTAAAAGACGTCCTGGCACAGATGTCTTAAAGGCGCCTAGAACAGACATCTTAGAAATGTCTCGACAACGACGTCTGAAAGACGTTTTAATAAGGTCGTCAGACGTTCAGACCAAAAACAGACGTAAAATGGACGTCTTTAAGTCGTGTGCTATGTGGGAATTATAAGTTATATGTGTTTTAAAGATACCTTAATATTCAAATTTGAAGATACTAACTAATCGTCAACAATATGGAATATATATATTGTAGCAATTGTACCATGGAAGAATATATTTTGAAAATATTACTATATTTGTACTAGTACTATATTGTTATTTTTATGACAAGTTTTCGTGGTACAGAATACTTTGAGTGCTTTATATCCTAAGAACGAAATATTTTGTCGATAATTCTGCTTTTGTAATACAAATATGAGTTATTATATCAGAAATACAGATCTACAGGGTGTCCGCGGGCAGACTGGACAGCTGAATATCTCCTAAAGTATTGGAGATAAAAAATTTTAAAAAATGTAATTTAATGGTTCGATAGGGCCAATTTATTGGCCGAGACGATTTTTTTCGATTATTATTTTAATAGGTGCGTTGGTCAAGTTCGGTTTTTTAAATGGAACTATTTTTTTTTAAAAGATCAGTTGATAGTGCGTTCCAAGACAAATTCAATAAGCTTTAATGTATACACTTGATTTCCACTGGTTTTTGAGATATTGGGCTTGATAATTTACTAATTTTCACTGGAAGAATACCCGCTGAAATAGCAAGGACCGGGGTCGGTCTTGCTGGCGCCACAGGGGGCCTTGCCTGTTGAAACAGATACCTACCTGCCAAAGGTCTACACCAGGCCCAAAGGCTGGACAATTCTTTTCCGTCAGAAATGCTACAGTATTGTATCGTTAGCGGCTCGCTGGTCGGGACCGGCGTTGAGCCCATATCATGAGCAGAGCCCTAATTCCGTGCCAACGTTTCTCGCTTCTTTCTGGCCGAAGGGGGGAGTGAGAGAAACGCTTTACGTGCGCGACGGGCGTGCGCAATGGTCGCGAGCAGCTAGCGTCGGCACGAGACCGCTTCTGTGCAAGCATAACGCAGGCCCGACGCAAGTTTTTTTGCGCCCTAGGCGAACTTGTCAAATTGCACCCTTTATTATTTATTTATTTATTTATTTATTTCACTATTATATTACATTTATTTGAGATTATTGAGATTATAATGACTTTACACTGAATTATTATTCGTAATTTTGCACCTCTTATCGACCTTCCGTCTTGGGCAGTCGCTTAATTTTTCTTATAGGAACAAGCGAAGCTTGTAAGATTCGCTTGTTCCTATAAGAAAAATTAAGCTTACAAGCTTCGCTTGTTCCTATAAGAAAAATTAAGCTTACAAGCTTCGCTTGTTCCTATAAGAAAAATTAAGCTTACAAGCTTCGCTTGTTCCTATAAGAAAAATTAAGCGACTGCCCAAGACGGAAGGTCGACAAGAGGTGCAAAATGGTATTTTCATTGTTGATATTGTTGAAAATAAATTTTTAAATAAAATACTACAAATTGTACTGCAACTGTTTTACATTACGAATAATAATTCAGTGTAAAGTCATTATAATCTCAATAATCTCAAATAAATGTAATATAATAAAGGGTGCAATTTGACAAGTTCGCCTAGGGCGCAAAAAAAACTTGCGTCGGGCCTGCGTTATGCTTGCACAGAAGCGGTCTCGTGCCGACGCTAGCTGCTCGCGACCATTGCGCACGCCCGTCGCGCACGCAAAGGACGGAGTGTCAGGCATCGGAAGGAGGGAGCGAGACAAAACATCAACGCGTCGTCTGTCTCCTACCGTCTTCGCTCGCTTTCAATGCCCCTGACTCTCTCTCGTATCATCTCGCTCTCACCTTCGCCGGACACGAGTGAGACATAAGTGGTGGGGATAGCGAACGTGTAGGGAAGTCCATAACGTGTACACCAAATCGAGCCGCTAACGAGACAATACTGTACTTAGGTAGGTATATCTGCGGTATCAAGAAGCGCACCGTTACTTTTATTTCGCACTTGCTTCTACGCTCGGATGACCGGTTCTTTTGTGAGGGATGCAAATCCGATTGGTTCTAATACAATCTGCTCCTTATGGTTGAAATTTAGTCTAGCAACTTTCACACCTCCTAACCTAACCAATCGAGCTTGCATCCCTCCCAAAAGAACCGGCCATCCGAGCGTAGAAGCAAGTGCGAAATAAAAGTAACGGTGGGCTTCTTGATACCGCAGATGTTCCTACCTAAGTAGCATTTCTGACGGAAAAGAATTGTCCAGCCTTTGGGCTTGGCGTAGACCTTTGGCAGGTAGGTATCTGTTTCAACAGGCAAGGCCCCCTGTGGCGCCAGCAAGACCGACCCCAGTCCTTGCTATTTCAGCGGGTTTTTTTCCAGTGAAAATCAGTAAATTTGTAAGCGCAATATCTAAAAAACCAGTGGAAATCAAGTGTATACATTAAAGCTTATTGAAGTTGTCTTGGAACGCACTATCAACTGATCTTTTCAAAAAAATAGTTCCATTTAATAAACCGAACTTGACCATCATATCTATTAAAATAATAATCGAAAAAAATTCGTCTCGGCCAATAAATTGGCCCTCCCGAACCATTAAATTACTTTTTTTTATCTCCAATACTTTAGGAGATATTCAGCTGTCCAGTCTTCCCGCGGACACCCTGTATGTCTTTTTGTAAAAGAGCACAGTTTAATAAGTTTAAACATATTCGGCTGTGCAGGTGCGAGGAAGAGAACCCGCAGGCCTACGAATGTCGCTGCCTCGAGTTTAAATGATCAAGAAGTTTCGGCTAGTGTGAATAGATTCAAGGTCACGCGTAATCGCATCAACAACAAGAACAAAAAGAATGAAATTCAGACCAGCAAGTCGGATGATTATAAGGTGAGTGCAATTCTTTTTGTCACTTATATCTCCAAAATGAAAAAATACCTAGACTTTTCTTAAAAGTGTTCGATGTAAGGCCAGGACCCTGTACCGATAACGGCACAGAACTTTTTTCAGACCCTTAGCCCCGTTACACACTTGCGACCAGTCGCCGGCAACTTGGTCGCCAAGTGACCAGAAACCTTTGTTGTTCGCCGCGCCCAAGTGCGTACGAAATCATATATCCCTGTGTACCTCGTGGTCGTTGGCGACCTGGTCGCCGGCAACTTGTCTCAAGTGCGTAACGGGGCTTGAAAACGGCTTATGAGCCCGTTCGTAGAAGAGCCGAGGATTTATACTAAAAAAACTACATTCTTCAAGCATATTTCTGCATGTTAACTGGACTCGTTTGCTGGATTCAGTAGCTGAACTTATTACTTCAGATGTATCGCGGAGATTACTGCATATTGCATTCATTGACTGCACTAAAACGTGTTTACCTATGTGTAGTTTTTCTACCACTAACAATATTACCCAATTTTATATTTGTTTTATTTTTATATTGTAGTTTACATTAAAAAATGGTATTTATCATATTAATTTATCTTAACATTGACAATGAGTGCTGCATGTGTAAAAATATCACTTTCAAGTAAGGGTCATTCCACGCCAACTCGATCACTTTTTTCTCCTCGATGTCTCAGATTATTTGGAAACTTGAATATGTTGCAGTCCTCGTGGAATTATGGGGGGTTTAAGTCATCATTTTGTGAATTTCGAGTTTGCTTAAAAAATACAGGGACTTGAATTTTGCGCTTTTTGCCTATTTTCTTGAAAATAGGTTGTACTTATGAATTTTTATCTCGGAAACTATTTGTCGGATTTCGTTGATTCTTACGGCACTTTAATGTGGAAACATCGGCCTTCCGAAATAAATTGTTTACAGTTTGAAAAATTAATTTTGCAACATTGAAAATTATAAACAAATTTTTATTTTGCAAATTCGGGCTCGAGGTCGCGATTTTAAAAATCTGAAAAAATAATACTATATTCCTTGAAGTTTTTTTTATAAAATAAGCCTATCCCCAAGGTAGTGCGGCTTCTATTAACGTCGCAGTGGGGTGGTAAATACGGTGGTTCGCACCGAAACAGGTAAGCCAGCCCGTCCGTCCACGAAGCGTCGCGTCATAGACGCGTACGAGTAGAGACCAATCGTACGACGTATTGATGTGCATTTGATGTGCATTTGTCAAGGTGCCTGGCGTACGATTGGTCTCTACTCGTACGCGTCTATGACGCGACGCTTCGTGGACGGACGGCCTAAGGGGATCGGGCGTCGCGCGGACGCTCCGCTATTAAGGTACATCCAGACTACTGTCTACATAAACATTTGTTAAACATTATCTCTACATAAATATTTGTTAAACATTATGTCTACATAAATATGTAGCGGCCTACAAGTTTATTGCTACCTTGAAGTAACATCGTGAGCCAAAAACGCCTACAAAACGTGATAAACCGTAGCAAACCCATAGCTTATTGCTCTGTTTTCGACGATACTAAGTAGTTAAAAGCAGTAAAATGATCATAAAGTATATTCGTATTCGGGTATAACATATGGTACCTATAGGAGTTTTTGGGTTAAACCCTTGTTTGAATTCATACGGGAGGGAATCTCGATCGGCCACAATCGTTTGAACCGAGTGTACCACCTTCGTTCTTCTACCACTTTACGATATGTTAACGATATTAACGATATATAGTTAACTAGCAATAAGTTATCGATAAAATATCGATATTCGATAGCCCCAACTCCAGTTCCATCACACATTTACTTACATACAGGATTGCATATTAAAAAAACAGCTGTTTGCGAAGACCGCAGTTTCGTTCGAAACTTTGAGCCTCTTGAGGCAGGGTTTATAGTTGTTCGATCAAGCCGAAATCTTGAACACGTATTTATCACACCAAAGGGAAATAACTCAGGGGGCGTCTCGGACCGAATTCTTAAATTGAAAAAAAAGTCATTATAAGGGACACCATACCCTTCACTCATTCTCACAATCAGTTCGGCTCACTTGCTGTGACAACTATAACAGAGTTAGTGGGATTAGCGGATGATCATTCTTGGAGGCCGGGCACTCGGTCACTTATGGAGAGACCACTATACAGGGTATGCCAAAATAATGGGACAATCCGAAACATGCAAATTCTTCATGCAACAAGGTATCGAAAAGTCCTTTATCGATTTAGAGTCGGGGGCTTCGTTCTCGGAATATTAACAGTTGAATATTAGCGGTGGAATTTCTGGTCAAGTGTTTAAACTAAGGATAAGGGCCATTCCACGCCAACTCGATTACTTTTGCACCTAGATGTCAGAGATTTTAATAATATTGAAATATATTGTAGTCCATATGAAATAAGAGAGTCCTGAATTTAGTTTAAGTCAGTCCTGAACAGCTAAATGCCCGCCGGGCAAAAATTTTCGAGCGCGTGCGGAAAGAGCATCGTAAAGCGCTAAGCCACGCCTTCGTGAGCAACAATGCCGTGGTGGGGAGTGTTCGTGAGTGAAGTGTGCCGCTGAACGTCAGTAACCCACCTTACAGTTTACACGCATACTACGGCAGCTATTGGCCACAGCGTGGGGGAACTGCTCACGGCGTCGCTCTTCGCTTTGCTCACGAGCAATCGAGAGCGCTCTTGCCCGCTACAGCCTAGCTGTGCAGGCCTGGTTTAAGTCATCATTGTTCTAGTTTCGAAATTATTTAAAAAATACAAGCACTCAAAGTTTAAAATTTCTACGGATTTCTACAATGCCTTGACAAATGAAATTTTATCTCCGAAACTGCTAAACGTACGGACTTGGTTTCCAATTTGTTTCAATCACGAAGGATAGGCCCCCTTGATTAAGTTTTTGTTATGTTCCGTAAGTCATTTTTGTAATATAAACAATAAAATTATTTTTATTTCTGACTTTGTTCTAAGTCATGTTTTCAAAAATTTGAAAAAATTATGTCCTTATTCTGCGGTCGTTCCTCTATACAGGGTCATTCGTTAAAACTGCAACCTACGTGCGCGCGCGAACAGATGAAAATGGCAACACCGCCTCACGGACGCATTCCACTACAACCATTCACCGGCCCGGCGTCCGGAGGGTTGCCAGCGACCGCTGGACAGCAGTAATGCCCGAACTTCGAAAATTTTAGGATGGTCTCTTCTAAATTAACATCGCGGAGCTATTCGAAATTTCCCGGCCCGGGTTGAAGAATTTGGGGCCTTTTTCATATAACTTTTGACCTATAAAAGATATCGGAATTAAATTTGCGTCGAAAAATGAGGAAAAATGATTCCCTCATAATGATGGCTAATTTAAAATATTTTACGTTTACTTAATTTTTCTTTTATCAATTTGTTAATCATAATTGTTATGAAAAGCTTTTGCCAACTGTTTATTTGATAATGTATTTAATGCTCTTTTTAAAATTCATGGTGTTCATAACCAATAGGCTAGTTGTTTCTGTACCATTACTTTCATAAATTGAGAAATTAAATTTGTATTCAATTATGTATTAGTTCTGCAGACATCAGAATTTATTAGTTTGGTTTTCTTTTTAAGGGGTAGTTAATGGGACGTGTCTTTGATTGTAGCGATATTTAAATTTTTTTCTAGAATTTTTGTGTCTGAATGTTTTAAACTTTTAGCTTTTCAAAGCAACGCCTATACCGGCTTCCGTTAATGTCATTTTTTGGAACGATGTGCCATTATTGTAGCTTTTACACGCAGGTGGCGAAAATTTCTCCGTACAGGGGTATAGCGCCGCGGTCAATCTTGTCATAGCTAAAATTTTTGAAATTGAGACCGGTACGAGACCAGTCAACATTGTTTTCAAACCAGTAATCTGGGGCGAGAGTGGTAAACCGATCATAAAAGCGGAGCGCGCGGCTCGCTTACCTGGGCTGGAAAATTCCGAATAGCTCTTTGCGACGTTAATTTGAAAGAGACCATCCTAAAATTTTCGAAGTTCGGGCGTCACTGCTGTCCGGTCGCTGGCAGCTCTCGGAACACCGGGCCGGTACATGGTTGTAGTGGAATGCGTCCGTGAGGCGCTGTTGTCATGTTACTTGTTCGCTCGAGCGCAGGTTGCAAGATTCAATGATGACCCTGTATACGCTTTTTTAATTGGCGGACACTCTAAAATTGTCATCAGGGCATGACACCAAAGGCTGGGTTGCGCTCGATTCAAGTAAACTACGCAACACGACGCATTAGCCACAATATAATGAGAAATGGTGTAAACTATGATTTCTCTTTGCATGGAAGTTTTATGTGATGTTAAAATTCTCCTCACTGAGGAGGAGAAATGTTTGCCTTCCGCAAACAGAACGGTCAATCGGGAGGTACATAACAAAATTATATACAGGTCGAATCTATAACCTCCTCCTTTTTGAAGTCGGTTATAAATAAAAGGATATCAAGGGATCACGTTGATGACAGTTCCATCTATTGTTACCTATCAGTTGTTGCTACAATATATTTCAACATCATGAAAATCCCTAACATCAATGTACAAAAGTGATCCATTTGGCATGGCATGGCCCATAATGGAGTCCGGGACTAACAATGAGACTTACTCACAATAATTGTTGACTCCCTTTCCATAGTGACCACTTAGGACCTATTTCTATCTGTAATTATGCATCATTCCCGACCTCACTATTTTTCTGCCGTTGGCTATACAAGCCTTTGCCAGCGAATCTTTCTAAACCTGTAAAGTTGTAGCATACTCAGAACACTCGTTACTTTCAAAAAGCGAAACGCATTTGACTGGTCACCAGCCACGGAGGGCTTACCTTACTTACCAGTCGACCTGGAATGGGGAAATGTAGGAGAATACAGATTTTTTTTGAAAGAAGGTGACGATTCAGGATCGAACAGGTAGACTTGTCGGCTTGACTTTGTAGCGGTGAAGCATCTCCGAACAGATCAGCTGTTAGGTGCCGTTTAAATCTCGAAACAATAACAATATAGTGGAGCGAACATCGCGACAGTTTTTCTGCACCGACGACACGTGAACGGATATACACAACTCTATGACTCGACACTTATTGTTAGTCTTGAGTTGTCTACAACAGGGATGCTTAACTGGTAACCCGCGAGCCGCCGAGGGCACCTCCGCCTTGCTGCCACGCTGAACGGCCCTGCGTGTGGGTGCTTGATAACACAATTGACTATATTTATTTATTTATTTATTTATTTCACTTATACGGGCAAAGCCCATTTAGTAACAAAACAAAAAATACAATGAACCTCGTAGAGAGAGACACGATACTACTAAAACACACAGAGTTTACAGACAGGACGATCGAACTATAGGTTAAAAAACTATTGCTCTATACACGTATTTCTTAAAAGTAGAAGGAGAACCATTGAAGAAATCAAGATCTCCGCAGTACAAATTAGCCAAGTTACATATCCTATTCAGGTATTCACACATATCGTCACATATCCTAGGTCAGTATTGCCAAATCTGGAGGTATAGTCTAGAGGTCTAAATAGCAGAGTTCTCCTGATGGCCCGCTCCGGAGCATTAAAATTGATTTGCCTAATAAGAGAGGGACTGCATACGGATCCATTAATGATCCTAAACAAGAAGGTTAAATCATTAACAATCCTCCTACACTCCAGCGTTCGGATACCCAGCTTTCGCATAATAGGACCGTAGTCGTGTTCAAAACGCTGCAGGGGCTGACCCATCTTGAACGCCAAGAAGCGCAAGAAGTTATGTTGAACCCTCTCCAACTCCTGTTTATACTTGGCTGCGCTCGGGGACCAAATAACAGACCCGTATTCCAGATGCGGCAACACTAACGCACTATACAAGTAGTATAAGGTTTTATAATTTGTAAAATTCGAACAGGATCTACGAATGAAGCCCAAGATCTTATTTGCCTTAGCCGAAACATGGTGAATATGCTCCACGAAAGTTAAGCTGGAATCTACAATTACTCCTAGGTCACGGGTTGAACTCAAAGTAACAAGCTCGGTTCCAGAAAGTGAATAATTAGAGACAAGGGGTTTCCTACTACGGGAAAACCTCAGTACATGACATTTCCCGATATTAAAGTCCATATGATTACTCACGCACCAGTAGTCCAATCTATCCAGATCGGACTGGAGGTCGGTCGCATCCGAACTGTTGTTGATAGTTTTGAAAATCTTAAGGTCGTCGGCAAACAGAAGAAACTCACTGTTGCGGAAGGAATCCTTTATGTCGTTAACAAATAGCAAAAAGAGCAATGGGCCAAGATGAGATCCCTGCGGTACGCCAGATGTGGCATAGATTCCATTCGATAAACTATCCCCGACCCTGACTGATTGGGTACGCCCAGTAACGTATGAATGTAACCAGCATAACAAAGTACCACTAAAGCCTATTCCCGCGAGTTTGTCTATCAAAAGACCATGGTTCACCTTGTCGAAGGCCTTCCTGAAATCTGTATAGATAGCATCAACCTGAAAATTATTATCCAATGCTCTCGATATATAACTGCAGAAAACGGTTAAATTGCTGTACGTAGAGCGACCCGTAGAAAAGCCGTGCTGTTCCGTAATAATATAGTTAGATGCCCGAGCATAAATCTTCTTGGTGACAATACCCTCGAAGATCTTGCTCATGACATTGAGCAAGGATATTGGCCTGTAGTTGCTGATATCAGATTTGTCGCCAGATTTGAAAACAGGAGAGATGATACCGTCCTTGAACGCAGATGGGAAACGCCCCACTATTAAGGAAATATTAAATATGATCCATAAAGGCCTCGACAAGATGAATTTACACTCCTTGAAAAACACAGCAGGGATCCCGTCCACACCTGGGCTCTTGTTTGTGTTTAAGCCATCAATTTCAGTGAGAACCTCCCCGATATCAATGCTCAAACCGCACAAGTCCAGCGCTTCTCGAGAAGAGGAGTTTACGGCGTAATCCGTGTCCGGCACAGAATACACAGACTCAAAAAATTTTGCAAATGCATTAGCAATCTCAGTATTATCAGCCAACTGATCGCCTTTAAAGTGCATTGCATTTGGAAGACCACCCGCAGATCGGTTGGTGTTGACAAACTTCCAGAAGGCCTTAATATTCCGTGGAATGCATGATTCAGTACGCGCTATGTAATTGCCGTAGCAGATAGCAGAGACCGATTTGCAAACAGATCTCAAGTGGCTAAACGTTAAGTAGTCATGGTGCTGGCTGAACCTCTTAAAATCGTGGTGAGCAGCCCTTTTCGCCTTAATCAGAGAAATTAGCTCCCCAGAAAACCAGCAAGGATAATTCGAGGCACGCGTTCTGAGAAGCGGTACATACGCATTAATCGCGTAGAAGATATGGTCGTACAATACAGAAACGGCATTATCCAACGTGAGATTCGATAAGTGTGAATCCCAGTCAATCGAGTTCAGATATCTGACAATAAGGGTAAAGTTTGCCCGTCTAAAGTCGAACGTCGGTCGGCCTGCACCTCCAGACAGCTGAGCATGATGGGACTTGAAATGCACCAGAAGACATGGATGGTAGTGATCAACTGTTACAAGAGCCTCAGGGGCCAATTCAACATGGATATCATTTAGGTTAGACAAGGCTAAGTCAAGGACGGATCCATTGGAATTTGGATAGAGATTATGCTGCTGCAAGTTATGGAGATGACAGACCTCTTGAATGTAACTAAATATAATTTTCTCGTCGTTAGAGGAAAGCCAGGATAAGGCAGGAATTGACACACTAGTAGGACAAGGGATCCAGGAAATCCGAGCCACGTTATAGTCGCCTAACAAAAGGACCTTATCCATGGGATATCGCATGAGTACCTCATCTATACTGAAGCCGTGGTCCCGATAAATGGATGGATTTGATGCAGGCGGGATATAAACAGCTCCTAAAATCAGACTACCTGAACCCATATTAACCCTGACAAAGAGCTGCTCAACTCGACCAGAAGACAAACCAACAACCGAGCTTAATAACGCTTTACTTACAGCTATCAGAACCCCTCCTCCCCTCGAGTGAACGCTGGTATCCTTATTCCTGTCAAATCTATAGACATTATAATTAGATAGACCCAGCTCCTCAGTGCAAATGCCGTCATTCAACCACGTTTCCACTAATATAACAATGTCGTAGAGGGAACTTGAGCAAGCTATTGCACATAAAAAGTCTTTAGTTTTAGTCCTCAGGCCGCGAACGTTCTGGTAATACACAACGAGATTTCTGGCTAGTTTTTTGACGACCGGGCTGCTGGAGCTGGAACACGGACGATTTTAGGGGCTCCATTTATATATTTAATGGTCATGTTCGTTTCGCCCTTTTCCTGTAGGCTCCTCAGTTTGACCCTCAGTTGATTTAGGCACGAACGCTGCAGCCGCGTCTTGTCGTCCGATATCTTCATTGGTCCCTTGTTCCTGAATTTATTCGCCAGTACTTTCCTGACCAGCTCCGTGGAAGACAGAACAACACAAAGTGGTCTTGGAGACGGACCGTTGGCTTTCCCAAGCCTGCGCGTACGGATGCTGCTGTAGTCCGAGTTATAAACCTCACCCAGCAAGGCTTTCGCGCTGTCAGCATCCCTTAGGTTCTTTTGCTCAAGAGGAACAACAGGAACTTCAGGAACCTCGGGCATCCCATGGATAATAATATTACAGCTTCTACTCTGCCTTTCGTTGAATTCGGAAATGACTATATACAGTGGATATAATGGAAACAATGGGTTTTAACGAGTAGACAGGTCTAGTGTAATTCAATGATACCCTTCAATTTTGGATAAAGTGATAACGAATAAGATATAAATTTCGTCGCGGTGTCTCCGAGGTGAGTGACTCTATGCAACAGTGGTTTTGAATATCACTATTCGACCCTTCGCTTGTGTTGCCCCGTGCGCAACGCTGCACACGAATTGTCTGCTTTTAGGCATATATTTAAACACGTATAACTAACAAACGAAACCTAAACCCCAATATCGTTATTCTTGATTTTCGTCCTAGTATGGTGTCTACAGGGTGTCACACGGTAGACTGGACAGCAGGATATCTCCTAACATATGGGCGATAAAAAAATTAAAAAAATATGTAATTGCATGGTTCGATGGGGCCAATTTATTAGCGCAGACGAATTTTTTTTAGATTATTATTTTAAAAGATACGATGGTCAAGTTCGGTTTTTTAAATGCAACTATTTTTTTTAAGAGGTGAGTTGTTGGTGAGTTCCAAGACAAATTCAATAAGCATTAATGTATACACTTGATTTCCACTAGTTTATGAGATATTGCGCTTGCAAAGGACCGTATTCAAAAACCCTATAAAAGTACCCAAAACGGATTTGCCTAAAGTTTTGCACATTAATAAATTGATATTCGGGTGATCGATTCCACCCCTTACATTTGCCGCAGGACCACAGGAAGGGGAGGGGGAGGGGGTCAAAGTGCGCTGGCCACCAAACGCATCGAAAGTCATAACTTTTGACTAAATCAACATATCGAGACGCGACTGGAGCCAAAAAATCACAAAAACATCAAGCTTTCTAATGATATAAGTTTTATATATCATATATCTTTTTTTAAATATATTTTACGCGTTTTTTCGGTTTGCTCGTGTGCAGAAAATTCATAAAAATTGCATTTCCCAAAAAAAGTATCGTCTGATTTTAATCAAAAACTCAGTATTTGCAGCTTATTTTGTGCCCTTTCAGGTGGTATGCGTCAAACCTTGGGGAAATGTTTCGTTTTTGAAATATAACATCACGACTGCAGAGAAGTGTGTGCGCGCGGTGAAGTATTTGAGCTAGATGCATGTCCTATACAGGAACTAATTCTTTCATCCATCTGCAAGTGTATTATCTGCTTATAAACTACCTAAACTATATGATTCCACCGAGTTTAATTAGTTCGTAAGCGTGAAATGTTTTTTTATTGTCTTACAACATATATGCGTGCGCATTAGGGTGGTCCTTATTTTTCGACTTCCATTTTTTTCTGGTCGCACCCCCCTAAATTGTGACACTTGGTGAGATAATGATATGTGCAAAATTTTAAAGTGATTGGACAACGGGAACCCGTGCCACATTTGAGTTGAAGTTTTGAAATTTTAGTGATTTCTCATCAATTTCGAACATAATTGCTTTCGGCTATTTTTGAAGTATCAGTGAATGTTTTTTAATAAAAGTATAATTTCTCAGGTGTATAATAGTATCATTTCTGTGTGACTTCAAACAGTATTCTTAAAATCTCTGAATTTCACCATTAAAATTAGCGTACAACACAGCGCCTGAGCCATTATGCGCGGCTACGTGAAGTCTTATTTTACGACTTCCGAGTTTTTTCGTTGCACCCCCTCTCCCCAACATTGTAACAAATATGAATTCCTCGTCAGCAAAGAAAACTATCTTCCGAACTTCCAGACCTATAATCTTAATATTCAATCACCGATATTTATTAAAGCTAAACTACAATCTCGGCATAGTGCACAGAAAGTATATTGCATTTTCATCTTAATTGATACTGCATTGTCTGCACCCGAATCTGTAGTATCATACTACTGTCAGTACCGAAATGGCGCAAGGACTGTTGGCTGCTGCGCCCATGTACTAGTAATTATTTGGTATTTGGGATTTGGTCGTTACATGGATCAGGCTTCAACACCAGCAGGCTTCTTAAATCAGAATTTTCCGTACATCAAACCAACATCCGAGGATACAGACGAGGATGAGGAGGACAATGAGTAACGTAAGTAATGTGAATGCGCACGCATATATGTTGAAAGACAATAAAAAAACATTTCACGCTTACGAACTAATTAAACTCGGTGGAATCATATAGTTTAGGTAGTTTGTAAGCAGATAATACACTTCCAGATGGATGAAAGAATTAGTTCCTGTATAGGACATGCATCTAGCTCAAATACTTCACCGCGCGCACACACTTCTCTGCAGTCTTGATGTTATATTTCAAAAACGAAACATTTCCCCAAGGTTTGACGCATACCACCTGAAAGGGCACAAAATAAGCTGCAAATACTGAGATTTTGATTAAAATCAGACGATACTTTTTTTGGGAAATGCAATTTTTATGAATTTTCTGCACACGAGCAAACCGAAAAAACGCGTAAAATATATTTAAAAAAATATATATGATATATAAAACTTATATCATTAGAAAGCTTGATGTTTTTATGATTTTTTGGCTCCAGTCGCGTCTCGATATGTTGATTTAGTCAAAAGTTATGACTTTCGATGCGTTTGGTGGCCAGCGCACTTTGACCCCCTCCCCTTCCTCTTCCTGTGGTCCTGAGGCAAATGTAAGGGGTGGAATCGATCACCCGAATATCAATTTATTAATGTGCAAAACTTTAGGCAAATCCGTTTTGGGTACTTTTATAGGGTTTTTGAATACGGTCCTTTACTGATTTTCACTGGAAGAAAACCCGCTGAAATAGCAAGCACCGGGGTTGGTCTTGCTGGTGCCACGGGGGGCCTTACCTGTTGAAACAGATACCTACCTGCCAAAGGTCTACGCCAGGCCCAAAGGCTGGACATTCTTTTCCGTCAGAAATCCTACTTAGGTAGGTACATCTACGGTATCAAGAAGCGCACCGTTACTTTTATTTCGCACTTGCTTCTACGCTCGGATGGCCGGTTCTTCTGGGAGGGATGCAAGCTCGATTGGTTAGGTTAGGAGGTGTGAAAGTTGCTAGACTAAATTTCAACCATAAGGAGCAGATTGTATTAGAACCAATCGGATTTGCATCCCTCACAAAAGAACCGGTCATCCGAGCGTAGAAGCAAGTTGACACAAGCTGTTTGTATTCCTTATGGAAAAGTTGTCCGATTTACACGACATTTGTAATGATTTTCATCGGGAAGGCACTCGAACCCCTTCGATGGTCGAAAGACATAAAATTTGGGTGAGGCACTGCGAAGGTCTGTCCTCGCCACGGGGTAGGCCGCATCTCCTTGGCGGGCGTTGCTCCAGAATTACCCTGTATCTGTTTAAACATTAAAATAATTCTTTATTCTTTATCGTATGGATATGGAAGTATCGCCGATGGATTCCTTGGGGTTTCCCGATGAAAATCATTACAAATGTCGTGTAAATCGGACAACTTTTACATAAGGAATACAAACAGCTTGTGTCAAAGTAGTTCGATTTGCATGATATTTGGTATGATTTTCATCAGAAAAACATAAGGAATCCATTGGCGCCACTTCCCCTTCGATACGATGAAAAAATAATTTCTTAATACGCTGTCATGGATATTGCACCCGCTTCTTGATACCGCAGATGTACCTACCTAAGTAGGATTTCTGACGGAAAAGAATTGTCTAGCTTTTGGACCTGGCGTAGACCTTTGACAGGTAGGTATCTGTTTCAACAGGTAAGGCCCCCCGTGGCACCAGCAAGACCAACCCCGGTGCTTGCTATTTCAGCGGGTTTTCTTCCAGTGAAAATCAGTAAATTTGCAAGCGCAATATCTCAAAAACCAGTGGAAATCAAGTGTATACATTAATGCTTATTGAATTTGTCTTGGAACGCACTATCAACTCACCTCTTCAAAAAAAATAGTTGCGTTTAAAAAACCGAACTTGACCATCGTATCTTTTAAAATAATAATCTAAAAAAAATTCGCCTGCGCTAATAAATTGGCCCCATCGAACCATGCAATTCCATATTTTTTTTATCGCCCATATGTTAGGAGATATCCTGCTGTCCAGTCTACCGTGGGACACCCTGTAGAATTACCCCTTAAATTTTCTCCCAACAGTAGTCGAACACCCTGTCTAGTCGGAGTCTGGTAGATATGGAGGGGGGCGTTCAGCGTGGCAGCAATGCGGAGGTGCCCCCGGTGGCACATGGGCCACTAAGGTCGGGGCCAAATATATTGGCCGGTGAGTTCCCCTTCGCGAACAGCGCTGGAGGAGAAATGAGCCACCACCACATGACGATCGTGGATTCGTCAGTTGGAGTTGCGTGCCCCCGAAGGGTATAGTGGGGTAGTGGGAACGCTGCTCGGCTCCGCCTGAACGAAGCCGTGTGGCTGTTGTTTATTCTTAGCGTAGTAGTTGTGTGCGTTACGAAGCTAGGCGTCAACCAATACGAGATGAAGCTATCGACACTGTGTTCCATATAAGAGCATACTGACGCCCCTACCAATTTGCGACTGATCTGCGCAGCTGCCACGGATCTGACCCACGCGATTGATTGTAGCACTTTTCCTGCCGGTTTACTGCCAATCAACAGTATATCCCTGCGCGAAACCAGTATGCGCTATTGTGGAACGCAGTGAAGAAAGAATCAATCTTCTGTCCAATAAAACTTCTGATTTTTTTCGGGTCTAACCCACATTCTGACGAATCTGGCATTATAACACGCCTTTTCATTTTCTTCCTACCGTCGCTTATGCTCTTCAGTGTCTTCTCATTTTTATACTTTTACTTTCTCGTATATTTTCTACACTTTTTTCTTATCAATACGTTGTTTCTCTCCTCAGCACGCACTCTTTCGCTTCTACACTGCCCGTCAGAGATGGACATTATTAATTTTTTATTTCAAAGCCTTTTATCCTGAGCTTCAAATAGTTCTCGAATAAATATACAAATAAATGCGAGAAAATTATTTGCAGCTCCGGATGTAAGGCGTTCAAATAGAAAAATTATTTGTGGCCGTCGGATGAATTCCTGTCGAATAAATTGATTCATCCGTGGCGCTACAAATAGCAAAATTATTTGTGGCCGTCGGATGAATTCCTGTCGAATTAACTGATTCGTCCGTGGGACTACAAATAAAAATTGACTCGGGTTATTTTTATACGAGACAAATAAAGATAAAGTCTCTTTTATTTGATACGTTATTTCCATGATTTTTTATTTAAATAATGCCCGTCTCTAAATAGGACTGTGGACGAATGTCGATACGTTTATTGTTTAATTGAGGCCACAAAAATCAAAAATTTTCGTTTCTTCTTTGCATTGCGTTTCCAGGGCTTCACTGCGACCCAAGCATACCATTCAACAACAATAGTAACGAAATAAATAAAATGGAAATGTAATTTACTGTTAAATTTTTCTGTATGTTATAAATTATCTTCAGCATGACAATGTCTATAAAGTATTTATTCGTGAGGAATTCTGACTCGCTCTCGTACCATCTCGCTCTCGCCTTCGGCAAGAAAGAAGCGAGAAACGACCGCTCGGAATCGTGTCCCGCTATGTAGTTAAAGTGGTTGGGATGGTTCGATGCATGTGTGCGTACCTCACGGGCACCGAATCCCCACCGCGCGACGAGCAGGCGTAGCCCGAGAGAGATTGAGAACCTTGAGAAAAGGAGCACCGAGCAGGCAAGCGGTATGGTGGGAGAAGACCCCTCACGAAGCTCACCGGCCAATATATCTGGCCCCGACCTTAGTTAAGCATCCCTGGTCTACAAAGCGAGTAGTGAAATAAACGTCTGCTTTGAGAAAAGTGGCGAACTCTTATTTCTTAATGAAATTCTGTGCTGTATCTTTATTGCCGCATCGTGTAGAATGAGAGAGACTGACCAATTTGCCGTGGCAACAATAGAAAAAGCGGAGGGGTTAGCAATCACCTTCTTTCGAGCCAGAAACCCCCTTTCGAGACACTATGGTACCTAATTCTTACAATTAGACAAGTCTGCAGGGCCGACTGGCGGTTTAATTTTAATAGATACACCTGTATAACTGTATACACTTATGTTAAGAGTATTTGGGAGTACAATATTAGTAGTAGCATCAAAAGTATGTGCTTATAAATAATTTTATTGGAAATACTCTGTTTTCAAAGACGATGAACGGAAATTTAATAAATAAATGAAAAATGTAGTACAACTTTAATTTTTTCAGCTTGTATGTTATTATACAAATTGGTCTCAATATCGTACGAAAATTGGGAAATTCCTACCCGAAGATATTCAACCTGACTTGTGCACGCACGTCATTTTTGCGTTTGGTTGGCTGAAGAAGAATAAACTGACGAGTTTCGAATCGAACGATGAAACAAAAGAAGGGAAAATCGGATTGTATGAAAGGATCATTAATCTGAAGAAAGCCAATCCTTCTCTGAAAATTTTACTCGCGATTGGTGAGCTTTCAATATAAAATAACATTTACTGGTTCCTATTTATATATTTTTTGCATTCAGTATTATTTGAGCATGAAGACATGTTGAATGTTCTAAACCTATATTCTCTGAATCTTTCACATTTATTTGCAACGTATAACAAATTTATCATAATGAACGAAGAAGATCACTATTTTTCGATTTAAGCAATTTTTTCGAAAGAATTATCAATTTCAAATTCTGACTTGAAATAAATACTTATATACTGTTCCTTATAATTTTCATGTAAGGCAAGATTGATTTAAGGACATACGCGAATTGAGTATTTTCTGCTTGTCTGCAAAATGCTTGAACTATCAGGTATGTGGAAATGTTCTGTCGCTTTATTCGCTTATCATTTGTAACATTGGAATATAAACATAAGATGCAATTAATCAATGATATAATGACTATTATTTGTCATCATTCTTTGCCACTTTTCGGGTTGCTTATAAAACGAACTTACCTGTAAGTGAAATTCGATCGCAATTATATGAAGAAGCCTCGTTCGATGAGATTACAATTGTAGTATTCCCTCCGTTCACTCTAGATGTCATAACGTTCAGTTTTTAAAACAAACGAACCGGCTTACTTCTCCCGATTTCTAAACGTCAACTAAAAGTTGCTATGTTCTTATCAGGATCTGAGATTCTAGTCAAAAGAATGGGGAAATCCTAACGAACCCTTCTTCTCTTGGATGGGACTGTAATCTCTTCGAACGAGGCTTCCTCATATAATTGTGATCGAACTTCACTTACTATTTCGCCCGCTTCGTTCTCAAGAAATGTAGCTATTTAGAAAGAGAGAAATTTTAAAATTCAAATTTTTATTTGAACAATCCTGTCTACGTGGATTTCACGAAGTATATCTATGTTTGGTCCTGCATAATCGCCAATGCAAACCCATATCTACCTGGCAATACCGGTCTATTTTAAGATCTGGCGAAGGTCTGAGAGTCCTTTGCCAACTGTACCGTCCTTTTAATCCTGGTCAGATCTATTCCCCTGAGTAATGCGGCTAATGTTCTTACCGACACCCGCGCGAAAACTCTTTCACTTCTCTCAGGATGTAAGGCCGATTAACTCGCGCGGTACGCGTGGCGTCGAATACTTTATCACTTGCCAAATTAATATTAAGTGACTAAATAGTTCAATTTTATTATATCGTGACGATAGCATAACTTACCCAAAGTAATGATTTGAACAAGGTAGACTCTGATCCGTATGATGATCAGAATAGTAATGAAAACTTTGCTTATGGGCGCTCCTCGTATTCCGTGGTCTAAATCAAGACCAGATCGAGCAAACGAACTTTGTTTGTCGAGCGCTAATCGAATTCTGACCTTGTCCACCTTTCGGACACCAAAGATGGACTCGACATCAGATTTTTGGGAGACGCCAAAAATCCGATTGGCCAAGTTTCCCTTAAAGAGGAGGAACCTTCCCTCTGCGATTTCGACGGTGTAGGAGAAACTCTCTCCCTCTTGCCATCGTAGAGGAGGCAACCAGACATCTGGCTACCAAACCTAGCCAGTTTGATCGGCCAGAGCGTTTCGCCAGGGTCACGGTTTATGACCGTACTAGCTTTACTACTGGGCTTTGCCCGGAATTTATATTCTGATTTTATAAAGAGAACAAATTATTTTTTTAGTGTTTTGTGAAAATAATCGCATTTATCTGGATTAGTCAGGTGTAATGAGCTGAGGTACATTTCGTGACCACAGACTTTACCATTCGAAAGTTTTTAGGCGGTAGACAAACACACAATCATATATTTCCTGCGAGTCAGCGGTGGATAACGGTATGTGCCGGTCCGAAGTCACCGTGTGTGACACCGCAGACAGAGCAATCAACGGATTAACTTTTGTTAGACCAAAGAAAGTTGAAATCCCCGAAAAACGGCTCGGTGTTGATCGCCCTCTATTCGGCATGTGACAGACAAGTGTTTGCCGACGAATGCTTCGAGAACAAGTAATTGCCTAGTCGTCAAGGCATGGAGAAATTTCACTCCTCAAAAACTAAATTGCCGGCTGTAAAAGACAACGGAATTTCGCCTCGCTCTGAGCCCGTTTTTTCCCCGTAAGGCGGAACAGCTAAGATACCCGCATGCCTCGTTGAATGGACCATCGAGATGGATATATCGACATCGTATCTGCGGAATACATTTTTAATCCATCTACTGATGGTCTGAGTTGCGACCGCTTTATATGGGCTCTTCATTGAAATAAATAATTTGACCGATTCACCCCTTACTGGCCTGATAACCTCTAAGTATTTCTTTAGTATGGATACTACATATTTATAATCTAGAGTCTTCGTTAAATATCGGTATAACTGGCAAAGGCTGGAAACGCCCCTGGCCGGATGCCTTAATGACATCTTTATCTCCAGATCTCCTGAGGTAGTGAACGTGTTCTCTATTTTTATAGAGGCTATTGTTTGTGCCCTGTGGGCCATACTTGGGGCAACAGCGTTACTGTCTTTTCTGATAAGTCTTTCAAGCCTAACTTTTCTAGGGGTTCCTCTTAAGAAATCTAGTAGGTACTATAGATACATCCCACGTGCAACCATTGAAACCATTGGGCCCCCACTTATCTTATCTTGTGATATGAGCGACGCAGCTGATCTATAGTTATTAGTGTCCCGTATGCTGTCCCCTCCTTGAAGGCTTCCATTAACCACCTAAAGAAATTGTTCCTTGAAGGTAAATAAAAATCGAAGCCATTTTCTGGCGAAACTTCCTTGATACTTCGCTCGCAATTAAACATAATTGGCTCGCCTGTGGATGCACCTTCCTCCTACATGAGGATAATAATATGTTAACATCGGGCTCAAAGACAATCGGATCTCCTAGCACCAATTCTAAAAGTAGACCACGGTTGGTAGTAATGGACTCAAAAGTTCTGTTGTTAAGCTCCCACTCGATGTCTTCGTTCTTTACCCCAGATAGGGGGTGTGTATCACGCTCTGTATGAGACAAAGAGAAAGTTCCTTCTCTCCTCTGCCCACCACCAGATTTCTTTCGCTAGTTTATTGTATGTGGGAAAGTGTATCCCCCCATGTTACTCACATGCGGTATTACAATTGTGTCATCAATTCTCAAGAGCAATTGCCGTTTTTTCACATGCTGTGCTAGTTCTTCATTGCTAAGAGCTCTTTGTAGTTTATGTATAATTCTTCCTGGTCTTCAGTCCAGAACCCGAAGGCGGTGTTGAAGCTGTCTGTCGTACCCCATCCCGGGTTTGATGCGTCCGTATAAATCTCCATCTTTTAAGACTTTTAAAACCCGCTGTTTTTATATTCTTTCTCGCTACTGGTAACCTATTAATCAACCAGGCTAGATTGGGTTGCAACCCTTCGCAACAATCGTCCTTTTTATATAATCGAAGTTATTCGCTCTTAACACTAATATTTTTTCTCTTTCTACAGACCTAGTCTGTACTAAACCGTATTCAACTGTGGGATAGCTTACAATTAGCCTGCTTATTGTCTGTGCTAATTCTTTGATTAGGCACATCCTCTTTGTCAAAAGTAATCCTAATTTCGTTTCGCGCTTTTTTTATTTTTCTCCTCCTGTAATTCAATACCGTACCGTACCGAGACAATAATCGGACCTAAAAATATACATTTAGTGTTTGGGATTATATTACTTTTTTTTTATTAATCCGAAAGCCTAAAAACTGGAGCAATTTTCCGTCTTTGTAAAGATGTTCGCTTTACATGCCTCGAAACTTTTTCCAATGCGTAAAATATTATCCAAGAAGATCACGAACTTATTACCGGTTTGGGTTCGACAGAAGTTTCGTAAAAACAAATAGGCGTACCTATGCTTAAACTGAACGGTAGGCATGTGAATTGAAAAAGGTGCCGGAACCTGCTGAACCACAGGTACTTCTGACTTTATCTATTGAGATTGTGTACTAAGCGCCCTCTAGGTCAATTGTACCCATTTAACAACCTGGGAAAATTAGTTTCCCTGACGTTCTTATATCCTCCATCTTGAAATGGTCGGTCCTAATGAAGTTATTTAATTTCTATAGATTTAGAATAAACTGATACGAGCCATCTGGCTTCTGTAGTAGGATGTAACAGGGTAGAAACTAATGATTGATTGCCCTGGCTGGTTCTATTGCCTCTTTGTCTAAAAGTGAATTTATTCCTGGATTGTCCGATGTTATCTTTTGCCAGCTTCCAAAAAACAATTTTAGCCTACCAACTACTTTACTTACATCTAATTCAGATTACCCTACTCTCTTATTCTGTTGTAATTATGGTAGCTTTTGATATGTCGGCTGATTCTGACATTTACTCCTGACACTAAAAGGCCCCATACAAGTTCAGATATGTATCGATACAAATCGCAATACAGGTTTCATGACACTGACATCTTGCTCACCAGCCAGTAGGGTGAGCAAGATGCATGTATCAATGTTACGGGATTGAGACAGGCAAATACATGTTGAGATTTGTATCGCGATATTGATACTTGTAACATGTATCGATACAGATCTCAATGTGTATGGGCTGCTTTAATCTTATTATTATTATTATTATTATTATTGTAATTAACGGGGAACCCGAAAAACTTAAACTTAAAATAGAGTCTAAACCAACTAGATCTTAGTGACTATAAATTAACCAAACGTGTAGTTTCTAAATGGCTAAATAGCCTCGCCCGAAAAGAGTTAAGCGGGCCAACAAAATCTTGATCTTGATTCAGCCGGATAGTATAGGTAGCCTGGTGAGAGGCCTGCTTGTTTGGGTAACGGCCCCTTTTCGTGCAGGCCTATCAAGTTTAAATCCTGAAAGCTGTTATTGCTTGATTTTCGTAAAGAGGTTGCCACTCTTTCGATGGGCTTGGTTTCTTTATTTTCTCTAAAAGGTTTCTGCCAAATAGAAACTCTTCAGCTTTAGTGTTCTTTAAGACGCCTCTTGTTTCTTTGTCTACCCCGGCAGTACTAAATACTATCCTTGAATTTGTTTGGTTGTGCATCATTTCCAGATTCAACTTTCCGGCATCACTCAATCCCTTAATTAAGGGGACCGTTCGGTCCAAAAAATCGATTTTTTTTAATTTCATTTTTCGAATGTTCAACCTTTTAAGAATACGTGTTTAAGAGGATTTTTTGAAATTCGTAAAATTCCCGAAGTTACGGGCATTTGTGTAGCGGCAAATGCGTGGGTAAAACCCGGCCACTTGGCACTCACGTAAAACTTTAAACGCGTTTTTCTCGAAACATGATGTTTCCGAACGGTAGACAGCATAACAAAAGAAATTCTTAACCGATTCCAAAAAAGTTGGTAGCATTTTCTTTGTCATTGAATTCACTATCGCATCAGCCTTTGACCATCAATTTTAGAGGTCATAGTTCTTCGTTATTAACATTTTTAAGCGCAGAAGTACCCCTTTTTTCGCATGTTTGCGTTAAAACGTGTACCAAACATCGCCATTTTGCTTTATTTGCCTTCTCAAAGGCTGATGCGATAGCCATTGAAATAACGTATAAGAATATCTTTGGTTTTTCGATTTCCGACAATCCTACGTCGAGTTCTACTGTCTACCGTTTACGCCTCTTTTATTGCAGCAGTGCACTGAGCGCCACGTAAAATTAGAACCATTATAGGAAAAAGGAATAAAAATGGTTTTTATATTCTTGAAGAACGAATAAAGAAAGACCATAAAGTTTTTTTACTGCAAGTTGTATACTTTTTTGGAAAAAAATCACAAAGATCACCTATTTTTCGAGCGTTTTGACCGAACGGTCCCCTTAAAAACATCTTGTTGATGCTTTCTTCTTCATCCATTAAGGGGTTACGTTACCCTGAGATGCTCAACACAGCATCAAATTTCACGATTTTTTTATGAACAGTAAGATCATGATCTTTCTAATTTCAGATAAATAGGGTGTCATAATTTGATACACTGCACATGTACATAACGGCGGAGGAGCTTCGCGGGACAATACATAACTCGGCCATTTTTTAATATTTTTGTACAATATATATCCAATATATTCATTAATACATGCCCTAAACATAAGAAGTATAGAAATAATTTTCAACCTCATAGTATCATAAAAAAAAATCGTAAAATTTGATGCCGTGTTGAGCGTCTCGGGGTAGCGAAACCCCTTAAGGGGGGACCCCACCCTGAAGCCACTAACAAAAGACAAAGTTAGGGATTTATGTGTTCGTATCATAAAAATATAAGGTTTGGATTTTTTACACAGTTTTAACGTATAAATCTTTATTCTGCCAGAATTTTTTTTATGAAAAATTGTGCAAAATAACGGCGAACAAAAAGGCTTCCGGGAGCATTGCAAAAGAACTGGCCCACACTTCCGGGAATGACTGAATCAACTGCCAAGGAAATACAAAAAATATATATAGAGAGGAATATATTATCTTTGACCTAGCGTATGATTTTTTGAATATTTCAATTATTCGTTTATTTGCAAGCATTTCAGTGCAAATTTGTATTTAAAAAATTAAAGTCAATTCTTGAAATTGCTATAATTTCCATAATAATTCGAATTTTGACAAAATTCTACGCTAAGTCAAGGATAATATATTCTTGTTTATATATTTTTTGTAATTCCTTCTCAGATGATCCAGTCATTCCCGGGAGTGTGGGCTAGTTTTTTTTAAGTGCTTCGGGAAGCCATTTTGTTCGCCGTTACTTCTTACAATTTTTCATAATAAAAAATTTCTAGCAGAATAAAGATACATACTTTAAAACTGTATAAAAAATCCAAGCCCCATATTTTTATTTATACGAACAAATAAATCCCTAATTTTGTCTTTTGTTAGTCGCTTGAGGGTGGGGCACCCCCTTAAGATGAGAAAACACTAAGGAATTGGAAAAATCGATTTTTTCTTTTTTATATTTTCTGAAATACGTTTAAAGAATGTTCCCTCCGAACTTTATGGAGAAATTCGTAAAATTGTCGGAGATATAGTATTTTCCGTGAAGCGGTGTCAAGCGCGCGACCTTTCTTAGAAAACAAAGTCCCAAGAATCACCTTATTCCTAGCGTCCTAAATAGGGCTTCCCTTTAATTAACGGCCTCCCTCCATTTTTTTATCAACATTTTTTCCCAAACAAAAATTTGTCTTCCTCAATGGCCCGCCATTTTGTTATCTTTTGCGATATTGACTGTTCTTTTACGCCACGTAATAGACGTTGGCTTCTAGTTTCTAAATATTTTTGTCTTTTTGAATTCAAATTAACCATATGGCTAAGGCACCATCAACACCACAGGAACGATTTTGCCGCAGCGCACATTTTGACGAAGAGTATGCCGAAATCGGATTTCGGAATTTGATTGAAAAAATGTTGTTTACCCTTCAATATGTTCATATTAACTATACTAAACAATACATTGATTTACTCGCGTTGTTTGGTTAAAAGAAATTCCCGAAAACACCCTTACTTTTGACACCATTACAGTGGTTACCCCCCTTAAGGGGTTAGCTACCGTCAGGAGGTAGAAAAAGAATCGATTCTTTGGGAATTTAATTCAGAATGCATATTTTTATGCAATGGTTTTTGTATGCAGATGAGGGACACTTTAACAGGTTATTATATTAAGTTTTGGTGTAAAAATATTTATTTATTGCACATTTACAACTGATTTCCCGGAAGCTGTATTTAGAAACACGTTTTGCGGTGACCAACATTATTCGAAACTGGGCTATCTGAAATAAAAAAACGAAGAAGATTTAATTAGTACAATAGTTTATCGAGTCTTTAATCGTTCCGTTTTATGAAATATTAATCTGGGACAAAATGACAGATGTTTTAAGTGAAATGATGGATTTTCGTAGAAAAGAACACTCATTTTTCATCCATAAAATAAAAACTATGCATTGGAAAAACAAATGCTTCGATTAAAGACTAGATCTGAATGTCTAGAAGAAACCCACAAAATTTCAGAAAGATTTGTGAAGCGGTTTTGGAGAAATCTTTGTCGCCGGTGTAAAAACAGCTTCCGGGAAATCAGTTGTAATTTTGCAATAATTAAATATTTTTATACCAAAATATAATATAATAACCTGTTAAAGTGTCCCTCATCTGAATACAAAAACCATTGCATACAAATATGCATGTACTTTCTGAAATAAATTCTCAAAGAATTGATTCTTTTTCTACCTCCTGAAGGTAGTTAACCCCTTAAGGCAGATATGGCTCAGCCAATGGTGCTCAGAGCAGTCAGAACAGATCCTGCCATCTGCTCTCTTTTCCTCATGTGAGCGTTTCTGTCTTTCGAATGTTTTGATAACTTTAGGGCAATCTCCGGATTTACCTTTAGTACTTCTAACCCCGCTGGGCACTCAGATCTGGAAAAGGCGAGTTGGACCCGGCCGGCATCCGGTCGTTTCTCGATTCAACCCGTTCCGCCCGTGCCCGAATTTACACTCATCCAGTCTTACCCGCCCATACCCGCCCGAAGCTGCCACAACGTTTACCCGGCCTGCTCGTACCCGCTGTCGGGTTAGACGGGTCGATTTCTATCCGCCCGATGCTATCGTGACGCATACTTGACTCAACCATAGCCGCACCATATCTGTTCGGTAACCGTGCCTTTAGCTGTTCCTCACCTGCAACTTTACTAGCACTTTATTCAGCACTTGTTATATCAAGACGCGGATTTGTTTCATTCTATGAATGAACAGTGTGGCATGCTTTGTATCAAACCCAAGAAATTATAGATACATACAGATATTTGATTCAATATGAAATAAAGAAGCGACAAAAATACTTGTATTATGTTTTATTTCCGAATATGTAATGTACACAATGGAACCGTAAAATGTTGCCAAAAAATGTTTTATATAAAAACTTAATAAAAAGATATAATTATTTTCCTGAATTCTAGTGTCACAGAATATATCATATGATTGATCCGAATGACATAATTTTAATACATGTATTTATTGAAACTACTGTAAAGTTAACTTTAACATTATTAATACAAAAAAACAAACCTAAAATTAACTGGAGGAATGATAGTTACTTCTATAAAATAATAAGTACATGTAGGAAGAACTGAAGTTTTGTTAGTTTTTCTTTGTTGATAATTGTAATATAAATAAAATATTGACTAAGTAGTGTGGATGTTATACATAGCGCGGCGAGCACCGAGATGCGCGTGACGGTTGGCCGCACAGTGGTGGGGATGTTGAGTCACATCGTTAGCTATTCTGTGAGCGCTGCGATTCACGCAAATCTTGCTTCCCTAAAATCGTCATTGATCGGTTTCTTTTTGTCATAGGTTAATGCTGCATACACAGAAACCTTCCTCGCGAAATGCTTTACAAAACGGTGAAAACCGCATCACAATCCGTCCAGTGGTTCTCCAGATTAGCGCGATCAAACATACAGACGCCTACCGGGGACTTTATTTTATACTATGTAGAGATACCTACCTCGGTTTGTTACAGATCGATAGATTGAGTTTTATCACCAACGCATTAGATGCTGGACCTAGAGCAGGGCTGCACAGGAGCCTTTTTCAGCGCCTAGCGGCGAGCAACCTGCCGTACGCCGTTACCAAAGGTAGAATCAGTGAGGAGAACTGCAGTAGTGTATGTACTTACGCTACGCGCCTACGAGCCCGCATCTACACTACTGCAGTTCTCCTCACTGATTCTACCCTTAGTAACGGTGTACGGCCGGTTGCTCGCCGCTAGGCGCTGAAAAAGGCTCCCTGTGCAGCCCTGACCTAGAGGGTATTTGCCTAAAATTTCCTTCACCTCACTTCTTATTCTGTTTATCCTCTTTGTCGTCTAAAAAACAGATATTGATTTTTATCCCTTCTCGATATACGTCATGCGAGCGTACAATGAGCGTCTGTGTGTCTGCCAATGTTGAGAAAAAATAGAGAGAGAGACAGAAAGAGGACTCTGCTCTGTTCTACACGCACATCGTGCGAGCGTCGCGCGTCGTAGTAATCTCAAAATCTCGTTTAATCGAATCGTCTTACAGTCTCAAACAAAAGGGGAGGGGGTATATCCAACATGGCGGTCCGCTCATCGGAGCACATGGCTCATTCTTTTTCTTTACCCTTTGGTGTTTGATATTTCCTAATACATACTTCCTCTGAGCTTTCGTGGGTCCGTTTATTGCGCCCGGCTTCTCTTGCCCGGCTTCGGTGTCCTTCGCAAAGCTTGACTAAATCACTATCCTTTGAGGTGTCACTATCTGTCTGCGATCTGTTGCCTCTTTGTATCTCCACTTGTTCTTATAATTTCTTGAACTTTTTTACAAAGCTTTTATTTCAATCTTTTCGCATTTCCGTTTGACCATGTTGAACACCTTCCCACCAAATTAAAAATTAAACTTTCACTCAACTTCTTTTCGCGTGTTCACTCTAGTGGTGCGGTTAGATGAAACGAACGAATGCTTGTTTGCTCTCCACTTCGACAAAATAAACAAATAAGCATAAACGAATGTTCCTTTAGACTTGAATTTTGTTGAAAAAGGGGGGAGGTGGGCAACGAGCATTCGTTCGTTGGTCTAAACGCACGAATATGAAGCCGGCGCGGCGTACCGAAATAGGAGGAAGTTAGACGGTTCGTTTGTTTTAAACACTGAACGTTGTGATTAGCGTGAACGGAGGGAATACTACGTTTGTAATTTCGAGAACGAGGCGAATGAAATATAATCTATACCCTCTCTACACACTCTAATTTTTGCGTAAACTGTAACAATGTTTTGCGTCGAAACGGTGCGTTTGCGATACCTGGTGTCTTTTGAAGTTTTCTTCTTCTCAATGAGCAGAGCACAATCATGTAAAAATAAATTAACATTAAGTTTCAATGTTATAAACAATTTTGCGACAAGTTTTTTTTACAAATGTCCACCAATCTGTAGAGGTGCAGATTCACCCCTGAAAGCAGTGACCATTACTTTTTATACACTCTGTACATTCTTTACGGCTTAATTTTTCGTGTAGAGATGCTGAAATTTTTCTATAATCAAAAGTCTTTAGATTCTTGTGTCTCTACAATAAATCGGGATATATCCTGCATCAAACCGGGGCTTTGCCGTTGATTGATGCTAAATAAAACCGACAGAACTTTTTCACAGATCTAATATTACACGTCAATATGTATAGTAAAAATTTCAAGCATTTTATTATTAATGATTTTGATTCAGGTGGTTGGTCGTTTGGCACTCAAAAATTCAAGGACTTAGCTTCGACGAGATTTGCGCGACAAACGTTCATCTATAGCGCAATACCATATCTACGAGATCGAAATTTTGACGGTCTTGATATTGACTGGGAATATCCCAAAGGAGGAGACGATAAAAAGAACTATGTTCTTCTGTTGAAAGGTAATTTAAAATAATACCTAAATTAATAAAATGTGTTACGTATGTGGAATTTTCCCATACGCCGCTCTCAACCACTTTTCGAGCTCGCGTCTGCGAAGGGAAAACGCCCTAAAATCCTTTGCTTATCATACACCACTAAGGGGCTCTTGATCTTGACCATCTGGATCGCGACCATGGGAACGGGAGTGACACGACGACGACCCCGAAGGATTTCCTTATATGGAAATTCTTAACGAATCCCCACTCATTTTGGGACTATATAAACCCTTCAGTTTCAACCCTCTTCGGTTCAAAGCAGTACAATCACGCGTAGAGTAACGTCGTGTCACGCTCGTACAGAGCTGGTTAAAATTAGTACGATCGAGCTAAAGTCTCCGTCAGAATCAAAGTTAACCTCATAGAATCCGCGAGTTCGGTTCATATTCTATTCGGCACTTTGAAATAGCCACTCGTACGCCCCGCATCGCCAGTGCGTCAACACCGTGCAAATTAGTGGTAATTTATACATTTTTACTACACTATTTAATCGCGACACTTACATTTGTATAATAATTAGTTATTGAATACACGAATGGTGTTCGCTCTAAATCGAGTAGATTCGTTGAAACCCATCTTTTACCCAGCGATCCTTATAATATTAGTAGCACTCACCCACTGATACAGCTTTACCGCTCGAGTTGTATCAAACATAAATTAAGAGTTACGAGGCATTACTAACATTTCCCGCGACTCCCTGATCAAGCATCAGGTTCGTTCGCAACCTTTCATCCAAAACAAGGAATCTTTACCAACCTAGTGGCTCCCCGATTTCGCATCGGGTTCGTCCACGTTTAACCCTCCTACGGCTCCCTGATTTCGCATCAGGTTCGTCTGTAAGTCTACCAACCTCCGAACAGCTCCCTGGTTTCGCACCAGGTTCGTCTGTGAATAATCCAACCTCCTAACAGCTCCTCGACTTCGCGTCGAGTTCGTCTGTGAACATCATCCTAGTGACACCCCGATTTCGCATCGGGTTCGTTCACGACGAATCACCCTCCTGCGGCTCCCTGATTTCGCATCAGGTTCGTCCGCGAGTGACTCCATTCCTAGAGGCTCCCTGATTTAGCATCAGGTTCGTCCTCGCTTCCGATAATCCTAGCGGCTCCCTGATTACGCATCAGGTTCGTCCGCACTCTAACTAACAAACTCATAAACCGTATTCCTTGGGAAATACCCTTCTCGCCGGCCTCTCGCGTTGCCGCAGCCCCGGCTCGTAACAGAACTGGTGACAGCGGTGGGATGCTACTGCATTAGAATCGCTGTAAAATTTGGTTTTTAAATACGTTAAAATCACTCGTAATTTATTATTGACAATATACTAGTTTTCGCTAGTCAAGTCACTTAAGAAAGTTTCAAAATGACAGGCGCACAGGCTAACGTCTCGCCTAACGACATTACGAACCTGACAGTTTCCATTGCAAACTCAATGTCACTCTTGACACAACGGACATGTATACAGAATATTACAATGTCAATTCCGACCTTCGACGGTGAAAGTCCACCCTTGACGCGCTTTGCACAAAATGTGGAAGACGGGTTAACTTTGATTCCTGAGGGTACGGAAGCTGAGTATCTTGCGATAATTTTAACAAAACTGATCGGTCCGGCACGCAGGTGCACGTTAGAGCACAAATTCACCTCTGTTAAGACGTTAGTACAACATCTCAAAAAGAGATTCGCGCCGGGAAGAAGTTTGTCATATTTCCAAGTAGAAATCGCGAAATTACATATTCGCGAAGGAGAAAGTCTACGACAGTACGTCGACAGGACCTCTCATCTCGTTTATTGTGCGCGCGGAGCTATCCGGGAAAGGTATCTGGATCACGCTGAAGACTTCGTCAAAGAAATGGAAAAGGACGTTAGAGAAAACTTCATCGATGGTTTACCGGATCGAATTTCCTGGAAAGTATCGGCTCAGTATCAAGATATTCAAACCCTTGAACAAGCTTACGATGCCGTGCTGCAGATAGACAGAAAATTAAGGAATCGGCGACAGTCTCCCCGTAATGAGTCACCCTCCAGGTGGTCTCGCCGAGACCATTACGCCGAAGATTCTCGCCATCACGACCGCCAAGTGTCGTACCCACATTCTCCAAGTAGGTACGACCAAAACAGGGATCGGTCAACAAGAACATCTGGTTTTGAAGAGGAACGAGAAGGACGGACACATACGACGGCCTGGACCTTGCGTCACCGGAGCCCCTCGAAATCCCCTTCTTATCGCTCCGACTCATCATACGCAGATGATGAAGAAAAACATTATTCTATTCTAAAAAATCCCGATAAAAATCGCAAGCCGAGTTTATATTGTTGGCATTGCGGTACAACCGGACACGATGGAAAATTCTGTAGGAAACATCCGCGTAGTCCGAGATATCAACGAGACTCGCGAGATTCATCTGTCGAATCAAACAAGTCTTTAAACTTCGATCGCGCTCAACGTATAGGCGACACGATGAGCGGAAACAAAGAAGCTCGCCAAAGGACAGTCCGCTTCGAAGAGAAACCCTCATCAAGGAAGCACCTGCCCCACGCATCAACATCAAGGTTCCAGAACTGGAGTCAGGAACGGGAGAATTCCTAATCGATGGTGGAGCGTCCGTTAATTTAGTAGTCATTAACGCCCTGGGAGAAAAAGCCGCGATAAGCTCTCGGGAAGAAATCGAGTTAACTGGAATCACTACTAATCCGATTCATACTCTAGGAACAACAATTCTTCACATCCACGAAAGTCCCGCACTCTTCTATGGGGTAAAAGAACTTGCAATAGAAGCAGACGGACTTATAGGAAGCCCATTTTTAAAACAGGAGCAGGCCGAAATTTCCTATTACCATGGGACTTTAGTATTAAAAAATAAACCAACCCGACCTCTGCGTTTTTCAAATTATCAGGACCTACCTCAAATGAAAGAACTACCGACGTCGACCAAACATCGTATCGAGCCCAGAACGTCGCAACAGATTGCTATAACAATAACAAACCCGAGGATTAGGGAAGGATATTTACCACGTATCAAGACTCTCGATCATCTCTACATAGGGGAAGCAGTTGTAAAGAACAATGACGGGAAGTGCTACGTTATGGCAACAAATACCAGCGATGAACCCCTAGACGTGGAGATAGAACCGCAAACATTGGAGCCCTTCGATATCTTCAGTTCATCAGACGAAGATTTGTATCCAGCTGCTGAACACCCGTCAAAATTCAGAACCAAAGAAGATAGAATGCAGAAAATCTTAGAAGCCCTAAACACAAAACATTTGAACAAGGAGGAACTAGATTTCGTTACCAATTTAGTTAGAGATTTTCCCGACCGTTTTTATCTTTCCGGAGATAAACTTGGAAAGGCCCGCGACTTTAAACACTCAATCCATACATCTAACGATATTCCAATCAATACAAGACAATATCGCTATCCTCTCATTCATCAAAAAGAAATTCAAAAACAAATTAGCGCGTTATTATCAAATGGCATAATCACTCCTTCCAAATCTCCGTACAATTCACCTTTATGGATCGTCCCGAAAAAAGAAGACGAAAACGGAATGAAACGTTGGCGTCTGGTAATAGATTTCCGCGGTCTCAACGAAATAACAATTTCTGATAAATATCCATTACCTCAAATCACCGAGATTTTAGATCGACTAGGAGGAGCTAAATATTTTTCAGTCTTTGATCTCGCTAGTGGATTTCATCAAATAGAGATGGATCCGAAAGATAAAGCAAAAACAGCATTCACTACTCCAAATGGACATTACGAATTCTCTCGAATGCCTTTCGGATTAAAGAATGCACCACCCACCTTTCAACGCCTGATGGATCAAGCACTCACTGGACTTCAAGGAACAGACCTCTTTGTCTACTTGGACGACATAGTGATCTACGCATCATCATTACAGGAACATAATATCAAAGTAAAAAAGCTGTTAAACCGCCTTCGAGAACATGGATTAACCCTGCAGACCAACAAATGCCAATTCCTGCGAAAGGAAGTCGCATACCTTGGACACATTATTTCAAAGGAAGGAGTAAGACCCGACCCTAGGAAATTAAAAGCTGTTCAAGATTTTCCCACACCTACAACGCAGAAGAACATTCAACAATTCTTAGGACTTGTAGGATATTACCGAAGATTCGTACCTAATTTCACCACAAAAGCAAAACCTTTAATTAATCTATTAGGAAAAGGCATCAAATTCAAATGGACGGAAGAACAAGACCAAAGTTTTAAGCAATTACGTAACGAACTTTGCCTTCAGCCCATATTGCAATATCCAGATTTCAGTAAACCGTTCATTGTAACTACAGATGCATCCGATTACGCTATTGGAGCTGTACTTAGTCAAGGGGAGATAGGAAATGACCTGCCGATTGCCTACGCATCCCGCAGCCTAAATAAACCCGAGAAGAACTATTCGGCTACTGAAAAGGAATGTTTGGCCATGGTTTACGCCGTAAGGTACTTCAGGCCCTACATCTATGGAACTCCATTCACCCTCGTTACAGATCACAGACCACTGGTGTGGCTACACTCTGTCAAGGACCCCACTTCTAGATTAATGAAATGGAAACTCCGACTTTTGGAGTATGAGTACCAGGTTGTCCATAAATCCGGAAAGACGAATAAGAACGCAGACGCATTATCACGCAACCCCACGTCTGCCTGCCTACCACTTATTCCACGAGAGTCCAAGGATCCTGACTTCAAAGTCCAGATACCAAAAACAGACGCCAACATCGATACAATTGGGCACCGCGTACGGCAATTACGACGAGACAGAGAAAACCGACCCAAGTACCGAGAGACAAGCAGCAGCTCAGATGAAATAGAAGAAACCGCACGTGGGAACGTTCAACATTCTCCAATAATACACAAGAACCGATCTTTTCCCAGCTTATCTCAAGAGGTAACCATGCCAGATGAACGCCAGGAAACCATAAACAGTTTTTCGCCCGCAGCAAATTCCACTCAAATCGTCCCTTTAGATAAGGAACAGACCTTATTTGACAATCTGATATCCTTTGAGGAACCGCTCGAAAATACTGTAATAGAAAACGCAGGAAACGTTCAACAAGATTTACTCGGTACACCGCTAGTATCATCAGAAGTCATGGATGAACCTTTACAACCTTCAATAAACCAGCTACCTGCAGATCCTACACCCGAAACAAGTGTGAGACTACCACCTGACAGCAGATCAACGGACCCTAGGGTCTTTGACCTCACGCTTGACCCTTACCCATTTTTTACTACCGACGCCGAGAATTCAAACGACCTTGACGATCTAGAAGAGATCCCGCTAGACCAACCACATAAAATTATTGTTTCTTCCAATACCTTTACCGCTGAAGAAGGACATTACGTACACTTCATTTCTGCCGACTGCAATTTAGTAAACCCCGTCGGAAAATTACTGCTGGACACTGAAATAATTAATAAACCAAACCTCCTAGCAGCGCAACCAAAAAGGGGACAGGTGATAACTACAGACAATGGACTATTTAAAACATTCAGTATAATAATCGCAGACAACTTCTTTGATAATATTAAAAGAGCAGATGTGCTCAATGGATTGAAAACTCTGCAACACACCTTGGATCAAAATCGGATCAAATCATTTCGTATTTCTGCCACCGGAGACCTTCACAAAATACCATCCAACGAATTCGTCAAGATATTAGAAGAGGTTTTTATAGAAACCGGCCTGCAGATCACTTTATGCAACTGTATCATCACAACACCATCCGAAGAGGACAGACAGCACATCATTTGCGAAGCTCACGACAGTTTAATCGGAGGACACAAAGGAGTAACGAAGACCTACAAACGCATTCGATCAAGATTCCATTGGCCGCAAATGCGCAACGATATTCAAGACTACATCCGAAGATGCCAAAGTTGTCAAGAACAGAAATTAGTCCGAGCGAAAACCCGTCAGCCGATGTTGATCACCGACACGCCTATAGGAGCCTTCGACAAAATCTCCTTAGATACAGTGGGACCTTTACCAATTACACCGAGTGGGAACAGACACATTCTCACCATTCAAGATAATCTAACGAAATATTGCGTAGCCGTAGCAATACCTAATATTCGTGCCGCTACAATTGCAGATGCTTTCGCTAGACATTTCATCGCAATCTACGGTACACCCCGCGCAATATTAACAGACAAAGGAACTAGCTTCATCGGAACACTAATGACAAATTTATCCGAAATATTTAAAATCAAACAAATCACAACCTCGGGATATAGACCACAAACCAACGGATCTTTAGAACGAAAGTCACATCGTACTCACCGAATATCTCAAGCATTACATGGATAATTACGAAGACTGGGATTTATTAATACCGTTTGCAATGTTCTCTTACAATACATCCGTTCATGAAGCAACAAATTTCACCCCGTACGAATTAATCTTTGGAAAACCAGCTCGAGAACCAAGTTCTTTTCCAACTGGCGAAAAATTAAAGTCATTTGGAGACTACTTAATAGAATTAATAACACACATGACTAATATTCGTAATATAGCTTCTGATAACCTAAACAAAGCAAAAATTCGTTCGAAAAATTATTATGATGCACACGCAAAACCAGTAACATTTAACGTAGGCGATCCTGTCTACGTACTCAAAGAACCACGCACTAGTAAGTTTGATCCACATTACATTGGACCGTACCAGATAATAGACGTGATGGACCTAAACAACGTAGTATTGCGAACGCACAAAAAGTTAATCACAAAGCATCAGGACAAATTAAAACACGCTTATTCTCCATCCACGGCAAAACGATAAGCCGACCGTCAACCCAGATATGGTCCTTACCACCTTGCTCCTGAGACATACCCTGCCAAGCAGTGAGGGTATACCTGAGGTGTACTCAGCCGTTCCAATCAACACTCCTGCTAACAACAGCCAGCATGGAAATGCTGACGGAGAACAGAAGGATGACTTCACCGCCACCTTGACGCTGGACTGACTACCCGGACAACCTCCACTGGACGTCGTCGACCATTGGCTGGAAATGGGCTACGTGGTGCCCACCGACACTTAAACCAACACACACAACAATAGCGATAAGTACACTACACTACACTACACCCGACAATTTTCTTTCACACCTTTAATTATGAAAGGATTTGTGGGGCGTTTTCCCTTCTTTTGAAAAGCATCACGAGAATCGCGATGTTTTGTCTTAGGGGGGAGATGTTACGTATGTGGAATTTTCCCATACGCCGCTCTCAACCACTTTTCGAGCTCGCGTCTGCGAAGGGAAAACGCCCTAAAATCCTTTGCTTATCATACACCACTAAGGGGCTCTTGATCTTGACCATCTGGATCGCGACCATGGGAACGGGAGTGACACGACGACGACCCCGAAGGATTTCCTTATATGGAAATTCTTAACGAATCCCCACTCATTTTGGGACTATATAAACCCTTCAGTTTCAACCCTCTTCGGTTCAAAGCAGTACAATCACGCGTAGAGTAACGTCGTGTCACGCTCGTACAGAGCTGGTTAAAATTAGTACGATCGAGCTAAAGTCTCCGTCAGAATCAAAGTTAACCTCATAGAATCCGCGAGTTCGGTTCATATTCTATTCGGCACTTTGAAATAGCCACTCGTACGCCCCGCATCGCCAGTGCGTCAACACCGTGCAAATTAGTGGTAATTTATACATTTTTACTACACTATTTAATCGCGACACTTACATTTGTATAATAATTAGTTATTGAATACACGAATGGTGTTCGCTCTAAATCGAGTAGATTCGTTGAAACCCATCTTTTACCCAGCGATCCTTATAATATTAGTAGCACTCACCCACTGATACAGCTTTACCGCTCGAGTTGTATCAAACATAAATTAAGAGTTACGAGGCATTACTAACATTTCCCGCGACTCCCTGATCAAGCATCAGGTTCGTTCGCAACCTTTCATCCAAAACAAGGAATCTTTACCAACCTAGTGGCTCCCCGATTTCGCATCGGGTTCGTCCACGTTTAACCCTCCTACGGCTCCCTGATTTCGCATCAGGTTCGTCTGTAAGTCTACCAACCTCCGAACAGCTCCCTGGTTTCGCACCAGGTTCGTCTGTGAATAATCCAACCTCCTAACAGCTCCTCGACTTCGCGTCGAGTTCGTCTGTGAACATCATCCTAGTGACACCCCGATTTCGCATCGGGTTCGTTCACGACGAATCACCCTCCTGCGGCTCCCTGATTTCGCATCAGGTTCGTCCGCGAGTGACTCCATTCCTAGAGGCTCCCTGATTTAGCATCAGGTTCGTCCTCGCTTCCGATAATCCTAGCGGCTCCCTGATTACGCATCAGGTTCGTCCGCACTCTAACTAACAAACTCATAAACCGTATTCCTTGGGAAATACCCTTCTCGCCGGCCTCTCGCGTTGCCGCAGCCCCGGCTCGTAACAAATGTCAGATTCGAAACATAAATCATTCATGTTTATAATTACTTCAATGGTTGTCACAAGCTACGTTTACTTTACTTTACTCAATCACCACTCAATTGAAATATTTACAGAGCTTCGTGAAGCTTTCGAAGCGGAAGCTCAAGAGAAAAAAATGCCGCGGCTTCTTTTAACTGCCGCTGTCCCGGTAGGTCCCGACAACGTTAAGAGTGGATACGATGTTCCAGCTGTAGCAAGGTAATCAGCTTTAATTTTAACACTTTGACTGGTGCAAGGTTTCAAAAATTGGCAAATTCTGATTTCGGCAAATATTGAAAAATTTCAAATTTCTGAAGAGTCACTTCCACCGGGAAAATTTATCTAGCAGGCCCTGCACTTTGAACATGTGCTGACACTAATGACAATTTAAACTTCTATATTGTCTATTACATCTTCATGAGAGTCCTGCAGATGTATAGGTGAGGTTTTTCCAATAAGAATTCGGGGCCCATTTTTAATTATGTGACGATAGGTATAACAAGAAGTGAAAGAGAGCTGTTTATTTAAAACACTTTATTCACGCTACTATTGGCATTACAGTTTTTTACATAGATAAATGTTTCAGCATATATATCAGTTCCGTGCCAGTTCCGCATCGTAAGCGTCTGGTTTAAAAGATATCGTTCGCTTGTTTTGAAATGAAGTAGTTCACACTTGTCAGTTCCGTATCCGTAAAGTGAAATTGCGGATGTCTCTTCATATACATCAGTTCTGTGCCGTCAGTGCCAGTGTTAAAAAATATCGTTGCCTTGCTTTGCAATCGAGTAGTTCACACTTGTCCGTATCAGTAACATCAGTGTCGGTACGCCGCGCCGACACGGAATTGATATGATTCCCCCGACCTTAATTCGACGCGAGCATACGGGCTGTCGCTGTCGCCCCTATCCCTGGCCTGTGAGAGGTAACATACGGGTGGGTGACATAAGATTGATGGAATAAGAGCCTGAGAAAGTGGCAGCGAACATTGGGGCCCCCAAGAATCCCAGTCATTCAACCCTATTCTACTGGTATGAGCCTGCGCCCCACACTACTACAGTTTTCCCTATCCGTTGCACGCTCACGTTATCATTGGCTTTCGAGCTTCCCTTTCCGCGAGGCTATAGTAAACATTATGGAGGTCGCACTCCTTAATGACCAAACTGGTCCCGGCTGTATTAGGGTATAATGTTAGAAAAATGAATTTCGTGAGATATTTCAAAATTTTGATAAGACATATGCTTTATTCAAGGTGTTCGAACGTTCCGCTGTAACATAGTATAGTCCTTATTTAAGTTTAAACAATGTAATATCATTCCTCCTTTTAAGTCGACACAATGTTCGAACACCTCGAATCAAGCATATATCTTAACAAAAATTTGAAATATTTCATGAAGTATTAATTTCTCTAACATCATACCCAAATACTTTCATACGCGAAATGTTCCGAAAATCAACCTATGTAAAAAAAATTTCAGTTCCCTTTAAAAAAAAGTACATCTACAATTATCATGTACACCGTCGTACTTGTGGAAAATGTGAAGTTGTAAGAAGATATACCATCTTTTACCATGAAACTTTCACTTGTACAACTTCTTTCTAGCTTTAACTAAACAAGAGATATAACCCGTCCAAATTGTATGGCTAACCCTGTATAATTCAAATCATTTTTTAATTCAAATACACAAGAATGTATGATTAAAAACACCCCGAATGAGGCCGAATTTAGACTCGTTTTAATCGGGAGAATTTTATCAATCCATTAGTAACACTTTCATGCATATTTAATGCACAACAAAAATTTCAGGTTTTGTTAGCGGATGACTCATGCGCGAAAATTTTATCGCGCTTGACTACACGTAGTGATGGGATCTGAAACACTTCGAATCGTTTCGAATCTGTATTGTGTATGAGGCGAAAAATTCGAATCACTACAAACACGCAATAAAACATAGAACTCTTGAAAGTCTTGATAGGTCTTGAAGTTCGTTATCATCTTGGAAGTCTTGAAAGTCTTCAAAGTGATAGGTTTGGAAAGCTTGATGGGTATTCAATATCTTACGGACTTTCTGATTACTTTTGTTCAAGCAGTATCAGTGACATAAAATATTAGAGATTGTTGTTACGCGAGGGTGTTTGAATTTTTGAACGACCGTTATAATTTTGTCATAACCAAAGTTATGGAGCACAAATCAGAATTATGTTGGAATTCGACTTCGATCTGAAACCTATACAGGTTTCTCGTTCAGGATGTGGCACTTAGGCGAGACTCGCAAGAAGAAAATAAGACAGATTTATACCCAAACTAGCGTCCCCCGTCTCGGCTTCGCCCGAGATATTAGCGTGACTGATTCATAATCTGTAATCTGCAATCTGTAAAAGTCGAGAGCCCTCGGCCACTTATTCCCGCCGCGGTGCTATTTCGCAAGCGAGAAGCGCTCGCCCGGCCGCCACCTGGCGGTCGCGTCACGATCTATTATTTAAAAATAATTATTTAATAAAAAAGAAAACGTTAGAACCTTTCTCTCGCCAAGACGAACAAAGTGATGTAACACACTTTAAAGTATGCAACTTGAATTTTACATAATAGTATAGGTTACCGAGTGTTACAAAAATAACAAAAGGAAAATTAAAGGTGGTACAAAAGAAAATTTTAGGTACATGGCTTTTGCAAAAATATGAACAATACAAGATTTCGTTTCAAAGATTACAATTTTCCAACTAAACTGGTTCGCAACACAAAATTTGGATGTACAAGCATACAATACACTCAGGCGGAGACGATAGACGATAATTGATCGGGGGCAAAGCCCCACAACTGATAGGATGGTTGGATCGATAATCGTATGTACGGGTTTTTATACATCGGTTTATGGAAAGAACAATTTTGAAATAACGAATTCAATCAAGCGCTTATTATCACACAAATGAGAACATTTTAGGAATGCAATAACGCCCTGAAAGGAAGGCAACAATTTATCGGGGGATAATTCCCATAACACGTAATGGTTAGATTAACTGATGCTTCCCTACAATAACATACATTGGACCCCTCTCCCCCCTTAGGAGTAGCCTGCCAAAGGATTATGTGTGTGAGAAGCAGTGGGCCAGGAGGGAAAGCAAGAAAGCAAGAGCGTTAGGGGGGATGATAATAGGGGTAAGAAAGGGACTGGAAGTAGGGCAGGGAGAAGAAGGGGAAAGGGAAGGGGTAATGACGAGGAAAGTGAAATTGATAGAAGAGAGAGAGGAAGGAGTGAGAGTGGTAATTGGGGGAGACGTCAATGCGAGGACAAGAAGGGAAGGGGGAGGATATGGGAGGAGGAGGACGAGGAGGAGGGGGAAGGGGTAGTGGGAAGCAGGAGGTCGAAGGATAAGGTGGTAAATAGGGAGGGATATGCAGGTATCTGGGGGAAAGGGGGTGGGAAATTCTAAATGGAAATGAAGAGGGACGAGAAGGGGGAGTGGACATACACAGGGGGAGGGGGAATTCGGTGATGGATTATGTAATGGGGAATGAGGAAACAAGGGAGAGGGTAGACAGGATGGAGGTAGGGGAGAGAATAGATTCAGACCACCACCCGGTAATAGTCTGGCTGAGGGGGAAGGGGGAATCAGGAGGAAAGGGGGAAGAAATGAGGGGGAAGGAGAGGGGGAGAGGAAACTGGACGGTGGAGGGCAGGGACGAGTTCGTAAAGAAATTTGGTAAAAGAGGAGGGAGAGAGAGAGGAATAGAGGAAGAATGGGCGGAGTTGAAGAAAAGAGTAAAAGAGGCGATGGAGAAGGTAGAGGTTGGGGGCAGAGGGGAAGAAAGGGGGATGGTGGGACAAAGAGTGCAGCGAAGAGAAATGGAAGGTGAGGAGAAAGCTAAGGAGGTGGAGAAAGGAAGGAGGAGATAGGAAAAGTATAAGGAGAAGAAAAACGAGTACAGGAGGATGTGTGAGGAGAAGATGAAAAAGGAGGTGGAGGGAACGGAGGGGCAAGTATGGAAGGTACTAAATACGGAGGGAAAGAAGAGAAGGGTGTAAATGTGAAGATACAAATGGAGGAATGGGACGAGTATTTCAGGGAGTTGCTAGGGGGAGTGGAGTGGAGGGTGAGAAAGGGAATAGAAAGAAGGAGGGGCGAGGATGGGGAGGGGGGTATAGAAAAAGAGGAGATAAGAAGGGTGCTGAGGGGGTTGAAAGACGGAAAGGCGGTGGGAGGGGACGGAGTACCAAATGAGGTATGGATGTATGGAGGGGTGGAAGTGGAGGAATGGTTCGAGGAGGTTTGCAATAGGGTATGGAAAGAGGATGGGTGGCTGGAAGGAGTGGAGGGTAGGAGTGGTGGTGCCGGTGTTGAAAAAAAGTGTAGGAAAAAGGGTGGAGGAATATAGAGGATTATCACTGACGCAGACAGCCTACAAGGTGTATGCGTCGGTGTTGGCGGAAAGGCTGAGAAAGGAGGTGGAGGAAAAGGAGATACTGCCACCAAGTCAGGCGGGGTTCAAGAGAGGGGTGGGGTGTATGGATAGTGTGTATTTGTTGAATTATCTAATTAACAGGCAGGTGGAAAGGAAGGGAGGGAGGTTGGTCATACTGTTTGTGGACATGTAAGCAGCATTCGACTCGGTCGACAGAGAGGTCTTGCTATGAGGGAGAGAGCAGTGAGGGAGGGGCTGGTGGGGAGCTGTGAGAAGGTGTTGAAAGAGACGATATGTAGGGTGGGGGAAGAGGAAGGGAAAGATTTCTGGACGGCAAGGGGGGTGAGGCAGGGTTGCCCACTGAGCCCCAGCTTGTTCACGATATTGCTGGCGGATATAGATGAGGAGCTGGAGAAAGGAGAGTGGGGTGGAGTGGGGGTGAAAGGAGAGTGGGGTGGAATGAGGCGGACGATATAGCGGTGCTGGCGGAAGATGAGGAAGGAATGAGAGGGATGATGAGGAAGCTGGAAAGGTATCCAAATAAGAAAGGGCTGCAGCTGAATGTCGGAAAGACAAAGGTAATGAGGTGTAGAAAGGGGGAGGGAGATGGAAGAAGGTGACTCGGAGATGGAAGCGAAAGGTGGTGGAGGAGGTAAGGAAATTTAAATATTTGGGATACACGCTGGTGGGGAATGGGGGGCAGAAGGCCTACGTAGAGGAAAGAGTGAAGAAGGGGGCAGCAGTCATGGGTCAGGTGTGGGGGGGTGGGAAAGAGAAGGTTTGGGAAGGATTGGGGGAGGAGGATATATGGCTTTTTTTGATAAGCTAGTATAGGCTACGGTATGCTATGGAGTGGAGGTATGGGGATGGAAAGGTAGGGACAGAGTGGAAGGGCTACAGGAAAGATACCTGAAATGGGTGCTAGGGGTTGAGAGATGTACGCCACGGTATATGATAAGGAAGGAACTACAGAGGGAGATGTTTAGAGGGAGGGCGGGGTTGAGGACATGGGGGTATGAAAGGAAGTTGGAGGAGGGGGCGGGAGGAGTGGAGCGGACGAGCGGGTGAGTAGCGGTTAACTGGTGGTTAAGAGGCGTGTAGGTTTAAGGAATAGGTTTAAGAGGAATGGAGAGTTAAGAGGAGGTGGATTTATATTGATTGTATTCCCCAGAAGGAAACAAATAAACTATCTATCTATCTATAAAAATTTGAAAAATGTTCGGCATGTAACAATGTCTGGAAAGTTCAAATTATCATTTTATTTCTAAAACAGGTATGAATCCTCGGCCGACTGCAACGCATCGACGTCGGCGCCCCGCAGTCAAGGGTAAAAATGTGAAATATTCATTTCAGCGTATTAAGAAATTCTTTATTCTTTATCGTATCGATATGGAAGTGGCATCAATGGATTCTTTATGTTTTCTGATGAAAATCATACTAAATATCATGTAAATCGGACTACTTTTACAGAAGGAATACAAATTGCTTGTGTGAAAGTAGTCCGATTTGCATGACATTTGGTATGATTTTAATCAGGAGAACGCCAGGAATACACTGGCGTCACTTCTCTTTCGATACGATGAAGAAAAGAATTTCTTAATACATTGTAATGGATATTTCAGCTTCGACTGCGGGGGGTCGACCATGATTTGTCGCAGTCGGCCGTGAATTCATACCTGTTTCAGAAATGAAGTAATTCTTTATTCTTTACCGTATCGATATGGAAGTAACACCAATGGATTCCTTATGTTTTTCCGAAGAAAATCATACGAAATTTCGTGTAAATCACACTATTATTAACGAAGTGAACTTGAAATAATAGAAATTAATTTTTCATGGAATTTCCTTCATTATGGTCCAAATTACGTTGCTCTTGGTGTCAGTTTCATCGCCAATAGATAAGGAATCGATTGAGGCCGTTTTCACAACGACCTGATAAGAAATGCGGACATCCTGGACGTTTGTCACTTCTCAATGGTATCCCAACCCCTTCGAGGGTCGAAAGCCATAAAACCTGGGGGTTGACCTCGCCACGGGGTACCAGCCGGCATCTCTTTGGCAGGCGTCGCTGGAGAATCACCCTGTAGATTCGAAGCGATTCAAAGTGCTTCAGATCCCATCACTAACTGCACGTCAGCGCGGCGTCCCTGAAGCGGCGAAGTACATTCAGCTTATTCGATTGTGGCTGCGTGTCTTCGATTAGTAGTTGACTTCACATAGTTGGCCTTTTTTCGCGAACAAATCTACAATGTTTCGCGAACATAGTTTAGGGCAGGCTTTGGAATTAACTGCTCTTTTCTCCCGCCGTGCGTCTTGGCCCCCGCGACGGCCGCAGTGCTGAGACACCTCAGGCGCGTAACACATGAATGTGTGGCGCATTATGGTGATAGTCGTATGAATAGGTTTCTACATCGTCCCATGGAGTACTATTATCGATGCGTTTTTTTTTGTCAATGATGTCCTCTGTAGGCCTATTTCAGTTACCTCAGAAAATCGGCCGAAAAGAGCAGTTAATTCCCAAGCCTGTGTTAAAGTAACCGCGTGTGTGTAAAATTTATAAATAATAATAATAATAATAATAAAAAATCGTCTTTATTCCACGCAAGATACAGAAGCAGTAACAATTAGTATAGCACATAATTAACGGAATGGGCGAAGCTCAGCGTAGCTGCTATTATGCCTGACCCGAAAATGAATACCTGCTTTAAACTAGTATTAACTATAGATTGTATAGATTAATCAGATTTTGACTATTTAACTCTGTATTGGACAGCAAGTGTTCTGTGTAGCTATATAGAGGATACCGAGTCCATTTGAACACATAACATAGTTTTATTCACACGGTTCTCAGGATAAGTTTTTGTGTCAGATTTTAATCTAATTACGATGTAAAATTCTTATATTCTTATCACTTCATAGTGATATTAATAAGTAACATAAGTATGCCTGAGATTTAGGCTCGGTTAAAATGGACCCTACATCTGCCAAGCAAGGATATACCGAAAAAACTGGACTATAAAACCATACATGAAACAAATTACTTGCGATGGTAATCCTCATATTTAGTGATTTATTTGTTTATGTATTTATTTTTAGTTATTTGGATTTTATTAATTTAATGGCATACGACTTTCACGGTAAATGGGAAAGAGAAGCTGGCCACAATGCACCTTTGTATGCATCGTCGTTGGATTCCGAGTGGCAAAAGCAGCTCAGCGTAGATAACGCGGCTTCGATGTGGGTTAGGTTGGGTGCCCCTAAGGATAAATTAATAATAGGCATGCCAACCTATGGACGATCATTCACTCTGTCGAACCCTGTGAACTTCCGTGTCCATGCACCTGCTAGTGGCGGTGGAAAGGCTGGCGAATATACTAAAGAATCTGGCTTTCTCGCCTATTACGAGGTATTTACCAATACTAATCTTCCACTTTACAGTTTGAATATTATTTCTATTTGACAGAACGTAACATATTGTATCATGTGTCAGGTTCTTCACATGGTATGCTTCTGTATTACGTACCGTGAATATATATGTATATATTAAAATTAAACATTCTCGTAAAATTTCCGTGATAATAAGGTTTCTATATTTCTTATTATTATTAATTATCGTTCATTAAAAATGCAGAATGGGCAGCCTAACTTGATCAGCCCTTTAGTTATTTCCGTTACTACTGGACAAATTCAAATTATTATTTAATCAATACATTGATTTAAAGGAGCCAACTATGGTATGCTTTTTAAAAGATTTCAAGGTTTCCTTCAGCTTTTTAAGTGAAATCGTGTATTTTTTCCGCTTATCATTTAACGGACAAAGTATACAGGGTGTCCCAAAAATGGCGGAGTTCCTTGAAAGGGGTGACTTCGGGGGTGATTTGAAACACCTTTTTCCTTAGCGAAAATATTCCAATCAGAGCGCGCGCCTTCCGCCCGAGCTCCCGCGGTAGCGTTGGCTACGTGGTAAGCGCCTGCGCTTATAATACGAACGTACGGACAAGCAAGTCGGCATACATCGAAGGAAACCGCGTTATACAGTTCCTTTTTTAAAGCAGAATCTTAAATAATAATTATTTGAAGTGACAGGACAAGAAATACGTAAATTTCGTTTTCAAATAATGCATAAACCAAAAGGTAATGTAACAGAAAATGTACAAGTGATCGTAATTCGTTATTGAGGTAAAAATCCGTAGTTTAATAACGGCCAACACAACTAAATTTAAAAAATAATATTAAGTAGGTGTATGAATAAATTCTTTTCAACTGGATTTACATAATCAGTACAAAGCTACCCAATTTCTATCGCGGTGCGTTTGAGAATTGAAAAGAGTTGAGAGCTCGGGATACCGGTAAGGTTATGTTCGCTAATAAAGGTGCCACACAACATAGCGTGTAAAATGAGCTCAGTCAATTTATTGTAAAATATAGTCAAAGTGATCGTGAGCGCGTTAAGATACACTGAACTTGAGCCGTCTTGCGATTAGATTAATCCGTGAGGCGATTTGATTGCGAATCGCTACACCACCACGCGCGCGTCACTCGCAGCGAATATACAATCGTTTGGAGCGCGAGAAAAACAGACTGAGACTATGCTTGATTACTGACGGATGTTAAATGATACTCGTGAGAAAATGATTCGACGCGCGAAACACGTCGTTATCTTAACACTGTGCGAACACGAGAGAATGCAAGATGGATAACATTAATGAAAATTATTTTGATGATCAAACTGTGATTGTACCCTAAATCGGAAAGAATTTATTTCTACACTTAATAATCACCATTAAATTAAATAAAACTCACCCTTTCGGACATTCCTTTCCTTCCTTTCCTTCCCTCTCGGAAACCTGCGTCACTTGGTCATTGTACCGATCCTGGTCATCAGTAGACGAAAAGATTTATGGTAGGGTAGCGCCCAGTGCTCAGCTGATCGCAGATACATACGACACCACCCAAAGTAAAGGGTCGCAACGTTAAGTACCGAATATTCACTTCACTGCATGGCTCCTAACACTGATCACGTAATTTATTTTTCATGCAAACAGGCCAAAATAAAAACACATCTGTTTCTTATTTTTCTGTCGTCTAAAACATATCCAAAAATCAAAGCAATGGGAGGCGGACACCTAGAAAATTTGTGAGTACACGGGCGCGCTCGTCGGCATACTTTCGTTTTCATTCAATCAGACACTTCCAAACTGAATCGGAACCTGACAAGTATGTAGCTTGATGCAAAAATGTCCGCTGGAAAAATACATAGGGGTGCTGAGAAAAATACATCTCTGTAAAACGTTTTTTTCAGCCAAAACAGACCCCCGTGTACTGAGTACACGGCGCGCCCGCCGGCAGGTTGATGCCTCGGGCAATATTTTCGCGAAGGGAACAGTTGTTTCAAGTCACCCCCTGAGTCACCCCTTTCAAGGAACTCCACCATTTTTGGAACACCTTGTATGTTTTAAAAATCGTACAGACCGTTACGATCCATAGTCTATGTAAGAGTAACAAATGGATTAGGAGTATTCGTAAATAATGTTCTTGTCTGTGTGTGTAACCAATTTTAAGTGTCCCGCAAAATTAATTTACAAATTACAAGTTAAATACAATATTATTCGTTGCATACTGTATTACTCGTTTGATTCAATTGTGCGATAAAATGATTGCACGTAATACTTTATGATTCCGATGAATTTATGAAACCCCCAGAGCTTGTTAAAAAATAGGCCATAACAGAGCACGGTTTGTTGGCCACCGAACGCAGAAAAATTAGCTATCAGCAATTGAGGATTGAGCCTAAAATCTTGTATGCACTGCTGCAACTTAATACCAGATGTTTTTAAATTACTTTATAACGCGGAGAAGACCAAATTTATCCAATCATAAACCTGCAATAAATTGTGACCCGCTAATAACCCGTTACTACCTGGTAAAGAAAACACTCGTGCTTTCCACGTAATGAACGTTTATTAGAAAGGATAGGTCTTGTGATAGATATTGTTATGAGCTAGGCTCAGCAATAAAATGCGTGCGAATGGAATCGCGAAGCGACAGAGTTGTCGTATCTATCTCTATGATAGGATTTTAGTCTTCCCCAGGTTGGTGGAACCTCGAGGTTTTATGTCCCTTGATGGTGTGGCATCGCCTGCTCTTTTGATTTTTTGACGGATTTCAAATGTCCCTATATTCTGCCGGGAATAGCGAGGTTCTCAATTTTTCTGTGCCGTGCCAGTAGCTAGAGAAGTTGACAAGAAATTCTGGGGTTAATGGTTTTTTCCGTTTTTTGGCGAGCCCCGGATGTCCCTTATCCCAGAGTTACTCAGTCGGGAGTCGTAACCCTCCTTAGGTTCTGGGACCCGGGTAATAACCGAGCGCTGAACTGTTACGTTACTAACCACAGCACGAGTTGTGGGAGAATTGCAAGACTGTGCGACGTGCGTGCGCGTCCATGGTGGCTTGTATTACAAGTCTATATAGCTAGGCCTCACGCGTATGGGCGCACACACACTCTTGCAGTTCTTCCAAAACTCTCGCAACGGTTATCAAGGCAGTTCCGTGCTTGGCTGTTGCCCGGGTCCCAGAACTTGAGGAGGTATTTGCAACCTAAAGGGCAGGCCTGCTCTAAAGGGTCAGCCGTTTATCTTGCAACCCCCGCACGCGAACAGATGAAAACGGCATCACCGCCTCACGCACGCATTCTACTACAAACATACCTACAGTCCGCGACAAAATGATAGGACACCCCTGGATTTTTCGTATTTCTCAAAACCAATGATGTATACCAAGATTTTCTATATAGGCCTATATAGAGTAGGGTGAATCCGGGAGACGCGGTCGGGCCGGAGAGTTGGTCGAGTCGCTATATTTCAGAGTACATATGTAAAAACTCGTTAAAATGCAGACCAATTACTTCTTTAGAAGCCAAATAGTTGAATAAATAGCGTCACTTCGCTTCCTTCTGTATTTTTCTGAATTTATAGACTATAAAAGGTAAATTGCGGTTACATTTAACCTCTTTTGTTCCCACAACGGTGTACAGAATCGTATTTAAAATATACTTCTAAGTTTATTTCCGTTTAATATTTGGGATAATGAGATAGTAGAAATATTGAGGGATAATGCAGCCAAAGTATTTGGCCATACTAAATCTTCGTCTCAAAACTAACGAGAAGACCATTCGCTGCAGAAAGGAGAGATGGTCGAGTTATGATTTTTTCATTATTTTGGTTTATTTTTTTATTTTTTATCATTATTTTATTATTATTTTGGTTTATTTATTATATTCATTCACTTTTGTATTCATTTGCCTTGCTAATTACCGGTAGGTAGTTCACTTTTTCTTTGATGTGTTCTTTACTTGTTTAGCGTAAACAAATTAAATATCAATGAATCTATAGTTGTATTCATTCATAAATAATTTTGTTTTATCCTTTGTTAATTTTCCACGAATAATTATGTGAGTAGTGTCTGCCAACGACGAAAACCATTTCTCCCGGCACCTCGGGAGAGGTGGTCAGATGTCATGACTTCAGTTTTCAACCCGATTTACAGTAAATATTGTCTTAAAGCAAATATCGACCACTTTTTCTGAATCAGCATAAAATTCTGAACATATTAGGTTTGTTTTGATAAAATAAATATCTGTATAGTTTTAATAGACATTTTATATTAGGTCGGTCGCGTCTCCCGGATTTACCCTATGGCTTCCTTAATAACATGCGAAAAAACGGCAACTGTTTAAGCTATTTTTCAAGAATTATAACCATTTACCTGAAAAACGCGTGCGACAAAATGATAGGACATGTTGAAGAAAAAAGATAATTTAAGTCAGAAACAAGGGTTTTATTTGAATTTTAATAATGAATACATTTTTTTGTTCGGCGTTGTATGTTTTTTTGGTAGCGCTAACAGAGGCGCTGGGGTCGCGCAGTATGGGCAACCTTAACCCCAAAAACAAAAGAATAATTGGCGGTAATAAAATGGGACGCGGTACACAATTAAACGAAACCGAAATAAAAATGATTTTAAACTTAAGGCAAGAAGGCACAAGCCTTTCTAAAATATCGAAATTAGTAGGCAGAAGTCGAAATGTGATTAGAAATTTATTAAAGAACCCTGACAAGTACGGCAAGGCGAAAGGAAAGGGTCGCCCACGTGCCGTAAGTAACCGTGGAGTGCGTGCAATTGTTAAAGTTGCGTCTAATTTGATGTTGACATCACGTCAAATTGCACAGGAAGCTGGTGTATCTACACATGTACGAAACGTGCAACGTATCTTACAAAAATCAAAAAATATTCAAAGAAAACCACCCTTAACCAAGAAACACATCGACAACCAAATGGTATTTGCTCCACAACACATAAGCTGGAGGAAAAAGTGGAGAAGAGTTATATTTTCAGACGAAAAAAGATTTACACTTGACGGACCTGATGGCTGGTCATACTATTTTCACGACCTTAGAAAAGATCCACAATTTCAAATGAGACCCCAAATGAAAGGAGGAGGTATTATGGTTTGGGGAGCGATTGGGTATAAAGGAAAGACCAATATTCGGTTTGTAAATGGAAACATGAAAAGCCAAGATTATATGAAACTTATAAACGAAGAAATAACGTTACATGCACGCCGAATAAGTGGAGAAAAAATCATATTCCAGCAGGACAATGCAGCCGTGCATACTGCCAAAATTATAAAAAATTATTTTGATACTCATCACATCTAAGTTTTAACATGGCCGGCAAGATCACCGGATTTAAATATTATCGAGAACGTATGGGGGCAATTAATTCGTTATGTATATCGAAGTGGAAAACAATTTAATTCCTTGGACGAGTTAAAAATCGCGATTGAGGAAGGCAGCAATTCCATTTCAAGAAAATTGTTAAAAAAGTTATACAAAAGTTTACCTAAGAGGCTATTGGAGGTTATAGAAAAAAGGGGAAAATGTACTCATTATTAAAATTCAAATAAAACCCTTGGTTCTGACTTAAATTTTCCTTTTTCTTCAACATGTCCTATCATTTTGTCCCACGCGTTTTTCAGGTAAATGGTTATAATTATTGAAAAATAGCTTAAACAGTTGCCGTTCTTTCGCATGCTACTAAGAAAGGGATACTTTATATAGACCTATGTAGAAAATCTTGGTATACATCATTGGTTTTGAGAAACACGAAAAATCCCGGGGTGTCCTATCATTTTGTCGTGGACTGTACGTCGATACTTCCATCATCTGTGAGCTGATGTTGAAAGCGTCTTTTAGATGCTAGTAGAAGGCGCAGGATGATTTTGGCTTTCGCCAGAGGAAATTATAGAACAATGTTAAATCCCACGGGGGATTACTGACCTACGATTGCTGCACACCTTTGAAAATATCTCGTCAAAACGAATCGATTGATAACATTTTTATCTTCGAAATCAGATGGGATCACTTCGAAACATAGCCTCAAAGTTCGAGATTTTGCGGTTTTGAATAAAAGAAACCGGTAGTAAAATCCCAACTGGCCCGAAGGACCTCGGGTACGCACCTAAGGAAAAACCGAGGGATGTAAAAGACACCCTAGCAGGCTAGGGCTGCAAATGTGCCTCATGACTTTCATTTTAGGGCCGTGTTAGACCTGCGTTTACCCCAAGAGCCACTAATCCATTGGCGATTTGGTACTGGGCATTGGAAAAGGAGCCCATAGGGCAAACACAGGCCCAACACGGCCCTGAAATGAAGGTCATGAAGTACATTTGCCGCCCCAGTCTGCTGGAACAGGCTTGGGAATTAAGGGGGCCGTCTCACCGGGCCTTGAATGTGTGCGTACGCTCACACCAGCTAAGTTAAGCGTGTACGTATACGCGTGTAGCAAACAATCCGTAAATTACAACTTTCGTCCTGGAATCGGCACGAAGGAAGTTTTTGCGGGTACAGTTGCCTTCAGTAGACATCTGTGCAGGGTGGTCTGGTGCGTTTGAACGGTAATAAGCACCCAACTTTGAAATAATAATGAATTTATGACTCGAAAACTGTCAGAATGAAGCTTCAAGGCTTCTCCGTTGGTGGCGCTAATGATGCACTGCAGCCATGTAGCACCAGCGTGACGTATAGGCAGGGCCGACGCGAGGTTAGCTGGCGCCCTGGTGCAAAAAAATTGTTGGTGTCCCCAATTTTTTGCACTTGTTTTCTATTTAATATGTTTAAAAGAATTACATTTATATTTAGTTTATGTGGGATGTTAGATTCCTTTATTATTAAGCGTACGATCTAGTTTTTTTAGCGTCCCATTCGGCTGGCGCCCTTGTGCGGCGCATGGTTCCGCCGGGCCTGCGTATACGCGATGTAGTAAACAAACCGTAAATTACAACTTTCGTCCTGGAATCGGCACGGTGGACGTTTTTGCGGGTTTAGTTGCCTTCAGTAGACATTCGTGCAGGGTGGTCTGGTGCGTTTGAACGGTAATAAGCACCGTACGTTGAAATAATAATGAATTTATGAATCGTGTACTCAGGACAGCCCGAAAAATGACAGAATGAAGCTTCAAAGCTTCTCCGTCACCAGCGCTGATGGTATATTCGTACCTTGTACCATCAAAACCGGTGGAAGTCCAATCTAGCCGATAAATGTAGGAAATACGTAGTTACCGAGACGTATCGAGAGTCGAATTGCGCTGTTGCCGCATTTCCCCTATCACTATTTTGCCATCAAGGAGGCTTGAATGAATCACGGCGAAGCGGTTGGAGAACAGAGATGGGCAAAGATAATATCTGGATAAACTCAAATAAAAGATACTACAGTATTGTCTCATTACGGGCTCGGTTTGGTGTACACGATGTGGAATTTTCGCTATTCCGCCACTTCTGTCTCACTCTTGTCCGGCGATGGCTAGAGCGAAATGGAACGAGAGCGAGCGAGAGGCACTGAAAGCGAGCGAGGGTGGTACGAGATAGACGACGAGATGTTGTTTTGTCTCGCTCTGTCTTTCGGACGCCTGACACTCCGTCCTCTCAGTGCCGCGTGCGCGACCGTCGCGCAGGCAAAGCGTTCCATCTCGCTCCCCCTTTCAGCCAGAAAGAAGCGAGAAACGAACACTGAGAATTAGGGCTCTGCTCGCGATACGGGCTCAACGCCGCGCCGGTCCCGACCAGCGAGGATTTGGGCTGTTCGGCGGCGCACAGTGGGGCATTTCGGGTCGAAACACGGCACTAAGTCCTTTTACAAAAATATCGCTAAACTGCAAATTTTCTTTTACAGGTAGTTGATTGCAGGTAGTATGATTGTTTTTCACATTCGTTAATTTTTAACGCGACTACCCGGTTTTGAAGAAGAGAACCACGAAACTCTTCAGAATTTGTATTGCTGTTTATAGTATTATTGTTTGCTTAATTCAACTAATTTTTGGTGGAATTAAGTGTTGAGGTATGTATTTGAAGTGTACCAAATTTGATTTTGATATCCCTGATATTTTTGGAATTATATCTTACTGAATGTCCCAATTTTCATTGTTTATTTTTAACGGGAGTTCAAGTGGGGTAGTTAGAGGGACGAGAAGGGGTCTATGACTCTTTTTTTTTACAAAAATGCCTTTCCTGCCATTGAAATTCAAAGTAACTGAAGTCTTTTTACATGTGAAAGATGCGGAACTTTTTCCTATGTACAGTGTGCACGATATTGTCGGCAATTTGTAAAAAAGTACTATGCCCCATTAAATAAACAAATTTCATTAATTATTCTGTACCAATAGGATCACAAATATACGTCCTAACTGAATGAAATGGAAAAATTAACGATAAATATATGATTTGGGTGAGAAAATGTTTTGTGCCGTGTTTCGACCCGAAATGCCCCACTGTGCGGCAACTTGTAATCTCGGTTGGAGAGGCATACAGTGTTGATAAAATGTAAAATGTCACGTTTTCAATATTCAGTAGGTAACATACTGCTGAGATTTTCCACATTAAAATGAATTCAAATACGGTATAAATCGGATTATTTCTAGAACTGTACTAGATATTTAAATATAAATGCGAAACATTTCTAATCTAATAATGCTAAAAATAATCCGATTTATACCGTGTTTAAATTCATTTTCATCTGGAAAATCTCAGCAGTATGTTACTGAAACGTTCATGCCGATACGATAGAAAATGTGAAAATTTTACATTCCATTGAAACAAAGAAAATGAACAATCATTGACCAATTAGAAGTATTATGTTTTAACTATATTTTATTTATTATCGCTGATCCGGACCGGCGTTGAGCCGTCAGCGTGAACAGAGGCCTAAAGGTCCGCGCACACATATCCGTTCCGGCGTGCCAGTGGTAAGAAGAAGAGACCCTCTACGCCCCTCTTCTTCTTACCACTGCTACGCCGTAACGGTACTGACATGGAACGGATATGTGTGCGCGGACCTTCCGAGTGTTCGTTTCTCGCTTCTTTCTGGCCGAAGGGGGGAGCGAGATGGGACGCTTTGCGTGCGCAACGGGCGCGAACGCAAAGGACGGAATGTCACGGCGTCCGAAAGACGGAGCGAGACAAAACATCAACGCGTCGTCTGTCTCGTACCGTTCTCACTCGGTTTCAGTGGTGGGCATACATACTTAGCGAAAAGTCCACATCGTGTACACCAAACCGAGCCGCTAACGAGACAATACTGTATTCTTCGAAAAATATATACTTTTTTATCTGTAATTGTCCATTTCAAGGGGGCGAAAGCTTGAATGTCGAATTTCAATTCTCCAATGAAGTTGGATTGATTTATGAGTCATTATTATTAATGACTGTAACTTGATTAGAAACAAAAAAATATATAAGAAAATGTTCTGTTAAACGATTTTGCCAAAAAGCCACTAACAACTAAAAAATACTTCTATTCTTGTACTACAATTTCGATGGTGTTTTTTAACTTTAAATAAAAACGTGGAGCAGGATATTTCATAACAGAATATGAATCCCATTTAGTACAGCATCAAGTGTCGAAATGAATTTATTGCGAGATATCCTGCTCCACGATTTTATTTAAAGTGAAAATACACCATCGAAATTGTAGTATAAGAAAATAATTATTTTTAAGTTTTTAATGCATTTTTAATAAAATCGTTTATTTTAAATTTTCTTCTATATATTTCTATATATTTCTATATATTTTCTAGTTGTTAGTGTTTGTGGATTTACATTTCACAGCTCAAACTTCTTTACAATCATCTTTTATTGCTGTATGCAGTTTAATAGTTTGCTTGAACCCTACAGTACTAAAAGTTCGTAAAGAACGCGAGTGGTTGATTTTAAGTCGATTGGATATGTGGATAATTTTTATTGGATAATTTTTTCACCCCTTGGAGTTTTTTTTCATAATTTTGTATTGTCGTCCAAACTACGCACCCCTGCAAAGTTTCAAGACAATTGGATGGTTGGAACTGATTAAAATTGAGTTTCCAGATTTGAATCAAACATACAAACAAACAGGGGATCGTAGATCTCTATCAACCTCTCTATCTTTCATTAAATTATTGCTATCCTCCTTTACGTTCAGTGAGGCTCTAACACTAGACGCAGTTGTCGTTCCGTATTCCTTCAAGACTTCTCGATAGAAAGAGCTGCGGCAACAGCGCGGCAGAGACAGAGTGAACATAAAATGAGGTAATTGAGGTAATGCGTCAAAAATTAGTCTACATAGAGTACCTGGAGATGTCACCTCTGTAGAAGTTCTTTTTATCAACCGCAGTAGTTACATTAGGGTCCGTCTGTTTACTGGGGACGCTTCGATCGATTCGGACAATAACAAAAAGGAGACGGCCCCCTTAAGTGAACTTGGCGGCCGAATATCAGAGGCCACGCCTCCTTTCTCCCGCCACGCGTCTTGGCCCCCGCGGTGGTCTAGCTGCTTGGAGCTCCTCAGGCCCGTACCACGTGAACCGCGCGTGGCGCGTCCACAAAACAAAAACGCATCGACAATCGTGCTCTCTGGGATGATGTGAAAACCTATTGATACAATGTCTCCCTCTCCCTCTCCCTCTCCCTCTCCCTCTCCCTCTCCCACTCCCTCTCCCATTCCCTCTCCCTCTCCCTCTCCCTCACCCTCTCCCTTCACATTAGCCGCAAGAAACTTCGAACATTTTCCAGCAGCTGATTGCCTTCGTATTTACTTTTCGCGATCATACATACATACTCTTCCACACAATACCTCACATACACTCACACACACACTCTGACTCTCGTGACCGACCTGAGTGTTCGGTTATAGAGAGCAGTAGTCTCTCGTATCTCAACAACATTCGCCGAATCTGTTACGTATCTATTGTATCACCTCATTATCAATCTCTATCTCAAATAAACCGCACTTTTCTCAACATTTTTTAGTTCTCTTTAGACAAAGTCGTTAATACTTTCTCCTTATTTCCTAGTGTAGCCTTCTAGGATGGAAATAAGGATAATATTCTGGACAGACAAGGTTTATTCGGATTAGGTAGGAATACATGGTTGGTTGACAGGACGGGGCTACAAATTTCGGAGGTCAGACGTTGTGTCTCGTTGCGTTTAAACAATTTTATAAGATTATACTGTGCTGACGGCACTTGACTTTATTCTAATGAGGCGTCCAGGAGTTACTTTGTACTCTCTCGACCGATAGGCGTCCAGGGATTATCGCCGAACTCTCCATATCGGTCGAGCGTCCAGGAACAGACTCTAGTGCGTAATCCCTCCAGCAGGCGTCCAGGTATTATCGCCGAACTCTCCTGTCGGAGTCCCTAAAGGTCGAGTTTCCTAGCCGCGGCCGGCGGCGGCGGCCGGTGGCCAGACTTCGGCCGCGCAGTGTTCAGGGTCCCTCTTTGGTTCGAGGGCACTTGAAAAGGTCTACGGTCGAGGATTCATACCTGTTTCAGAAATAAAATAATTTGTTGTTCTTTATCGTATCGATATGGAAGTGACACCAATGGATTCCTTATGTTTTTCCGATGAAAATCATATTAAATTTCATGTAAATCGGACTATTATTAACGAAGACAACTTGAAATGATATAAATTAATTTTTCATAGAATTTCCTTCATATGGTCCGAATTACGCCGTTCGTGGTGTCAGTTTCATCGGCGAAACATAAGGAATCCATTGACGTCGTTTTCGCAAAGATCTGATGGGAAATGCGGAAATTCTGGACATTTCTTACTTTTTAATAATATTCGAACCTTTTCGAGGGTCGAAAGTCATAAAATTCGGAGAGGCACTGCGAGGGGTTGTCCTCGTCACGGGGTACCATGCGGCATCTAAAGAGATGTGTCAAAGGACAGGCGCCACTGGAGAATCACCCTGTATGTAGTAGTAGAGTAAAATACAACCAGCTATAACATGTAACTGAATAAATTCCACACCAAGAAGGCTCGCAGCTATTATAAAATCAAAAGGCAGTCCCACAAATTATTAAAACATTATATGTATATTTAGTTTATTTCCATAGTTTATTGAACCTTTATTTAACTATACGAATACTTACTGCGCGTCTATTTCTGCACGTTTAGCTCCTTTTATTCATATTTTCGTAAATGTTAAGGGGAATAAAAATTTGTTTATACAAGATCTATTCTGCAAACATTTAAGAATATTTATTAATCATCGTTTTCTGTTAAAATGTAGTACTGACATGGATATACAAAGTTTTACTTTAAATTGGTCGCTGCACGAATACTTTTTACACTGACTGCGGTTTATGACCATATTGTCCCGCGAGTCGGCGCGGCGGTTAATAGCAGTACCTACGTCCGGGTCCGAATCCATCGTACGTACTACCCACCGACAGAGCAATATACGGATTAACTCATTGTGAGACTGAAGAATGCCTAAAATTATCAAAGACGGCACAATGTTCTTGACTGCCCTTTAGAAATGCTGGCAAACAGATGTTGTCGAAACGTTCTTGTCAAAATATGAAATTATCGGTCGAAAGCAACGAATGAATTCTCGCTTGGATCCGATCCCGCTTTTGTCCCAATGCACAGTGGGCGTCAATCCCAAGAATAGAGAAAAAATTCAACATGCCACTTTTTGCAATCAATGTCGAATCTTATGAAGCTACTTTATAAAACACTAGAACTGGATCTGAAGAAATCGATAAAAATTTTAAAACATCTTCGTTTGTATTGCAATGAGAATATTTTGAGCGTACAATCTTTTCTTTACTTTTTAAAACCTTTATTTCTGGCATCTTGGGTCCCATCACCCAATTAACCGATTGGAAGGTTGCCCAAATATTGTATAATTTCGTAGGAATGTATTAACACTTTGTGAACAGTATTTGGTACATAGGATAACATGGATACAGGTTTGCAAATATTTCTGCACTTTCCATAGTATGTAGGTATATTTATCAAATTGATCTAGTTTTATTGGAATTATTGACATTATTTTTTTAAATAACGTCATTCCTCCGTATGAGTTGTATATTAATACTTTTTTTTATGAACTTCCTTAATTATATTCCGCAATTTTAGTGCGAAAAATGTGATGTTCTTGAATTTTCTCCTATTTCTTGGCATTCAACCTCACCGGAAGTTCCCGGAGGGTAACTAAAAAGCCGATAATTATTGCTGAGATTTCTTCAATGGGTTTCTTATGGGAAATAACTGTATGAATCTAATTATTTGCTATTGCTTACCAAAAACGATACTACTCATTTCGGTTCTCAACAAATTTGTGTCTTTTATATTAGCAAAATGTAAAAGACTTGATTCCAAATGTTGTACAAGAAAAAACATACAAACTTTGACACGTATTTACACACAGATCGGAAGTAGTCGCCACGATATTTTTCCCTTTTTTAGGAGCTCATATTATTAGTTTACAAGAAATATATAAAAAAACATAATCCCATAACATATATATATAGAAAAACATAATCCCATAACTTTTGAATTCTGACTTGTTTCCTTATTTTTGGGATTCTGTCCCAATGTGGCACTGGATCGCAGCGCGGCCGCGGCGAGGACTCAATTTGGAGGAGTCGAGCGGTTTCGCGCCGTGGCTAGCCGCGCGGCTAGGAGATCATGGCGGAAAACAGACAGTGATCCCATTGTGTTGCGTCTCCAATAGCCTAGGTTGCTGCTGTAGCGGACGCGCGGCCGCGGCCGGTTGAAAACGCGGCTAGGAAAACGGATGCATGCTTCTCCATAAGAGCGGTGCTTAGGATTCGGCCGCCGGCCGCGGTCGCCAGCCGCCGCCGATCGCGGCTAGGAAACTCGACCTTAAGCTGTCCGAGAGCGGCCGTTGGTCTTACCTCGTCCTCTCTCTCCGAACAGCGAAGAAGGAAATGCCTTTGCGGGCCTCTAATTTATACCCAATCGTTGCTATCCGCGGCCGCAGAAATCAACAAACGCGTCGTTAAGCGCGGACCTCGCGAGCCGCGGTTCCGCGCCCGCATGCCTCTCCTCACAGGCGGCCTACAAGCGTGATCGCGAAACTTATCGATGGTCAGCGTTTCCCAAAGCGTTTTTTCTGCATGCTACACTAGTAATATTCCACAGCATACGAATCACCTCCTAACAAAAATTGTATCTTCTTCTTCAAGAAAATCTGTTATTGACTAGTATAAAAAAATGTTGAATTATAAAACCATTATATATTATCAGCGGAACTCAAATTTGTCCGAATTGCATCGTGTTTGGTTTAATTTTTATTAGAAATATCTCATCCAATCGTGGAAAATATTTTTATTATGTTAAAACAAAAAATATAAAAGTTTTATTTGTGTTTGTCACGCATACTATTTCTGTGGTGTACTTGGCGGCGGATGGTCGTAGAGGGTCTCCCATTTACGAGCAATCGCACAATTGAAAGGCCCAAGTTTCATGGGTTTGAAAAAGGACAAGGACGAGAAAAAAGTCGATATTCGTCACAAATGTTCTACCCTGGTGGATCTCCGGATTTTGTTCACGAACAATTTCGATTTCACGTCTATTAGAAGGGTCATTTGTTAGCAAACACTGTTATTTGGCGTCGACAGCGAAGCGAACAGCGTGTTAGCTAACATGTTCGCGACAAAATGTTTTTGTTCGTATTCGCCTTGGTAGAGGCCCGGGGTTAAGATGCGCGCGTGCACGGTCTTTGACATGTCGGCACCGTCGATCCTGATGACCGCGCACTGAGATTCTAACCTTAATGTTTTGACTGTGATCTTAAAGCACTTGAGGCTAGAAAAACAATCTCGAATTGTAATTGTTCAGTGTATGTGTGCATATGCGTATATGGATAGACGTATATGGATAGAGAGGGGAAGCATGGTCGCAAGAAAAACGGTGGTGGGGATGGTTTTTTCCAATTTACCCGGGCACATTGCGTTTGAATTTAACTGGGTACAAACTACTGTACATTAAAAATGAATCGAATACTTCGTGTGTAGACTCATTTTCATCAGGGGAACCTCAGCAATCGATTGATAATACATTCATAATCATCTCTCATAAACATAAACAATTTAGTTTCCTGTACTGGATGTCCTATCTGCCCCGTCAGTTTTGTTCCTTTCAATAGTCAACCTGTAGACTTTTCGAGACTGAAGTGTCGCTCGTATGGAATAAGTAAAACAGTGGAGTCAATAGGTCGTTTGCGTCAAGATGGGCCCACAATTTTCGCTTAAGCTGTGGAACGGTGTCTATGGATTAACGAAAACACGAAGCTTGTATGCTATTGAGGCAGCAAAATACAAACAGAATTTGAAGCTCGGTTTGTTGTCAAAACAAATATTCGGATAATCTTCGACAACACATTCCACGTTTTCTAGAAAGTATCGATATGAAAAGCCGTCAAAATTGCGTGTATACAGCATAGAATACGCTCGCTGTGAAAGCACGTTAACGTCATACAAAGTACTAAATTTTATTACAGTGTTACAAAGACTACAATGTAGATTCAGTTAAACAGTTTATTGGCTTAGATCTGTGAAATACTTTGGGGTGGGGGGAAGGGGGGGAGGAATTTTTACACATGAGGAATATACGGTAATAACTTATATGAAAATGACATTATTTACGAATACTCTTACCTTATGAAATCTATTGCTATCACGAGTTACACAATTCGTTATTCCTACTCGAATAAGACACAAGAAAATAGTATAACCGGAGGTATTCACCGTTAAAAAATTATATTTTAAACACGTTATTTGTCACTAAAACTTTTAATTGCAATATGATTTTCTTAATTTCTTTTCTGATCAAGATCTGTGAGATGCTCCATAATGGTGCAGCATATGTATGGGATGACGAAATGAAAGTACCGTATTTGGTACAAAATGAACAGTGGGCCGGCTTCGACGACGAAAAATCTATTCGTATCAAAATGGACTGGTTAAAAAGCAAAGGTTACGGTGGTGCAATGGTATGGACAGTCGATATGGATGACTTTAATGGTACAGTTTGCGGCGGAAACGTTAGATATCCACTAATCAGCGCAATGAGAGAGGAATTACTCGGAATTTCGAGAGGTGCGAACACAAAGGACGTTGATTGGAGCGCCGTGGCTACTACGGTCACGGAAACTATCTTAAAAAAACCCGAACCTTATAAGATATCAGTCTCGGATGCTCTTAGTAAAGCGAAGAAACTTCAGAAACCAACTACGAACCTCATCATTAACACTCCGACCAATGGTAACTTTTTAATTTTATGCGTCTTAATATTCATATTCTTTTTCTTCAACTACATAAAACGTTATTTCTAACACGAATACCTTTCGCGTGGAAAGAAAATAACAAACAATGTCGAACATTGTTAAAGTGTTGTTGCTTTTTTACATACAGGGTGTCCCACGGTAGACTGGACAGCAGGATATCTCCTAACATATGGGAGATAAAAAAAATATGGAATTGCATGGTTCGATGGGGCCAATTTATTAGCGCAGACGAATTTTTTTTCGATTATTATTTTAAAAGATACGATGGTCAAGTTTGGTTTTTTAAATGGAACTATTTTTTTAGAAGAGGTGAGTCGATAGTGCGTTCCAAGACAAATTCAATAAGCATTAATGTATCAACCTGATTTCCAGTAGTTTTTGAGATATTGCGCTTGCAAATTTACTGATTTTCACTGGAAGAAAACCGGCTGAAATAGCAAAGACCGGGGTCGGCCTTGCTGGCGCAACGGGGGGCCTTGCCTGTTGAAACAGATACCTACCTGCCAAAGGTCTACGCCAGGCCCAAGGCTGGACAATTCTTTTCCGTCAGAAATGCTACTTAGGTAGGTACATCTGCGGTATCAAGAAGCGCACCGTTACTTTTATTTCGCACTTGCTTCTACGCTCGGATGGCCGGTTCTTTTGGGAGGGATGCAAATCCGATTGGTTCTAATACAATCTGCTCCTTATGGTTGAAATTTAGTCTAGCAACTTTCACACCTCCTAATCTGACCAATCGAGCTTGCATCCCTCCCAAAAGAACCGGCCATCCGAGCGTAGAAGCAAGTGCGAAATAAAAGTAACGGTGCGCTTCTTGATACCGCAGATGTACCTACCTAAGTAGCATTTCTGACGGAAAAGAATTGTCCAGCCTTTGGGCCTGGCGTAGACCTTTGGCAGGTAGGTATCTGTTTCAACAGGCAAGGCCCCCCGTTGCGCCAGCAAGACCGACCCCGGGCTTAGCTATTTCAGCGGGTTTTCTTTCAGTGACAATCAGTAAATTTGCAAGCGCAAAATTTCAAAAACTAGTGGAAATCAGGTGTATACATTAATGATTATTGAATTTGTCTTGGAACGCACTATCAACTCACCTCTTCAAAAAAAATAGTTCCATTTAAAAAACCGAACTTGACCGTCGTATCTTTTAAAATAATAATCGAAAAAAAATTCGTCTGCGCTAATAAATTGGCCCCATCGAACCATGCAATTCCATTTTTTTTTATCTCCCATAAGTTAGGAGATATCCTGCTGTCCAGTCTACCGTGGGACACCCTGTATAATAGCTCTGGTATACTGCAAAGTTAGTTTACATATGTATAAGCACAAAAAGGTCGATTATATTGAAATAAGGTTTTATAATGTAAATGCTGGTATATGTGGTTCCCAGGCTTTGTCTTTTTGTAACGTCAACACCACCATTCATGTTTGGTAAAGGAACGATGTATTTATACAACTATGGTACGATTCAGAAAAGTGTCCGTACTAATATCGAATGGGAATAATAAGCAAACTTTTATAATCTATTGTAGTTGATAATTAACCGATTCTTCTCATAGAAAGTATAACGAAAGTTGCTGTGAAATATGAAAAATAATTCTTTCTTTTACAAGAATGTTTGGTGGAGCAAGAAATATGAGAACAAATAGCATGTGATATTATATAATATTTGCTTTCCTGTGTACTTATTTGTCTTTTATACGCAGAAAGAGATGCCCAATCCATCTGCTATCTCACAAATTGGTCGCACAGAAGGCCTGGAGCAGGAAAATTTATGCCAGAGGACATTGATGCGACGCTCTGCACTCATATAGTCTACGCATTTGCGACCTTGAAAAATCATTTACTCGTGGAAGAGAGTGATAAAGATGCAGAAATGTACAATCGACTGACTGCTCTTCGCGATAAAAATCCAGATATCAAGGTATAAACTTTTGTCATATTCGAAAACATTTTTCCCCTTTGTTATAAAATTTTGCAATGTTTGTCTTCGTGTGTACGTATAATACGTAATGAAAGAGGTATAAAACGACAAAAACATGTCTCAATATTTTGTGACTTCAAAATACTTTAACCCTTTCGTTACGGCGTACATTTCCGCGAAAGTGCTTTTTTCTAATTATTATTATTTTTTTAACTGCTGGAGATGCTGACTAAAGTCGACGCTAGGATCGGTAACTCGTTCCGTGACGTCGACTAAAGTCGGCACTCGTACACGCAGGTCGTCGCATGGGTGCCGATTATAGTCGGCGCTCGTAGCGAAAGGGTTAATGTGATTGTTAAAGTTATATATGCTTTTATTTCTAAGTAATAATCAATAATTTTATAAAGGCTGTACAGAAAGTTTTGCAGCTTAATAAAAATGAACATTCTACAATGGATTCGAATTTTACGGTCTTATTCAAGGGCGGTATTATAACTTGAACGTGGAGGTATAAGGTTATACGTCTGAACGTTGGCAAATACCAACCACAAATGTTCGTATATAAGCCGAAACCTTTGGTAATTATTTACATTAGGATTTCATCACTGATTTTGATGAGATATGTTGTTGGGGGCATGATTCTGAATAACTTTTTAGTTTAGAAAAGTAATACTTAAAATTTTTATACTTGCAAGCCACACTATTTACGCATACCAGCCGCCCGCCCTGAATCTAGCACCATACCTTTACCGATATCTGGTGACATACTAATACAATCCCGCAACACTATGCCGTTTGTAAACAGCCACAGATGAGAAATTTCACGAGTCTGTTCTGTATTTGCAGTTACGTCTATCCAATCTAGCAAATTTAACCCAAAACTAACTCAAATTATAAAACCAAAGCAAGGATTTTATAAAATATTTTTGTGAATACCTCGGAAACTAAGGCCGAACGGCGGTAACATGTAGAGGAAAAAGTTGTTCAAAATGTGGACTCTTACAACATATATTAATATCATCAAAATCGGTGATGAAACCCTAAAGTAAGTAATTACCAATCCTTTATTGAAAGTGGAAGTTCCTAAAGAGGCTCTGTTCAAAAGGTCAATATGGAGTTGACTCCCAGTCTTCCGATATACCGGAAAGACGATCGCGATCGCAAACTTGCCCTGATTGCTTCACTCCTCCACCACGCAAAAAATTAATACCGTACAACTTTTATAAATAAACGTTTTTCATGTCTCTAACAGTACCGGAGATATTCCAGGTGGACGAAGTTATAACCCCACCCCGTATGCTATAGACTATACCAGTGAGAGCCAGTTGGGCCATTATGGAACCCGACCTCCATGAGGTTTACCACAGCCGCGTAGAAGGGCAGCTCGAAAGCCAACGGTAACGTGGGCGTGTAACGGATAGGGAAAACTGTAGTAGCGTGCAGTGGCTTAAATGACTGGGATTCTTGGGGGTCTCAGTGTTCATTGCCACTAGGGCTCCTAATTGGGCCAGTTATTTCAGCCAATGGGTACGAGTCTGTACCGCACACTACTACTTACATTCTTACAGTTTTCCCTATCCGCTGTGCACTCACGGTATCATTGACTTCGAGCTCTCCTGTAACGAGCGCGGCCGCCAGAGTACCACGCGCCGCATATAAAGGTAGGCTTTCCTATACTGTATTCAACATTAGAGCATACCGGTTTCGCGCAGGCACGACCCTCGCGATCGTTGCTACGCCCGACTCCCCACTTAACCGCCTATGTTTTTCTCCGTCGCACGGCCCTCTACTCTCTCTGTTAACTTTTCGTGCGGGACGTTGTTTACGTTGACAACGGTCAGATCCTGCGTTTGGGATGTACCAGTTAATCCCTACAAACCAATCGCGTGCGGTTCAAACAGTGGGTAGTAGTGGGAACTGCGCAGGTCGGTCGCAAATCGGTAGGGGCGTCGGTATGCTCTTACATGGAATACCGTATAGGCGCGATCGGCCGCGGCGGCGCACCGCGGCGAGCACAACTCAGGTACCGTGTTAAGGGACCCAGTTGGATTGGAGCCCTTGAAAGGGTCTATTCTAACGGTCGGCATACCTGTTTCAGAAAAAACAGATTGTTTATTCTTTATCGCATCGATATGGAAGTGACACCGATGGCTTCCTTGCGTTTTTTCAATGAAAATCATACCAAATATCATGTAAATCGGACTATTTTTAACGAAGTTAGTTTGAAATCATGTAAATCAATTTTTTTTCTTATTTCCTTCATTATGGTCCAAATTGCATCGTTCTTGGTGTTTTCTTTGTCGGAGAAACACAAGGAATTGATTACCGTCGCTTTAGGAAAGATCTGATGAAAAATGTGGAACTAACTCTTACTTCTTACTGGATATTATAATGATGTCCAACCGCTTCGAGGATCGAAAGCCTAAAGCGCTTGGTGAAGTTCCGCGAGGTTCTACATTCACCACGAGGTACCAGGTGGCATTAAGTTTGTGTAGTTGGCACCCTCAAATGTGAATTTTTGGAAAAAATCGGTGGCATTCGTTTGTCGACATTTGTCCAACAAAAATTTTGGTTCGTTCATCCTTCAAAAAAAATGATAAAGAAATAAAAAAATGTCCAGCACCCCCATGAAAACTTTTCAATGATTTGTCAGTGGGAAATGATTGCCCACAATCTGTCCACGTTTGTCCACCCAACATTTTTCGTTTGTCCACCATTCAAACCAAAGTTATGACCAAATTAAGAAAATTCGTCATCAGCATACCCACGAACTATGAACATTTTCCACTTTTTTTAAAGTGGTTTATTATTGTCCATAATTAGTTCACGTTTGTTCACCCAAAGTTTTCATTTGTCCAACCTCCAGAATCGAATTATTATTAAAAATAGCGAAAAAGTAGGGTTTACTTCCATGGTATATTTACGAAATTCTTTTAGTTTTATTGGAATTATTGACGTTAATTATTGGCGAATTGACGTTATTTTTTTAAATAACGTCAAACATTCTTATGAGTTACAGTGACGGACGAAAGAAAGTTTACAACTTTTATAATCGCATAACTTTTTTAGAATTGGTCCAAACGACATGAGTTATTTTTTGAGAAGTTAGAAGGATTAGTTTGCTAATTAACCTGTTTCGTCGTTTTGAAAAAAGAAATACAATTGGTCGGAATAGCAACAAAAATATTAATGGTTGTTTTTTAAACTTTTTTTTGAGTCCGTAATGAAAATTGAAAAAAAGGTTTGTAGATTGAAGTAAGTTGTATACATGCCTAAAATTTCATTAAAATCGGTTAACGTTGCTCTGAGCTACAATCCTTTAAAGATCGCAGAATAAGGTCGAAAATCGCTGATTTCGGGAATTTCCGCGATTCTCGACCTTATTCTGCGATCTTTAAAGATTTGTAGATCAGAGCAACGTTAACCGATTTTAATGAAATGTTGGGCATGTATACAACTTGAATTTTTATTACAGGCTCAAAAAAAGTTTAAAAAACAACTTCCACTATTTTTGTTGCTATTCCGACCAATTGTATTTCTTTTTTCAAAACGACGAAACAGGTTAATTAGCAAACTAATCCTTCTACCTTCTCAAAAAAAACTCATGTCGCTTGGACCAATTCTAAAAAAGTTATGCGATTGTAAAAGTTGTAAACTTTCTTTCGTCCGCCACTGTATATGTTAACTCTTCCTTTATGAATTATCTTGATAGTGTTCGGTATTTTGAGTGCAAAAAAATGGAATGTTGAATTTTTCCCCTATTTTTGGGGATTCAGCGCACTATGCGACATAGAATACAGGTAATTACTCTATGATTCGCAAATATTGCCAAATCTTGTTTTCGCAGTTGCAAAGACAAATATATGTTGACTATAAAACAAGAAAGAAATTTGGTTGGAAGATCCTGGAGGGTACATCGGGCTCGAAAATATCCTTCCAACTACCACTGATGCAAGGTGGGATAGGTACCCCTTCCATGCGGCCGCCCAGGCTGGGGAAAATGCACAGGCTGAATGCGCGTCATTATTCTGTGGTCCTCACCTCGAAGTGACAGAAAATATAACCTACATATAAGCTACATGACAATAAATGTTTATTGGATATTTCCTTCTTTTAAGAAATCAAAATTTCCCTTCGTAACGTCTCTTAACCACGAATAATTACACTCCTCGTCTTCATAAATATACCGTTGCCGCGTAACAATAATGCTTTGGAAGGATGTTAAGTCATAGAAAGTTCACAAATCTCGCGTAAAAGAAGGAAATATCCAATAAACATTTATTGACATGTAGCATATATGTAGGTTATATTTTTTGTCACTTCGAGGATTGGACCACAGAATAATCACGCGCTTCTAGCCTGCGCATTTTCCATAGCCTGGGCGGCCGCATGGAAGGGGTACCTTCCCTACCTTGCATTAGTGATAGTTGGAACGATATTTTTGAGCCCGGTGTGCCTAATTAAAAAGCCGATACTAATTGCTAATATTTTTTCTATGGGTTTCTTAGGGAAAAAACTATATGTAACTTATTATTTGCTACTGCTTATCGGAAACGATACTACTCATTTCAGTCCCCAAAAAAAATTTCTTTTATATCACCGAAATTCAAAAGACTCGATTTAAAATTTTGCACAAAATAAAAACATACAAACTTTGACACGTGTTTACACACAGATTAGAAGTAGCCACCATGATATTTTTACCATTTTTAGGGGCTCATATTATTAGTTTACAAGAAATATATAAAAAAACATAATCCCATAACTTTTGGATTTCGTCTTGTTTCCCTATTTCCTGGGATTCTGTTCCACTGGGGCGATGGATCGTGCGACGGTCACCGCTAGACTCAGTTTGAAGGAGTCAAGCTTTTGACCCCCGCGGCTAGCCGCCCGCTAGGAGATTCCACTATAATGACGTTTCCACAGATACTCATTGTATTGTGTTGCATCTCGAGTAGCCTAGGTAGCTGCTGAGGCAGACGCGCTGACACAGCGGTCGAACACGCGTCTAGAAACTCCTACTTTAAGACGGCACAACGCGACGGCCCGATTAGACCGCCTCGAGCGATACGGTTGAACGGTTGTGACTCTCCCAGAGCTCTCTTCTGTAAAAAAGCAGTATCTTTGTGTGTATTTGATTTCTTCCTCTCCCACGGCCCCTAGAGGACCGCGAGATCACCATCCTCTAGAACAGGCCTGCCCTTTAGGGTGTAAATACCTCCTCAAGTTCTGGGATCCGGGCAACAGCCGAGCGCGGAACTGTTACGTTGCTAACCACAGCATGGGCTGCGGGAGAACTGCAAGACTGTGCGTGTGTACATACTGGCTCGTTCCACGAGTCTATATAGCTGGGCCTTACGCGTATGGGAGCACACACACTCTTGCAGTTCTCCCAAAATCCACACAACGGTTTGCAAGATAACAGTTCAGCTCTCGGCTGTTGTCCGGGTCCCAGAACTTGTGGAGGTGTTAGACCCTCACGTTAAGACATAGACTAAGGCTTATGTTAGATCGCACCGACAGCACCTGGCCGAGTTACTTTGTACATAAAGTTATTACCACTTCGTTCGGTCATTCGACCGGCGACGCTGGCCACCGCCCTAAGCTGGCTATACGGTTACCTCCACCGTCTTGGAACCCCTTCTGTTTAACGGTTACACCCCTTCCGCGCAACGCTGGAAAACATCATGGAAGTCGGGCTCCTTAATTGCCCAACGGGCCCTCACTGCATTATATACCATTCCATATAAGAGTAGACCTACGCCCCCACCGATTTGCAATCGATCTGCACAGCTCTCATTACTGTCTGCGCACGCGATTGGCCGTAGCTCTGAGTCATCGTTGCACGGAACGAGTCTACTCTTAAGTGGAATTCAGTACATACAATACATTGGTGTATCATATTTAAGGTGGCCGCCTCATGTTTCTAAATAAAAGTAGATACATGATGTTATGGAAAAACAATTAATGATTTTATTGTACAGATATTGTTAGCGATCGGTGGTTGGGCTTTTGGGTCAACACCATTCAAGGAACTAACGAGTAACACTTTCCGTATGAACCAATTCGTCTACGAAGCCATTGATTTTTTGAGAGAATATAAATTTGACGGGTTAGACGTTGACTGGGAATACCCTCGGTAAGGATACGGAAACAATTATTGAGTGCTTAAAGTATTTAAATTAATAATAATGGTTTTATGATTGGAGAATTTTTTTTATGAAATTGAATGTACTAGGGGTGGAGATGACCGAACGGCTTATGTGAATCTCTTGAAGGAACTTAGGCTTGCTTTCGAAGGTGAAGCGAAAAGTTCTGGTCAACCAAAATTAATTTTATCAGCGGCAGTACCGGCTAGCTTTGAGGCTATTGCTGCAGGGTAAGTTTTCTGGACTAACTTTTTAAGCCTTTGCGGTCAGATTACACTAGGTGAACAAGATAAAAGTTGAAATGTTCTATTTTAGTTCATAAAATTATGTATACTTGCAAATAATGGTATGCATTAGTAATGTTTATAAACAAGTAACTTAAAATTTGCAAGCACATGATATATTGCAAAATAATTTCCCAAATGGACACCTGATTTTTTAAACTGATATCGCAATAACACGCAGATGCATGTTTTTTGCGCTAATTTTTCTACCTACTTATATTCCAGTAAGTAAGTTCGGTTATACTACCGATATCTTCATTTCAATTATACAGGGTGAGTTACCTAACTCGACCACCATAAGTGATAAAATTTATCAAACAAAAGCCGTATGGTATCAACGGGAACGTACTGGGTGTATAAAAAGGCATTGCTTTCAGGGATGAATCTACATCGCTAGATCGGTAGGCATTTGAAGAAAGAACTTGCCGCAAAATTGTTGAAAAACACTAAAAATTAATATTAATATATTTCACATCAACTTGTTCTGTTTAATAAGAAAAAAAAACAGTTCAAAAGCAACCATGTGCCGCAAACACACCGTTTTGACGCAAATAATTATTAAAGATTACGCAAAAATCGAAGTGTGTAGAGCCACTTGACAAGCAGTGGCACCCGCTTCCTCTCACTCACTTTCATATCCTTTCTTTCTCGCCTTTCAAAAAACAAAGGCGAGATCATAATCAATATATCGCGGAAACACAGCGGGACTTCGATTGGAGTGTGAGGGAGAGGAAACGGGAGCGAGTACGAAAACTACATGAAGCTCCAGAGACACTGAATCAATTAAGTATATACCATTGCTTCTTTCTTTTGAACTTTTGTCTTGTCATTGAGCAGAGTACCTTGATGCAAAAATAAACTTTAACATTAATTTTTAATATTATAAACAATTTTGTGGCACGTTCTTTTTACAAATGTCCATCGATATTCGATCCAGAGGTGTACATCTGAAAGCAGTGACTATTATTTTTTACACCCTGCACACTACAGTAATCAGGTTTTTGCTACTTTGCTTTTTTATCGATATAAAGGTCACCTTTAGTTTTTTGGTAATTATTCAGAACCAGGTACACCTCACCGATTTTGATGACCTTGAAATATGCAGTCATGGTCATAATTCTGAACACCTTCTCCCTACACATGTTACTGCCGCTCGACTTTGGTTTCCGAGATATTCATGAAAATTTTTTATTTATTTATTCTGTTCGTGTCGACTGCTAAAGTTCGTTTGGATTAGATAAGTGTTACGTCCAAAACTGAGATGGTGATGAATTCCGGAACGTAAAGGGATCTTGACCCGTCGCCTCCGGCGTAACCGTAATCTCTCCGGCTGGTCACGCTTTCTGGAGTACTGTGCGGGGCAGGAGGTTTGGCATTTTAAAGATCGAGGAGGAAAAGAAGATGTGCGTTTCGTTTTGGGACCGTCAGCCAGACTCATCAGTAGGTCTATAGCTGACGGTCCCTGCCTTAGACACACGGGAGCTAAGAGAAAATAACTTGGAACTTGTATATACGCGAACGGGACTGGAAGTCAGGACTTATGAGGAGAGTAGACCTCTAGCGGCGCACCCATGGTGGGGCTGGGAAGTCACATAAGAATACGGTTGCCTACGTCAGTACCGGATCAAAAATTTAGGAAAAACATTTTTATCCAATCTCTTCGCAATCTCTCTCCACATTGTATGAGGAAATTCGCAAAATTGACGGAGATATAGTATTTCCCGTGAAGCGGTGTCCAGCGCGCGACTGAGCCGCGCGAAACTTTGAACGCGTTTTCGTCAGAATGACATTTTTCAACCGCGTTGACAGTCTACAGAGAAAACTATACGTCCAATTGACATGAGCAAGGGCATTTATTGTACGAAAAATCCGTCGCTATTACGTGACGATAAGTTTTTTTCAATTAACGACCTGCTTCTATTGTTTTTATCAACCTTTCCCCAATTTAGTACCCCGAAAACATGTTTTTTTTTCAATGGTCCGCCATTTTGTATTTTTTTGCGATTTTTACTTTTTTAATAGTCACGTAATAGACGCAGGCTTTTAGTTTCTAAATAATTTTGTCTATTTGAATTCGGATTAACCATATGGCCTGGGCACTGTCAACGCGACAAGCACGATTTTGCCGCAACGCACATTTTGACGCAGAGTGTACAGGAAACGGATTTATGAATTTGATTGAAAAAAAATTTGTCTTACCCTTCGATATGTACATTATTAACTATACTAAGCAATACATTGATTTACTTGCGTTGTTTGGTTGAAATAAATTCACGGAAACACTCTTACATTTCGGACCGTTACAGTGGTCTGCCCCCTTAACGCAGGGTCCCTCTAGTGCAACGGTGCGCCGCGTCGAAGACAATGGAAATACTACTCTCCTTTTTTACATCTTGCTTACATCTTGAACACCGGCGGTTGGGTGAGTAACCGAAACAACGCGTTTATACTTCATGCTACTGGAGATGTTTGAAGGGGTTTACTACGTCGCGGTCACCGATTGCTGGAAACTATGTTTGAAATTAAATGAAGGAAGTTCTCTGCCGTGGCTTCTCTCCCACAGTTTCGCCATCACTATCCACATCGCTCAGTCATTCGCTATCTCGGCGTCCTGTTTGTTCTTTTCCCACACGATATGAGATTGAGGGTAATTAGTAATTACTAATTTCCATTGCGACCAATAGTGAAAATACGAACGCCCTTGGTTTAGATAGTGTAAATAAAGGTGGGCCATAGGAAGGAGATTATATCATGACCAACTGGACCAGCATTCCTTCCCAGACGCCAACTTTCTACCCCTGCACAGGAAATACACGTGTATAATTTCCTCTGATTAATTCGCACTTCTGAAATGGGTAGGCAAGTATGGCCCGGTGTGCATACTGAAAATCTCGAAATACCTGGTATATACAGGGTGTCCCACGGTAGACTGGACAGCAGGATATCTCCTAACATATGGGAGATAAAAAAAAAATATGGAATTGCATGGTTCGATGGGGCCAATTTATTAGCGCAGACGAATTTTTTTTCGATTATAATTTTAAAAGATACGATGGTCAAGTTCGGTTTTTTAAATGCAACTATTATTTAGAGTTCACTTGACAGTGCGTTCCAAGACAAATTCAATAACCTATAATGTATACACCTTATTTCCACTGGTTTTCCAGATATTGCGCTTGCAAATTTACTGATTTTCACTGGAAGAAAACCCGCTGAAATAGCAAGGACCGGGGTCGGTCTTGCTGGCGCGACGGGGGGCCTTGCCTGTTGAAACAGATACCTACCTGCCAAAGGTCTACGCCAGGCCTAAAGGCTGGACAATTCTTTTCCGGCAGAAATGCTACTGAGGTAGGTACATCTGCGGTATCAAGAAGATACCGACTCCGGTCCTTGCTATTTCAGCGGGTTTTCTTCCAGTGAAAATCAGTAAATTTGCCAGCGCAATATCTCAAAAACCAGTGGAAATCAAGTGTATACATTAATGCTTATTAAATTTGTCTTGGAACGCACTATCAACTCACCTCTTCAAAAAATAGTTCCATTTAAAAAACCGAACTTGACCATCGTATCTTTTAAAATAATAATCTAAAAAAAATTTGTCTGCGCTAATAAATTGGCCCCATCGAACCATGCAATTCCATATTTTTTTTATTTTTTTAACGCCCATATGTTAGGAGATATCCTGCTGTCCAGTCTACCGTGGGACACCCTGTAGAGGATTTCATAAATGCTGTTACTTTATTGCATACTGAAACATCTGTTTTTAAGTAGCTACCCACATTTAGTTTATCTGAAGGTATTAAAAATGGTTTATGACTTAGAAAATAATTAAAATTTGACTTCCGTACATCCACAAATATCGAGATATTTCCTTGGCATTGCGATGGGAAACGAAATTACAATTAACACATTCACTGCTGTGACGGTCACCGGCGGCCAACGCTTTGACAGTAAGTAGTTACATAATGTCAGTACGAGTAATCTCAAATAGTAAATGCACCATTGCACTATTAAATAGTTTACTTTTTGAGACGCATGAATAGCCCCTGGCGTGATCGGAAAACATATAGAAAAATGATATTTTTTGCACCTAGCATTTTCTTGCAGGATGAAACAAAGCAATAATTAAATTGTGTTTGAGAAATAGAATAATATGAAACTGATAATGATGGAAAACTACAATTCATTGTCACATGCATATATACAGTGGGGTGCAAGTATAGGGGAGAGTGTTACAGTATCGGCCACTCCAAGTTTTTGTGCTATAACTTGGGCTATTGTTGGTAAAAATTAAATTTGAAAAAGTGGTTTGTAGTACAAATTGTGCTTAATAAAAGGGGATAAATCATTTTTCTTAACCCTTAACTACTATACTGTTTTTTCAAACGTAACTGGTATACTGGGGTCATGGCAGACCCCAAATAAAAAAGTACACAGAAATTTGTAACATCGACACTAGATCAACCTCTATGAAAATTTTGTTCTTAGGTAATGTATAAAATAATAGAAACGTAGAAAGTTAAATTATTGTTATAAAATTAATTAGAAATTCGGTTTACAAACTTAGACAAGCAAAAATCACAATTTCTGCATTTACATAATAAAAACTTATTAGTATTTTTCCCATGTTCGTAAAAGAAGTTTTCCTGTATATTTACTCATCACTGGACGCACTGAAATATAAAAAGTAATTATCAATCATCTTCCAACAAAAATAACAATAACGTTTTATCACTTACTTTCGGTCATTATTGCATGAGGAACACACATTTTTTTGGGTAGAATGTTGCTTACAGATGCCCTTCTTGCATTTGTCACAAATTGTTGGATGCTTTCGGTCTTTGGAACGGGGACACAAGAAACATCTCATCCGTTTGGTAGGTGTTGGTGCTTCACTGACATCACCAAGTTGGTCAATTTGCAAAACGTTTTGAATAAGTCTCGTCAGTTCACTTGATAGTCTAAACGTAAATAGTCGATTATGCAAATGTTGGTTTATCATGGCCTTTCCTAATTCAACATTGAATATTCGTCGGGTTTTTTCATCTTCTAGATTGGCTGCTTTGAAAATGACAAATGCATTGACTCGGGAGATATTCAAAATCGCAAAAAGAATTGTTAGGGGCCACCTGCGACTTCTTCTGTTGCAAGAATAGGTGGCACATTTCTGGTCCAAACTGTCGACACCGGTTTTGGTGGAGTTATAAAACTCATTTATCTCTGGTTTTTTAGTATGTTGGTTTACGATGTCGGTATGGTGCATGGAAGATAGGAGCAGTAACGATTTGTTTTTCTTAGGAACGAAAGATACCAGTGTTCTATCTCCAGTGAATCCAAAAAGAGAAGAGTTTACCTCACGCAGTTTATGGGGTTGAAACTCTGGAGGTACGTCTCTTTTATTCTTTCTTACAGTACCCACATAGGTGAGACCTTTGGATTTTAGCTCGTTAACAAGTTCGTTTGATGTGAACCAGTTATCACCGGTTACATTTCTATTTGTGTTTTCAATAGGTTTTATGAGAGAAAGAACATCTAGTGTTGGTACCGATAATTTTCTGGGATTGCTATTTTGCCGCCGAGAATACTTGCCTGTATAGATAAACACATTGATCAAATAATGCGTTTTGGCGTCACACAAGCACATCATTTTTAGGCCGTATTTGGCTGGTTTGCTTTTGATGTACATCCTGAACTTACATCTACCTCTGAAAGGTATAAGCATCTCATCAACTGTGGCATATTCAGAGCATGTATAGTTTTCCTCGCAATTTTTTATAAATTTTTGGAAAATTTCCGAAATTAGTGCAGCAGTTTCACCAGCTGCAATTCTTTCGTCACGTGTGCCTGCATCGTCAAATCGCACAGCACATAACAGAAATAAAAAACGCTGGAGGGGCATGGTTGCGCGAAAGATATCTCTTCCTGTCCCATCACTCGCCCACAACGATGCTAAATTTTCCCTGCCGGATTTGAAGACCCCAGCTAAAATAAGTAGTCCAAGGAATGCTCGGAGCTCAGCTATACCCATATGGTTTGTGAAGGAAACGTGGTCACTTTTATATCTAAAACTAAGGTCAGTGATTTTCGCGTTAGTTTGTTCCACAATTATTACTAGAATTTCCTCCGTAATTAGAAGCTGCCAAGCCTCATTGGGCGTTAATGGCTTCATTGCACGAGCCCTTCCTTTTAGTCCACAACGCTGTGAAATAATATTGTGTGCCGCGGTGCGTTTAGTGCGCGTTGGCGGAATTTTCGACCATTTATAACGATTTTTTCCATAGAAGTAGTTATTAGATGACAATGAAAGATCTCTGTGTTCCTTTTGCCTCTCTTCCTCTCGTATTTCGTCTGCGCTTTCTTCCTGTGTTTCGTCTTCACTATTACTTTCCTCAGACTGCGTATCATGGTCACTGTGTTCACTTTCTGCGTCCGATAAGTCGTCATCACTCTCTAAAAAGTCACCTAACATCTCAGTATCTTCTATATCACTGTCACTCATTAATATGTCCTTCAGCTCTTCAGCGGTCGAGTATTTGCACGCCATGATATATATAGAAATAGCAATGTATATGGTATACTGGGGTCAGTGCTGACCCCAACTGTGTATAACTCGAGACCAGTGCACACTGCCAGCACGCGCGTCAGGCACCGAAAGAATGCTAAGAAACGATGAAGGTACTGCGACGCGGGAAACAATGTTGCTAGTGGAACTAATTTTACAGCGAATTTTGCGTGCTTGGGGTCATGACTGACCCCAGGATACCAGTTAAGGGTTAAATTTTATCATAAAGATTAATAATTCGCTGGAATAAAAAAGATGTAATTCGCGGCGAACGAAAAATTGTCGTCCAGTACCGACCAACTAGTTAGTGGATTTTAAAGTCTAAGTAATTAATAATGTTAGTAAAAACATATAAAAATACAATTAAAATGCCACAGGTAAAATGATCGATATTTTCTTGGTCTGTACAGAGCTCGTGAGCCGAACCCTTGCATTTGATGCACTGCACCAAATCTTTGTTGAATAAATGATGTACTTCTGTCTTCTTTATAAATGATGTACTCAGTGACTTGTTCATCAAAACCTAGTTTAAATTTACTGTCGTTTAGTTTAGTCTAATTTTGTTTTATAGTAGCATTTTCAAAGCCACATTCATATCGTTCTGCGTCCATTTTTCTTTCTTCCTATTAAATTTCGGACATTTTTCTGCAGAAAAACAAAGAAGGAAAACCTAGGGACTTTAATTGTAGGAAAATTTTTGGCCGGTACTGTGTGACAAGCACGTAAAAAAAGTTTTAAGTTTGATGCGTAATATACAAAACAAATTGCAAAACCGGGTCATTTATGTATACCTAATAGTCTAAAAATAATGTACGTAATATAACAGTATTATTTAATTATCTGAAGAATAAGAAATCAGCTATGAAAAACAACTTTTGTTGTACGATAAACCAGCGTAAACGTTAAATGTCTGAAATCTCTGGTAACACCGAAGAAAAAAGAACGTCATCGGAATACTTTGCTCAGGACTATAGTATTTATTTATTTCTCTATCGATAGTGCAATTAACTACCATTAGAAGCGAGATCTAGCTTTGGCCAGTACTGTTGGAGTTTCCCCTAATAATTATCATGTTATTGCTTGATTTAATATATAAACTAAATAATAAACCATAAATACATGTATGCAAGTGATATGTAGGAGTAAAGAGCACATTTGCGTTGAAAAACACATTTTTTCAGTCTTTTCGATGATGCGCGGCATGTATTTACGTGCGCGCGTGGCAGAGACATCCTGTCATAGCGCGCACACGATCGGTTTCGACGCGCGCGGTGTTGTAAATGTCGACCCTTTCAAGTGCTCCAAACTGCTCAAAAATCCGAGAAACTCGTAAATCTGACCCGTGCGCGGCGCACAGTTGCACCAGTGGGAACGTCTTTCTGCAACAAATCGGCTTTGCGCGTCGGAAAAAAACATGCGTGACGCGCCGTTGCACTAGTGCAGGCCTGCCCTTTACGGTGTAAATACCTCCCGAAGTTCTGGGACCCGGGCAACAGCCGGGCGCGTAATGCGCGAATGACACTAGCTGCTGCTACTTCCCTCCTCTTCGTATACTCTCTACCGCAGGCCTGCCCCGTACAGTGCAAATACCTCCTGAAGTTCTGGAATCTCGGGCAACAGCCCAGCGCGGGACTGTTACGTACCTCTACTCTCTCCCTCTCATTCCTTTTGACTTCCGCTTCCGCCGTTCTCCTCACTTATCCGATTCCACTCTCACTTCCCCTTTTTATCCGACTCTTCATCCATACCTCCCCCCACCCGCTTCCACCCCCTCACTTTGTCTGTCATCCCCTCCCCGTCTTCTTCCCCCACGCACCTTATCAGTACATGCTCTCAGTCCTCCACCCCCCCTCCACACACCCTACACATATTGTTCTCCTTCTTTAACCAATACCTCCCCCCTCTCATTTTATTTCCTAAACTAAATCTCGCCACCTTTCTGCACCTCTCCTCTTTCCACCCTACTTCCAGATATTTGGGTACCCTCTCCTCCCTTATTACCCGGTACCATCCGTTGTACTCCGACTTTACTATCCTTTCTCATCTCTCCATCATCTATATCCTTCTCTCCTCTCTCTCCATCCTTTCCCATAACTCTTCTGTCCGTCCAATCTCTTCAGCATTCACCCTTTCCCCTCCTGAGTACCCCTTCCTTTCTTTCTCCCACCCTGAGTCACTCGCTGCCCTTCGTGCTCTGTCTTCAATTTCCTTCAGACATCTTCCTACTCATACCTCCCCTTTCCTCCTCCTAACCCTTTCCTCATACTTCCATGCCCTCCTATCCGCTCTTAACTAGAGCTGTTCAAGTACCCGGAAAAAGCAAGCCGAGCTTAACTCGGCTTGAACGACCGAGCCGAGCTGAGTACCCGAATGAACCGAGCGGCTTGAAACAACCGGGCGGCTTGGAAATAAACAAGTCGCTTGAATTTTTCAAGCGGCCCGAAGGAAGCGGGCGGCTCGAACAGAACCAAGCGGATTGAATTATTACAAGCGGGCCGAAAAAACCGAGCGGGCCGAATGAACCGAGGCGGCCCGAAAGAACTGAGGCGGCCCGAATGTATGCCTGTACATTGTATGTCGAGCAGATAGGTTAGGAAATAGGTTTGATATACTTAACCAAATTATAATATAAAAAGATTGCGGAAGTTTATGCAAGTATGATATGCCGCGAATGTGCAAATATGCTGAAAAAGATAACGGGGGGGGGGGGGTATATTTAACCTCTTTTAAAAAACTAGTATACTAATAATTATATTGTAATAATTATATGTTATATGCATGAAGCCGTTGTACCTACTATTGAATTATTAAACTTTTGTATATATATGTAACTATTACACTAGTAAACTTTTTAACATATGAAACTATTAAATTTTAATAGCGAGGTTCACCAAGCTAATTTGTAAACAAATTCCAATGTGCAACGTATATCCAGAATATGCAAAATGTGTAAAATCGAAAATATATTTTTAACATCCTCTTAATGATGAAACATAGTTCTGTCAAAGTCCCACTTGTTTAAATCATTCCAATAAAAACATGCATTTACATAAATTTCCGCAGTCTATATTATAACTGGGTTAAGTATATTTAACCTATTTCCTAACCTATCTGCTCGACGTACAATATACAGACATACATTCGGGCCGCCTCGGTTCTTTCGGCATGCTCGGTTCTTTCGGCCTGCTTGAAATAATTCAATCCGCTTGGTTTTGTTCGAGCCGCCCGCTTCCTTCGGGCCGCTTGAAAAATTCAAGCTACTTGGATCTATCCAAGCCGCTCGGTTCATTCGGGTACTCGGCTCGGCTCGGTAACCGGGTTTCAGCTTGGTTCGGATTTCAAACTACCCGAATATTCAAGTACTTGAACTTTCTTAACTATTCTTAACCTCATCACCTCTCTTCTTAATTCCTCCCTCACCGTAGACCCCGGCGTTCTTGCGTGCAGCCCCATCACCCACCTCAGGAATTGTTTATGCAACCCCTCTACCCTTTCTCTTTCCTTCCACTCCGTACCCTGCCACTGTCTGCACCAACGTGTCGTAAAGCGTCCGGCTTGATAGTGTGAACGCTCACGGATGTGATTTTGATCGAGACCGGACCGTGACCGGACCGATAGTGTGAATCTGGCCTTATTGGTCAGAACATTGATTCTCTGTCGATAGTTTCATCTCGTATTGGTCTACGCATTGCTTCGTAACGCACACAACTATTACGTTAAGAATAAATAACAGCCAAACGGCTAGGTTCAGGCGGAGCCGAGCCGCGTTCCCGTTACCCCACCATACCCTGCGAGCGCCATGCAGCTCCAACTGACAAATCCACGATCGTCAGATGGTGGTGGCTGATTTCTCCTCGATCGCTGTTCCCGAAAACGAATTCACCGGCCAATATATTTGATACCGATCTTAGACACATTTCACAGAAATATTACGTGTCGCTTCTTATTTCAGTGCGGAGGTAAATCCAATTACCAAATCTTTAAATATTATGTACATCATCTGTACTTTAACGGATATCACCCTGGTGCGCGATTATTACTTAACCCTCCCTGGTTGCCAGTGCTACGCAGCTCGCCTTCGCCCCTGAATTCCCTGCTTTCGAAGTGCTATGAAGCTCGCCTTCGCGCCTAAATTCCCTTCTTTCCTAAAACTCCTTGTATCCCCATACCTTGCCACTGTCGTCGACACGGCTACCCAGGACGTAACACTTGTGCAAAGCATACAGTCAAAATTGGTAAAAACCCTACCAAGCTGTAAACATCAACAAATTAAAAAGTCGCGAATTTTTAGGTCGTGTTTGTGAACTACCAAAAATCCGTGACTTTTTCATTTTTTTACGAATATCTTGAATTTTTACGGACCATATCAGAGGTTTGGCGCGTAATGGCACATGATTTACACTTCCTGTCATTTTTCAAGTCGATCTGAACCTCCGTTCATTCGCAACTAGCCAAAAACCAAGAGAAAAAAAGATTCGAGAAAAACGCTATAGGTTGTCGCTTGACCTTTTTAGCTGCCAAATCTACAATTTTGCGAATTTGAATATAAACCAAAAACGGCATTTTATTAAGAAAAGATGGTACTTTCGGAACATGCAATAAAAAAATCATTTTTGGACTGCCTAGTCCCTTTAACATCCTCGCTTTCTCTCGGATTAGGCTATAGTATAGGAGGAGCCGAGTAGCTTTCCTGTTTACTCACCATACGCTTTTGAAATCCCCTTACGCCACTCGAAGTGACAAATCCATGAGCACGCATACGGCTCATTGTCAGATAGAGAAGGCCAATTTCCCCTTGAAGGCTGTTCGCGAAACCGCCCAGACTGGCCAATATCTACGACATTTAGCATAACATACAAAATGTTCAGTTGCTACACGCGTTGTAAAATATTGAATTTAATTTCTATTTACTTCTTTGTTTATTTTATGGATAAATGATATAAGTAAATTATATAATACAGCAAAAGTAATGCTAAAAGAAAAGAAAATAACAAACAAATTTCAATAAAATCTGTATAGAAATAAAAACGCGTTAAAACTTTGGTTTTGAACGTCATCAAAATTGAGCTTACACGCTTTATTTTCTTAATTAAATTGAGTCATTTGGCTACAGATAAAAATGTCGTAACTCAAAGCAAGATAACTCTTATTTTTTACATCAACGTAATCTAAATAGTACCTCGTATAAAGAAAGTCTAGGAGCCTCTCAAATGCAGATCTTTTAATGATCGGAATTTAAGAAACACTGCGGCAAGTCTAGCTAGTTGTTTGACCGCGAAGGCTTAAGTATTATGTAGGATACGAGTTCAAGCAATTAAAATAACATATGGTATTTTAAATATTGTTAAATGTAGAAAAATAATCCTTGAAATTATATATAGTTTAAGCAAAATGGAAAGAACATAGGATTTGTATAATAATGAACGTAAATCTTAGATACGATGTGCCCGAAATATCAAAGTACCTGGATTTCATTAACGTCATGACGTACGACTTCCATGGCCAATGGGAAAGGCAAGTCGGCCACAATAGTCCTCTGTTTCCTTTGGAAAGTGCAACTAGTTACCAGAAAAAACTGACTGTTGTAAGTATACAATTATAATAAAGATTTTCCTTTACTTTCACGTTGAAAATAGCATGACTGAGTTTTCATTTCATTGTGCTTTATACAGAAAAGTGGTGATTATACATGGAAAAAGAAGAAAATATGTAAAAAAGGCTGTGTTGTTTGAGAAAATGAAGTTCAAATATTAATCGACTATGCGTACCCCCAAACTTAGGTTTGGATATTCAAGGAGTACCATGTAGTAGGATAGTTAGGGACAGTTGGGCCATTAAGGAGCCCGAGCTCCATGATGTTTACCAGAGCACGCGTGCAATGGACAGGGAAAACTGTACTGGTGTGCGGCGCAAGGTCATACCCGTAGGATAGACTTGTATGACTAGGATTCTTGGAGGCCCCAGTGTTCGCTGCCACTGGGGCTTCCAAGAGGGCCAGTCATTTCAGCCTATGGTTACGACCCTGCACCGCACATTACTACTTACACTCTTACAGTTTTCTCTATCCATTGTACTGATCGCGCAATATAACTTTGCCTCCGAGCGGCCACTGAGTAGGCCGTGCCTGCGACAGAGTTTGACCGTCAGCGTTCCTTTAATTCTTTTCGAAAAACGTGCGATCACACACGGACGAGCATCATACAAAGTAACAGGTTAGCGCGATACTCGTGCGTGTGCGATCGTATGTTTTTCGAATCGAATTAAAAGAACGCCGATGGTCGGACTTAATCCACACGTACGGGTGAATCACGACCTACTCAGTTGGCCGCTCGGAGGCAAACTTATATTGCGCGATTTGTACAGTCTTCATCATTCAAGTCGGGTTCCTTAATGGCTTAACTGGCCCTAACTGAAGTAGGAGGAACACTTCCCGATTCGGAACTCGATCATGGGCGAAATCGTAAAGTGTTCCCTTATTTTATGGCATCTTTTGAGCATCCAGAGCAGCACTTAAATTGTGAAAAATTGTATTCACCATATTCGACTTATTTTTTTATGGAAAATCATTGTCTTCTGGGTCGTAGCATTAATTGCACCAATTAGAAGACGTGTATATTTGACGATAATTTTATTACGACAATTTTATTACGTTACGAATGGATACGGGGTGTTCCGTTACATGTGGGAGAAATTTGAATAGGCGATTTTACATGAAAATATAAGTCGAAAATATAGAATAAAGTTTCTTGAGATCGTACTACGTATTCGAGAAAATTAACTTTGTATTTTAACCACATACGCGTGTATGGAAGTACAGTTTTAGAACGCGCCGCGCGTACCGCAGACGCTTCGGTGTATGTACTTCAATTTTGTGGAAAACGAAGCACGATATGAAAAATTTTATTCTATATTTTGGACTTATTGTTTCTTGTAAAATCATTTACATGTAGCCGAACAGCCTGCATATCGTATATTCTATATTATAGGACTACAGTGCGAGGGAATGGATAAAACAAGGTGCTCCAAAAGAAAAGCTAATGATCGGTATGCCAACTTACGGCAGATCGTTTACACTAGTAGATAAGGAGAAATTTGATATTGGAGCACCTGCTTCAGGAGGAGGAATACCTGGTAACTTCACTAGCGAATCCGGGTTTCTGTCCTATTACGAGGTACTGCGACTTATCACAAAATTTGGTCTTCATTTAACGTAACATACTCAAGATAATGTCATGAAATGTGTAGGTATGTGGCTTCCTGAGCGAAGATAATACTACTCTAGTCTGGGATAGCGAACAACAAGTACCTTTTGCGTACAAGGATGATCAGTGGGTTGGATTTGACGATGAAAGAAGTCTTATAAATAAGGTAAGAATAATCATAATCATGATTGGTAAATAATCACCTCTGTATTAGAAGACGAATGTAGAAAATTTCTTCGATTAAATTTAACTATACACTATACAGAATACAGAGTAGAATAGTAACTCTGCCTGTTTCATATATGTTCACTATCTTTGATGTATTAGGACAGAGGCAACGCCTCCTTTCTTCCGCCGCGCATCTTGGCCCCCGCGGTGGCCTAGTTGCTTAGAGCTCCTCAGGCCCGTACCACGTGAACCGCGCGTGGTGCGTCGACAAAACAAAAACGCATCGACTATCGTGCTCTCTGGGATGATGTGGAAACCTATTGATACAATGTTCGCCTTAATGCGCCACGCGCGGTTCATATAGTACGGGCCTGAAGCGCTCCAAGCACCTTGGCCGCCGCGGGGGCCAAGACGCGCGGCGGGAGAAAGGAGGCGGGAGAAAGTTGCCTCTGAAAATTGGCCGCCAAGTTCACTTAATTCCCAAGTCTGTATTAGGAAATACTGTTTCCTACAAGTATGCGTTAGTAAGCTCCATATCAAAACTACACAGTACGATATTACACATGCAATTTAGCGTACATCAGAATAGTACCCATACAATTTAGAACACATGCAGTTTTACGCACATTTTTTTAGTGCACATCAGAATAGTGCATAGCAAGTTTCACATACAAGATAGTACATATAGATACCATAGTGCACATACATGGTTTCATACAGAATATAGTGCACATACAATTTAGAACACATGCAGTTTAATGCACATTTTTTTTTAGTACACATCAGGATTGCACACAGCATGGTTTCACACAGAATATAGTGCACAAACAATTTGGAACACGTGGAGTTTAACGCACATTGTTTTAGTGCACATCAGGATAGCGCACAACATGATTTCACGACAACCATCTTCTCGTCGCCTGTTCCACAGCCGATGGTATTAGTATTGGTTGGGGCTAGATTAGGGCGGGGGGGGGGGGGGGGGGGCGTTCGCGGGCGCGAAAAGCATGGTAGCGAACCGATGTGACTTTGGAGATGTTTAAAATTAGACTGCGGTTACAAGTATCGCGCGATGGAGTCAATACCGCTATTGTTGTCAAGGTCATCATTCTGAACATTTCCCTTTAAACTTTTTGGCGGTCGGCTATGGTTTACGAGATATTCGCAAAAAACTTTACTCAACACTAGAATTAATGAGTTTAACACATACTCACATCGGTTCGCTACCATGCTCCCCGCCCTAATCTAGCACCAACCAATACTAATACCGTCGGCTATGAAACGGATCTCAATATATTATGCCAAAAGTTTTTTGACAACATATGTCATGGTCATTGAAATCGGTGAGGAAGTAGCTTTCACTATAGGTATGTATTATGCCGAAAGTTTTGTATTAATATCTCCGAATCTAAGGCCGACCGCCAAAGAGTTTAAAGGAAAATGTTGTTCAGAATGACGACCTTGACAACATATGTGAAGGTCATCGAAATCGGTGAGGGCCCAGTTTATCGGCAAGTTTACTGTGCTATCCTGTTGTACGGTAAATAAAATGTGTGTTAAGCTGCATGTGTTCTAAAATGTATGTGCACTATCTTCTGTGTACTATCTTGTGTGTGAAACCTTGCTGTGCGCTATCCTGATGTGCACTAAAAAAATTGTGCGTTAAACTGCATATATTCTAAATTGTATATGCGCTGTCTTCTGTGTAGGATTCTTATGTGCGCTAAATTGCATGTGTAATATTCTACTGTGTAGTTTTGATATGGAGCCCGTTAGTAGGGGAACATAATAGTATAGTGCTAATAATTTTTTTTGGGCATATATTAAAGGGAAATTTCACTTGAATGAAACGCCATACATCTATTTTTGTTCTTAATTCGATAGATAGTATTTAGCCGATTTCATTACGCCATAAAAAAACTAATGGTAACGTATTAAGTAGTTTGAAGGAAACATACTTTGAAGTACAGTGAACCAATTCAGAGCATACATATTGCAGATTGAACGAATTTCCAGTGGCATATGTGTACATATGTGACAATATGTCGCCCCAAAAGATACAAATTTATGTTACTTCTAGGGAGTTTGCGCCTTGTTAAGCCGAAAAATAGGTAATTCTTTGTGAATTTTTTGTACAAAAACAGCGCCACAAATTAATTTGAGGTTTGACAGGCTGTTTTATTGTATCTTGAGCTATTGTGCTGAATTTTTGATAGAGTATGCTGACTGACAAGGGAACACCGCGAACCCGCACTCACCGATTGGAACGCAACTTTGTGGGTTTATAGAGTGATTTGGGCCCTATCGCCCTTTAAGGGTGTGTAAATTACCCTCAAAGTCAAATTGGCACTTCCACTTCTCCGCGTATAACTCTCAAAGTACAACAGACAGAAAAAATGTTTCAAACAAAATTTTAATGGCGCAAAAAGCGCTACAAACTTCCGTTAACCCGACACAGGTCGCGGACAAAATGTCACGTAAGAAGTCGCACACGGAGGTTCCCTCCGTGTAATACATACATTAACGCAAATCTTTAGTATAAAGTGTTAAAAATCAGAGTTTTAGATGTTGAGATTAATAATACAGTGTATATTTTCTAAGAAATATTTATAAATTGTTAAACTAAAAATACGTTTTTAATCTTATATACATATCGTAGAAGAAGGTACAAGTTTTCGTTACTAGATAATGTCGACATAAATCTTGCGAAATAATGAGCTGGATATCAGTTTGACAAAAAAATAGCGCAAATAGAACTAAAAAAATATTTATAAGCAGAATCAGATGGTCGTGCTCTACGAAATACGAGTTTACAGTCGTGAATCGTATACTTCGGGGAAACCTATAATATAACGTTTTTATACGTTATAATATAATAGTTATGAGAAACTACAACGAATAATTACTTTACTATGACACTTACTATTTACAAAATATAGTTTATTCATAATTATCTGTATTCACAAGCTCCTCGGTACTAGCGCCATCCACACAAGATGGGACAGTGTGTTCCCTGCAAATAAAACTGTGACAATTCGCACATCTTGTTTTTTATGAACGATTCCTGCGCCAATTACACTTGAAACATCTGCCTGTTTCCACAGCTGCAACTTGTTGATGCTGTTGCTCTTGCGATACTCCGATCGTTCTTTTAATTCTTTGTCCTATTGACTGACGCAAATTCCTTCAAGATTTGAGAAAATCTCTGCGTAGCATATTTTGCTGATTTATGTTATTTTTCAGTATATTGAAACTATTTAATGCAACAGTATTTAACATGTCAAAGAAAATAGTAAGGGACCATCGTTTTCTTTTTCTTGCCACGGAATAAGTTCATTTATATTCGTCGACTGTATCAACACTTCCTTTCGTGGAAAAAGTTATGATTTCCGATTTTTGCATGTCTCCTAATGTAGAATCAATTCTATTACCGAAGTGCATAGATGACAGAAGTAAAACTAGTTTGTTTTTCTTTGGAGTATACGATACTATATTGTACAATTAGGTCGAAAACCAAATATCAAACTATTTACAGGGCGGTGTTTGGTTTCAATAAACGAGGGGGGAATTTCTCTTCTGTTTTTTTCAATGTTCCACAACGGTTATTTTTTCTTCAAAAATTCAAGAGTCAGAGGCAGAGGGGAAAACCAATTATCCATCGTTGCATTGCGACCGCTACCTGCTCTAGGCAAAATTAATCTTTTTCACAACACTTTGTGCTGAATTGTCAATCACAAACGAACCCCGCGGTTGTGTTCCGGTGTATACCTCTAAATTAGCCGTATAAAATGTCTTTGCACATACCAAAGCGAAAATTTGTATACCATATCTGGCTGGTATAGTTCGCATGTACTGTCTAAAACTACATCTTCCTCGAAAAGGAACAAGCATTTCATCCATAATAGCATATTCGCTGATGGCATAATTTTTTTGCATTGTTCTACAAACTCAGAAAATATTTGTCTAATAGGAGCTAATTTGTCTACTAATTTTCTTTCGGCCCCAGTATTCACAGCATCAAATCTTATGGCTCTGAGTAAGAATTTAAATCTTCTAAACGCCATGCAATTACGAAAAAATTCTACTCCAAATCCATCATTTGACCATAAATCTTCTGAATTCAAGTGAGAAGCTCTCAAAACACCTGTCATGTGGTAAACACAAATAAAGTCCACATCTCTCTTGAAATATTGATTTGGCGAGCATTTCTCGTCACTTGTGGTAAACGGACTCTTATTATGCTTTGAGATCGAGCTCCAACATTCTGGGTTAGAGGTTGTGCATTCCAAATAGTTACTCTGCCTTTTCCAGTGTATATATTCTAATGATGAATTGTGGTCACTGTCATTAACATTATCAGTATCCTCTGAGTCTTCATCTTCATCTATAGAATCTTTAACACTTTCGTCGACAAATAGCTTTTTGCTGAACAGTACCCATTCCCCGACGTTGCATTTTATTCAACACGATTACCCACAAGTGACACTACACACACAAACACACAAGACACAAAATATATATATATATATTGTACATATGTTTCAATAGAAACTTGTTAGAAACAAAATACGAAATATGAAACCGCCTTTTAGCCCCGTTACGCACTTGCGACAAGTTGCCGGCGATCAGGTAGCCGACAACCACGAGGTACACGGGGACATATGAGTTCGTACGCACTTGATCGCGGCGAACAACAAAAGTTTCTGGTCTCTCAGCAACCAAGTTGCCGGCAACTTGTCGCAAGTGCGTAACGGGGTTTGAAGTGACTCGCTCCATGGTTTTCGGGCAACTGAATGCTCTTCACAATCCTCTTACCAGAATGTACTATGGTCAGAATTTTTCAGCAACAATGTTTCTGTTCATCACAGAACTGCAACATGCGGATGCTTACCGTCTCATAACATTCACTCATTTCACTTTTTTTCAAACAATCCACTGTGTGCCAAGGCGGTATAGGCGTTGAGCCGCGCGTGAAAGAACACTACATGGTCTTATGAAATATATTCAACGATTAACAGCAAGAAAATCGTAGCGTTAAATAAAGAGGAAGGTAGGCGGTGTGACCACAGTTTCCAATGCTGTCATTCTCTCATGATTTAATGATATATACGACACCCGGTGGTTTCCTCCGTGTGCGAAAAAATGTTACCTCGCGTTATTTTTAACAATTAAATAATAACATTTACATAATAACTAAAAATATAGGGTGTTTTTTGTGAATTCAACCATGTATATGAATTGTATAATGCACCATCGGCTTATGCAGTTACACGATGGCAAGTACACGGTGCGCACGGGTGCGAGTTCACAACACATAGTGAGTTGCATAATAAGACTCGTTCTGTTTCCTGCAGACCTTAATACATGACGATGACAAATATGATAACATAAAAATATCAAAATATAGAGTATTATATCAAAATTATTCGATTATGTTTTGTCTATAATATCTATGATGTTTTATGTTTGTGCATACTATGCTGCAATCACACACGTTGCACTGCATTACACATGTATATAAATACTCATTTCATAACTATTCATAACAAGTTATTTCTTAACCCTACGGTTAAAAATACGTGTATACATATATGTAGAGGAAGTGCAGCATATTTGGAATACTGTTGGTAATTTGGAATACCGAAGTATCTAATAAACTACTAAAGCTATTTAATTTGTAACACCGTAGATTATAGGGGCTAATGACCTGTTAACGAATGACATTTGTGGCTGAACCGCCATTTTTACATTTTCGATTTAATTTGCAGAATAAGAAAACGTCAATCTGCAAAACATTTTCAGCGCGTATTCAATCGTTCTAATTATGGTTAAAATATGTCAAAACATTAGAGTTAAACACTTAATCTACTCATTTGCATGTTCCTTCTATGGTTCCGTGTCAGTTTTGCGATAATTTCAGGAATACAAAGTGTGACATGAAATTTTAGGTTTCAATGCCATGTTGCTAATTCGGAATACCGAAGGTGAAGGTAATTTGGAATAGTCCGATGCTTTTGTTTCACACGTAAAGGCTACCGCCGCGTCGGTTTCGGCCAGCGCTGGCCATTTATATTTACCTAAGATTCTTCCTATATTGTGATTTTTGAGCCTGATTAAATCATAAGAGCAAATGATTTGATTATCTACATGTTTTTTTAAGTTTATAAAGTGAAGGTAAATTGGAATAGCGGTATTCCAAATTACCTGCACCTTAACGAAATCGATACTTCTTGTCATTTTTCATTTACATCAAAATTTTGTGGGATCAGGAACCCCCATACAATAAGAGAGGGCACGGAATGGCGACGATCGGGGAGTCGGCGGTAGCCGAGGTGGTTAAGGCGGCTGGCCAGCGCGCAGATCTAGAGATCGCGGGTTCGAGTCCCGGTGAGGCGACTTCCCTTTTTCCGTGACCCTACCATTGGTGGGGGCTCGTCCGGGATAGTGCCAGTTAACAAGGTGAAGGGAAATAGTGACGATGAGTGCCGTAAGTTCTGTAGAAGATCTCTCCCAAACCGTTATCGAGGATGTCCAGCAGACGGAATTGACCAAAATGAAGATACAAGCTCTTAAAGAGGCACTAAAACAACGGAAATTGAAGACGACGGGAAGGAAGAACGAACTGGTAGAACGCCTGAAAGCTGCGCTAGTGCTAGAATCGGCGAAAGAAGATGAAGACAACGACGATGATGAAGATGAGGAAGACGACGACGAAACCGATGCAGACCTGAGCACAGGAGGGCAAAGAAGTAAGCCACAAGTTCTTTCTATCCGAGACGTTGAAGAGTCAATCCAGACGTTTAGTGGCGATAACACTTTAAAAATTGACGATTGGCTAGACGAATTTGAGGAGATGGCAGCTCTTTGCGAATGGACAGACGTACAGAAAGTCGTCTATTGCAAACGGTTATTGCGCGGATCGGCAAAAATATTTGTACGGTTTGAGAAGTGCTGTGCGTCATGGAAACAACTACGAAGTGGTTTACGAAGAGAATTTGCGACAGAAGAAGACATCCATAAGATTACAAAGGAACTAAGACGACGTAAGAAGCAGTCTAATGAGACTAATCATGAATATATATATCGAATGTGCGAGATTGCGGGCCGAATGAACAAAAGTTCGATTATAAAGTATATCATCGAGGGAATAGACGATAAACCAGTGAACAAGGCTGTTCTGTACGGCGCCACAACAATCCAGCAACTGAAGCAGAAGTTTATACAATACGAAAGTATGAAAGACGAAATGCAGGAGAAAGCGACACCGCAGGACCATGTCCACAAGAAGAAGTATCCAGCACGTGTGTCGGAGACAAAAAAAGAAAGGTGTTCCAACTGTGGATCCGAGGCGCATCAAACTGCAACCTGCCCATCGAAGTCGAAAGGGGTGAAATGTTTTAAGTGCAACGAGTTCGGACACATTGCGAGGAATTGTTCGGCGACGGGCACGGCGACGGGCACGGCGACGGGCACGGCGAGGGACACGGCGAGGGACACAACGAAGGAAGTCTGCGACATCACGGAGGCCGCTAGGAAGAAGTCCTACAAGGAAGTACAAATAATGAACAGTAAGATTGTTGCTTTGATTGATACGGGTAGTGATTTAAACCTGATTCGTGCGGACCAGTACATCAGGATAGGCGCGCCCAAGTTGGGTAAGACTGTTTGTTTTAATGGTGTTGGTTCACAGCAGAATTATACTTTGGGTGAGTTTCAAACGATTATTACTGTAGATGGGTTCACGTACCCTATTGCGATTCACGTAGTTTCGGATACACTCATGAAACATAGCCTTCTGATCGGAACTGATTTCTTGAACGGTGTAGAATTACATGTTAAGGGCGGAGATATCTCAATATTAAAGCCTGAGGAACGGAAAGAAGTAGATTCCAATTTGCCCGAAATATTCAAGATAGATATCGTTCAGGAGATCGACGAGATCGATCTGTCCCACGTTGAGGGTCCGGAATGTCGTCAGTTAATTAAGGACGCAATAGTAAACTATGAACCCCACAAAACGCGCGACGTGGGCATACAGATGAATTTAATCTTAACTGACGAGCAGCCGGTGTATCAAAGACCGAGACGACTGTCACCAGACGATAAGGCATTTGTGGATGAGCAGATTAAAGAATGGCTCGACGATGGTATTATCCAGTCGTCGAATTCGGACCACGGTAGTCCCGTAGTATTAGTGAAAGGGAAAAAACGTAAAAGGTTATGCATAGACTTTAGGGTACTGAATAAGAAAATTTTAAAAGAACGCTACCCATTACCTCTAATAGAGGATCAGATCGACGCACTACAGGGTTCAAAAATCTTTAGTACGTTGGATCTGAGAAACGGATTTTTCCATGTTAACGTTAATGAGGCAAGCAGAAAGTTTACGGCATTCGTGATTCCGAACGGTCACTATGAGTTTTGTAAGATGCCGTTTGGTTTATGCAACTCGCCCTCCGTTTTTCAGAAATATATTAATGCAATATTCAGAGAATTAATATCTTCTAAGACCGTTCTTGTTTATATGAATGATTTGATTGTACCGGCGGACAATGTACAAGATGCCATAGAGAATATTCGCGCAGTTTTAGATACGGCAAGTCAATATGGTTTAGAATTCAATTGGAAGAAATGTAGATTTTTAGAAACCAGGATAGAATATCTTGGTTATATTATCGAAGACGGGAAAGTTCAACCATCGGATAATAAAATCATTGCCGTGATGAAATTTCCGAAGCCTATAAATGCTAAGGCCGTGCAAAGTTTCCTTGGTCTTATCGGCTACTTTAGGAAATTTATTCCAGGCTATTCTATTATTGCGCGCCCGTTGTTTAACCTATTAAAGAAAGATGCCGCTTTTAAGTTTGATTTCGAGGAACAGACCGCCTTTGAACGGTTAAAGTTTACCTTAAGCGACAAGCCTGTTTTGCGACTGTATAGGACGAATGCCGAAACAGAACTTCACACGGATGCGTCTTGTGTGGGTTATGGCGCGATATTGATGCAGCGCGATAGTGTGGACGGTGCGATGCATCCAATATACTATATGAGTGGTGTGACGTCGTCTGCCGAACAAAAGTATTGTAGCTATGAATTGGAAGTACTAGCGATTATAAAAGCGCTGCGTAAGTTTAGGGTGTATTTACTCGGTATCCCCTTTAAAATTATAACTGATTGTAAGGCATTCACGATGACAATTAATAAGAAGGACCTGTGCGTGCGCGTCGCCAGATGGGCGCTTCTGCTCGAAGAATTTTCGTATACTATAATTTCAGCTACTTTTTGTTTTTATTATTACTGAGAGTTTGAAATATGATAGTTTATTACTAATCCGATTTGCATGATGTTTGATATGATTTTCATCGGAAAAACATAAGGAATCCATTGGCGTCACTTCCCCTTCGATACGATGAAGAAAAGAATTTCTTAATACGCTGTAATGGATATTGCACCCGGGACTGCGGGGGCTCGACCTCACTTCGCTACGTTCGGCCCAGGATTCATACCTTTTTCCGAAAAAAGCCATAATAATCGGGTGAGGCACTGCGAAAGTCTGTCCTCGCCACGGGGTACCAGGCCGCATCTTCTTGACGGGCGTTGCTCCAGAATTACCCTGTATCATTTGTGCAGTGTGTGACTCGACTACCCTACGTGTAATCGGCCTGCGCGAAGTGGGGCTCTAGTTCGATCGTTATCAGTACTCCTGCCCGAGAGGAATACGATTTACTTTAAATATAGTACATGTGTGTTTTCTAATAAAGTGTTTCTATCGTCTCCTGAATTCAATAACTGGCATCCCGACATCTACGCTCCTACAATCCACCGTCAATACTCCTCGTGGAGAGACACAGGAAGAAAAGGGGTAGCCCGCTGTCGACGCGTGGTCCTCTCGAGTATAAACACGAATTTCAATATCAATACAAAAGCATACGTTGACGTATTCCGTGCGAGAGAAGGTGGGCATTGGGGAGGAGGTATTGCTGTGCAGAGGACCTCTTCCAGCTTGAGCAGCCGTTTGTGATGGATGCAAATCCGATTGGTTCTACTACAATCTGCTCCCTATGGTTGAAATTTAGTCTAGCAACTTTCACACCTCCTAACCTAACCAATCCAACTTGCATCCCTTCCAAAAGAACCGGCCATCCGAGCGTAGAAGCAAGTGCTAACGGTGTAATAAAACTAACGGTGCGCTTCTTGGTGCCGCAGATGTACCTACCTAAGTAGCATTTCTGACGGAAAAGAATTGTCCAGCCTTTGGGCCTGCCAGTCTCGGCGCAGACCTTTGGCAGGTAGGTATCAGTTTCAAAAGGCAGTGCCACCCGTGGTGCTTGTCTGACCGTCCCCGGTCCTTGCTACTTCAGCGCGTTTTCTTCCAGTGAAAATCAGTAAATTTGCAAGCGCAATATTTCAAAAACCAGTGGAAATCAAGTGTATACATTAATGCTTATTGAATTTGTCTTGGAAGGCACTATCAACTCAGGTGTTCAAAAAAATTAGTTCCATTTGAAAAACCGAACTTGACCATCGTATCTTTTAAAATAATAATCGGAAAAAAAATTCGTTCGAGCTAATAAATTGGCCCTCTCGAACCATGCAATTCTCTATTTTTTAAACATTTTTATCTCCAATAGTTTAGGAGATATCAAGCTGTCCAGGTTTAGCTGGGACACCCTGTACATGGTTGAATTCACAAAAGAACACCCTACATTTTTAGTTATTATGTAAATATAACAATTGTTAAAAATAACGTGAGGTAAAATTTTTTTTTAAGAAAGAAACTTTTCCAAAAATTTTGTTAACGGAAGATTGTAGCGCTTTTTGCGTCATTCAACTTTGGTTTGAAACATGTTTTCTGTCTGTTGTACTTTGAGTTATACGCGAAAAAGTAGAAGTGCCAATTTGACTTTGAGGTTAGTTTTCACCCCCTTAAAGGGCAATATATATGGGCATATGGGCATATGGCCCAATTGAAACACACCGTTGCTCTTGTCTTGAGTCACTCTATAAACCCATAAAGTTGCGTTCTAACCGGTGAATGCGGGTTCGCGGTGTTCTCCTGTGAAAACGTTGAACAAAATTCGGGTGGTCCTGGCGTTGACAGAAAGTACTGTAAGGGATATCTGAAACAAAACACGGAAAAAAATTCTTAATCTATATGAATGTGGCTATCTTTGGTAGTAGATTTATTACCATATCTGTGACCGTTCCTTTTTTATTTAAAGAAGTTTTCCCGATTTTGAGGCAAAACCTTTACAGATACAACTCAGGGCGCTTCATCTTCTTCAAGAGGCTGCCATTTTAACATTTTTATATTTTTCTTAATGCGTCTACTACCACCCATAGCCACATGTTCCGTCTTACGAGACAAAGGCGGGGTCAGAGCGAGGCGAAAATTCAACATCTTTTACGGTAGACAATTGCTTGTTCTCAAAGCGTTCGTTGGGAACCATTTGTCTGCCAGATGACCAAGAGGCAATAGATATCGTGCCGTTTTGGGGGGGAATTTTGACTGTCTTCGTTCTAAGATAATCCATTGAATTACTCTGTCAGCGGGTGGTATACGGTTACCTCGGATCGGCGCATACCGTCATCCACCGCTGACTCGCCGGACAATACGGTCATAAACGGCGACCCTGGTGAGACGCTCCGACCGAATAACCTGACTAGGTTTGTCACCAAGAAGGAGAAAGTTCCTCCTCCCTCACCGAAATCGTGGAAGGAAGGTTCCTCCTCTTCAAGGAAAAGCTAGCCAATCGGCAATTTGGTTCCTCCTGAAATTCTAATGTTTTGTCTACCTTAGGCGTCGCAGAGTGATTTCAATCGTCTCTTGAGTGAACTCAATCGTCTCGCAAGTGAACTCATTCGTTTCTCGGTAGAACTCGATCGGCACTCTCTTGATGCAGTCAACGATTAGCCCTTCGTTGACACACCTCCTTTTTCGATCAACTTTGACACACTGGGTGTCTCACACCCACAACAATTTTTGAACGACTCCCATTCTTATTTAAAGAATCCAATCGTTATGAGAAAAATCATGGGTCAATTTCAAGATCTCTAGAATGTATTCCAATAAATGTTTGATTGAAATTTTATCACAGTTTTTGTAAAAAAAATTCTAGATTACCATGTGTCAAGAAAACATGAAGGAAATCTTCAAAAAATTGTAACTGATTCAAATTTTAATATTAGAAGCTACAGAGTTGTTGTTTAGATATAATATTTTGAGAAAAAAAATAGTTTGTAAGTCGGCTTTGGAAAATACGTATTTATTTTGCACATAGAATGTAGACTATTTCGGTAATTGAAAAAAACAGAGATTTTCATATAAACATTTTATTTTTGTTCAAGAAGTGATAGAAAATTTTTATACATTGTATTTTTCGAAGAAATTATGATGAAATTGATGGATTTTCCTCTTCTTCATTGTTTTGCACTATAGCTTGAACGACTGTTCGAGGGCGCAAATTACAAGCCATGGTGCTGTGTATTGTACCACATAATGCGCAATTATCATTCTAACGTATACTCACGATAAATACGAGCGAAAACAGCCGAGAGCATAATACTTTTTTCTTCACACGAAACTGACGTCTTTAATACACATTGGGTGGTTCACACCCATAACCTGCTACCTACGACCCTAGGACAACAATTGACACTTGCTACGTTTGAGTAATAGCCCTAAAGTGTAGCGAACTTTCCAATCTAACACTAGATACTGCCACTAATCCGATATTCTACGTTTTGGAAAAGGTACAAAGCGTCAAAATCAGCTTATGGATGGCTCACACCCAGAGTGTCAACGAAGGGTTAAACAATATCATTTCTAATCAAACATTCGTGATTAAGACTCTCAATCAAAAATAGTTCTCTTGCTCAAGTCGTCGTACGGATTAGAGTACTTGTCTTGTCAAGCATTCGTAACTAAGACTATCAAACAAAAATAGTTCTCTTGCTCTAGTCATCATTCGGACTAGAGCACTTTGTTTTGTCAAGCATTCGTGACTATGACAATAAGAACAAATACATGCAGTGTTCTTGTCTGGTCATCGTATGGACCAGCAAAATCCCTTTTCCGTCGCGTTAATTATAAACAATCACTTAAAATTAATTTGGCGAGTGATAAAGCCGCCGGCACCGCGTACCACGGAGTTCATTGTGCCTCACAACCCCAAGAGAAGAGACAAAACCTTTCGCGCGTGTGTCGGTAGCTTACATTCCAGCGAAGCCACTTCGCTGCAGAGAAAAATTCCTTACGGTGTTGAGCAAAAGGGTCAAGTGTGGTCTTCACATTTCCTTAACTGCTTCCGGCCGCCCTATGGCCTGCACGGTGGTTCGCTAGGAAGGTATTAAAGCTCACTCAATCTTGCAAAGCTTAATTTGCTGCTATAGAGGAAACTCTGAGGCGCAGCGCGTCTGTTGGACCTTCAAAAGCTGACACTATCTGTCGGTAGCTTACACCACATTCATATAGTTTAAGAATCTCTTTTCCTTTTTGTATTTCGAATAACCCTTACAGTACTTTTCATCAACGCCAGGATGACCCGATTACTTTTCAACACTCTCTCTCTGTCTCTGCCACGTTTTTTCATTTTCAAACAAAATTTAGAATAATAATTCAAGATGCAATAAAACAGCCTACCGAACCTCAAATTAATTTGTCGAAGCGTTTTTGTACAGAAAATTCACAAAAAATTACCTATTTTTCAGCCCAATAAGGCGAAACCCCCCTTTAAGAAGGTTCGATACCGGAGCAAAAATGATAAGAAATCTTTGAAAAGTGTTTTAATCTAATGTTCAAAGTGTAGTCCGCATTGTGTCAAAACTTCAAGTCGATTGACTGCGCGGTTTTTGAAAACGCCGGGTAGTCATGTATACAATGTATACTTGTACAAAGCATACAGTGAAAATTAGTAAAAACATTACCAAGTTGTAAACATGTATTTCAGGGCTGCACAGGGTGCTGATTTCAGCGCCTAGCGGCGAGCAACCACCTGTGCGTCGAGCTGTCCCGTTGCTAAGGTACAATCAGTGAGAACTGCAGTAGTATGTAGGTGCGCGTTTCGCAGCGGTTTTTTGCCATTTTCGTAAAGAACACGAGTGGCTGATTTCAAATCGTTTGGACTTGCACCTACACTACTGCAGTTCTCCTCATTGATCCCACCCTTAGCAACGGGACAGCTCGAGGTACAGCTGGTTGCTCGACGCTAGGCGCTGAAAATAGCACCCTGTGCAGCCCTGATGTATTTAGTAATTTGTTGCGAATCGGTACGAACGCGCAAAAGGACGCCACAAGTGTGAGATGGAAAGTTGGTTGCCGCATTTCACTCACATATTTTACGCTACTTTTAATGAAAATATTGTGTTTCTAGCTGCATTAAACATACTTTTTATTTAATTAAATTCTAGAACAAAATATGTAGTAATAATTTGATTAGGAATAGACATGTAAATAACATTTTTGTTTATATAATTTTTTTGATCTAATATGGGTATCATTGCAGAGCTCCCATGCATAAGTATAGGCTTACCCCTCTCGTCGCTTGCCCCGCAAGTGAGGTATCGAATCTCCTTAAGCGCATATTTTACCACACACAATTCATTTTAACACTAGTACTCTTCATTTTTTCTGAGAATCTTTTTCACATAAATATTTTCTCCTATAAATGATTATGATAAAATCTTGTGTCTTTATGTTAGATGCAATGGTTAAAAGAAGAGGGTTTTGGAGGTATAATGATATGGTCAGTGGATATGGATGACTTTAAAGGAACTTGCAGAGCTGGAAAATATCCGTTGATCAAAGCCATGAAAAAAGAATTGCAAGAGTACAAAGTGAAACTAGAATATGATGGCCCTTATGAAAGCACCTTGAAAAGCGGAAGGTACACCACCAAAGATCGTAAGTATTCATACGTTGTATGCCGTTTACGCACTAGATTATTCGTTTAATTAATTCATCACTATTAGTATTCTACAGAATAATGGAGTAGTTGTTCTCATAATGCGTTCCCATAATCGCTTTTCCAAGTCCCCTGCTGCGTCTTTCTGTTGTTACCAGTTCGTGGAATTGCTCGAAATAATGCTTTACTCCAGGCTTGGGAATTAAGTGCTCTTTTCGGCCGAGTTGCAGCAGCAACGCCCTCTTTTTCCCGCCGCGCGTTCTAGCCTCCGCGGCGGCTAACAAGGGACGTTCGGTAACCCAAAAATTCAGAAAATTATGAAACTCGGTGTGCAAGTAGAGTAGTTCATCCGTAACACAACCCTACTTTTTGTTGGTGCCATAATGCAATTTTTAGGGGCGAAATCATCCCTCGAAAAAAATTCAGAATTTTCTTTTCCGTGGAATATCTCGAGAACGGTGAGAGATATCGAAAAGAATTTTTAATAAAAGTTGCATCTTTCTTTTATATCTACAAAAACCGCGTAAAAATAATTTTCGAAAAATCCATATTTTTCAGGTTACCCCCACCACCAACCATTAAAATTAAGTTTTTGTATTTTGTAAATATACGCTCAAATACCTCTGGATAATCTCTTTTCATACATATAAATAGTTTATGTGTTATATTTTTTTGCAAACAAATAAAACCTCTATTACCGAATTTGAAGTCCATTTCGGCTGTTTCCATTAATAACATGGTTTCTTAAAGCCATATTTAGATTATTATTTATGTAAAGTTCAGATAGCTTTCAATTATTTAAGCAAGGCAGTACGTACCTAAAATCGCATCAATGGTAAAACTCATTAAAACTAATCAGTGACGTGCATGAATCAGTATGATAACAGCACATTCGTACATACATTACTTGAAGTGTAATCTTATTAGGCTATTTTGATTTACTGTGACTTTGTATCATTTTAATTGTAACTGATAATATTCTTGCGCCACATTCACTTTTCGGTAAACATGTTTACGCACTCGCGTCTTTTGATTGATATAAATATTCCCGAGGATGCAGCGAATGCCAGTTACATTTTTGCAAGCAGTCAGTTACCATTCAATTGAAAAAAGTGAGTGATCATGGTTTGAAAGGCTTTTCTTTAAAATGCAGTCGATTAATTTTGCTAACGTAATAAACATGTTAGCCACTACGTTTCAAATTGCAAGTATAATACAGACACCTATAAACTCGGTAGAAACGGAACTGCACAATGAAATTCGGGATATTATAAAAAAGTTTCAAAACATACATTCCCTACCAGTAATTGAACATGATTATGTGCTCGATTTTGCCGATCCATGCGAACCACATGGTGCACAAGTTGTAGAGTACATTATGCCTGCAGAAGAAGAAGAAGACAATTTTGACCCTCCAGAATGTACTGTTGATGATGAAGGTGGAAAAGTTGACTTAAGTTATAAGAGAAAAGCAGTAACGTTTTGGAAAAGTGGAAAAAAGGTACGTCGATCGCTTACCAGTGTACAGAAAAATGATCGCATGGTTAAATCTTTGCCGCAGCTATACAGGTGGGAGGCGAGTGTATATACATATGCATTATGCAAATCGGAAAGTTCGACAAACTTATCGGCATCAATGCGATTCTGCGTCATATCAAATATTTTGCAAAGTCATCATAAATCTTCACGCATTATTTATTTTTCGTGCGGTTTCCACAATAGCCTAATAAGATTACACTTCAAGTAATGCATGTGTGAAATGCACTTCAAATTCGGTAATAGAGGTTTTATTTGTTTGCAAAAAAAATATAACACTAAAACTATTTATATGTATGGGAAGAGATTATCCAGAGGTATTTCAGCGTATATTTACAAAATACAAAAACTTAATTTTAAGGGTTGGTGGTGGGGGTAACCTGAAAAATATGGATTTTTCGAAAATTATTTTTACGCGGTTTTTGTAGATATAAAAGAAAGATGCAACTTTTATTAAAAATTCTTTTCGATATCTCTCACCGTTCTCGAGATATTCCACGGAAAAGAAAATTCTGAATTTTTTTCGAGGGATGATTTCGCCCCTAAAAATTGCATTATGGCACCAACAAAAAGTAGGGTTGTGTTACGGATGAACTACTCTACTTGCACACCGAGTTTCATAATTTTCTGAATTTTCGGGTTGCCGAACGTCCCTTGTAAGCTGCATAGAGCTCCTCAGGCGCATAGCATATGAACCGCGCGTGGCGCATTGAGGCGACACCTGTATCAATAGGTTTCCACATCACCCATGCAGTGCTATTATCGAAGCGTTCTTTTTGTCATTGATATCCCCTGTAGGTCGATTCCACTGTGTCGCATGGTAAAAAATAGATTGGAAAACCCCTTTTACAGTCAAAATTTTAAATATTTTTGTGAAAAATAGAATTTCGCGTACGTTTAGACTACATTTTTTATTTACCCAGCACGTTTAAACGTGCGCGAAACTCTAGTTTTCCCAAAAATGTTTAAATTTTTTACAGTAAAAGGCGTTTTCCAATCTATTTTTTATCACGCGTCACAGTGGAATAGGCCTACAGAGGATACCACTGACAAAAAAACGCACCAAAAATAGTAACCCATGGGTGATGTGGAAACACGCTTGAGAAGCTCCAAGCAGCTAGGCTGCTGCGGGAGAAAGAGAAGGAGAAACTTAATTTCCAACCCTGCTTTAGTCAAAGAAGTTGTTTATGAAACACAAGCGATCGGCTTGTATGTACATAAATGCAAAAAACACATAATTAGGAGTGTATTAAAAAATGATGCTGCCAAGAAAACTTTAAAAAATATCTTTTATTCCTCGGTTGACACAGAAATATTACTGCTACATTACTGCAATATTGCAAAGTAATATTATCCAGATTGCATAATTTAGTTTTATTACTGTAATATTACTGTATTTGCCCTAGTCGCTTCTAGTAAATTGCTTGATCGTTTCTGTAGAATCTACAAGAAAAGTGTTAAAAATTACTAAGTTGAAAAATTTCAACTTTTTGGCTTATTATGTTTGAAGTAATAAAAAACAAGATGGCGGAAGAGGGCGGACGATTTTAATATGATATTTATCTGACATTGGTCTAAAGTTCACGTAAAAAAAATTATTATCCGACAAAGCCCTACACATAGACCAAAACTCTATTATCTACTAAAATTAGGTAAATAAAAAATCTATTTAGGCTTTCTTTAGACATTTGTAAAAATGCTCTGTTTGTATATCTAAACCATACAAAACACAATAGCAAGGAAAACAAATACCACGAACAAATGCGCCGAGAAAAAATACTTGCGGTTCAGAATGATTGGTTTTCGACTGACTCTCCAAGTGGACGCAAGAGCGAGAGGAATTTTTATGGCTGCCGTTGACGGACCGGTTGTCAAGCTATAAGTAAAATGGATTTGGTGGGGTTTTTGACTAACTTGCTGATTTTGACTTTTGTCCGGTTTTTTAATACAAATATTCCTATGTGTGGCGCGGCGGCTGAGGGCGAGAATGAGATTGTATAAAATTTAAGTATTTATATTTTTTGTAAAATGTTTACGAAAATATTTTATCCTGTTACTGGGGAATTTCTAGTGAAAGTGAAACCATCCACGACCTAACTCGCGTTATTTCTAGTCAATGTCAATTTATCTCACGCGAGTTCAGAGTTCCAAGGTTCTTTCTTCGAACGAGAGAAAATGAAGCAGTTATTTGATGGAAAATATGTACCATCATTTACTGTGTGCCAAAAGCCGAGAGCTGCATTTTCTGTAGAAGCCAGTACCATGCTATTTAAAGATAGTGACAATAAACTTTTAACCCTTTTGCGACTAGCGCCGGTTATATCCGGCATCCGCTAAACACGTTGCGTTCCTGGAACGAGAAAAGTTTTTTTGTTTTCTATCTTTGTGTGGGGTATCATAGTTAAAAATAAGGTAATTAATTAGTAATACCAACGAAATCTAGCTACAAAAACGCGAGACACTCTTAATGTATACGGTGTGCACTAATGGCACGACGCGCCGCCCAGCCCCGCTATCGCGAAAGGGTTAAATGGGTTATTCCACGCCAAATCGTTCCCTATACCTATAAATTAATTATAAATCGATAAAAATATATTATGAAAAGTTCTAGTGTAAACACATTATCCGAATATTATTATTTATTATTTCACTCTTTTTAAAGGACTGTGTTTTATTTTGTATAGTGAAGTTTTGCTTACTTCGTCGTTGGTTTTTTAAAATTTTTAATTTTATTTTTTATACCTATTAAATGCGTGGTGACTCTTCTTGAGGGCAGTTTGACAATCTTCGTTCCAATTTTAATAGCTATTTCTGCAGCTTGTATGATAGTTTCTACCTTGTGAATCGTTTTATTGATATTGTTTGGATCTGGGAAGATTTGATCGTTTGTTTGTAAGATATTGTTGCTAACAACAGTTCTATACAATTCCCAATTGGCTGTTTTAATTTTCCACTTAGGCATAAGGTGAGGTTTTATAGTAGGGGCTCCATCATCATATTCTATTTTGATCGAGAAGTGATCACTATCGTGAAGGCTTGATAATGGATCCCATTCAATCCTGTTCTTCAGTTGAGTACTGCATATTGTTAGGTCTATGGCGCTGGATGTGTGATTCGACAAGTTAATATGGATTAGTTTTTTGCTGTTAATGAGAATTAATTCCGGGTCCTCTAAGAGTTTTCCTAATATTCATCCCCTAGAATCTATTCTGATAGATCCCCACAACGTGGCTGTTAAAATCTCCTAATAATATAAATGGTTTTTGAATTTGCCTTACAAAATCAATAGTGATCTCAGTATCTCAGTAGTGTTTAGATGTGTTGTGCAAAGGGCCTGGATCGAGATTCTCCCTGAGAATCTCGCGGTGTTCCTAAGGCGTCCTCTGCTGTTGTCGTCCGACGGGCTCCGGATACTCGGGTGAAGATGCCGGGACGGGTATACTCGGTTGGAAACCGAGGGTAGTAGGATCCTTGGCCGGTTAAAGAGTTAGCACTCACCGTAAGGTTTAACAAGTTTATTTAGTCCCGATCTGGGTTACAAGACACTGTGACAATCACGCGTGAGACATCCGACAGGACTCGTGTCAAGTCGGTAATAAGTCTGAGCTCGCATTGCTCGTACATCATTCATATACTTTAATCGGGGCGAAGCGGGGACCATCGGGGTCTCCGCCTTCGGCCTGCTTTTCGACTGTTTCATCATGTGCTGATGCTCACGGTGGCGTTACCGAGAATCCTTACGCGGTTGTGCTGGATTTCGGCGTTTGATTATGGCAATCGGAATGTAGGGCGGTGTTGTTACGCCAGGGCGTTAGTTGGGTTACAACAGATGATAACTGTTTGGTACGTATATATTACGTACACGTATAGTATATTTTTTATGTGGGATTTGTAGAACAATTAAAACAGCTTCCATATTTGTACTAGGTAGGATTTTCTTGGCACTATGTTTATTATTGACTAAAATTGTCACTCCACCACTTGCATAATTTGGATTGCATCTATTCTTGGAGTAGTTGGTATAGTTTTAAATTTACTGTTTGGTTTTGTTTAAAATTTGTTTCCTGCAGACATAATAAATCTGGCTTGTGACCATTAATGATAAGTTGTAATTGTTCGTAGTGGGTGAAAATAACCGCTTATATTCCATTGTATTATAGTTTTCATGGTTGTTTTCGTAAGATCTTGTATTAGTTTTGATTCTTAGGCGCTGTATCTGCCGCGGGATTATTGTACGTGATTTCTGTGAGGGTCTACGTACTATGCCGACTTGTTACTTCAGTGATTTTAATGCTCACTTTCAGTTTCTTTAATAGCCTGCTGAATCTGTTTTTGATACTCCGATCCGTAAGGAACGAGTGCAGGCGCGTCTGGTGCGTTTGAACGCTAATAAGCACCGTACGTTGAAATAATAATGAATTTATGACTCGAAAACTGACAGAATGAGGCTTTAAGGTTTCTCCATCAAAGACGCTAATGGTATACTCGAGCTACAGACACTATAATAAGAGTCTGGCCGCGTGCCACTGTCCGCCATGTTTGGGCTAAATCCTACGAGAGTGAAAGAGATATACACTATTTCACTCTTAACCACTCTTAACCACTCTTAACAACTCTTACGTTTATGGCGGTATTTTACTTCTGTTTACTTCACGTAAATAGGTATACATATACATAGGTATATCAAGATCACGGTGTAATAGATAGGTGTTCCGACTCTGTACCTTTTACCCCAGCGATTTTGTGTGCCGATTTCTGTTTAGTTCCCTTGGCCGTCGCGAGGGGCGTCGTGGCTTAGAAGGCATATACATATGAATTAATGAGGCTGTAGTAGTAGAGATTTTAGTGGTATTAGTGGGCTTGCCAGAAACAACAGGCCACGCATGTATATATACATGTAAATGGCTTTACCACATCGACGAAATCTGCCGGCCGCCAGAAGAACTAGGACGAAAAAATCACACATTCTGAACAGGAGTTGGAACACCTGTCTATTACACCGTGATCAAGATATTCTAATTGCAATTGATTCATACAAAATGGGTGGATGGATGTACAGCACCCTTTTGCAAAAATCTATTACAATTAAGATTGGTATAATTGACAGATTTAAAAATCAGCGGGAATAGATGAAAAATGGCGGGCTAATCATAAGTGGCGAAAAAAGGTTATGTTATGAAAGTATTTATGAATATATATACATTCTTTTTTTACTACCCAAATACACATTTTCAGATAAATAGATATTATAAACAATTACAATAGTATGGCAAAAAACATTTTTTATTAACTTTCAAACATATACTTTTTTTAAAATGTCTTACAATTAAGATTAGTATAATTGATAGATTTAAAAATCAGCAGGAATAGACTAAAAATGGCGGACCAATCAAAAGTGGCCTTCTCATGGCCAGACTCTTATTATAGTGCCTCTAACTCGAGCCACGTAGGACCAGCGTGTACGTATACGCAGGGCCGACGCAAGGATGGTTGGCGCCGTAAGGCAAGAAAATTTTTGGCGCCCCAAATTATTGCACCTGTTTTCTATTTAATATGTTTTGTCTTTACGAGGTACCATAAAAAAGAATTACATTTACTTTTTGTTTATGTGGGAATTGGATTCAAGCGTGCGATATAGTTTTTAGCACCCCCTTGGGCTGGCGCCCTTAAGCGGCGCATAACTTGCATAATTGTTCCGCCGGCCCTGCGTATACGCGTGCAGTAAACAAACCCATTTCAACCAACTTTCGTCCTGGAATCGGCAAGAAGGTAGTTTCTACGGGTATAGGAGCCTCCAGTAGACATCCGTGCAGGCGGGTCTGGTGCGTTTAAACGCTAATAAGCACCGTACGTTGAAATAATAATGAATTTATGAATTGTGTACTGAGGACAGCTCGAAAACTGAAAGAATGAGGCTTTAAAGCATCTCCATCAGAGGTGTTAATGGTATATTCGAGCCACGTAGCACCAGCATTGGTTCAAATCCAAGCTAACCGATAAATGTAGGAAATACATAGTTGGCGATACGTGTGGTGATTCGTATCGCGCTGCTGCCGCATTTTCCCTAATACTATTTTGTCGTCAGGGAGGCTTGAATGAATCACTGGAGAATCACCTGGAAATGTAAATGATACTTTATGTTTAACCGTTATTCGAAGCTTCGAATAATACGACTTATCTTTATGCCGAACACAACGGATGAATAAATTTATTTAAAGTGAATTCAATCGACGGTGAAAGATAATTTTTTTTATTCGAAAAACGTTTATTCGAACCGTCGAATAAGGTTTTCATCTTTATCCCCAGTTTATTCGACTTTTATTCGAAGGCTTCGAACAATTTTCGGCAGCATGTTTATCCGAATCGGCGTGATCTCTCTTCGAGCTGAGGGCTTGTGCTTTTCGGCGGCGGCTTCTGATCTCGGTTCGAGCCTCGGCTCGAAAGGCATACAGTGTTGCTTGTAGTGGATTATGTATTAATAAAATGTAAAACGTAACGTTTTCAGCAACCACGGTATAAATTGGGTTACTTCTAGAACTGTACCGGATAATTAAATATAAATGTAGCATTACTAATCTATTAATACTAAAAAAATATATATTGTTACGTTTTCCGTATGGCATTATATAACTTTAATGAATAACTATAACAGCAGAACATTAACAGGGTAAACTAAGAACAATCTCTGCAGGCTCTGAATATAAGTATCGATATGTCCGCCGGCTATCGCGTCTGGCTCACGAATGACAGCTTGACAGGCGATCGACCCGATCGCCTTCTTCTCGCTGTCTTCTTATCTTCGCTGCGAGCACCAGCGGGCCATGGATCCTATCCATAGGGTGCTCGCAACACTGCTCCCCCCTCTGGAGAAGCGGACGTCCCGACCGCCGCAGCCTCACAGCGTTCTGCAGCCGTACCCTGGTCCGGAGGAGTGGGAAGGTCGCTGCGTGGCCTCCTCCGACCGTCACCTCGGCATTCGCCTTCACGCCCAAGGGGAAAACTACCCAAAAACCCTGGGCAAGGCGTGGGTACGTGGTTCCCCGAAGGGGCTCCGCGCCTCTGCCCTCCACTTGCGTCTTCGGTCTTGAATACTTCTTTCTTGGGCCGGTTCCGTCTTCTACGAAGGCGCATCTTCTTCTTGGGCAGAGACGGGTGGGGAATCCTGTTATCCAGCGGCCGGAACTCCTAGGTTCCTTGTCCACTTTCTTCCTTCTTCTGCGCGGTCCTCTTCGGGAATCCTCCAGTCCTCTTGACGCGGGTCCCTTGAGCGGGTCCTCGAACCGCCCGTTGTCGCAACTCTCGCTCAGCCCTTCTGCTGGGGTCCAGGTTCCTCTTGATTTCGTCGATCCAGTTTCCCTCAAAAATACCAGAGCATTAGTATCGCTCCTCGATGGTCTGTCCGTTGGAGCTGCACGAGCCGGAAACCCAGGAAGGAAGCCGAGGCCGCAAGCAGACGCCCGCAGCCAGTCGCCGCCATGCGAGCCGAGTGCGCAAGCAGGGGACCGCGGCCAACCACGAACATGCACGCGGTCCGGCCCGCAACCCGGTCACCGAACTCGTCAGCCCTGTTGTCTTCCTCTGTCCAATCCTTGACTTCCAGATGGCCCCATTCCTCTTCGTGGCATCTGGTGCTGTCCCAGGGAACCGTCCTTTGCGTCCTGTTAACGCTCCCGTCTCCGCGACATCCCCTCCAGCCGATCCAAGCAGCGCTTGTCCGACTGGTGGTTGGGGGTGCCATTTCCCGTTTGCTGTCCACCCTGCACACATTTCTGCTACCCAGGGATCCCATGGTATCCTCCATGCCGGGGCCGGCCCCGGGGGCTCATGGGACTCACTTCCAGGGGGGCTAGCGGAGCGGTTTCACGTATGTCCGCGCTCCGCTGCGGACTGCCACGCTATTGTGGCACATTCGGGGAATTCGGGAGCGCGTATCCAGGCCGCGGTGGCAGTCCCCCGACACCTTGTCCCTCGTCGTGGGGTATCGTGAACCTGTAACAATCTCAAGAGAGGGGGGGCCGGGCTACGGAGGCAACCTCCACAGCCCAGTCCGCCCGGTTAGTTGGACCAGTCTTCTCTCTTGGTTCTTGACGATGTGGATGGTCCATGACGTCTTCAATCCTCTTGAAGGTGTGGATGCTCCATGACGTCTTCAATCCTCTTGAAGGTGTGGATGCTCCATGACGTCTTCAATCCTCTTGAAGGTGTCCTTCGTATTTCCCGAGGCGACGCACGTGGACGACCTTGCACTTCTTCCTGGGAGAGTGCTGAATCCTATAGACGACGTCGTTTATCCTGTCCACTACGGTGTAGGGTCCCTCCCAATCAGTTTGTAGCTTCGGGCACTTCCCTTTCGCTCTTCGGGGCTGAAACAGCCACACTCGGTCTCCGGGCTGGAACTGTACGGGATGGACACGGCTGTCGTACCACGACTTCATCTTCGAGCTGTAGACATCCAGACGGCGACGAACGAATTCATGAATCCTCTTCATTTTTCTGCGGATCCATTCTGCGTATCCTCGTTCGGGGTCCTCGTCCTCTTCTATCTTTGGGGGTAGACCTCTCCACAATTGCTGGGGTAAGCGTATTTCCTGGCCATACAGGATCATCGCTGGCGTTAACTGAGTAGCCTCGTGTCGTGCTGACCTATAAGCGAGGAGGAACATGGGTATCCACTCGTCCCAATCTCGCTGGTGCTCTGAGACAAACATCGCAAGATATTGAAGCAATGTTCTATTCAGCCGTTCCACCAGCCCGTCGGATTGCGGATGCAGGGGAGTTGTTCGTGTCTTCCTGACTCCCAGCAGCTTCAGGAGTTCCTTAAACACGGAGGATTTAAAATTCCTTCCTTGGTCCGAGTGTATCTCCAAAGGCACACCGTGACGACAAACTACGTTGTGCAAAAGAGCTTTTGCCACTGTGACAGCTCGCTGGTCTGGCATCGCGATTACTTCCGGCCACCGGGTAAAGTAGTCTGCCACGACCAACATAAACCTGTTCCCGGCCTGGGACCTCGGGAGCGGACCCACAACGTCCAGGGCAAGCCTCTCGAACGGAGCTCCCACGTTGTATATTCCCAGGTTCCCCGCTCCCCTCTGACGTGGTCCCTTCTTCGCCGCACAGGTGTCACACCGCCGGCACCACTCTTGAACGTCCTGTCGGCACGTAGACCAGAAGAACTGCTGGCGGATCTTCGCCAAAGTCTTGTTCACTCCGAAGTGTCCAGCTGCCGGAGCATCATGAAACTCCCTCAGAACTCCTGCAACCCTCTCGCGCGGTACCACCAAAAGCCATTGGATCGTCGTACCATCGTGGGACTCCCATTTCCTGAAAAGCAAACCTTCACGAACTACCAGCGAATCCCAGATCGACCAATAATATTTCAGCTGCGGGGAGAAACGAGCAACATCCTGCCAGCCGGGCTTCTCCCCTTCCCCCTTCTTCTTAAGGATGAAGCCGATATCCTCATCTTCCTCCTGATTTCGCTTCCACTCGTCCTTTTCCTCTTCACAAAATATCCGGTGCACTTTCTTCGGGGAACGCACTTCCTCTTCTGCTTCTTTCTTCTCCAGTCGATTGCAATTCTTGCAATTTTCCTCGATGCACGGTCTCCGCGAAAGGCCGTCAGCGTTTCCATGGGCCTTTCCTTCCCGGTGGCGGATCTCGAAGTCGTACTCCTGAAGACGTTCGATCCAACGAGCAACCTGTCCTTCAGGACGCTTGAAAGACAGCAACCAGCGGAGCGCTGCATGGTCGGTCCTTACCACGCACCTTCGTCCATAGAGGTAGTGATGGAAGTGCTCGATGGATTTCACCACTGCCAGCAACTCCCTTCGAGTGACGCAGTAGTTCCTTTCGGCTTTCCCTAAAGTTTTCGAGAAAAAGGCCACGACCTTTTCCTGTCCTTCGTGCTCCTGCGAGAGGACGCCGCCGATAGCGAAATTTGAGGCGTCCGTATCTAGAATGAAGTCCTTTCCTATCACTGGGTATGGGAGAACTGGGGCTCCGGTCAATCCCTTCTTCAGCTCCTGGAAAACTTCCTGACATTCCTCGGTCCAACGGTAATTCTGCTTGGCCTCGGTGAGGCGATGCAGGGGCTTGGCGATCCTGGAGAAATCCTTCATGAATTTCCGGTAGTACGTGCACAATCCTAGGAAACTCCTCAGCTCCGTGACGTTCTTCGGTTGCGGCCATTCCGAGATAGCTTTAATCTTCTCCGGATCCGTCTTGACTCCGCTCTGCGTGACGATGTGGCCCAAATACTTCACTTCCCGGCACAGGAAGGAACACTTCTTGGGGCTCATCAACAGTCCAGCTTGACGTAAACGGGAAAACACTGTACGAAGACGCTCGAGCTCCTGCTCAAAGCTGTTCCCGTAAATGATAACGTCGTCCAAATAAACGAGGCAGATTTTCCAGGTTAGGTCCTGGAGTACGTCTTCCATCAGTCGCTCGAAAGTCGCAGGGGCATTGCAGAGCCCAAAAGGCATCACTTTGAATTGCCACAATCCAGTCCCTACCGAAAACGCAGTTTTCTCTCGATCCTTTTCGTCCATAGAGATCTGCCAGTATCCGCTCTGTAAATCCACGGTCGAGAACCACAAAGATCCAGCGAGGGCGTCCAGGGTATCCTCTATCCGGGGTAGAGGATGCGAGTCCTTCTTGGTTACTTCATTCAGGCGACGGAAATCCACGCAGAACCGTATGCTTCCATCCTTTTTCTTCACAAGCACGATCGGAGAAGACCACGGGCTCCGGGATTCCTCGATTACGCCCTGCGCCAACATTTTCCTGAGCAGCTCTTCCACTTCTGCCCGACGATGTAGAGGCAACCTCCGCGGCGCCTGTTTAATAGGAGAGCAATCTCCGGTGTTGACGGTGTGTTTAACCCGTTCGCAGTTCCCAATCTGAGACGGATCCGCGGCGAAAACGTCCTGAAATTCAGAAAGAAGCTCAGCGAATAGCTTTTCCTGCTCCTCCGACAAACCTGTCGAGCAACGAGTATACAGCTCTTCCAAATGTCGGGGAATAACCGTTTCCCGTATTCCCTTTCGCTTCTTCGGCTCAGCGGACGGTTCTCCTAGGCGAACCTCCGGGTGTCCGGGTAGGCACAGCACACCCCGGGAAAAGTCGACGTTGCAGCGATGCTTCTTCAGAAACGCTGCTCCAAGTATGCACTTTTCGACCATGTCGACGAAGTAGAATTCTTCTGGGCTCAGAAGCCCTCCTATGCTCACTTCCAAGCTCCTTTTTCCGTAGACCTTCATCTTCTCTCCGGTAGTGGAGCGGATGTCAGTCTTCGTCCTGTCGATGCCTTCCAGCGAACACAGCCCCTTCTCCAGAAGGTTGATCGGGGATCCTGTATCTAAGACAACTCTACAGGAGTACCCACCGACCTTTCCGCAAACGAAGATTTCTCCGCTCGGTTCTCCAGTCGCCCCTTGCACCGCCACACTTTTGACGACCGGGGGACTGCTCCCAGCGGTCCGGCGTCTCCCCCTTACGCCGTCCTCTTCGGGTTTCCCTGCCGAGGCCTGTTCGGAGGGGCCACCCCCGTCTGGTGATTCCTGGCGCTGTAACAGTCCTTCCTCAGATGTCCTCTCTTGCCACAGAGCCAGCAGGTGACCGGTGGAGCGCCCGCCCGACCCTCGAGTTCGTCGGGCCTTCTCCTTTTCTCAGGAAACCTCGTAAAGGTCTCGGGAAATTTAGCCTTCCGCTTCTCAGGCTGTCGTTCTCGCGATTCAACCGCAGGGCCGCGAGACATCGCCTCCACAGCCTCAATTTCGAGGGCTCTAGTCACGGCGGCCCTCAAAGACGAAAATCCGCCGAGCCGCAGTTCCCGTTGCAGAACGGGGCTCGACAACGCCGTGACAAATTGGGACGCGGAGAGTTTATCGCGAGTCTCTACCGGGCAGTCGGCAAACGCTGACTGTGCCAAACGCTCGATTTTAGTGGCGAGCGAAGTGATGCTCTCATCCCTTCGCTGCCTGCAGCTCTGGAAGATTACATAGTTCAGGTTGGCCAGATGTTTTGCCCCGTAGCGGAATTCCAGCGCCGCGACCAATTCCGCGAAGCTTTCGCATTGTGCGGCGGTGAGCGTCGTGAGAACGCTCCTTGCTGCACCCCCGAGCGAAGCGACCAAGGCCGTAGCCTTTTTTTGATCGTCCCAACCATTCGCGCGTGCAATCGTCTCAAACTGAACCTTGTACTCCTCCCAAGGGCCCTCCCCGTCGAAAATCGTCGGCTTCACCGCGTAACCCAGACTAAGAACACGGGATCCCGCTGTAGGGGCAGCGGCGGTGGTGGCAGCGGGGGCGGAGACGGGCGCGGGAGAAACAAAACTTCCAACACTCCCGGAGGCCAACGGAACACTATTTACAGGGGCCAGAGGAGCACTAACTACAGGGGGCGCCGTCTCCTCTCCCCGAAGCCCCGAGCCGCCGCCAACCAAAACCTGGCCGCTCCGTGCCGAAACGGTCACTTCCTGGATCCGCTCTTCCAGGGTGGACATGCGAGCCTCGAAGGCCGCTTGCGTCCGCTGATCCTCGGCGTCCTTCTCCCTCCTCCGGGCTTCGTCGTCCCTTCGCTGCTCCTGCATCTGTCCCACGATGCTAAGCTGGAGGTTGTTGAACAGCTCCTGCAGGGAGGCGTCGCCCGTGGGTCCCGGGGAAGATCTCGCGGAGGCCGCGGAAGCGCGAGTGGGCATGCCGCTTCGAGTGGGCATCCCACTTCTGACACCAGTGTTACGTTTTCCGTATGGCATTATATAACTTTAATGAATAACTATAACAGCAGAACATTAACAGGGTAAACTAAGAACAATCTCTGCAGGCTCTGAATATAAGTATCGATATGTCCGCCGGCTATCGCGTCTGGCTCACGAATGACAGCTTGACAGGCGATCGACCCGATCGCCTTCTTCTCGCTGTCTTCTTATCTTCGCTGCGAGCACCAGCGGGCCATGGATCCTATCCATAGGGTGCTCGCAACAATATATAAAATTTATGTTAAACGATTTTATTAAAAATCCACTAAAAACTACATTTAAAAGCACTAAAGACTAAAAAATAATACTTTCCTTGTACTACAATTTTTTTACTATTCGAACGTAACGAGTCATTTCTCGATATAAATTGTGTATTTACTACGGCAATCGCGATGCGAATAGCGTTCCGAACGCAGCGGCTTTTTGCCGTTTTTGTACAGAACGCGAGTGGCTGATTTCAAGGCGTTTGGATTTGTGGTTATGGGTAATATTTATTGATGACTGGATAATTTTTTCATTCCTAGGGGTCAATTTTTTTTAAATATTGTAAAGTTTCCGGACAATTGGATAGTTGGAAGTTGGTTAAATTTGAGTTGCCAGATTTGAATCATACATACATTAAACATACATTAAACATACAAACATACAAACAAACAGAGGATCAAAGCTGAATAAAATCGTTTAAAAATAATTCGATTTATACCGTGTTTAAATTCATTTTCACCTAGAAAATCTCAGCAGTATGTTACTGAAACGTTCATGTCGATACGATAGAAATTGTGAAAGTTTTACATTCTATTAAAACAAACAAAATGAACAATCATTGAAGAATCATAACATTATATTTTTCAAAAGTAAATATAAATATTGCACAGAATGAGGGAAGATAATAAGAATTGTGAACTTTAGAAGGGATATTGATACGTAGATTAGTATTGTTTCATCCAGAGATGGGCATTATAAATTATTGAAATCAATTATCAAATTAAAGAGACTTTATCTTTATTTGTCGTTGAATAAAAATAACCCAGAGTTATTTTTATTTGGAAGGCCTTCATTCTTGAGAACCCCCGAAGCCCGAGCCGAGCGACATTGTATCGCTCACCCGTCCAAAGGTACATCCAGACGCTGATGCATGTTGCAGTGAAACACTGATGCATGTATCATGATGCAGGTTTCATGACTCTTGCATCAGTTTCAAGTCGCGTCCACATTACTGATTCCTGACAGTTTGTGATCTGATGCGGACGCAGAAACACCTTTTTAAAAATGAGTGATTCTACTCCAACACCAATGTTATTAGCAATAATAGGGAGTGTACTATTTATAAAAAAAGAAAAATTGAAAACCAAAAGAAAATGGGCAAAAAGATGGTTCATTGAGCGAAATAAATTTTATACTTTTGTGTTACTAAAAGAATTGAAAGCAAACGAACCGGGTGATTTTAAAAACTATTTACGCATGGACGATTATGCTTTCGGGCATTTATTGGAGAAAATTCGCCCACGCATTGAAAAGCGAAATACAATGATGAGGGATGCGGTTACTGCAGAAGAAAGACTCGTTAACAACATTAAGATATTTAGCCACAGGAAATAGTTTACAAGTTTTAAAATTTGTGACTGTATTACTGATTCCTTGATGCAAGCCGCATCTGATGCTGAAACAGGGAAACCGATCTACAGACGTAGCAACATGTATCATGAAACCTGCATCATGATGCTTGCATCAGTGTTTCACTGCAACATGCATCAGCGTCTGGATGTGCCTTAACGTGCCACCTGGACTTGCTCGGCGATGTATCATCCATTATGCACAAACAGAATTTCATTATTTTTCATCGTATCAACATGAATGTGATTCTGCCGATTAAATTGACAGAAAATAATTTAAATCGGACTACTTTGAACGAACGGGTTTTCAATTCTGCAAATAAATTTTATGTATAATATCGTTAATAATGATAGTTCAAATTGTGTCAGGTTTGGTATCTTTCCATCTTCCCTTCTTACACTCCCGGACCTCTCTATCTTTCATTATTGCTACTTCAGCGAGGCTCTGACGCTACAATCTATTCCATATAAGAGCGGACCTACGCCCCTATTGATTTGCGACGGATCTGACACACGCGATCGGTCGTAGCACTTTTGCGATTGGTCGTAGCACTTTCCCTGCCAGATTCCTACCAATCAACAGTACATCCCTGCGCGGAACGAGTCCGCTCTAAAGTGGAATGCAGTGTAGACGCAGCTCTCGTGCCGTATTCCTTCAAAACTTCTCGATAAAAGGAGAGAACTCTGTGGCAACAGCGCGGCACAGACAGAGAGAACAGAACCTGTGACAACTATTCGTAAAAAATTCGTCTACCCAGAGTACCTGGAGATGTCATCTCTGTACTAGTTGTTTTTATCGACCGCAGTAGTTTCATTAAGGTCCGTTTGTTCACTGGGGACGCTTCGATCGATTCGGATCATAACAAAAATGAGACGGCCTCCTTAAATCGGTGGGGGCGTAGATCCACTCTTAAGGGGCCTCCAGACGGTGACACACGTTGTAGTGAAACATTGATACATGCATTGACTCCCAGGTTTCATGGAATTGGCATCTTGCTCACTAGCCAGGAGGGTGAGCAAGATGCAAGATGCATGTAGGATCAATGTTTCACTGCAACATTGAGCGTTCACTAACATCAGCATCTGGAGGCCCCCTTAGGATGAATTTAGTGTAGGTGAGGCACGGCGGGGACAGTGCTGTAGACATCTAGAAAGACCCACTTGACGCGTAGTGTTGTATGTCATTACTTCAACTGCGAGATAAGTGGGTCTTTCTAGGTGACCACTGCCCTCGTCGTGCCTGACCTGAATAACGCGCGCCGGCAGTAGTCTAACAATAAGTCCCTCGCACAAGATGCTATTGACGCGTATTTTCAACAATTAATAACTCGGAAACGAAATCTCAAATGCAATTTCGTCATTCTTGATTTTCGTCTTGTTTTGGGCAGTAGAATGAACACCTAAGAAAATAGCCACCTGTAGTCGAACACCCTACGTATTAAAAACATAACAATTCCAAACGATGTAAGTCCAGCTGGACGGTTTTAAAAATTGCAAAATACACAGTTCGACAAATTTTGACTTTTTTTCGGACTTGTAACATTCAATAGCCGTTTCTTATAGGTTCTCGTGCGCTGAAAACGGATCAGCAAACCGTTTGTCGCCATCACCCATAGTTTTTGAGAAATTCGATTTTGAAAAAAATTGCAAATTTTCGACTTTGAACATATTTTATGTCGAAACGGTAATAGTTATTCGGTTGCTCGTTGCGTCAAATTATTCTATGAACCCTCCCGAATACAACGATACAAATTATTATTGCATTATGAACATTTAAATATGTTTAAACAACGATCAAAGGGAAAAGGACACCCGAAATACACCCATTTTTGCAGATATATTTCAATTTATTTTGAAAACTACGGGCCTGGGAGAAAATCTGACCATTCCACGCGATGCAGCAGACAGTTTTCCTTCGGAAAGCGTCAACAGAAGTGGTAAGTCTCATTTTGTTTTCAATACAGAAGCGAAATGGTTTGGCAAAACGCGCGGTACCGACAGTGGTAGTCACGCGCGTTAAGCGTTTGTATTACGCCGAGCGGCAGTGGATCGCGCGCCGCCGTTGACTACCACTGTCGGCTTCGCGTGTTTTGCCAAACTATTTCGCTTCTGTATTGAAAACAAAACGAGACTTACCACTTCTGTTGACGCTTTCCGAAGGAAAACTGTCTGCTGCATCGCGTGGAATGGTCAGATTTTCTCCCAGATCCTTAGTTTTCAAAATAATTTGAAATATATCTGCAAAAATGGGTGTATTTCGGGTGCGCTTTTCCCTTTGATCGTTGTTTAAACATATTTAAATGTTCATAATGCAATAATAATTTATATCGTTGTATTCGGGAGGGTTTATAGAATAATTTGACGCAACGAGCAACCGAATAACTATTACCGTTTCGACATAAAAAATGTTCAAAGTCGAAAATTTGCAGTTTTCTTCAAAATCGAATTTCACAAAAACTGAGGGTGATGGCGACAAACGGTTTGCGGATTCGTTTTCAGCGCACGAAAACCTATAAGAAACGGCTATTGAATGTTACAAGTCCAAATGGCTGTCGAACTGTGATATTTATAACGTAAAATGAATAATAAAAATTGTGATATTGATTGTTGCAGCAAACGAAGTGACTTGTGACGAAGAAGACAATCATATATCTTATCATCCGGACAAAAACGACTGCACAATGTATTACATGTGTGAGGGTGAGAGGAAGCATCACATGCCCTGCCCAGTGAATTTAGTATTCAATCCCAACGAAAACGTTTGCGACTGGCCAGAAAACGTCGAAGGTTGTTTGCAGCATACGCAGGCACCGCCAGTGTAAAGAAAAGCACAAGAAAAAGTTCAGGCGTATTTTCTGCTGTTCGAAGTTGTATCATAAAATGCGAGAATACATGCGACGTAGTAATATTATAAATGGATATTCAGGATTCGTCGCATAAAATGACAATGACATTGACGCGTTTGAGAAACATCTTCTATTTCAATTTCTACTCTCTATTTTAATCCTCCTTCTGTATTTTTCTTTCCTTTTTCATTTCATCCTATTTCATTCATTAGTTGTTTTCATCCCTGATTTCTCTTTCTCTTCTAAAAATATTTCTTTCTCCTCCCTCTATTGTGTATAAACTTGTGCACAATGTACACACGCTTCTTATTTTTTGTAATTCTTGCAAAATGCACATTATTTGATTACCATGTCAAATTTCTTGTAAATAAAAAAGAATTCTTCGAAGTAAAAGAATCTTGAGATTTTTCTCTCATTAGTAAAGAATTTTAAAATTTGAGTCTTATTTGTAATATTAATATTGTGATAGGGAAGTAAACTATACGTAGCACCAACTAATTCTTCCTTTTTTTTATAACTCCACATAAAAAAATCACAATTTATTGTTTGCACTTCTTTCCATACGGTCCAGGCTCATCCTTGTTTTCTTCTAACAATAAGTTCGATAAGAATAATGGTATAAAATAATGATACAAAATCTACTATCACCTCCTGATTGTTAGTCGTTCATCATACGTCTATAGTCTTAAGTAAAAACATTAATCTTTAAGAACAACAAGTACATTCAGTATGTATATACAAAAATTACACACATTCACTTGGATACTTTGTGGTTAATTTTATTGCTCATTTGCGAAAAATGTCCGGATTCCCTCGTCCCACAGTAGTTTTCATCTTAGAAACGTTAGTCGTAGTGAATGTCTAAATTCTTAATGTCTCTATATTGTTACGTCTGTAACAAACATTCATCTATATTCTACAAGATGTAAGAGTGTTGGCAGAGACAGGGAAAGGAGTCACAGTAAACAGAAATCTTGTAAACATTCAGAGATAGTTTATAAGCGCTTTGCCACTCATTTTTCTATACTGTAAGCGAGGACCAGCCACGTTCGACGCAAATCTCAAAAATACCAAAACGGGAATCTGAATATTCAATGTTTTCAATGTCTAAGGACTACAACAATTAGGTGCCACCGTGGAGTACTACATCGCAATCACTAAGGTCGGGGCCAGGTATATCGGCCGGTGAGTTCGGTCTAGCGAGCATCGATCGAGGAGAAATCTCAACCACCACCATGTGACGATCGTGGATTTGTCAGTTGGAGTTGCATGGCCCCCGAAGGGTATGGTGGGGTAACGTGAGCGCTACTCGGCTCCGTCTGTAACGTAGCTGTGTGGCTCTGGTTTATTCTTAACGTAATAGTTGTGTGCGTTACGAAACTGTTCGTAGACCAATACGAGATGAAGCTATCGGGAAAGAATCAATGTTCTGACCAATAAAACTCCCAAATTTTGTCGGACCTAACACACACCTATTCTAATGTATGTATTTCTACGCTAAGAACTCGGTGTGGCCTACATGTCAGAAGCTTGGCGCTATCTCCACTACTTCTGGCCTATTCTTGTTCTGCGATGGCGAGAGCGAGTCAGAGGGACTGAATGCAAGCGAGGAACGGTACGCGACAGATGACGCGTTGATACATACTTTGTCTCGCTCCGTTTTTCGTACGCCTGATACTCTGTCCTTTGCGTGCGCGCCGGGCATGAGCGTTTAGAGTGTTTAGACTCGCTTTCATTCCATCTCGCTCTCGCCTTTGGCAAGAAAGAAGCGAGAAACGGCCGTTCGGGAACGTGTCCCGTCTACAGTATTGTCTCGTTAGCGGCTCCCTGGTCGGGACCGACGAGGAGCCCGTATCGTGAACAGAGCCCTAATTCCGAGTGTGCGTTTCTCGCTTCTTTCTGGCCGAAAGAGGGAGCGAGAAGGAACGTTGCGTGCGCGACGGGCGTGCGCGATGGTCGCAAGCGCGTACCGTGAGCCGGGCCCGCGTCAAGATTTTGCGAAGCGGTTTCGTGCTCACGGTACGGGCTTGCGACCATCGCGCACGCCCGTCCGAAAGACGGAGCGAGACAAAACATCAACGCGTCGTCTGTCTCGTACCGTCCTCGCTTGCTTTCAGTGACTCTCGGTCGCTCTCGGTCCGTCTCGCTCTGGCCTTCGCCGGACAAGAGTGAGACAGAAGTGGTGGGGATAGCGAGGAGCCCGTATCGTGTGCACCAAACCGAGCCCGTAACGAGACAATACTGTATGTAGTTAAAGTGGTGGGGATGATTCGCTGCATGTGTGCATACCTCCCGGGACCGAATCCCCACCGCGCGACGAGCAGGCGTAGCCCGAGAGAGAGTGAGAACGTTGAGAAAAGGAGCACCGCGCAGGCAAGCGGTATGGTGGGAGAATACCCTTCGCGAAACTCACCGGCCAATATATCTGGCCCCGACCTTAGGTTCTCACGCGTTTCCCAGGCAATCAATGATGCGTAATGTCCGGACAATGTGAATTGACTAGCGCTAAGAAAATGTGTCTAGGTACACGTTCATGACTGTCTCTGTCTTAGCCTACTTAACTACAGAAGGGGGGGGGGGTGGAAATCCATTAAAAAACCCCTGTATATTGACTGCAAGAAGTTCACTTCTGCAAAGATTGTATTGCATTCCAGTTAACAGTAGACTCGTTCCGCACAGGGATATACCTACTGTTGATTGGTGGGAAACCGGCAGAGAAAGCGCTACGACCAATCCCGTGTGTCAGATCCATGCGAGCTGCGCAGATCGGTCACAAATCGTTTGGAGCGTAAGTTTACTCTTAGGTGGAATGCTATATAGAGTTTACATCACTCATTGCCAGTTTAGAATCTTACATTCTTCCACAATAATGACGTATCAGATTTCGGTATAAATTCCTTAACTCTTCCCTGCTCTCTCTAATCACCAATCAAAATCAGTGTTGCGGTTTCGTAATAGTATCATTTAATAGTTACGCGTATTAAATACATACCTTCAAATTTATGTTACATGCTAACATAATTACTAAACTAAGTTGATCCGCATATTGCAGTTAAGGACAAAGTTTTACAGTAAAAAATTGTCTTAAACGATTATTAATTATAATTTGTTGAATGGACCCACTATTAAATTCATTGTTATTAATAATAATAACACCATTTGTGCGTATACAATAAGTTCTAGAACTAACAGTCAATTCCTTTTTCTTTTCTTATTAGTCGGAACATTTTGTAATAATGTTTGTAAAACACATGTAATACAAATGTCATTTGTTTATTATAGTTCAAAGAAGAGATAATTTCTGAAAACTTATTTGGGGAAAGAAATTCGTAGGTTTCCATTTACATTATGGGAAACGCACCTAAGTGTTCGGAAAGGAAAACAGTAAACTGAAAAGACTTGTCATCTTTTGTATGACAAAGCGAAATCTAACAACGATAGTTAATTAAGAAACAATACAGGTTTATTAGATGTAAATGTTTTCTAAAACTGTCGGTAGCTCCAAATTACATAAATGTGAAAGTTTAGCAGAATCAACTTACAGAAATATCCCCATTCTATTCTTCCCTCAAATGCAGTGACAATTCGATTACCATAATTTTTCTAAAAATTGTGTAACATTGATTAAACTTGAAAGTATCTCAATGGTTGTAAAGATTGATTTTGCTAGTATACAATTCAATTAAATATTATCGTTAGAAAAATAACGTCGACTATAGCTAACCAGGTGGTGGCGAGTTTCTCATAGTTGCCGGAGCTAAGCGCGGAAGCTTGGCAGGCGGTGTGAGGTGTCCCTAGGGTTAATAAAACTTTGTCAGATGAATAAGATGGCGTTGTTTCAGTACAAACAGCTCTCCCGGCAATTGTTCTCAGTTGTCTGGCATCTGACTGGGAAGCTGTGTGGATTTGTCGAGATTCTCGAAGCCACCTTCGTAACCACAAGCTAAGCCAAGCGATTTCGCAGTCACATTCCAGAGGATTTCCTGATACTTGTAACCCTCCTAGAAAATAAATATACACTCGTATACAATCCTTTCATTTTCCGCAATCAAATGTAATGAAATTCATAATATGAAATCATATGAAATTCAAAGGAGAAATGCTTGAAACATAACAAATTTTAGTAATGTGCATAGCGAATAATGCAATAATTTCTCGATAGAAGGAACTCGCACGGGACGACGTTTCTTGTATCGTGTGTAGAATTACATTTTGTCACGCGATTTGTCATGAGCATTCACCTTCAGGTACTTATTGATGTCACCCACTGGCTCGGTTTCCTGTTTCGCCAGCTGCGCCGATCAAAGCAGGGAACAGCGAGTGATAAAGAAAGAAAACGAATGAGAAAGAAAGAGTGCGTGAAATGCAAATACATTCTTCGTTTGGTCTGACCAATTCCAAGCCACTCAAATGTCAGCACATCTTGTTCGATTCGTTGTACGAAAATAGCTAAAAAATTACTCAAATCACGTCGCGTTTGCTTATTTTCATCAGCAAAATCTCGTTAATATGTTCAAAATATTTTCATAAGAATGAAATCAAGAATATAAAAAATTTGTTTTCGATAGTAGAAGACTTGTCGTTGCCACGCACTCCAGTTCTTAAATAAGATGAACCCCAACGGCACGTGGCTCGGCGAGCCTGAAGCAGGGTACCAGGAAAACCAGACTATTCGTAGTGGAGGGGGGACACGCCATGCAAGCGCGTGATGACGTTGTGACGTCAAACCAATCGACGCCAGGATAGGTTTTGTCTCGAAACCAATCGACGCAAAGGTTAGTTCCCCTCCACTACGAGTAGAATTTTCCTAAGACCCCTAGCCTGAAGCTCAGCCAGGCTCGCCGAGCCACGCGCCGTTGGAATTGACCTTCAGCCATCGGCTCTTCGCTTGGAAAGAGACAGCTGGTTCCAAAAGAGATCGCCTTGCTTGGAGGTGATAAACATGTTTTTGTAATGAAAAGAAACTCTGATCCGTATAGGGAGAAATTATTGTAGCAGGTATTTCACATACTCAACATACAGGTGAGTGTCTATTATTTCACGTTTACTACCTATATAAGAAAGACATACATTTGTATGAAGACAATATGTAACGAAAGAGAAGGTTTTCGTAAGTTCAAAATGTGAATGAAATAAGATAACACGCATAGACGTGGGAAGATGGGTATAAAAATATAATATTGTTATATGCAACTAAGACATTAAAAAAACTATATTCTTTCACATTTTATTAACTGTCGTGAATGGTATACATGTTGCAGTCAAAGCGTTAAGTTCAGGGAATGTATATATTCACTAGTTAATGTATGCACGCACTGACCCAAATAGCTAAAATGTTCAAAAGAAACGAAATGTATACTTTTACTAGTGGATGTACTATTTGTTACAGTCAAAACATTAATTCAGAGAATGCATAAATTTAGTAGCACCCATACGTATATACCTAACCATCCCATCACCTGAAATAACCTTTTTCAGGAAAAGTAGGAAGAGGGTGCGTTTCTAACATCTATGGGTGTGTGATTATAGCCACCAACGCAACCGCACCACCCCCCCCCCCCCCCTCTTTACAGTATTAGTTTAAAAAAGTATCCATTAGGGTTTGTTGGTTTTTAAAAACCGAGTTTAAGTACCGTTTTTTTTGGTTTGTAAAATTCGAAAACCGGTTTTATATGTATACTAGAATTACTATGTAAAAAGGAATTAATTGTATAATTAACATGTTAACATTTTGACTTGAAATTGCCTCAGACACAAGCATATGGTATTTTAGTAGGTAATAGTTTACTGTGAAACTAATCTTCATGAGTTCACATTTTCAGAAGAAAAATACTAAATGAAATAAAGATTTATAATTTATATTTTGTACGGATTTTAGTTTTCTTCGTTTTATTTTGTATGCAGTGTAATTTATTGTGTTATATTTTCCATAATTATTAAATGAACTCAAAAATTGTACGGATTTTAGTTATTTTAATTTTTTTTATTTACTTGGTTTTGTATAGATAGAGTATATTTTATCTATACTATTAAATAAAGAGAGAACCGATTTTTATGTTCGCGCAAAACTATTGACCTATTGAATAGACCTATTGAACCGAACTTCCACGAATTTTAACACGTTATTCCTGCATACTATAGGACGGATATAGGCTATATAGCATGTCTCAGAAACGCGATATTAACATGTAATTTGTATGTAAACATTTTATGTGTACGGTTGTTTTGCAGACCACATGACGCGTGTATACGACAGTCTACTTCGCACGCGCATGCGCATATTTGACCCGCGCGATACCACGCCCGCAGCAGTACTGTGATGTCACCACCGGATGGGGAAGCTTCTCGCACGCTTTCTCGCTAGAGAAGTGGATTACCGCGGACATATATGTTAGTATGATCGTTTGGTTACAAATTGCTGTTGCAGATTTATCAATGTGTGCGATCAAATTTGCAATACAACTTTGCTACTCGGCTTCACCCGAAATTTAGATTCCGATTTTCTAAAAATATTTGTATTTTTTTTTGTGAAAATAGCCACCTGTTCATCTGGATTAGGTAGGTATAATGAGCTGGGTACATTTCCTGACCCCTGAGTTTATCGTTCGAAAGTTTTTAGGCGACAGACAAACACACAAACACTTTCTGCTTTAGATATTAAGATACACGCCGAGCAATGCGGAATGTAAATCCTGGACTCATAAGAGTGAATGTTACCGGAAGGTTTGCATTCAATTATAATCCAGGAATTGACTAGGTATGTTAACTTACGAGAGGATAAAATAGGAGCGATGAATAATATTTGCTCCGGCAGGTGATGCGCAACAACAATTTATCCTAATGCCAGAAAATCAATATACCAAGAATGTTATCTTTTCCGAAATATTATGAAGAAATTAAGCTTTTTTCAAAATACTTAATTTCCTTAAAAGATATTAATTCCAATAAACATGAATCAGTCACGCTAATATCTCGGGTGAAGCCGAGACGGGGGACGCTAGTTTTGTTATATTTTGGTAATTTCATAAATATTAAAAAACCGAACATTTTTTAAATAAGTACAAATTTTTTCCTATTTTAATAACATTTACTTGTGAAACTTCGGAAACCGGTTTAACCCGTTTTGGGGTAATAGTAGAATTCAAAAACCGGTGTAACCGGTTTTTTGGTAATAGTGGAATTCGGAAACCGGTTTTTTCCAAAATTCGTTTTCGTATAATCCATAGTATCCGTTCAATTTGAAGCATTTTTGTTTGTTCATTCTTTCCCTAAGTTGGGGTAGCATTCACTAGTAAAAGTATACATTTCATTCGTTGTGAACACTTCAGGTAATCCGATCAGTGAGTGATTGACTAGTGAATGTATACTAGGGTGGTCCTTATTTTTCAACTTCCGATTTTTGTTGGTCTTACCCACCTAAATATGAGATTTGGTAAGAAAATGATATGTATAAAATTTTAAAGTGATTGGACAATGGGAACCCGTGCCCCAATTGAGTTGAAGTTTTGAAATAATAGTGATTTCTCGTCAATTTCAGATATAATTGTGTTCGGCTATTTTGGAAGTATCAGTGAATATTTGTTCATAAAAGTACAGTTTATTAGATGTGTAATACTAATATGTATATATTACTTCGAAAAATATTGACGAAATCTTTGAGTTTTATCTTTTAAAATTAGTATACAACGCAGCGTATAAGCCAGAATAGGCAATCGGGTGTCTTAACTACACTGTTCAACACGTATTTGGATCTGCAATATGCACTTCGAGAACGTAGTAGATTTTTTCGTGCCAAACACGAATCCGTAAACAGAATTGCTCTATCACTCTCAGTTTTTGAAAAATATGAGTTTTTGTAAAAAGCACACGATTTTGGGCAAGAATGAGGTATTACGTGAAAACCAAGAATGCTAGAAAGTTAAATTTAGTCGCAAAAGGTAGAGGAGAGTTTCTTGAATATATCGGTGTATACAGTTATTAAATTTGATAGTTTTATATGTGTTCGTGAGCGGACAAAGTGTTTTGGATGATAGGAATCTTAGACAGGTTATGTTGAAACTGTGCACTGTTTTAAGGTGAGAACTAGTCAATTTATTTAAAACCAATGAGACGGTAGTAGTAGTCTCGAATTGGTGCACACAGAATTATACTAAAACTGCGGACCTTGCAAAGTGAGCGTGAGCGCTGCAATGCTACCGCGTGATGCCACCACGTGGTGGCCGGACGATTATACTAATTGCCGGCACGTGAGTGTTCAATATGAGATGTTGAATGAGAAGAGTGTACAATGAGACCACGCACTATTATTGAGTACGAGTTGAACAATGAGAGATGCAAAAATACGTGAGAAAATGTGATAACGCGCGAGCAACGTTTTAACGGTCGCGAGACACAAAACGAGAGTGAGAAGATGACTGACTTCCGTTCGCGCGTCTTCTCGATTCTCCTAGAGCGTAGATACAGCACGCTGATTGGCGTATCGATCGTCGATGATTGGTTGATCGATCGGAGCTGATTGGCGGCTCGCTCATCAATCAGCGTCGCTGTATCGCAGCCTGCGGGGTGCTGCGGTGAGAGTGAGTGTGGCCGAAGTAGGAACTATTGCATTCCCAAACAATATGGTTGCAAACGGCCGTCAAAGTTTAAAAAAGTGGCGATGTGCATGATTTCTACGCAATACTTTTGCATTTTTACGAAACGTTGCACGAATTCGCAACACAGTATCGGATTCTGTAGACATTTCTGAAGAAGAAACCATCCACGAAAAATGACAGAACGGTTTTTAAGTCGGACTGTTTGAGAAAATATTCAGCGGAAACGCGTGCACGGTGTTTTGCCGCTTGGCGGCAGTGGCGGCCATTACTTTCGAAGTATTAGAGAAAATTTTTTAATAAAAGTACAATTTCTCACATGTATAATAGTAACATTTGTATATTACTTCCAAAAATATAGACGAAATCTTTGATTTTTATCTCTTACAATTATAGAATATAACGCAGCGTGTAAACTACTCTACGCAGGTGCGAAATGCGAATGTCGTAATCTATAATATTTTTTATTTACTGAAATTTTATTATTCGCTCATTCCTTATAATTATGTAAGTATTTATATACAACAAAATATTATTACAATTTTACTTATGGGTATAAATAAAATTAAAATAATGCATATGTTTTAGTTTTAGTCTTTTATCGAGCTAGATTTCCTTGTATCGGGGTAGAATTGTCGATGTTCTTCTAAAATTTGTAAAATGTATTGTTTGTTGTCTTCATTTGTAGTTAATACCCCACAAAATTACCTTTTTACAAAAAGGTACCAAAAGAGCGCCAAGTATATAATCCCATCAAAAAGAATCCCATTTAAAAACATTGTCGTCAATTAATATAATGATATACAAAAATTGCGCCAATTATCACAATGGATTGTGACGTCCCACTATTTTTCGCGCGGTATAAATTAAAGTCTTCCCCACAAATACTCCATAACTCGCCCAAAAGTCCCTAAACCTCGACTCTTACCCCTTTTCCCCAACCACTGACCATCTAGGCGATGTACCTTAGCGGTCCCCATCTCGAAATGGTCAACGACAAAAACCCCTTCCCCTCTTCGCCCTATGAGGCACGAATTCCTCCCTCGTATTTAAATCTAAACAAGTCCCTCGTCCCAAAAACCCTCTTAAATCGAGACCACGTCTCACCCCTATCTATGACCCTCCAAATACAAGCCCCTCTTACCCCTTTCCAATCAAACCAACCAAAATCAATCCAATGGGTTGAGTATCGCCTTTTCAAACACCCCATACAAAAACCCCGGAAGTCATATTGCGACGCATATTTCGCGCATGAGTCACAAATATGTTCTATTTATATAACGCATATTTCGTGCATGAGTCACGGTGCATACCGCGCATACCCCTCATACTTCACATTCCAACGAAACATATAAATACAAGGGCCCGACAGGCCGTAGGCCTCTTCTACGAAAGTACTCTTGTATGAAGGTATTCTTCCGCGAAAGTACAAGTTATATATTTTCAGTGACATAATTCTTAAAATCAGTGTACTACGGCAACTACCGTAAGCGACCATTATTAATTACCAATATTCTGCATATCATCACCATTTATATAATTTGTATTATTGTTGCTTATTGCTTTCTCATATTATATTATATTAATAACGTTTATTGCTTTTCATATTATTCACATTAATAACGCTTACTGCTTTTCTTTATTCTCTTGTATCTATGCTTATTGCTTTCTCATATTACATTATATTAATAACGCTTATCGCATTTCATATTCTATTATTGACATATTCTCATGTACTTCATGTCCATACATATATTGTTATTACTCATCATTTATATAATTGTTATGTGCAAATGCTTATCGTCTAACGCATTATTATATATACTAACCAGTGCTTTATAATAAACCGTTCTCTTATCTTTAAATACCGCTTCGAATTATTGCTTCTATCCTTCGGGCAAACCAAGCTATTGCAACAGCTGATTTCGGTTCGCGAACGTGAGAGTTCTTACAGTGTTTACAAAGCGTACTTTCGCATAGGCCGTATACGACCATACGGCAACGACCATATCTAAGAAACGTTACAGACTGTTTCTTATATTAATGCAGCTTTAAATCCAATTACTAAGTTAAATACGACCAGTGCTAACGGGTGTTTCCTTGGTGTGCGATTATAACTAAACCTTCCCTGGCTGTCAGGGCTACGAATCTCGTATTCACGCCTGCCTCCATTGAACCCCGGGCTACGAATCTCGTATTTGCACCTGATTCCCATCCAAACCCACGGGCAACGAATCTCGCATTCGCGCCTGATCTCCAATAAAACCCAACGGGCAACGAATCTCGCATTCGTGCCTGATTCCCATCAAAACCCACGGGTAACGAATCCCGCATTCGCGCCTGATTCCCATCAAAACCCACGGGTAACGAATCTCGTATTCGCGCCTGACTCCCATCAAAACCCACGGGCTACGAATCTCGCATTCGCGCCTGAATTCCCATCTCTACCAGTGTTACGAAGCTCGTCTTTGTACCAAACCACTCTCCTACAACCCCACAATGTCATATCCCTAAAGACCTCCACCCGGGACGTGACATAATTTTGGTGACAGCGGTGGGACACGTATACTGTTGAAAGAATAAATTCTTGAACATACGGTGCCCACAAAGACCCGATATCTAGCATGTGCATTCAGCACCCACGTCGAGGCGCACTATCGTACCGGAGCCGCAGATTACAGAGCATCTCAGCATATTTGAATGCGCTGACCTGCGTTTCTGGGGGTATAGCAACGACTACGGAAGGCGACGATATGCCTACGTTGCTTCAATTTGGAGCCAATAGAGGTGGTAGAAATCTATCAGATTCATTACTACCAACCGACCTATATATTCCCTAATTGCCCTCGGTGCAATAACATATTACTCCGAACGTGTCCCATAAACAGGTGCGACACGTGCACGGAACATTACCTCCTCTCAAATAGGAGTTACAATCAATTTGATAATTCTTACCCAGGGATCGAACACCCTGATTTTTAAATAACGGCTGCCGGATGCCGAAAACAGTAACAACCCCCTAAAGCCACTTAAGAAAGCAAAGATTAACGAATTAAGCATGTCCGTGTACGGCGAAACCGACGACTCTTGCGTAATGGACCAAGACGCGGGCCCCCTCCCTAATAGCATAGACATCGCGACCGCTGAATTAATGGAGGAAGTGCAATTATTGCGGGAAAAGCAAGCTAAAATTGAGAGCTTGCACGCGAAATATGTCGTAAGCCCGCAAACAAACACGCGTTCGGACGTGGCCGCCGGTTCAGACGACCTCTCGTTGGAAGGTCTTTCCGCGCAGATGCAAGCTATACAAGGAATGATGGAAAAACTTCTTGCACCCCCGCCAACGGCAAACAATTTTGCTACTCCAGGTTCCTCCCGTTTCGGTAGGAAACCAGTATTAAATTATAATAATGTTCCGGACCAAGGTCCATCGCCCCAGATCACATTAAAGGACGCCGTAGAAACAGTCCCAAAGTTTAACGGTTACAATATACCCGTTTTGCAATTCGCGAGAGCCTGCAATAGGGCTAAGGCTTTGGTTCCCCCGCAAGCCGAACCCCAGTTAGCGAGGTTGTTGCTAAATAAACTGCAAGACCACGCCTACTTGGCCGTTGAGGATCGGGCCTTTGACTCCGTAAACGATCTAATCAAACGACTTAAATGCATTTTCTCACCCGCTAAAACATCGGACCACTATCGTGGGGAACTTGCAAATGTTATTAAAGGATCCAATGAACACATATTGGAGTACATTTCACGCGTTAAAGACCTCCGATCCGCCATCTTAGAAGAGGATAGAGAATATTACCGTGACTTCGCACGGAATCACCCTCAGAACCTAGATCGCCTAACTCTAGACTCATTCGTCGATGGTCTTCCGCCTCACATAAGGACAAGATTACAACAACACGAATTCCAAACGATCGACGAAGCGTTCAATCTGGCTGTCCTTGTAGACAAGGAAATTAATAGGGACCGCCTCCGATTCTCCGAACAAAAGACTCCAAGATTAATTTGTCAACTTTGCGATAAGACAGGTCACGACGCACTGTCCTGTCGGAGCAATCAAGTTTCAACCTCCCAACCTCCCGACAGGTATCCTCCAAGCCGCGCTACGGAATATGGGTACCAAGCACCCAAACCCCTGCTTCCCTATTGGGACAAAAACCGACCTCCACCTCCGAGACCTACGGAGGTGCGCATTTGCAGTTACTGCAAGAAGCCCGGACACGTGACCACGGAATGCAGAAAACGCATCTTCACCATCGACAAGAATCCTAGAACCTTGTGGGAAATGGAGTCGGAAAATACCCCGCCAGGCACCGATGGATGTGAACCAGGTAGTCGGCCAAGCAGGAGCGCACCCACTTACGATACAACCCAAGACACCGGCGATACCGTAAGAATCGCTATCGTACAACTAAACCCAGTTGGTCCGGTGCCATCGGTAATAATTCCCTCACCAGACTTCGGGAAAGTACCCGAATTTATGATCGACACCGGCTCTGGGGCAAATTTGCTAAAAATTCAGGCCGTAAAGCGATTTCAAGACATCGATCCGACGCAGCGAGTGCTATTAAGAGGCATCTCTCCAAACCCTGTCTCCACCCTTGGAACAATAAAGATAACCCTTTTGGGGAACGACGTCATATTCCACATAGTTGAAGATGACTTCCCAATCAAAACACAAGGTATATTAGGGTCTGAGTTCTTAATGGAACGGAACGTATCGATAAACTACTCAGAGAAGCGTTTGGACTTTCATGGAATTTCAATTCCGTTCGTAGACAGGAGCTCAGTCGCGCTACTCGCGAGGCCAAAATCCTCCATTTTCGTACATACAGCTAATCCGGATCTAAAGGAAGGGTATCTACCCCGGCTCGATCTAGGATCAGTAATTCACGCCGGTAACGCGTTTGTCCGCAACCAGGACGGCAAGTCCAGCGAGATTGACACTCCAATCACCATGCCCACCATCGAATTTGAGGAATTCGACAGAATAATTCCAGAGCCCAAACCGGTACGTCCAAAAGAGACTAAGACGCCGACAGGTATCACTCCCATCCCTGACCTAAATCCACACATGTCCTTCTTAGCCCAGGATCCGACGATCCGCCACTTCGAGACACCCACGAAGGTGCACTCATCCTCGCCCCCTGCGCATTACGCCAAATCATTCTTCCCCAAAAACTCCCCAAGGTCTCTTGTGGTTTTGTCTGAAACGGAAATACCGGAGAATTCTGCGGAAACACTTTCACGGACGAAAAAAATACTTCAGTCAATCTCCAAACAGCACCCGAATACCGGGAAAAGCAAAAAGGTCGCTGACGCTGCACCTCGCACACCAGGATTAACCGGATATCACAGAAAATTTATCCCAGAATCTTCTAGAACTGCTCGCCCGTTAACCCAATTATTGAAGAAGGACACAGAATTTGACTGGGGATCGTCCCAACAAACCGCTTTTAACCACTTAAAGTCAGTATTGCAGAAGGAACTCATCCTGCAATGCCCGAATTTTGAACTGAAATTCCACATCACTACAGATGCTTTATCCCATACTTCCCCTGCAGTGGAGGCATGCTCCAAACGACCATGCGAAAAATCTGACGACGACTTGGAAAACAGGCCCAAACATAAACCAAGCGACCCCAAGAGGCCTCGGTTCTCCTATTCACCGATCCAAGTGGCACCGAGTGGAAGCAACTCCGTCGACACTGCAACACCCACATCCAACGCTCACCTAGAAAAAGAATCCAAAAGGATTCAACCGCACAGAAAGATGCGCCGGAAAATATCACCTGTAGAAATTCCACCAAATCCCTACCAAGAAAATATACGTGAACGAATGCCTACAAAAACAAAAGCGGGCAACACTTACAAAATACCCATGCAGGGTTTATTCATAAAATATTTTGTGTGCGTGCTTCTCAGCCTATGCACATCTATTAAGGTAGCTGACGCATTTATTAAAACATTCATTTGTCACTTCGGAGCTCCTGGAGCCATCCTCACTTGCCAAGCAGCAAATTTTACTGGCAATTTCACGAAAGCAGTACCACGGAAATGTAAAATGCAACAATTCCGAACCACAGACTTTCACCCACAGACTAACGGCTCTTTAGAGAGATTGCACCTCGTTTTGACCGAATGTTTAAAATTGTTAATCGGTAGATACACTGACTGGTACGACTGGACCGACTTGGCCGCGTTCTCGTATAATGACAGCGTCCACGAGTGCACTAGATACAGTGCGCATGAATTAATATTCGGGAAATTAGCCCAGGTACCTAGCCGGAACCCGGTACCTGAAGACATTGAAAACGAAACATACAATGGTTACCTTTCGAAACTGAGTAGGAGCCTACGGTACAAAGTACATTTCGATCGCCATACCCGCGTACACAAGAGTCCCGGTTGACCCCAAGCCACGAAAAAAAAAAAGGTACTCTAATAAATTTTCCGCCATAGATCGTTGCTACTGCAACATTTATTGCAACCACCATTCACGCGGCTATGCCGTTAAGAGGGAAGGAAGGACCATCACATCCCTCCACCCTAAAGTCATCTCATACGCCATTATCAGGGAGGCGCCTTCGCAGACGGTCATCACCAAAGATGACTCCCTCCCCTCCAACATCAGTCACCTGAGAGCAGCTCCAGGAGGCCACTACCCTTTCGCCCCATACAGACCCCCTTTTACTTAATCAAGTCCATCCCGCTTGCAAAAAAAAAAAAAAAAAAAAGTTCCTTTCCCTCATCCCTGTAAATAGACCCCCTTACTCCCGTTGGAGATAGTTAAATTTATATATATATCGTTTGTTTCTTTTTCCTTTTTTATTTTTATTTCACGCCCTTTTGGCACCAATATATATTTTTCTTTTCCTTTCACGTAAGCAACAGTTTCATTCATTTAAATTCATTTAACCCTCAATCCTACACAAAAAAAAAAAAAGTTCAAATCAATGAAAAAAAAAAAAGAAAATTTCAAATCAAATCCACCCTGCTCCTAAATGTTAAGAAATGCACGCATTTCTTCATATAGGGGGGGAGGTGTGACGTCCCACTATTTTTCGCGCGGTATAAATTAAAGTCTTCCCCACAAATACTCCATAACTCGCCCAAAAGTCCCTAAACCTCGACTCTTACCCCTTTTCCCCAACCACTGACCATCTAGGCGATGTACCTTAGCGGTCCCCATCTCGAAATGGTCAACGACAAAAACCCCTTCCCCTCTTCGCCCTATGAGGCACGAATTCCTCCCTCGTATTTAAATCTAAACAAGTCCCTCGTCCCAAAAACCCTCTTAAATCGAGACCACGTCTCACCCCTATCTATGACCCTCCAAATACAAGCCCCTCTTACCCCTTTCCAATCAAACCAACCAAAATCAATCCAATGGGTTGAGTATCGCCTTTTCAAACACCCCATACAAAAACCCCGGAAGTCATATTGCGACGCATATTTCGCGCATGAGTCACAAATATGTTCTATTTATATAACGCATATTTCGTGCATGAGTCACGGTGCATACCGCGCATACCCCTCATACTTCACATTCCAACGAAACATATAAATACAAGGGCCCGACAGGCCGTAGGCCTCTTCTACGAAAGTACTCTTGTATGAAGGTATTCTTCCGCGAAAGTACAAGTTATATATTTTCAGTGACATAATTCTTAAAATCAGTGTACTACGGCAACTACCGTAAGCGACCATTATTAATTACCAATATTCTGCATATCATCACCATTTATATAATTTGTATTATTGTTGCTTATTGCTTTCTCATATTATATTATATTAATAACGTTTATTGCTTTTCATATTATTCACATTAATAACGCTTACTGCTTTTCTTTATTCTCTTGTATCTATGCTTATTGCTTTCTCATATTACATTATATTAATAACGCTTATCGCATTTCATATTCTATTATTGACATATTCTCATGTACTTCATGTCCATACATATATTGTTATTACTCATCATTTATATAATTGTTATGTGCAAATGCTTATCGTCTAACGCATTATTATATATACTAACCAGTGCTTTATAATAAACCGTTCTCTTATCTTTAAATACCGCTTCGAATTATTGCTTCTATCCTTCGGGCAAACCAAGCTATTGCAACAGCTGATTTCGGTTCGCGAACGTGAGAGTTCTTACAGTGTTTACAAAGCGTACTTTCGCATAGGCCGTATACGACCATACGGCAACGACCATATCTAAGAAACGTTACAGACTGTTTCTTATATTAATGCAGCTTTAAATCCAATTACTAAGTTAAATACGACCAGTGCTAACGGGTGTTTCCTTGGTGTGCGATTATAACTAAACCTTCCCTGGCTGTCAGGGCTACGAATCTCGTATTCGCGCCTGCCTCCATTGAACCCCGGGCTACGAATCTCGTATTTGCACCTGATTCCCATCCAAACCCACGGGCAACGAATCTCGCATTCGCGCCTGATCTCCAATAAAACCCAACGGGCAACGAATCTCGCATTCGCGCCTGATTCCCATCAAAACCCACGGGTAACGAATCCCGCATTCGCGCCTGATTCCCATCAAAACCCACGGGTAACGAATCTCGTATTCGCGCCTGACTCCCATCAAAACCCACGGGCTACGAATCTCGCATTCGCGCCTGAATTCCCATCTCTACCAGTGTTACGAAGCTCGTCTTTGTACCAAACCACTCTCCTACAACCCCACAATGTCATATCCCTAAAGACCTCCACCCGGGACGTGACAGGATATTTATACAAAGAAAAAAATGTATTAAATAATATTAAGCAGATATATTTTTATACAAATAAATATTTTAATACGAATAAATATTTTATTCAAAATATTTGGCGCTGCTCTCCGAAAAAAATGTTAATTGTCTTGGTTCATAAATAAAACAAGACAAGACACCACTGAGACAAGAAAGAAAGAAAAAGATTTTAATGAAATTTATACATATTTATTCAGTTTAGCAACACCAATTCGGAGAGCAGCGCCAAGTATTTTAAATAAAATATTTATTCGTATTAAAATATTTATTTGTATAAAAATATATCTGCTTAATATTATTTAATACATTTTTTTCTTTGTATAAATAGCCGTTGTGATAATTGGCGCAATTTTTGTATATCATTATATTAATTGACAACAATGTTTTTAAATGGGATTCTTTTTGATGGGATTATATACTTGGCGCTCTTTTTGTACCTTTTTGTAAAAAGGTAATTTTTGTGGGGATTTCACACAGTTTGTAGTATTTACTGATATTAATTTACGACAATTTTTAAAATGGGATATAACCTGCCAAGTGTCCAATAAGGTAAGTTGTCTAAATTTGAAATGTCACGAGTTTTTACAATACATATGAGACTGAATTATTGTCTCAATTAACAAGGTAAGTCCCCAAATTTTTTTAATAGATTTTTTATGTAGAGTCGCCGACTTGGAAGTTGTCCAGAGAAGGTTCGACAGAGAAGCATCTTCTTTCGCATAAGTTTATGGAAATTTGTACCATGCATGTACAAAATAATATATTATATTGTAACAAATTGCATTGCATTTAAATTGCCAGATATTTCTATACCAGCAATTTAGAGTTTTTATGTAAAGCTTATATTACAGAAATGAAGGGGACGCACAGGCTTGGATGGATAGAAATGAAGGGGATGCACAGGCTTGGAGATTGTCCGGAGAAGATTAGATAGGTAGAGCATCTTGTTTCGCACAAGTTTCTGGAAATTTGTCAAATAAGGTAAATCAGCTAAAAAATTAATGAATTAATGAATGCGTGGCAACTACTGTGGATTTTATTAAAGTATTACGAATGTCTTTCACAAAAGATTGAAAAGCATCAAGGGAGATGTGTTTTCAGCGTACTTTCTTCACTAATGTGACTTGCTCTACATTGCAAGCTGTTCACCATAAATAATCTATTTTCTTAATAATTCTTAATGCTATGTCTTTTGACCATTTTTGTCGATTTACCTTATTTGACAAATTTCCAGAAACTTGTGCGAAACAAGATCTATCTATCTAATCTTCTCCGGACAACCTCCAAGCCTGTACGTCTCCTTCATTTCTAAATATAATATAAGCTTTACATAAAATCTCTAAATTGCTGGTATAAAAATATCTGGCAATTTAAATGCAATGCAATTTGTTACAATATATATTATTTTGTACATGCATGGTACAAATTTCCATAAACTTATGCGAAAGAAGAAGATTCTCTGTCGAACCTTCTCCGGACAACTTCCAAGTCTGCGACTCTACATACGAAATCGATTTAAACAATTTTGGCGACTTACCTTGTTAATTAACACAATAATTCAGTCTCATATTTAGTGTAAAAACTCGTAACATTTCAAATTTGGACAACTTACTTTACTTGACACTTGACACTTGGTTGGTTATAATGTCTCTGTCTAGCTGTCAAGTTAGAACAATTTGTTACGCGATTGGCCGAAACCCGCATCCAATGAACGACGTGCCTGAGAGACATTTCCTCACCCTTTGATACCCCCCCTTGCCTACAAGTGTAGGACAATGACGATGACGATTCTTAATTTTATGAACATAAAATTCGGGAAAATCCAACTTTGCATTGAAATATCTCAGCTCATAGGGCACGTAGAAACAAAACGAAGACACTTTTCTAAAGTAAATCAAACCCAAGCTGTCCATTAAGACCATTCAAAATGTAATCGGACCAGCCGTTATTGATATTCGGAAATCTCAGGGTACTTGATAGCGAGTCGTGGCGTAATAGATACATTCTGTGTTCGCTGTGTAACGTTCTCTAACGTGGCGTTGCCGTTTAGTTACAGGTGTTTGCACAAGTAGAGCGGTTTACCTGTGAATTCATGGGATTGGTTCGTTTGGCATGCGATAAAGAAATGAATTTCAAGAAACCAGAGCCTTTCTTTAACAATAATAACAATAGTTTATTCAAGAATATGTTTTGACGCTAGGTCGTAATGGAATATAAGATATGACACTGAGTCGTGTGAACTATAACTATAAACTAATAGAACTAAAAGGTAATATCGTATCGACGTATCGGTCGATAAAAGAATATCGCTTGGCTTCTATAACGATGCTGAGTCGGTAACTAGGAATATGGTAGTACGTCGGTAATTAATATTAAGGGTTCGATACTAATCGTTAATTAATCATAGAGTCTCGACACTAAGTCGTAATTAATAATACACTGAAAAACGCTTGGTCGGTTTTTGAATGTCTTAGTTTTGAGTCGAAAAAGGATTTCTTCTCTCTGAGTCGTATTTGCTTCCTGTTGCCTATCAGCTGGCCTACGCATTCTAGGATTGTTGCGAGGTAACCAATTAAGGTGACCCCAGATGGAAGTTGAATTAGACGATTCCTTCTTTTGAATTTGTAATATCTTCTTGGTGCCTATTAGCTGGCCCAACGCTTTTGTGATAGGAACTCAGGGGCTAGTAAAAGCGACCTCGGATTTGGAAGTAGAGGGTTTAGTAAAAGCGACCTAGGATTTGGATGTAAAGGGGCTAGTAAAAGCGACCTCGGATTTAGAAGTAGAGGGGCTAGTAAAAGCGACCTAGGATTTGGAAGTTGAGTTGGAAGTCAGGACGTCGATTTAAGATATACTATAGGTTCGGTATCAGAACCAAGTCTCCGTCTGATGTTCTGCTGCTGGTGTCCAATATTTATACTGGCTCCCGGGACTCGGCCAGCCAATCAGTAGTTGCGTCGTTCTCGCGCACCAATCGAAATTCACATCCGGTTCGCGCCACTCGCGCACTGCACTAGGTTTAATCGGCGTCCGGTTATTGTGACGTCTTGAAATTGCGCGCTTGAATCGTTCGCGGCGCTGAGTCTACTGTTTGAATATGCGGTAATGCGCCTGCGCTGCGCGTGATTTAGTTCGCTGTTTCCCGCTACGTGGCGTGTCACTTACATGAGTTGTATGTCTTAATACTAATGTTATAACTAAATATAATAGAACGGAATGATGAATAATACGTAATGATTAATATATATATAAAGGAACTGAGAAAATATGCTTAATATATATAGAAGGAAAAGAAAAAATTTTTTTTCGATTACTATTTTGAAAGATACAGACCAATTTTTTTCGATTATTATTTTAAAAGTTACGATGGTCAAGTTCGGTTTTTTAAATGGCACTACTTTCTTTTGAAGAGGTGAGTTGATAGTGCGTTCCAAGACAAATTCAATAAGCATTAATGTATACATTTGATTTCCACTGGTTTTTGAGATATTGCGTTTGCAAATTTACTGATTTTCACTGGAAGAAAACCCGCTGAAGTAGCAAGGACCGGGGTCGGTCTTGCTGGCACCACGGGGGGCCTTGCCTGTTGAAACAGATACCTACCTGCCAAAGGTCTACGCCAGGCCCAAAGGCTGGACAATTCTTTTCCGTCAGAAATGCTACTTACGTAGGTACATCTGCGTTATTGAGAAGCGCACCGTTACTTTTATTTCGCACTTGCTTCTACGGTCGGATGGTCGCTTCTTTTGGGAGGGATGCAAGTTCGATTGGTTAGGTTAGGAGGTGTGAAAGTTGCTAGACTAAATTTCAACCATAGGGAGCAGATTGTATTAGAACCAATCGGATTTGCATCCCTCACAAACGGCTGCTCTCTTGAAGAGGCCCTCTTCACGGCAATACCCTCTCCCCAATGCCCACCTTCTCTCGCGCGGAATACGTCAACGCATGCTTTAGGTTTTGATATTGAAACTCGTGTTTATACTCGAGAGGGCCACGCGTTGACAGCGGGCTACCCCTTTTCTTCCTGTGTCTCTCCACGAGGAGTATTGCCGGTGGATGTCCTCGTCACGGGGTACCAGGCCGCATCTTCTTGACGGGCGTTGCTCCAGAATTACCCTGTATCATTTGTGCAGTGTGTGTCTCGACTACCCTCCGTGTAATCGGCCTGCGCGAAGTGGGGCTCTAGTTCGATCGTTATCAGTACTCCTGCCCGAGAGGAATACGATTTACTTTAAATATAGTACATGTGTGTTTTCTAATAAAGTGTTTCTATCGTCTCCTGAATTCAATAACTGGTATCCAGACATCTACGCTCCTACAATCCACCGGCAATACTCCTCGTGGAGAGACACAGGAAGAAAAGGGGTAGCCCGCTGTCGACGCGTGGTCCTCTCGAGTATAAACACGAGCTTCAATATCAAAACCTAAAGCATGCGTTGACGTATTCCGCGCGAGAGAAGGTGGGCATTGGGGAGGGGGTATTACCGTGAAGAGGGCCTCTTCAAGAGAGCAGCCGTTTGTGAGGGATGCAAATCCGATTGGTTCTAATACCATCTGCTCCCTATGGTTGAAATTTAGTCTAACAACTTTCACACCTCCTAACCTAACCAATCGAACTTGCATCCCTCCCAAAAGAACCGACCATCCGAGCGTAGAAGCAAGTGCGAAATAAAAGTAACGGTGCGCTTCTCGATACCGCAGATGTACCTACGTAAGTAACATTTCTGACGGAAAAGAATTGTCCAGCCTTTGGGCCTGGCGTAGACCTTTGGCAGGTAGGTATCTGTTTCAACAGGCAAGGCCCCCCGTGGCGCCAGCAGGACCGACCCCGGTCCTTGCTACTTCAGCGGGTTTTCTTCCAGTGAAAATCAGTAAATTTGCAAGCGCAATATCTCAAGAACCAGTGAAAATCAAGTGTATACATTAATGCTTATTGAATTTGTCTTGGAACGCACTATCAACTCACCTCTTCCAAAAACGTAGTGCCATTTAAAAAAACCGAACTTGACCATCGTAGCTTTTAAAATAATAATCAAAAAAAAATTGGTCTGCGCTAATAAATTAGCCGCATCGAACCATGCAAGTCCATATTTTTTTAAATTTTTTATCTCCAATAGTTTAGGAGATATTCAGCTGTCCGGTCTTGCCGCGGATACCCTGTATACTTGGCGCGAGACACTACCGTGTCTCTTGATGTTATTGTAGTCTGACATCAATTTTACGCCTCGCTCTGCAGTGTCATACACAATTTTCAAATTCTAAGAAATTGTACTTTTATTTACAAATATTCATTGATACTTCTAAAGTAGCCGAAAAAAAACTCAAAAAATGTTTGATTCCTATAGCTAAGGACCTCCCTATTGGGCATCGTGTCAATTGTGCGTCACCACGGCCCTGATGAGTCGCGTCAGCTGAGCCATAGCCGCCAGGCGGCAAAACACCCTGCACATGTTGCCGATGAATATTTTCTGCAACAGTCCGAGTCATAAACCGTTCTGACATTTTTCGTGGATGGTCTTTTTTAGGAATGTCTACAGAATTCGATACTGTGTAGCGAATTTGTGCTAGATAAACAACTTATCGTAAAGATGCAAAAATATTGGGAAATTACTATTATTTCAAAACTTCAACTCAATTGCGGCACGGCTTTCCGTTGTCCAATCACTTTGAAATATCAACTTGAACTTCACAAATATCATTTTCTCACCAAACCTCATATTTTAGGCGGGTAAGACAAAAAAAACTCATAAAAATTTTCACCCCAATAGCTAAGGACCACCATATACATTCGCTGAATTAAGGGGAGGGGGGCCCCACTCGGAAGTTACTAACAAAAGACAAAATTAGGGATTTATTTATTCGTATCAATAAAAATATAGGTATTGGATTTTTTATGCAGTTTGAAAGTATGTATCTTTATTCTGCTAGAAATTTTGTTTTTATGCAATATTATACAAAATAACGACGAACAAAAAGGCTTCCAGGAGCACTGTAAAAAACTGGCCGACACTCCCGGGAATGACTGAATCATCTGAGAAGGAAATACAAAACAGATATATGAACAGAAATATATTATCCTTGACCTAGCGTAGGATTTTCTCAAAATTCAAATTATTTTGGAAATTATAGCAGTTTCAAGAATTGACTTACATTTTTGACATAAAAATTTACACTGAAATGCATGTAAAAACACGAATAATTAAAATATTCAAAAAATGCAGATGATTCAGTCATTCCCGAGAGTGTGGGCCAGTTTTTTTGCAGTGCCCCGGGAAGCCATTTTGTTCGCCGTTATTTTGTAGTTTTTCATAAAAAAACAATGCGTGAAACCCTCACGCGTTAGAAGTGAAACTTCTTATTAAATATCAAAACCGTTAATTTTTTTTCCTTACTGTGAATAAGTTTTAGGATGTTAGGATTAGGAGACAGTAATGCGGTATATCAATTGAGTAAACATAACGTAATTAAATGAAATATTTTAAGGTTTATTAATTTTTAGTCATTAATTTCCATCTCTTCATACTCGAAGAATGAAATGATTGGTTTATGGAAACTGAAATAGGAAATAAACATTTTCGATTGCAAATTATAAAAATAGCAAATACTGCATCGATTGTAGTGTCCGACCTGGTAGTGGATTTATTCCTATCAGTATTTATTTTTAAATTGAATTTTTGCTCTAAAAATGCGATTAGTGGTTGAGCTTGTTCTGAACCAAAATTGATATTGAAATCGCCACTTAAAATCATGGGTAATTTGTCCAGATTTCGTTTCAACAATTTGGCACCCTCAATAGTGTATGGCAACAAGACTTCATGAATAAATTCAATAATCTCGTCAACGTTTTTGTTTGGCGATATGTAGATGACGACCAGGATAATCAGTTGCCCATTTTGTAATCGACATTGGGCTGAACAAATATCACCAATTCCTGTGGAATGGACACCCACTGAATCGGTTTGTTCTAGATTGAAATTCATATTAGCATTCACAACGTTTGTCACTTCATTTTTATTTTTGTAAATTGCTACTCCTCCAGCTCTCATGTTTGTACGTTTCGATTGTACAATACAATGAAAATTGGTAATGTCCAATCTTTCTTCATTCTTGACCCATGTCTCCGATAACAGCAAGAAGTTACATCGTTGCATCACTGCATCATCCATGTCCACAGAGTGAGCCCGCAGACTTTGACAATTAAGCGAGCAAAACGAAATTCCTCTTCTGTTTGTAATAAAATCGATTAACACTCTGTTCAGTGTGTGTAATCGATTAAGATCCAGCCTGCGAAGCTCATCTTGTAGACAAATTACTGTACACAGTAATTTGTCAGTAAAAGCTCGCGGCTCAGAACCGTCGCGGCGGTGAGCATTCAACACAGAGGGGAGGGGTACCCACTATTCCGAGCGATAGTTTCTCCCTCCTTTCTTGCCTTAGGCGAGAGCGAGATGGAACGAGAGCGTGTCAGAGGGACTGAGGGGCGAGCGAGAAACGGTACGAAAGGGACGGAATATCAGGCGCCCGAAAGACAGAGAGAGACAGAGTATCAATGCGTCGTCTGTCTCGTACCGTTCCTCGTTCGCTTTCGGTCCCTCTAACGCGCTCTCGCCTTCGCAGCGTGGGAGTAAACGGAAGTGGGTATCTTGGCGGGGGAAGCGTTCTTGGTGGGGAAAGTGTTTCATACTTCCGTTTCACCCGAGAAAACTTACGCTACCGCGGCTAAAAAAATTTCACTTCAAAAAAAATTTCTAGCAGAATAAAGACTTAGACTTTAAAACTGTATGAAAATCCAAACCCTATATTCTTATTGATACGAATAAATAAATTCCTAACTTTTTCTTTTGTTAGTAGCGTCAGGGTGGGATCCCCCCTTAAGGCATTGACTGTAACGTATCGATAAAATAATGGAATACAGTGAATATAAGGGAAACAATGGATTTCATCGACTAGGCAGCTTTAGTGTAATTCAGCGTTACCCTTTAATTTTGGATAAAGTGTCACAGAATCGTTAATGGATTTCGGCGTAGCTTCTCTACCCCCTCAAATGACTTTTTCCGCGTACACTGGTGCTGAGCCCGATTGCCCGCTTTCAGACGAAACATACCAAATCTTTAAACACTTATACAGGGTTATCCACTTAAAACTGGCGGCGCTCGCGCGAGTTCAAATGAAAACGGCAACAGTGTCACACGCATACTTACTACTATAATCATATGTCGATACATCCGCCATCTATGTGTGGGGAGCGGCGCCACCGGCGCGTCCCAACCGAGGAGTGGGGAGCGAAGCGACGAAGCCACCTGCGTGCGACACTTCGGAACGACATTCTTGTACCTGCGCTGTAGTCGAGATTTACCAAATTACACCCAGCTAATGGTTTTGTTGAAACGTGTGTATCACCTTTATTTCTCCCACGCCTCATACGGACGATCGGGCAGCAGTGGGCCTGCCCAAGAGAAGTTACGGTCGAACTGATCGAGCATAGCCCCACATATGATTGTAATAGTAAGTATGCATGTGACGCTGTTGCCGTTTTCATTTGAACTCCCGCGAGGGCCGCCAGTTTTAAGTGGATAACCCTGTAATTACAAAACGAAGTCGCAACCGCAATTTTGTTATTCTTAATGTCCGTCTTATTTTGACGTAGGTATAGAATCACCCCTTAAATATTCTCTCAAATGTAGCCGAATACCCCTGTATTTATATCGATAATGGGAATGTGTATGTGTGCGCGCGCGCTCGTGTGTGCGAACCGTGCGAGCATTCCCCCTCTACTACTCCCTGCTACAAGGTTGCACAAGGAGCGGTTTTTAGCGCCTAGCTACGAGCTGCCCCGTTGCTAAGGGTGGAATCAGTAAGGAGAACTGCAATAGTGTACGTGCGTGCTCGTAGGCGCGTAGCGTTAGTATATATGGCTGGGTTCCTTGCGGTGCCCCAGTGCAGATCAGGTCCCGTAATATAATTTAGGGGAATCATGAAATTTTCAAAACATTTGCTACGACTTGACGGTTCGATTTTACTGATAAAACATTTATCTATATATAAATATAAAAGAAATCCTGCCTGACTGACTAACTGACTGACTCATCAACGCCCAGCTCAAACCGTTTAATCTAGGAACGTGAAATTTGGAGGGTACATTGTTTTCATGAAGTAGGCGCCCACTAAGGAAAGCTTTTTGGAAATTCTGTCCCCAAAGGGTTGCAAAGGGATAAAATGTATTCTCCCGGATTCCTTAACATTACTCGTATCGACACTTCATGTATAGAGGAAGTGCAGTATATTTGGAATACCAGTTTGTTTAAGACGAATCAAAAATTACGGCAGAGGATGGGAACGAATAAAACTGCATAATATCATAGGGAAACTAATAAACTTTTATATTTCAAACTCTCAGTAATAATAAAAAACCAAAAAGTAGCTGAAATTTTGATGTAAATGAAAAATGACAGAAAGTATTGAGTTCGTTAAGGTGCAGATAATTTGGAATGTCATTATGTAACAGGTCATTAGCCCCTATTATCTACAGTGTTACAAATTAGATAACGTTAGCAGTTTATTAGATACTTCGGTATTCCAAATTACCAACAGTATTCCAAATATGCTGCACTTTCTCTACCTATTCCTACTGTGATCGGTCAAATGACCAGCCCTCGAAAAAGAGTTATATTTTTTACATTTGAACGTAGATAGTAGTCAATTTGGTACTGAATTTACTAATAAATGAAACAACTTTCACCAAATAACAAACAACATTTTTTCAGTTTAATTATACACTTGAAAAAAGAATTAAAAATGAACATTACATACACATACATACACATTACATCTACATTATTTATTTATTTATTTATTTTTCTGCCTGTTTATATACTTATTCGTCTACACTGCATTTTCTACAAATTATTAAGCTCTCAAATGTACATTTGCCGCACACATCTTTTTTGCATCTCGAATAAATTTTTGTAGTTTTGTTATCTTTGCAATATCTTACTTGGCAAGTTTTGCGTACGTGTGAATCTGAACTTATATTTGTTGATATTTTTGGTATATTTTCTTCTTCCTGCAATTCTCGATATTTAGCGGCAAGTTCTACAGCTAACTACAATACAAATTCCCTCAGTAAATTTTTTTCTCCCGTTATTGATGTTACGTATGTGGAATTTTCCCATACGCCGCTCTCAACCACTTTTCGAGCTCGCGTCTGCGAAGGGAAAACGCCCTAAAATCCTTTTGCTTATCATACACCACTAAGGGGCTCTTGATCTTGACCATCTGGATCGCGACCATGGGAACGGGAGTGACACGACGACGACCCCGAAGGATTTCCTTATATGGAAATTCTTAACGAATCCCCACTCATTTTGGGACTATATAAACCCTTCAGTTTCAACCCTCTTCGGTTCAAAGCAGTACAGTCACGCGTAGAGTAACGTCGTGTCACGCTCGTACAGAGTTGGTTAAATTTAGTACGATCGAGCTAAAGTCTCCGTCAGAATCAAAGTTAACCTCATAGAATCCGCGAGTTCGGTTCATATTCTATTCGGCACTTTGAAATAGCCACTCGTACGCCCCGCATCGCCAGTGCGTCAACACCGTGCAAATTAGTGGTAATTTATACACATTTACTACACTAGTTAATCCCGACACTTACATTTGTATAATAATTAGTTATTGAATACACGAATGGTGTTCGCTCTAAATCGAGTAGATTCGTTGAAACCCATCTTTTACCCAGCGATCCTTATAATATTAGTAGCACTCACCCACTGATACAGCTTTACCGCTCGAGTTGTATCAAACATAAATTAAGAGTTACGAGGCATTACTAACATTTCCCGCGACTCCCTGATCTAGCATCAGGTTCGTTCGCAACCTTTCATCCAAAAGAAGGAATCTTTACCAACCTAGTGGCTCCCCGATTTCGCATCGGGTTCGTCCACGTTTAACCCTCCTACGGCTCCCTGATTTCGCATCAGGTTCGTCCGTGTCCTACAGCTCCCTGATTTCGCATCAGGTTCGTCTGTAAGTCTACCAACCTCCGAACAGCTCCCTGGTTTCGCACCAGGTTCGTCTGTGAATAATCCAACCTCCTAACAGCTCCTCGACTTCGCGTCCAGTTCGTCTGTGAACATCACCCTAGTGACACCCCGATTTCGCATCGGGTTCGTTCACGACGTTTAACCCTCCTGCGGCTCCCTGATTTTGCATCAGGTTCGTCCGCGAGTGACTCTATTCCTAGAGGCTCCCTGATTTAGCATCAGGTTCGTCCTCGCTTCCGATAATCCTAGCTGCTCCCTGATTTCGCATCAGGTTCGTCCGCACTCTAACTAACAAACTCATAAACCGTATTCCTTGGGAAATACCCTTCTCGCCGGCCACTGCGTTGTCGCAGCCCCGGCTCGTAACATTGAATACTGAAAAAAAACTTGAGGGGGCCACCTACGAGATTTCGATTTCACGCTGTGTTTTCTTGCCATTTGGTCTGCCATATCTCAATTTTGTTTTGTTATAAAATGTAATAGTTTCCGGTATACGCTTACCACTTTTTTCTATTTCCACTGAGGTATGCAGTGAACTTAGTAGAAGCACTTTTCTATTTGGTTTGCTTTTATACAGGGTGTAAACGGTATACATAGCGATATTTTAGGGGGTGGTAGAGGAGGTTAAATGGAACATAAAAGTCCTATGGCATAGTGACCGATCTGTCTCCATTTTACAGTAATAATGCCTTAAAGTTTGCACCATGCGTTTGGAACGGATAGTAGCTCGCGCATATTGGTGAGACTAACACATTAAAATACGGTGTTGATCTTTGACTTTTTATGAAATTCCCAAAGTAGTGTGTTTTTCGGAAGGAAAAACGCTTAAGGGTAATCCTCCAGCGACTCGGCTCAAGGAGTTGCCGCGCCGCCTGGTACCCCGGCCCCGTGACAAAGACAACACCCCGCGATGCCTCCCCGCATATTTATGGCTGTTGGAATACCCATTAAGAAGTGAGAATTCTTCCAGCTCCGCATTTCTCATCAGACCTCTGCGAAAACGACGGCAATCGATACTTTTTGTCATATTTTGGTTGTCATTTACAGTGAGTAATGGATAAAACATAAATCGAGGAAAATCATGTCAAACGCAAAAAGACGAATACATATTTTTTTTAAAGCAGAATCGAAAATAATAATTATTTGAAGTGAGGGGACAAGAAATACGTAAATTTCGTTTTCAACGAAACGCATAAACGAAAAAGTAATGTATCAGGATATGAACAAAAAGTAACCGTAGTTCGTTATTGTGATAAAAATCCATAGTTCAATAACGGCTAACGCTGTTGCTGATAATGAATAAGTCTGTTTAAAAACGCCGAAGAAAAATTTACGTACGGATATTTCGGGAATTATCGCTGGAAATAAGCCACAGCCTGTGTTAAATTTAAAAAATAATAATCACCAATAAAGTAACTAAAACTCACCCTTTCGGAAATTCACCTGCAGCTTAAAAACCTGTGTGACTAGGTCACTGAACCGATTCTGATCATCGACGAACGCGCGCAGTGCACAGATGGTCCCAGGTATACGACACCACCCAAAGTTAAAGTCGCAATATCAAGTGTGTTCGGGTTAATGCACTGAATATTCACTCCACTGCACGGCTAGGTACTAACACTGATCACTTAATTTATTTTTAACGTAACGCATTGTTTTTACGTTATAAAAGTTGGTAGAAATGAATTTTCATTTGGCGTTCAGACCCGTGGGTATTCCCGTGTAAATTCTCGCGCAGCAGCACCTGCGTCCCCGTTGTTTGGGGCGTACTCCCAGAACATCACGTAATACTCTTGAGCAGAGAACATTTCAAGCAAGCAACTTCTTCTACCCTGAAGTAGTTTCTCTCCTTCCATTAAGAGTTACCTCCTACCAGTACAAGAGGCTTTAGGTAAAAAGAAGCCAGCACATTTGCGAAACACACGTGCTTCGCAGAAGTGCAACAAACGAATCATCTTTCACTTTCACAAAAGCCCGCGCTCCGACCTTTTACTGCCACTGTACCCATTGCTTCGAGATAGACATCAGACACGACATGTTTTGGTTCGAAAGAAGAAAATGCATATCATTCCTATTTCCCTTTTCCGATACCCTGAGTTCACGTCTGCTATGAGGCGGAACGAATTAAATCATAAATTACTCAAAACTGTTCAAAACTGTTCTCTACCGTCGACTTGCGGGACAGTTAAAGACAGATCCCTTATCTCTCGAGTATAAACACGCGCTCGAATTTCAAAACAAAATCATACGTTGACGTATTCTGTGCGAGAGAAGATGGCCTTTAAATCCGATTGGTCCCAACCTAACCAATCTGCCCTGCATCCCTCATCACAGGAATATCTTCTCCCCAAGGCCCACCTTCTCTCGCACGGAATACGTCAACGCGTGTTTTTGTTTTGAAATTCGAACGCGTGTATTGATGATGCATAATACTTTTTAATTGCTATATTGGTGGCATCTTTCCCACATCTGGCATATTTAATTAAAAATGGAAATGCTTTCTGAAAAAAAGCAACACGTTTTGCAGACACATCGTCAAAGGGGCATACTTCCATGTAAATGAATGGATTTTTCGTGAGCGTCAAAACTATCACGCAACAAATTGCCACCACTGCGCTCCTGGCTTAAGAACACGTGTAGAGTTTTCGTTCACTTGTTTGTTACTTTTTCGCTCCAAACAGATGCTCAATGGGACCGCTACTGTAAGGGGTCCGTACTTTCTCCGTTCCTGAGTCATCTTGGGTGCATTCCACTTAAGCCCAAATCGCCCGCAACGCCCGTGGTTTTCGTTCCACATAGCGATCGCGGTCGTCGCGGCCGCGTTGCAAACGTCACGGATGACGTCATTGACGCGACCGTATCGCGCCCACGAAGCCCCTGGTCCGAAGGTGGGTCTGGCTCGTTCGTTCGTGATTTTCACACGTAATTCAATTCAAACACTAAAGGCGGGATTTCCTAACAGCGTCAAACGTGTGCTTCTAGACGTTGCTTTCGGCTTACTTATCTCGTTTATTGTTTAAAAATTGTAATATTTATAAACATACATTACTATAAATAAACAATACTTTGGTTGTTGCTTTTAATTTATTTCATATTTCTCTCCGCACATTTTTTTTGACTACATCATTTTTGTAATCTTTGTGTACGTCTAAACGTGGACACCACAAGTTACAAATCGCTTATAAGAAAACAGAAGATATGTGTGGCATTTTTTTCCGCTTCTGGAGGTACGTATTTCTAACTTTCACTTTTCTACTTCTTCATACCTCTTTATTGCTTCCATCTGGATTGAAGCAACAGACACACAGCAAGATATTTCCATGTACCACTGTGTCCGAATATTAATGCGGTTCACTGTATAAGGAAATTCTAAGCGTTGTCGGCGTGTCACTCCCGTTCCCATGGTCATGATCCAGCTGGCCGAGATCATGACGCCTATGACTGGTATGTGATAACCGAAAGGCTTTTAGGGCATTTTCCATTCGCAGGCGCGAGCTCGAAAAAACGGTTGAGAGCGGCGTATGGGAGAACTCCACATACGTAACATTACATACAAAGGTTTCCCACACAAATCCCTAAAAATCAATTTCACGATTTTGCACTAATCAACCCCTAAGGGGGTGAAATGTATTTTCACGGATTCCTTAAAACCTCTTAAGGCTGATTAGATATCAAATTGGTTTTTACTTCGAAAGGTTACCCACATAAATGCCTAAAAATAAATTTCAGGATTTTGCCCTAATCAACCCTTAAGGGAGTGGTGAAAAGTGGTGAAATGTGTTTTCATGGAGTCCTTAATATCTCTTAGGCCCGAGCCGAAGCGTGGGTATATTTTTGCTAGTCATTTATGTGGGGATCAGGAACCCCCATTACATAAGAGAGGGCACGGAATAACCAAGACCGGGGAGTCGGCGGTAACCGAGGTGGCTAAGGTGGCTGGCTAGCGCGCAACGAATCCGGAGATCGCGTGGGTTCGAGTCCCGCGTCCGAGGTTTCCCTTTTTTCCGTGATCCTACAATTATAAAAGCTAGAAAATTATATACAAATAAATATATGCATATGAGGACTTCCGTTTCCGGTCGCGAGCGTGACAGAAGTGTGTATTTGGTGGTGCGAGTTGGGAGAAGGAAGTGTGAGTGAAGGGAGATACGAGAGGTTAGGGAGTGAGTGGAGAAGGTAGGGGAGAGGTGAGGAAGAGGGGAGACAAAAGGGAAAAGGGCAGGGATAGTGGGTGGTGAAGTGCGAAGCAGGACAAAGGAGCGGTTTGAAGGTTAGGTAGGGGGATAGGTTTCGTGTGGCGGGAAGAAGAGCTAGGTAGAGGAGTAAGTAGAGGAATCTAGCGGACAGGTGAGGAAGTAGGGAGAGCGGGAAGGAAGACGGGAGGTTTGAACGGGGTAAAAGGAAAAAGGAGGTAGGATAGAGGTTTAAGGGTAAGAGTTGAGAAGACGGCGAAGGGTATGGACTCGAGAGGAGGAGGGCAAATGGTGGGCGATAAGGGAGAAGAGGGGAGGGGGGGTGGAATAGGAAAGGAAAAGCCGAAAAGTGAGGGTAGACAAAGGAATGGGAGTGGGAGTAGCGTGGACAGATATGTGGGTAGTATGGATAGTTGCGAGGGGAAAAAGAGGATGGAGAGGGAGGAGGAAGAAGGTTCGGGGGAGGAAATGAAAAGAGTAGGGTTCAAAAGGAGTGGGAAGACTTTGAGATCGCCGGTAGGAGGAGAGAAAAGGGGGGGGGCGAGGAAAGAGAGGAGATAGGGAATATGGTGGGGATGTTGAGGGAGTTGATGAAGGAGATAAGGGAGGAGAAAGAGGAAATGAGGAAGGTGGTGAGGGAGGTGAAGGAGGAGATGCGGAAGGAAAGGAAGGAAAGAAGAAAGGTGATGGAGGAATGGAGAGAGGAAAGGAGGAAATTGGAGGAGAAGAGGAGGAGGGAAAAGATAGAAGAAACGCTGGAGAGGATGGTAGAGAGGGACGGGAGGGTGGAGGAAATGATAGGGAAGATAGAGAAATGGGAAAGGGAAAAAGAAGGGAGGGGTAGTATGGAGAGGGGGGAGGGGGGAGAAGTGGAGGATTGCTTGTTAAGAGTGAGAAGGATGAAGTTAAAGCAGGACAAAAAGGAGAGGGAGGAGAGAAGGAATAATGTAAGGGGGTTGCGGGTAGAGGGGGTGGAGGAGGAGAAGGAGGTGAAGAAGTTGTGGGCGATGATGGGAATGGAGAAGGTGAGAAGGGAGGTGAGAAGGGTAGGAAGAAGGGGAAAGGAAGGCAGCGGATTGATTTTGGTGAAGCTGACGGGGAGGGAGGAGAAAATAAAGATGATGGAAAAAACTGAGGGGAAGGAAGGGGAGAATATATGATGATTTGACGGAGGAGGAGAGAAAGGCGAGATGGAAGGTGGAAAGAGAGGCGGAGAGGGAGTGGGAGGGGGGAAGAAGGTACAGGTAGGATACATGAAGATGTGGGTGAACGGAAAGATGAGAAGATGGGATGAATTGAGGGAAAGATGGGTGGAGGAACAGGGAAACGAAAGATAAGGGAAAGGGGGGCGGAAGATGAGAGTAAGGGGGAAGAAGGGGAGGGAAGGCGGAGTATGTACAAGATTGCATTCTGGAACGTGGCGGGGGTTAGGAACAAAGACAAGGAGTTTTGGAATGGCTTGGTGGAGTGGGACCTGATAGTGATGATTGAGACATGGATGGGGGAGGGGGGGGGTGGGGAAATATAGAAAGGAGGCTACCCAGGGGGTATGTCTGGATTAGACAGTGGGCACGGAGGGAGAAGAAGAAGGGTAGAGCAATCGGAGGAATGTTAATGGGGGTGAGGAAGGGGTTGGAAGTGGGAGCGCAGGAGGAAGGAGGGAGGGAGGGGATCCTGACGAAAGAGGTGAGGATGGGGGGGAGTGGTGGAGGATAGTGGGGGTGTATGTGAATGGAGACCTACAAAGGAAGTTAGAAGACATAGGGGAGTGGATGGAGGAGAGGGAGTGGGGAGTGAAGGGGTTAATAGGGGGAATTAAACGCTAGGACAGGAGAAGAAGGGGGACGGGGGAATAGGAGATCGAAAGATAAGGAGGTAAATGGAGGAGTTTGTACGATTACCTGGAAGAAAGGGGGTGGAGTATACGAAACGGGGGTGGAGGGGAATGAGCAGGGGGAGTGGACATTTACAGGAGGGAGAGCTAGTACGGTGATAGATTATGTAATTGGGAATGAGGACACACGGGAAAAGGTGGAAAGGGTAGAAGTGGGAGAGGAAGAAAGGTGGTAGGAAGAAGGGAGGAGGAAGAGGAAATTGGCCAGAGGAGGGGAGAAAGGAGTTTATGAAGAGTTTTGGGAAGGGGGAGGAAGGTGATAGGGGAGTGGAGGAGGAGTGGAGAGAGCTGAGAGAAAGGATAAAGGTAGCGGTGGGAAAGTCGGAAGTGGGGGGGGGGGAGAGGAATAGGAAGGGAGGCTGGTGGGATAAGGAATGTAGGGAGGAGAAGAGTAAGGAAGGAGTTGAGAAAGTGGAGAAGGGAGGGAGGGAATGGGAAGGATTACAGAGACAGGAAGAGGTTATATGGAAGGATATGTGAGGAAAAGAGGAAGAAGGAGATGGAGCGTTGGGAAAGGGAACTGGAGGGGGTGAGGACAGAAGGACAGGTGTGGAAGGTGGTGAATAGAGAGAGGGGAAGGAGGAGGGTGAATGAAAAAATAAAAATGGAGGAATGGGACGACTATTTCAAGGGACTGCTGGGAGGGGTGGAGTGGAGGGTGTTGAAAGGTGAAGGGAGGGTGAGGGAGAGAGACGGAGAGAGGGATATAGAAAGGGAAGAAATAAGAAGGGTGGTGAAGAGTCTAAAGGACGGGAAGGCGGGGGAAGGGGATGGGATGGGAGGAGGTGGAAAAGTGGTTGTGGGTACTGTGTAACAGGGTGTGGAGGGGAGAGGGTGGCCGCAGGGTTGGAAGGAGGGGGTGGTGGTACCGGTGATAAAGAAAGGGGCCGGGGAGAGGGTAGAAGATTACGGGTCGAGGTAGAGGAAAAGATGCTGCTGCCGCCGAGTCAAACGGGGTTTAGAAGGGGGGTGGGCTGTATCGACAATATATATACACTAAACTAGCTGATAAACAGTCAAATAGGGAAAAAGGAGAGGAGGTTGGTGGTATTGTTTGTCGATATGAAGGCCGCGTTTAACTCGGTGGACAGAGAGGTTTTAGTCAAGGCTATGAGGGACAAGGGTGCGAAGGAAGGGCTGGTGGTGAGATGTGAGGAGGTATTGAGGGAAACGATAGGAAGGGTTAGGGAAGGGGAGGAGGAGGGGGAGAGGTTTTGGACGGCAAGGGGGGTAAGGTAGGGGTGCCCGCTAAGCCCAATGCTGTTCACGCTTCTGACCGCGGACATGGACGAAGAGCTGGGGAGGGGTGGTTGGGGGGGTGAAGCTGGGGGATCGGAAGGTATACAGGGTGTCCCACGGTAGACTGGACAGCAGGATATCTCCTAACATATGGGAGATACAAAAATAAAAAAAATATGGAATTGCATGGTTCGATGGGGCCAATTTATTAGCGCAGACGAATTTTTTTTCGATTATTATTTTAAAAGATACGATGGTCAAGTTCGGTTTTTTTAATGCAACTATTTTTTTTGAAGAGGTGAGTTGATAGTGCGTTCCAAGACAAATTCAACAAGCATTAATGTATGCACTAGATTTCCACTGGTTTTTGAGATATTGCGCTTGCAAATTTACTGATTTTCACTGGAAGAAAGCCCGCTGAAACAGCAAGGACCGGGGTCGGTCTTGCTGTCGCCACGGGGGGCCTTGACTGTTGAAACAGATACCTACCTGGCAAAGGTCTACGCCAGGCCCTAAGGCTGGACAATTATTTTCCGTCAGAAATCCTACTTAGGTAGGTACATCTGCGGTATCAAGAAGCGGGTGCAATATCCATTACAGCGTATTATGAAATTCTTTTCGGCATAGTATCGAAGGGGAAGTGACGCCAATGGATTCCTTATGTTTTTCTGATGAAAATCATACCAAATATTATGCAAATCGAACTACTTTGACACAAGTTGTTTGTATTCCTTATGTAAAAGTTGTCCGATTTACACGACATTTGTAATGATTTTCATCAGAAGAACATAAGGAATCCATTGGCGTCACTTCCCCTTCGATACGATGAAGGAAAGAATTTCTTAATACGCTGTATTGGATATTGCACCCGCCTCTTGATACCGCAGATGTACCTACCTAAGTAGGATTTCTGACGGAAAAGAATTGTCCAGCTTTTGGGCCTGTCGTAGCCCCTTGGCAGGTAGGTATCTGTTTCAACAGGCAAGGCCCCCCGTGGCGCCAGCAAGGCCGACCCCGGTCCTTGCTATTTCAGCGGGTTTTCTTCCAGTGAAAATCAGTAAATTTGCAAGCGCAATATCTCAAAAACCAGTGGAAATCAAGTGTATACATTAATGCTTATTGAATTTGTCTTGGAACGCACTATCAACTCACCTCTTCAAAAAAAATAGTTGCATTTAAAAAACCGAACTTGACCATCGTATCTTTTAAAATAATAATCGAAAAAAAAAATTCGTCTGCGCTAATAAATTGGCCTCATCGAACCGTGCAATTCCATATTTTTTTATTTTTTTATCTCCCATATGTTAGGAGATATCCTGCTGTCCTGTCTACCGTGGGACACTCTGTATACGTTGGCTTACGCGGACGATGTGGCGATGCTGGCGGAGGATGTGGAAGGGATGAAGGGGATGATGGGGAAACTAGAAAAGTACGTAGAGGAGAAGGGGTTACAGGTCAATGTGGGGAAAACGAAGGTGATGAGGTGTAGAAGGGGGGGGGGCAGGTGGAGCAAGGTGGTGTGGAGGTGGAAGGGAAAGGAGTTGGAGGAGGTAAGGAGGTTTAGATATCTAGGGTACACGCTGATGGGAAATGGAGGGCAGGAGGAACACGTGAAAGAGAGGGTTAGAAAGGGGGCTACGGTGATGGGGCAGGTGTGGGGGTTTGGGAAAAGGAAATTTGGGAAGAACTGGGGAAGAAGGCTTTGGGTTTTTGATTAGTTGGTGTGGGCAGTGGTTAGTTATGGGGCGGAAGTGTGGGGATGGAAAGGTAGAGAAAAGGTAGCAGGGATGCACGAGAGATATATGAAGTGGGTGCTGGGGATGGACCGAAATACCCCAGGCTATATGGGAAGGGAAGAACTACACAGGGGGATGATGAAGGGAGGGGCGGGAATGAGGGCATGGGGATACGAGAGGAAGTTAGAGGAAGGAAAGGGGGCAGTTGGCAAGGGAGTGCTGGGAGGAAATGAAGAGAAGGATGAGGAGGGGAAGGGTTCTGCAAGGGTGAGAGGAGGAAAGGGAGCAGTATTATGGGGACAGGGGGTGGACGGTGGAGGAGGTGGAGAGGGTGAGGGATAGGGAAGGATAAGGGGGGAGGAGTTGGTGGAATGGGAGAGAAGGTTGCAAGAAGAGGAGAGGTGGAGAAGGATAAGAGAGGCGAGATATAACAAATGGTACGGGAGGGTGAAGGGAGTGGGGGTACCGGGGTATTTGAAGAAAGGGTGAGGGGAGGATAGGTGGAAGATGGTAGCGAGATTTAGGTTAGGGAATGAGATGAAGACGGGGAGGTACTGGGAGGAGGAGGAGAAAAGGAGGTGTAGAATATGTGGGCAGGGGGAGGAGTCGTGGGAACACGTGTGGGAGGTGTGTACGGGCTGGGGGATTGAGAGGGGATAGCAAGTGGGGGTGATGGAGGTGTTAGGGGATGAGGGAGTGGGGGAGGAGTGGATGAGGAAATTTGAGGAAGGAAGAGCGGTGTGTGGAGGGGGGGAGGGGGTCGTAGGTGTGAGTGGAGGAATGGAGTGAGAGGGGAAGCGTGCGGAAGCGGAGGTCCAGGAGGGAGAGCGAGGGAGCGAGCGGGATTAGAGATTAGGAATTAGGTTAAGTTAGAATAGGTTACGAAGATAAGGTAGTTTTAAGGGTAAAATGTAAGGGCGAAGGTTGTATGGGAGATTGTAACCCCTAGGGGATAAATTAAAAGATTATATATATAATATATGCATATGTACAGTACGCATCTGGTGCTCGTCATTGCACTTAGCGATATTAACAAGCAGAAAATTGACATTTCACACCACCCCTTTCTGTACTCTGTAAGCAGAAAGGCTTTCTCCCACGACGTCTTAAAAGAGACCAGCGCACTTGAAGACTTTCCTCTCGATGTGGACGCCATTTGTACTATATTTTCCACTTATATTTCGCACAACGTAGTATGTACCGATTACCGAGTGATAGGTGTGTTACTCCGCGAGGGAATTAAATACCTTCGATTGTTCATGAGGTTTACATTAACAATAATTGAAAGCTTGTGAACGATATTCGCTGCAGCACTCTGCCACACCGGCCGGTTCGTCTTCAACTGCCGCCACGTGTTTACAGACGTTTCCTGGCAGTGTGGTATCACCCTTTAGTCACCGGTCTCCACATTCCGTCCATTCTTTTCAGTTTCAGTGTTGTCAGCTTGGCTTCCTTTGTGTCATCTTGTTCCCTTGGCACTTTTTCGTTGTCGTCTGTTTCAGTCGTTATTGTGTCCGCAACTACGTCTGTATCCTCGACCAGTGATGAAGTTGCTTGTGGACTATTTGATTTTTCTTCATTTGATTCCAGAAGTTTCTTTACATGACTAACATGGCTCCTAATCACTTTTTCGTCTTTCCTCAGAGTTAGTTCGTTTCGATTCCTTTTTATTACTTCATATTCCTCATTGTTATATCTTGCAGCTAATTTATGTGGGATTGTCATATTTTGTACCAATACTTGGTCTCCCTTTTTAATACAGGAGGTCTTGCACCCTCTTGCCTTATCTTCCTTTTCTTTATCCTTTTGTTTGTTAGTTATATCGCTATCCCGAGCCTCTTCATTAATTTCGCCTCCAATAATATCGGTTACTAAAGGAATCTTATCCCGAATATTTCGGTGAAACAGCAATTCTGATGTCGTCTTTACGGTTGTTTCATGAGGTGTGCACATTGTGCATTAAAGTAAAATCCCTTCATTTGATTGCGACCAATAAGGTGGTGTTTGAATTAATGTAACGTTGTGAACGCTGCAAAATTGTTTCAATACTTGGCTTGTAAACTGTGGGCCATTATCTGTCCTGATTGATTTTTGAATGCCATTACTTTATTAGGTAACAGCCCCATAAGGCCCATAGCCAGACAGTGGTCTGAGACCAGTAGGCAGTTTCTACATCGTTTCACAAACTGTTCTGCCTGTCTATCGATAAGCGGCCAGTTTGGTTGTTCATCGCCGTTTCATTATTGTCTCCCCTGGATGTCCCTCATGAGCTACTTCGAGTACTTGTTGCCGTATGAATTTTGGAATTATGATTCTGTTTCCACGTAATATACTTAATGGGCCCAGTGTTGTTAGGTCGATTCTAAAAAGAAAGTATACGTTTTTGTCTGCTACTTTCCATACATCACTATTAATTTTGGTCACTGTATCAGATAAGATTGCAACCATCCTGCTGCAACCGCTCCTCGTGAGGGTTACCGGGGGTGCGGTGGAGGTGCCGCAGTAGTGCCGGTTCAGTACGGTAGTCCAGAGCCGCAGAGTAAATGACTGCGAGTTCGAGAGTATAACGGGCTTTATTCGACTAGATACCGCGTATACAAAGACCCCGGCCAGGTCCAGCTGGCTAACAATGTGAACGCGGCTTAACCTAAACCTTATGCTACCATGATGGCTAGAAGTTTGCCGACGGCGAATAGCGTGTCGGCGAGAAGATGGGGAGTAGGGGTAGTGGTCGTACTGGTACCAAAGCCGACCACCAAAAAGTTTTAAGGGAAATTCAGAATGATGACCTTGACAACAATAGCGATATTGACCCCATCGCGCGATACTTGTAACCGCAGTCTCATTTTGAACCTCCCCAAAGTCACATCGGTTCGCTACCATGCTTTACGCCCCCCGCCCTAATCTATGTGCACTATAAATCGCATGTGTTCTAAATTGTATGTGCACTATTTTCTGTGTACTATTTTGTGTGTAAAATCTTGCTGTGCACTATCCTGATGTGCACTAGAAAAATTGTGCGTTAAACTGCATGTGTCCTAAATCGCATGTGTCCTAAATTGTATGTGTCCTAAATCGCATGTGTCCTAAATTGTATGTGCACTGTAAATCGCATGTGTTCTAAATTGTATGTGCATTATTTTCTGTGTACTATTTTGTGTGTAAAATCTTGCTGTGCACTATCCTGATGTGCACTAGAAAAATTGTGCGTTAAACTGCATGTGTCCTAAATCGCATGTATCCTAAATTGTATGTGTCCTAAATCGCATGTATCCTAAATTGTAGGTGCACTGTAAATCGCATGTGTTCTGAATTGTATGTGCATTATCTGCTGTGCACTATTCTGATGTGTCCTACATTGCATGTGTATTATTGTGCTGTGTAGTTTTGATATGGAACCGACTTCTTATGGCTCACAGTCTTTTCTGTCATGACACACACACAGCCTCCCCTTATTGTGGTTCACAGCCTCCCCTTATTGTGGTTCACAGCCTCCCCTTATTGTGGTTCACAGCCTCTCTGTATTGTGGCACACAACCTTTCTTTATTATGGCTCACAACTTCTCTTTATTGTGGCTCACAGCCTTGCTTTATTATAGTATCTACTTACCAGTTAACAAAAATAAGGGTCCGACAAAAAGAAAATACCTCGTTGCCAATTTGAGCTCCCCCGCGAGGGAATGAAGTACCTTTGATTGTTTACATCAGCGATAATTAAAAGCGTGTGAACGATATTCGCTGCAGCACAATACGTTCTTTCACACTGCAAACGCGCTCTTCGCATACCATGCCACACTGAAATAAAAGAGAAACTGTTCCGTCTTACAGACGAAAAGCCGACTCAAAGCGAAACGAAAATTCATTTTGTCGTTTACAGCCGGAAATTTAGTCGGCCATTTAATCGTTTCCAACTAGTTAATTGCTCGTTTTTTGAGGCGTTCGTCGGGAAACATTTGGCTGCCAGATATTGGAAGGGGCCAGTCAACATCGTAACGTTTTCTTCAAGAATTTCGACTTTCTTCGCTTCGAGTTAATCCGTAGGTGTATTGTTCTGTCGGCGGATAGTACGTTGTCCACCGCCGACCCGCGAGGCAATACTGTCATAAACCGCGTCCCCCATGAGACGTTCTGTCCGATTATTCCGGCTAGGCACTGTACAATATATCAGCAAAATTTATGTGCAAAAAGTATCGAGATGGAACCTGCGTTACGTGAGGGCGTTAAATTTTAAGCGACCGAGCGGTGGAGCCTAATTTTCTCACGCAACGCTTAACGAATTGAAAAGGATCGTAGCAATTATTACGTAACTAGAATTATTACGCGAAAAATCAGGATTGTTTTAATTTTGACATAACCAGGTTATTACGCAAAAATCAGGATTGTTTTAATTTTGACATAACCAGGTTATTACGCAAAAATCAGGATTGTTTGGGAGTAGGGCTTTTGTCTACAACCAATACAGGTTGTCCCGTCTGGATGTGGTACTTTGAGACTGGTTCGAAACAAAACGAGACAGATCTATATGCAAATTACCATGTATTACAAAATAAGCAAAATAGGAGAATTTGAAGGTGGTACAATTGAGGAATTTACATGGGTTTTTCGGAGAGTCGTAGATGACTCACGAAAATAAAAACGCGGGGTGAACAATATTGATCGGGTGTTCAATTAGACGCAAACATTTTATGGACGACAATTGATCGTGGGAAATCCCGCAACTCACTAAATGAGTTGGATCAATCTTTAACGCAATTTTAGTTTTAATCTTTCAAAATGAACAATTTAGGAAAAATCATGTGATCGTAATATAATTGCACAAGTTAAAGAATTTAACAAAAACGCGGTACACGCCGAAAAAGGAATTAGACAAATTACCGAGGGAAACCCATAACTCACTGGAGTGGTTGGATTATTTGCCAATTCCGTACAATTATATGGTTAAAAGCACTCACCGATTCGGCACTAGACGAGAGTTAAAAATTTTAAACGTCTTACTCTCTCTCTCTCTCTCTCTCTCTCTCTCTCTCTCTCTCTGTCTGTCTCTCGCTCTCTTTCTCTCGCTCTCTGGTGACCTAGAGCGTTCCTACAGCTGGATGACGTGCGCGTAGTGTACACTGTACGCTGATTATGAGTGGATATAAAGAATAAAACGCAAAATATAAGATTTAACTAGCGATGGTTAAAATAGATAGGATTTAAAAGAAAAAATGAAAAACGAGTCTTTATTGGGACTGAGTCCTTTCACGTTCACTTAACACGTTGAAACTCCGGCTCAAAGACTATTTTTGAGAAATAGTAGGTGTCCCTCGGACAGAACGACCACGGTCAACGCGACTTGCTAGCCGACTGCTGTTAATGTTGGAAATAATTATAAATACGACGCAAAAATATAAGGTTTAAACTAAAAATGGTTAGAATAAGTAGAACGGTATAATTTTTAATGAGTCTCTACGGGGACTGAGTCCTTTCACGTTCACTTAAACGATGAAACTCCGGCTCGAAGACTATTTTAACAAATAGATGTCCCTCGGACAGAACGACTACGCTACTCGCGATTTGCCAGCCGACTGCAACAAACGAACGCAAGGGCCCAAGCACTTGGGACTTTGAACAAAAGCGCCAAAATTGCTGGCTTCGCACCTTGTGCACACGGGCCCAGCGCGTAGTCGCCTCGGAACGTTCCCAGCATCTCAGTGCTTAGGTTTTCAAAATGCTTATCGCATCCGGCGTTCTAAGAACATCGCACGGCGTTGCAAGATTGTTGTCGACAACTTGCATGGGAAAAATATACCGTGGCGCATCAGGCTTCTAGGAATTAATTATTACCGTAGAATTTCAATTTGTAGATCATTGACAATTGAGCGAGGGATATCCCGTAACATGCTGTGGTTGGGTCAATTGTCAATGTTTTAAAAATCAAGAAGGAAAAATTTTAAAAAGTGGTCGGCACGTAACACTGTTATATGTGTAGTAATCAAAGTAACTATTTACATTCGCATGAATGATTTGTAACATCGGCAATTTGAAACATTTCTAGAAGATAAAAACTCCGACTACGATAAGATACCTTTATACACGGAAGTACGGATTAGTGGAACATATTAAAAAAAATAAATCGAATATAAAACCTCTTGGCAGATTGTACTAAATTAACCGCGTGATCAATAGGGAGGTCAAAAAATCGTGCATGAAAACTTAGGAAACTGTATTCATAAATGTTATTACATTGTAAAAATTACATATTTAACTTTTTTCACGGCTAATTCTAAGCCACCGTACTTCCGTGTATAGTGATATCTCACCGTAGTGAGCACCAGATGCGTACTGTACATGTGTATATATTGTTATTAGTCGACCATACCGCATATTCCTTAACCCCCCGTATATTATTACGTGTACAGATATATTAGTTATGCAATTGTGTGCTTGTAAATAAAGCTAAGTGCAATGGTGAGCACTACATGCGTACTGTACATATATATATATATATATATATATATATATATATATACATATGTACAGTACGCATGTATATATATATATATATATATATATATATATATTTATTCATATATAATTTTCTATCTTTTATAAATTATATGTATCGTTATTTAAAATTTTGTTTTCTTTGTGTCCGAGTATATCTGTATAGTATTAACTTTCTAAATATTTTAAGTGTCGGTGAAAAGATAAGTAGTATTAGCAATAAAAATGTTTTATTATCAGTAAAATCGAACCGTCAAGTCATACCAAATGCCGACAGTAGCAAATGTTTTGGAAATTTCATGACCCCTCTGAATTATATTACGGGACCTGTTCTGCCCCGGGACCCCACAAGGAACCCAGCCATATATACTTACGCTACGCGCCTACGAGCACGCACCTGCATTACTGCAGTTCTCTTTCACTGATTCCACCCTTAGAAACGGGCAACTCGACGCTTGGCTGGTTGTTTGCAGCTAGGCTCTTAAAACCGCTCCTTGTGCATGCCTGCCCAACTACGTAATGTAATCCTTACTCGTGGCAACATTGGTTGCGACCAAAATAATGTGACGCATTCGACCGTTACGAAGAACCCAGGAATTTGAACTGAACCGCAAAAACAAATAGGATATTCCGCGACCACAATTTATATTCGTGATAACTATTTATAAGTATTATACAGCAATAAGTTTGACAATAACTGAAATACTGTATTAATAAATCTGTACAATTTTATTGGAAAACACGAAGGAGAATCTCACAGCGTGAATAAATAAGAATCGCTCTCAATCATAAGTTCACCTCTCTAAAATGAGCAATTTCTTCCTGTAACACGTTCTCCTATAGCCGAAAAAAACTGACAGATTTACAGTAATCTCACTAAAATAAATACTCTCCGCATCATTAAAAGTATGATAGGCTAACGGATTGCGAGCATATAAAGAATAATCGCTATTAGCAAACACATGAAACATAGTTTGAACAGCATTTTACGTTAACCATGTCCCTCGGAACAAGTAAGCCTTTAAGTATGTAATTTTTCTTACCAGCAACCATATCGGTCCCAACACTTTCCCATGATAGATTTCCATAGATGACAGAAGGACTGAGTTCATTGATATGATTATTTCTCAGGTCTAAAGTAAGTTGAGAAAGTCTCTTCGTTAACGGGAGAAAAATATCCGACTGTAATCTGCGAACTTGAGTGTTTTTGATCCGTAGTATCAATTCACCACCTTCGATGGTAGAAAACGCTTCCGAAGAGATCACTACGAGGTCGCTTCCGGAAATTGTCAATTCTCTAAGTTGTTTCGTAAAAGCGTTCTGTATTTGATGCTTCAACAAATGTTCCGTAACTTGAATCTCCACAGTTCTCAACGGCAATCCAGTTAGTAGATGTCGAAGATGGAAGCCGTCCGCTTCGGGCCAAGTTTGAATTTGTAGGTGCTTCAGATATTTTAAGACGCGGAGACAGTCTCTGTCAACTGATTTCGTTTTATTTAAATTCTTTAAATTCAGCTTCTCTAGTCTTGGATACCCAGTAAAACTCTCCTTTGTTAGTTCCTAAATGAAATTTTGTACTTTAATACTTGCTGTTCGTTAAATCATTATACATTAATTACACATACATAAACTGAATATTAAAAGAAATTGCAAATGCTTATACGTAAATATAATACTGTTCTTGATCCATCTTCATGTACTTACGATAATAATATTATTTCGTATATACGTTTATATTTTTATTTCGTATATACGAAATAAAAATGCTGTTAAGGGTCAGGGTTGGGAGGGTGCGAAACACAGGGATTGTATTGAAAATCAAAAGTTTTCTGTCACGAGAGGACAACCTTACTTATACGGGGTCATCATTAGGGAATTTGCATTTAAAAAGGATTGCATAATTTATTATTTATAACCTGAATATACACCATAAGCAATAAATGTACAATACAATTTTTATTTATTATAAATCGTTAAGTATTAAAAAATGAAATTAAAAATTGGTAATGTTTGAAACGTTCCGTATTGCGAAGAAACGATTTTGATTGGTCGTAAAGCTTCGTGACGTCACATAGTAGTAGTTTTAAATGGCTGCTATGTATTTATGATTGCGTCGTGAAACTGGTGTTATGAGTTGCCTAAAAATACGTATATCAAAACAGCCGTCTAATAGTAATGTATACGTATATCAAAACAGCCGGCTAATAAAAATGTATTTTTCAATGCTAAAAGTGTGAAAATACTACCATGTGACGTCACAGGCTTCTTCGGCTACGCTCGGGAATTTCCGGATCGTTTTCGGTCATTTTAAATATTGCAATTTCTAATAATTTTTTTCTCGCTTAAAATGCAATACAAAATTATGAAAAAAAAATTACACTACAACTTATATAGGAACTCCCAAATATATTTTTTTTAGAATCATGCAAATTCCCATTTAATCTTGCAACCCGCGCTCACGCAAACAGGTAAAACGACAACAGCGCCTCACGGACGCATTCCACTACAACGATGCACCGGCCCGGCCCGGCGTGCGGAGAGCTATCAGCACCCGCTGGACAGCAGTGATGCCTGAGTTTCGAGAATTTTAGGATGTGTCTTTTTCAAATTGACGTCACAAAGAGCTATTCGAAATTTTCTGGCCCAGGTAAGCGAGTCGCACCCTCCGCTTTTATGATCGGTTTACCACTCGCATCCCAGATTACTGTAATGAGGTTTGAAAATAATGTCGACCTATGTCGTGTTCAGATATATCGGCCGGTGAGTTCGGTTTCGCGAGCAGCGTGTGAGGAGAAATCAGCCACCACCACCTGGCGATCGTGGATTCGTCAGTTGGAGTTGCGCGGCCCCCGAAGGGTACGGTGGGGTAACGGGAACGCTGCTCGGCTCCGCCTGAACGAAGCCATGTGGCTGCTGTTTATTCTTAGTGTAGTAGTTGTGTGCGTTACGAAGCTATTCGCGAGGAATTGTGACGCGCTCTCGTACCATCTCGCTCTCGCCTTCGGCAAGAAAGAAGCGAGAAACGACTGCTCGGAATCGTGTCCCGCTATGTAGTTAAAGTGGTGGGGATGGTTCGATGCATATGTGCGTACCTCACGGGCACGGAATCCCCACCGCGCGACGAACAGGCGTAGCTCGAGAGAGAGTGAGAACGTTGAGAAAAGGAGCGCCGCGGCAGGCAAGCGGTGTGGTGTGACTTCCCCTCACGAAGCTCACCGGCCAATAAATCTGAACACAACCTTAGTCTCGTACCCGTATCAATTTCAAAAATTTTAGCTACGACGGGGTTGGCCGCGTCGCTACGCGCCTATACGGAAAGATTTTTCGCCACCAGCATGTAAAAGCTATAATAATGGCGCATCGTTCCAAAAGATGACATTAACGGAAGCCGGTATAGGCGTAGCGTTCAGTAGCTAAAAGGTTAAAACATTCAGACACAAAAATTGTAGAAAAAAATTCAAACACCGCTACATTCAAAGACACATCCCATTAGTTACCCCTTACGTCCGATCTATGCACACACTGCATTAAGGATAAAATCATCAAAAGGAAACCAGAACAATAGATGGTAATTATTTAGAGTTTTCCATCCACACCGATTTCAATGATTTTTGGATATGTCATCAAGATAAAGATTCTGAATAACTTTTTCCTATACATGTTAGATATTTGCAAAGAACTGTTGAATGGAATCGTCGAACGCCGTGCTGTTACGAACGCGTACATATAGGTATGTAGAATACAATGTCGACCTTCGTTGCCGAGATATTTGCGAAAAACTTCTGTTGATTTATTTCGACGCAACGCATTCCACTTTCCAACTTGTCCCGGGTATTAGTATTGGTTGGGGCTAGGTTAGCGCGGGTGGGGGGGGCTCGCTTGCAGGCGCATGAAGCACGACAGCGACCTAATGTGAGTTTGTAGATTTGAACCAGAAACTTGCTGATGCCCGTCAATACCCTGACTCATATCGGTTCGCGATCATGCTTTACGCGCCTGCGAGCGGGCGCGCACTCCCCCCCCCCCCCCCGCACCAATCTATCCCCAACTAATACTGATACCCGGGACAAGTTGGAAAGTGGAATGCGTTGCGTCGGAATAAGTCAAAAGAAGTTTTTCGCAAATATCTCGGAAACAAAGGTCAGCTTCGTCATTTGTTTTGTCCCATACTGGCACATACGCTGCCACGGACGCGTACTGTAGGTAGGTATACGGTAGAATACATTGTGTAGTAGCAGCAGTTTTTCGCCAATATCTTGGAAACGAAGATCGAGCGGTGATAACATGTATAGGAAAAAGTTGTTCAGAATCGTGTCCCCGACAACACATCCAAAAATCATTGAAATCGATGAGGATGGAAAACTTGTAAATAATTACCCAATAGATTCTGAGGTCTACAGAACTAACACATAATTGAATAAAAATTTAATTTCTCAATTCATGAAAGTAATGATACAGAAACAATTAGCCTATTCTTTATCAACACCATGAATCTTAAAAAGAGCATTAAATGCAGAATCAAATAAACACTTTGCAAAAGCTTTTCGCAACAATTATGATTAAAAAATTGATAATAGAAAAATTAAGTGAACGGAAAATGTTTTAAATTATCCATCACTAAAAGAGAATAATTTTTCCTCATTTTTCGGCGCAAATTGCATTCCGATATCTTTTATAGTTCAAAGGTTATACGAAAAAGTCCCCAAATTCTTCAACCTGGACCACTAACGCGTCAGCGTGGTCTAATACCGCAACTGGACCGTGGCATAGGTAGATATTTCCTCGCGGAACGAGATCGGTGCGATCGCACTCTTAAAATGGCTACCGTTTTTCTTCGTCTGTTACGACAAGTTTAGTATCCTCTGGCGTAAGCCAAAAACACCCAGACCCTCCCTACTGGCATCTTAAAAGACCGTCCACTTTCACCATTAGCTAATAGATGGCGGAAGTATCGGCGCATTGTATAGTGGAATACGTCCGTGAGGCCAGTGATGCCAGAATCGTGGATTTTCGCCCAAGGGTGCTATCTCCACTCCAAGACCAAGCATACCCCCTGCTAGCGCCTGTACCGCACCACGCAAGCATACCCATCCCTCTATCCGTGTGCCATACGCGCTGCTTGACCGGCGCGCTCCGCTAAGAATTTATTGCATCGAGATCCTAGAGCTTGGGTCGCAAACAGAAATTCCGAGGTTCAAATCTCGATGCGAAGAGTCTACCTTTTTCACTAATTATTCTCTAACTTCTCTTTCTATATTTTCAGTAGAATAACAACTGGAAAACTGTTAATTTACAAAGCATTTTTGCAGCTGGCTAATGTACGATGTTGGTCTTCGGCCCTTTGTATACTTAAACAGAAATAATTCCTTAAAATGTCACTCACAAAATAAACTCCTTTGTAGGACCTGTTGTGCCCAGGCAACGCCCAAGCACACGTATTATACACGTTATACATATTATATTACCGTAGAACGTTCGAGACGTTCCTAAGCCAAATCGGTTGCGAGGCAAAGCGCGAATCTACAAAATCAGCGGAATTGCGAGCGCTTCAAGGTGACCACATACGGCGCCGCGAAGCGGGGGGCCCACGCCCAATAGCGGAACAAAAACCGATTTGCCGCCGCAAATCGACAGACTGGAGATCCGACCCTCGACTGGGTAACACGGCTAAAACCTACTTGTACACTTCTGTCTAGTTTAGTGTTTTTGAATAAAGACTTAGTCTTTGAGCTTAAACAAACTTGGTGCAGTTCACCCGGTGGATTCTTATCCTTTAAACACTCCCGAAACCACGATTACGCCAGATCCCCTACCAGCCTTGCGAGCCATCACGCAGGGCACAACAGACCGACTCTTTAAAATTCACGTTACAATGAATAGTTACAGAATCAGTGACTTCCGTTTTAGGTAAGCGAGCCGCCCGCTCCCCTATTACGGCCGACCCACCACCTTCTCGTGGTTTCCATCGAGCAAAGGCACGATTTTCTTAAATAATCAACGGGCAAATAAGCAGATACAATGTTTCTCGGATTATGGAAAAATATTCGGGACCGGGAAATTCTCCATGCTCCGCAGGCAGTAGTTAGCACTAAATGGATTCATCTTTGGCAGGGCACTCGCCCGAACCATCTGACAAGAAGACTGAGTGATGTAAACAGGGAGTGAGTGGCATAGCGCACCAGTGGGTCACCCGCGATCGACAGCGACTTCAGTTATCCAGTACAGAATATGAAATTTTTCATATTTTTCATATTCTCATTGCAGTTTGATCAAAGTATTACCGATGGATTGGTGAGTTTATGCCAACGACAATAAGTCCAAACACGAAGCAATTCGGTCTATTTTTCGTTATGAATACACGTTTAGAATTTCAGTGTTCCCTAGATTAAGGGGGTAGACACGTCACGTGACCTCGCCGATTTGGCAGGTCGGTATTACAGCAGGTTTTTTCTGCACAGAAATGTACCCATAATCTACCCATAGATACGCGGCTGCCTGGTGCACGCGAGAGGGGGCTGTTAGCTATTTCCGTATTCTATTCTGAATAAGGAAATAAATTCTCAGCTGTTGCATTGTACTTGTACAAATTTAAACGGAAAGTCTGCTGGTACTGCAAACGTAGAAAATTCATTGTACATTTTAATTACTTGAAATGTGCTTATGTTACAATATTCTACGTCGGCAGTAAGGAATTATAAGTGAAAAGGAAAAATAGATGAGGGGCTGTCCCTAGAACATGAAGTTTGATAGGTTAGACATTTTTCTATTAGGAAAACACTGAAACAGAACATGAAATACACTTATTACACGTCCTATGCAGAAAGCAGTTATGAACAAACATTATATATAAAATTGTGTTGGATGTTGAATTGGACTAGTGAAAATGCGCAGACTAGATGCGCGTGATTATGTGGTCGGCTCCTCGAAGTGACAGAAAATATAACCTAAGTATATGCTATATGACAACAAATGTTTAGTGGCTATTTCGTTCTTTTACGAAACAGTTGTGAAGTTTTTATCACCCTTCCAAAACATTATTATTACGCCGCAACAGTATCTTTAGGAAATCGGGTATAGCATATAGGTTATATTTTCTGTCACTTCAAGGACAGAAAATCCGCTCATGAAATCCGCTACTGAAAATGCGCAGGCTGGATGCGCGTGATTATTGTGGTCGGCTCCTCGAAGTGACAGAAAGTATAACCTATATGCTATACCTGATTTGCTAAAGATACTGTTGCGGCGTAATAATAATGTTTTGGAAGGGTAATAAAAACTTCACAAATGTTTCGTGAAAGAACGAAATAGCCTCTAAACATTTGTTGTCATATAGCATATACTTAGGTTATATTTTCTGTCACTTCGAGGAGCGGACCACATAATAATCACGCGCATCCAGCTTGCGCATTTCAGTAGTCCGGTCGGCGTCATGGAAGGGGTACCTCCTCCAGCCTGCATTTGCGGTAGTCGGAACGATATTTCTGATTTCTGAGCCCAAAGTACATACGTACGATTGGCATCAAAACCGGCTTCCTTTCGGAAATTTGGCAACGTTGCATGTCACTACACTTTTCGGAGTAACATTTGAGATTTTTATGAAACTTGGATATGTGTAGTCTTTAGTGATATATAAACGTATTTCAAAGGATTTTTCAAAATTTGTGGAAATTGTCTTTTTTCATTAAATTGTAAGTGTTGAACAAAGAGGCAGATAAGAATGAGCTTTTGGATGCTTACAGTGGAGAAATAAGAGTACCTAATAAAAATTATGACACTTAAAAAACAAATTTTAGACCATTTATTTTGAAAATGTTCTCAACAAATGCAATTTTATACTAGCAGTGCACTATTTAAAAATTTAAAAAAATGAGGATACAGGCCTACTTGTGCTGTTTATGGACACGTTTTCAGAAACGCGGAGACTTTACAAATTGGTCGCATAAAAATTAATTGAATGTGACGCTTTGTCGCCCAGCACGCGCTCGACAAATTCAACCATATGGTATACTATGACTTTCAAGGCCACGCTAGGTTAGGAATGAAAGAAATAGATAGTTCAAATTGTAGTACGCACGGCTCAGCTAGTCAAGCCGGTGAAAAATTAGTTTTTTCTGCCTAAACATTTTTTTTTCAAATATTGATAACATTTTCCTGATTATAATGAGAGCAAACATATGATGCAATGTCGAATTTTCTTTTCTTTCTGTTCAAATTTCTTACACTGATGCCTGGATTTCACCAGCTGATCGTGTTGTAATTTAAACTTTACGCTCTAAACAAAAATGTTTTCCTATTTTACAATATAGGTATTTGCTGATTGAAATTAGAATAAGTCACATCTGTTATTTTAAGTTGTTTTATTTTTTTAACCCTGTCTGCATTTCAAATATTAACTAAGTACTATTTAACTTAGGAGATAGGACCGTAAAGAATTACAAAAAATCAGGGAGTCAAGTGTTGACTGATTTGGAGACTTTTCCTTGTTATGTGCTTTATACAATAGTCGGACGAATAAAAAAGAAAAATAATAGAAGCAATAATTGCTGTAACTTCCACATTCTGAAAATATGATATCAGTGAATCAATATTTCCAGTATTAGTAAAAAAGTTGCAATTTCTCCCTTTCCCTTTTATTTGAACTAATGTGGCCATATAATTATAACATAAATTCGACAGCGATTTCAAGTGATGTATGTGTTACGGTAAAAGCATTAATTTAGTGAACGTACACAGTTCCCAGCAGTTCCTAGTCAATGTATACCTAAAATACATATAACCTAACCTACAATCGTCCGAAAATGCATACATTGACTGCATCACGCTTTTACTGTGGCACATGTTTCCAGCTAACGCTTCAGTTTCGCTATGATTCCACGTTGGCAGTCCTCCCGAGTAGGCGCCATCTCGCATCCACTACCTGAACTAAATTTGTCACGTGACTTGCTCTGTATTATCGCCAATATGGCGGAACTCGTATTTGGGAATGCAACCACGAGAATACATTGTTCGTCCTTATATGAGCAGATTTTGAGCTGGGTGAGGTCTCATTCGAAAGAGGAAGGTTCATTGCAGCGCGCTCTGCTCATCGTTTGAGTCACAAAACTCTTTTAGTGACCTAAAAATACTTGGATTCTTGCGGGTGTATTTTGTCCACTTTTGCTCTACGTTGAATACTCATATTATTAGATATCAACACAATCTCGTCGAACCATGACCAGAGCGCGCTGCACTGAACCTTCCTCTTTCGAACGAGACCTCGCCCAGCCCAAAGTTCGCTCATATAAGGACGAACAATATATTCTACAAAACCCATGTTTTGGGCCAGATTGTGTCGGTCTACCCCCTTAAGCGGAAAACACGTTTCTAGTGACTGGCCTGTGACGCACACTACGTTCACTAAAAATGGGCCAAATTTTTCCATGTTTGAACTCATTTTCATCAGGAAATCATAAAAAATCTATTGGTAATACTTTCACGAACATTTATCAAAAGAATGAACATTTTAGTTTTTTGTACTGGGTATTTTACCTGGCCCAACGGTTATAGCTCTCGGCAGTTAACGGGTGGCCTATTCGGGGCCGCAGGTCCTCGCTCGCAGCGAGGAAGCAAAACTGTGGGGTGGGTAGGTCTTTCCCGATAATCCGGGGCCAAAAGCATTTAAATAATCCGAGGAAGGCTGTATGTATGAACCTGATTAACACGAAAGCAGTGTCATTGACCAAGAATGGGTTAGTAAAACTGTTCTGTAGGTATAAATGATATCATTGAGACAGTTACGAAACCTGTAATCATTAAAGTAATCCGGGGTGAGAGTAGACTCGCTTCCCTGAAACGGAAATCACCGATTCTGTAACTGTTCATTGTGAGGTTAATTTTAAAGAGTCCATTCTAGAAAGGAGCTTATTTTGTAAGTAGCATTTCAAAGATTTCTTTCTGTTTATGTATACAAAGGGCAGAAGACCAACAACGTACATTAGCTAGCTGCAAAAATGTTTTGTAAATGAACAGTTTTCAAGTCTTTAGTCTTCTGAGAGTATAGAAAGAAAAATTGGAGAATAATTCAAGAAAATAAGTAGAATATCCGTACCGGGATTTGAACTCAGGACTTTTTTCTTGTGACCGAAGCGCTTCGATGTCGGTAAAACGAATTCACGCCGGAGAGCGTCGGCGAGGCAGCGCGTACGGCACACGAATAGAAGGAAGGGTATGCTTGTGTGGTACAGACGCTAGCAGGGGGTACGAATAGACATATATATGGAGCAGAAGCTGGGACTATCGGCGAGGGGAAGGTAGGCTTGGAGGGGAAAAGGCAGAGGTTCAGACACAGGCACGTCGGTTAGCTTCGGATGCATTCGGCATGTATAACCACTGCGTTACCCGATTTACTCGTATCGCTCTCCTTACCACCACCCCCCCCCCCCCCCCACCCCTCAGCTTACACTCCGTCTATATATGTCTATGGATATACGCTTAGTCGTGGAGTGGGGATAGCGCCCGTGGGGGAAAACCCACGATTCTGGCGTCATTGCATAAAGCGCTGTTGCCGTTTTACCTGTTCGCGCAAGCACGGGTTGCAAGATTAAATGATGATCCTGTAAAGGACGTTCAATTGACACACGTCGATTTTCATGAAACTTGGCATATAGTTTTGGGTTAGGCATAAAGCTTTCGAAAATATTAGACACTGTAGTATGACATGTAATTTTAAGCGGTAAGACCGTACGCACGCGGTACTCTAAGCTTCTTGTAGGTAAAGAACCACCCCGCTTCGCAAACGACGACTATGCCCTCCTTGATTGGTTGGGCCCTGCTTCGCTAACCTCTATGAAGGTAGGTAATTTCTTTGCAAAAGTCAGTCTTAATACATTCAGGCCGGACCATTTCTGAGGAACTGAATCTTGAGGAACTGAAAATTTCTTTCCTTTTTTCGTGTTTTCATTACTTACCTGTCCTAAGACATGGAATAGAAACAACTTTTAACAAAAATAATATAATATAATAATATAATAATAACAAAAAAATATTGTAAACCGGCTTTTTTAGGTATGATGTCATAACACATCAATCGGTCGCGGCGCACAGTGGGACGAAACGTAGTCATCTCTGGACATGGCCGTATCATTGATAAAAAAACAATCGTATTTCGATGAGGTTTAACCTATTTTAAAGGCAAATGATCATACTTTCGACAGTGAACATAAAAATTACAAACAAATATTGTTTGCACTCTCTAGCATTTAACAAACATCAACAAATTTTTGTAGTTTAGCACACTCCTCTTTGAGGTCTTTGTTTCATCAACTTTGGATGAAATTCAACCATGTTATGAGACTTTGAAAATTTAGCAAATTTTAAAATAGTTCTAGCCGGTTTTCGATGACAATATCCCACTGCATCGAGTGGAAGAGATTAGAAATTATTATTCAGGCGATGAACTATTTTCTCTGCAAAAATGAATATGAGAAAGGACGGTAAAGCAGACAGTGAGACGAATCGTATAAATTGCTGGACATTCAAACTTCTCGTATGTGACTTATCATATCTTTATCAAAATGGGCATAAACAAACAGAAAAACCACAAGTGAAGATATTTTCCACAATCTCTTAATTTCATCCGATCCTCTAATTTAAAATATTTGATCACATATTACAGATAAACGATAAAGTAGTTAATGTTCCCCGTAGCACTTTTGTTATTAAAAAAAGATGTCCGTGAAGAAAATTTAGAAAAACTAGTGGACATGCAGAACACACCAGAATGCAATGTAAACAGGGACAGTGAAACCGATAAACCTTAAAAAGTATCTACATAGAATCAGTATGTTAACACTACTTTAACATTAAATATTTCGAAAACTGTTTGACATAGGTCTTTAAGATTCAGTATACTTTGTTTTTGCAAGATTATCAACAAATGCTGTAATTTTGAAGAGAATCAATGAAACCAGATTTTTAACCTATTCGTTTTGACGTGGAATAGCTGGTACACACCATTTTATTAATTCTGCTCAAGGTCGCAGCTAGACGCAGTTGAAGTTTGCATTTTTTGAAACTAAAATGTTTAGTGATTACATGGATATAAACCATTTTTGGCACAATTTCGAACATTTTTTAAATCGAGAAAAAACAAATTTTCTTAACATGTTGAAAAATATAAATAAAATCATTAAATTTTGAATTCCTTTCACATAAACAACTTCTTAACAATTAACCCCAATGTGTAGAAATTTTTTCATTATTATAATACTACTTAATTATTTACATTCAGATAACCGCCGTCTCCAAAAGTCACCGCATTTACTGTGAAAAATTCAGGATTTAAAATATTCACTTTTTCATAATTTCGTATCCATTAGTACACAAAGAAAATGTTCATATAATTATATCAATTAAAAAAGGTACTTCATATTTTTGCTCATGTCCGGAAATACGCGTTGCCCAACTGTGCTCCGACCCCCAGTCGCGAGCTTGTAACCAATAAATACTGTATGTAAATCGAGTCGCGTAAGAACTACAAAAGTGCTGTCATTCGAAAGTGAGTTTCAATTTATTTAATTAGGACCGAGTATCCGCGCCAAAAGACTGCGGTTTGTGTCTCTGACAGAACCTATTTTAAGGAAATATTAAGTATTCCTTTATAATCAGTATCAAATTATTTTAAAAAATTACATAAAATCCCTAAAACATCAAACTTTACTTAAAGTGCGGCCCGGGTTGCCAACGTTCAATCCATTTGAAATTTTTCAGTGATCATTTTTCCATCTGGTGTTACAATTTTGGGGCGTGCAACGGAAAAACTCGGGAATCGTAAGATAACGTTTCACGTAGCCGCGCATAATGACTCAAACACTGTGTTGTACGCTAATTTTAATGTTAAGGGGAGCTTAAGGGGATGATTAAGCACAGTGAGGATAAAAAATAAAGGTTATTTTCAACACATGCTATATACGAAAAATCTTTATTACCACCTGAAAATACATACAGGGTGTAATAAAAATATTTCCGTTCCTTGAAAGGGGTGATTCGTAGGGTGATTGCAAACAACTTTTTCGATAACGAAAATATTGTCCGAAGCTTTGTTAACGAGATATTAGCAAAAAATCGACCAATCAGAGCGTGAGCAATCCGCTCGAGCTCCCGCGGTAGCGTTGGTTACGTGGTAGGCGGTTGCGCTTGTACTACGAACAACTAAGTCGGCATGAATCGAAGGAAATTGCGTAGAATTGCAAATGAAAAAGACGTAACAAATAAAATCAAACATTTTGTCATGGTTTGTTTGTCATTTAAAGTGAATAATGAATAAAGGATAAATGGATGAAAATTATTATTATTATTATTATTATTATTATTATTATTATTTCGTCTTTATTACTCGTAAAACAAAAGTATAAAACATAAGGAGAAAGTAAAGACGAGTAAAGGCGTAATGTCAAATGTAACGTAAATAGACGAAAACACAGTTTCTTTATAAGCATCGAAAATAATAATTATTTGAAGTAGTTCGTTATCGTGATAAAAACCCGTAATGCAATAACGATCAACACTGTTGCTGATAATGAATAAATCTGTTTAAAAACCCCGAAGAAAAATTTACGTACGGAAATTTGAAGAATTATCGTCGGAAGTAAGCCATAGCCTGTGTTAAATTTAAAAAATAATAATTATCCATAAATTAACTAAAACTCACGCTTTTGGAAATTTACCTGCAGCTTGAAAACCTGTGTCACTAGGTCACTGAACCGATCCTGGTCATCGACGGTCGCGCTAGTGCACAGCTAATCCCAGGTATATAACACCACCCAGAGGACAATGTTAAGTCGCAGAGGGGATTAGTGACCTACGTGCCTACAGCGTATGCTACACACCGTTGGAAAGATCTCGCCAAGACGAATCGATTGATACGATTTTTAACTTCGAAATCAGATGGGATCACCTCGAAAAATGGCCTCAAAGTTCGAGATTTTGCGGTTTTGAACAAAAGAAACCGGTAGTGAAATCCCATCCGGCCCGAGTGGCCTCGGGTAGGCACCTGAGGGAAAACCGAGGGATGCAAGCGATACTCCAGCAGGTTGGGGCGGCAAATGTTCCCACAATCTTCATTTCATAGCCGCGAGAGGTCGTTTCGATAAGTAGTTGTGTTCTTATCTCGCTCTGTATTTTTGGGCCTTTTAACTGAGTTTTGCTCGAGTTTTGCGCTGCGGTGTCTTGTGCTTGTGTGGTTCCGGTGTGTATCTGTTGGCGTCTGCTGTGCTGTGCTGTAAATCTCTGTTTTGACTGGATTTTTGCAATTCTTGTTCATCGTTGCCTTCCTCGGCTAACTCTGTGGATTGCCGTTACTGTTTGTGTGAGGTTTTTTCTGGTGCTTCGCGGTTACGGATAAGGAGCCAGCTGTCTGTAATTAGTGACATCTATTGTCTCTGTCTACAAACTTTCGTGGATAACTGACTTTATCGGTATGGCTCGCACATCTCCCAAGTGCTCAAAATTTTTGCCGAAATCGGGTATCTGCTCAGGCTGTGGATGTGACGCTAATAGTGGGAATGTGCCTGGTTGCACCTCATCGCAGTATGCATCAGCCCATGGTGCAATATCTACACAGCCCAGTAGTGGCAGCTCGCCGGTCAACACTGGGGGCTATTCCCTTCCTGGACAGTCGCTAGTCTTGCACACCCAACCCTCTCAGGTGCCTCTGTCTCCGGATATGAAGGATATTCATACCTGTCTGGAGGAAATAAAAGCTAAATTAAATACTCTCGATGACTTAGTTGCCCGGGTGAATGTTTGTACCAACTCGGTGAATAGTCGATTTAGTCGATTTAGTTGCGACATCAGCGGGGGGAGCATACGGCACGTGCCGAGGTCCCGGGCGTCACTCGGGCCATGCAGCCATTGAGTGTTCAAACATTCGGAGAGCGGGTGTTCCCCCAGGGCTGACCGCGCCGCCCGGTATGACCGCATCTCTTTCCCCTGCACTGCCACGGGGTCCGAGAGCCTCCCTTCAACGGCCGGGGCCGAGCAGGGAGGAACGACTTGCCACCTGGTCCGAAGGACCACACCATCTATCCTGCGCTGCCTGGGAAGACAGGTCTCCCCCTGAGGGGGAGGGAATGGCTTTGGATGGCCGCCTCCTCATGGTACGCATTAACCCGCCAGGATTCTACCCCGCTTCTCGGATGCACATCCGCTTTTTATAGGCCCGGGCCAACTTGCGGACGGACCGTACTCACGGGGGTGACCATCAACGAGGGTGGGCGATCCCTACCTAAGACGCACTCATAGGTGCGCCGGAGTCATTATGCGTTGCGCAAACCACCCTCTCCGGCCTTGACGGTACCAGCCCGTCGCTAAATCAATACGCGGTATATGGATCCGTGTCTCGACACCGCTCTACCAGATCTCATATCAGCCCCGTAAACTCGCTTTTACACATCGTCCTGAACCCGGAGTAGCCGGGTCCCCTTCACGTCCCCTCTGGAAGCACCTTTGGACTGCACGGACACGCACATACCATACCTCCAGCTTGCTAGGGTGACGGCTTGTTTACCCTCATAAGGCTAGCTATCCCACCCTCCTACCCCGTCCCTCTCTCCCCGTTGACTCAACTCCCTAGCATCCCCCCTCTTATTCCTGTTGCCTGAGACTTCCCACAGCTATCCTACACTGCAACACTGCCCCATTGTTTTCCCCCCGACCCACCCTCCCCCGACCTACACTCTTTTTGGTCTTAAGATTATAACCCCCTTATAGAAAGATGCACCCCCCTCTCCCACCCATTTCCCAGTTGAATCAAGTCTTAATCATTGTGAGATCTGATAGCGAGGCACGGTCCAGAAAGGGGGGCGGTCACCACCCGCCCCTAGCGGCACTCCGCATTCCTAAAGAGGTGTGTAAAAGCCGGTGCGCCGGTATCGCTTAAGTGCTTGTGGCACTGGAACCATCCTTGCTTTCTTACTCTTGGCACCGCTACCCTTCCGTGATCCCGGATCGAACTTACCAAAAGTTCGGACACCACTGGACCACAGTCGGAATAACTGCCTCACCATACTGTCTTTTCTGTCCTCCTTGGCTGCCTTACTGTTGAAGATGTGTGTGAGGGGGCCCCTGCCTCCGCCCCCCCTGGTGAACCACGCCGAGGGGCAACGGTCCCCTTCGAATCAACTCGGTGAATACCTTGCGCTCTTCAGTTTCTGACATTTCTGCGCGCGTCGATAACCTAACTAGTGAACAACACCTTCTTGATCGACGTCTTACGGTTATCGAGCAATTACAATCTATTGCCACTATATCGAGGGCTGCTGCTGCTTCTGTCTCTCCCCCTGAGCCTTTTGTGGACGTGATTAGGAGAATAGATCGTATTGAGCGGTCCAATAGGGATCATGAACTCAGGTCGGTATCATATATATTGGCCGGTGAGTTTCGTGAGGGGTATTCTCCCACCACACAGTTTGCCTGCCTCGGTGCTCCTTTTCTCAACATTTTCTGACTCGCTCTCGTTCCATCTCGCTCTCACCTTCGCAGAACAAGAGTGAGCCAGAAATGGTGGGGATAGTGCCAAGCTTCTGGTGTGTAGGCCACACCGAGCTGTCAGCGTAGAAATACACACATCAGAATAGGTGTGCGTTAGCTCCGAAAAAATTCGGGAGCTTTATTGGTCAGAACATTGATTCTTTCTCGATAGCGTCATCTCGTATTGGTCTACGCATAGCTTCGTAAGGCACACAACTATTACGTTAAGAATAAATAACAGCCAAACGGCTAGGTTCAGGCGGAGCCGAGCAGCGTTCCCGTTACCCCACCATACCCTGCGAGGGCCACGCAACTCCAACTGACAAATCCACGATCGTCAGATGGTGGTGGCTGATTTCTCCTCGATCGCTGTTCCCGAAAACGAATTCACCGGCCAATATTTTTGATACCGACCTTAGTTCATTTCTGGTATCCCCAGTAATGCTAACGACGGTCTGGTCCATGCGATCATGAGAATTGCAGAAGCTATAAAGGTGCCTTTTACACCGTCAGATATCTCCTCTACAATGTGGCTTAGGAACTCCAATGCCGCCTTCAAGACGCTTATTATTCTGTTTACCTCTACACTTATACGCGATGACTGGATCTCGAAAAAGCGTATTAAGAAGGACTTGCGGGCTGGGGAAATTATCCCTTCCTGGCCGAGCACGTTGGAGTATATTAACGAACGATCCACGGCCAGTGAACACAACACTCTTAAGGAGGCGAAGAAGTTGGCGAAGGAGCACAACTTTAAATATGTTTGGATGAGACATGGTATCACTTACATAAAAAAAGATGACGCCTCTAAGACCACCCGTTTCTCGTCGCCATTGGATCTCAACAAGGAGCAATGACTTGTGTCTCGCCAAAACCGGCAACCTACTGGACCTTCTTCTGGACTCTCGTCCTGTGATCTACGTAGCTTATCTTCTATGGGGTCTACGGCATCTATCTCTTCTTCTTCCTCGGCAGAGATCTCGTCACTTGCTGCTGCGTCTATGGTCAACACTACTGTCTCCTCCACGCTTTCGGGTATTCTACATGCTAATCCTAGTTCTGTCTCTGTTGCGCATATAAATGTTCGTTCTTTGACTTTTCACTTCTCTGGCCTAACTGATCTTTTGCATGATCACAATTTCGATGTTATAGCGCTTAGTGAAACCTGGCTGCGTACCACGGATAACTCCGTGTCTTTGTGTATACCTGGATATGTACTTATTCGTTCTGACCGGTGCTCTGACTCCCTCTGTCGTGGAGGAGGTACGGCTCTATATATTAACTCTAGCTTTCATTGCTCTAGTATCTTTAATACGTTTTCCGACAACCTTTTTGCCAACAGCTTACTTGATGTATCTGTTGCTGTTATAAGTGTTAATCAGAGTCGTCTGGCAATACTTTCTGTTTATCGTCCGCCTAGCTGTCCGATCACGTCTTTAAAGAATTTGGAACTTTTTCTCACTGATGTTTCTTGCTACGTCGATCGCATAGTATGTCTAGGCGATTTTAATGTCAACTTCAATAACACTAGCAATTCTGATTTTGCATTACATTCATAGTATAATGTCTATTATTTCCTTAAAACAAATCATTGCTGAGCCAACACCGATTACGCAAACTTCATCGACCTTGCTGGACCTGATCTTGGTCAGCAGGGATGTGGATGTGGTCTCTTCGGGTGTATACGACATAAGTCACATTAGTGATAATTGCCTAATTTATGGGCTCTTTGATATTCCTAAGTCACGTATGCGACAGTGTTACGTTTCGAGTCGAGACCTAAAAAGTGTCCCTGTTGAGCGCTTCCGTATCGCAGCTGAGCAGGTCAAGTGGGAGTATATCCATAACTTGGATACTGTGGATTCCAAAGTTGAAGCGTTTACTACGGTAATTACTGCTTTATTTGATCAGTTCGCGCCTGTACGTCTAGTGCGTGTCTCTAAGACTCCCATCCCTTGGCTTACACCTACTGTCCAAAAACTTCTGAGCCTCCGTACTCGTGCACTGACGAAGTATAGGAGATCAGGAGCGGCAGCTGCTTGGGACTATTACAAATTGCTTCGGAACCTCGCCAATTCCTCTATTCGTACGGAGAAGCGATTATATTTCAAGAATCTCTCGCGCTTCGGCTCCTCTAAGAGTTTCTGGCACTTTCTTTCTACTGCTGGGTTTCACAAACCATCACATTCCTCTTCTGTCCCTGATTCTTTTCCGGTTCCTCTGCAATTAACAATCACTTCCTTGATTCTCTACCTTCTACCTCTGCGTCTCCCGAGCTCATTTCCTATTATTCAACTCAGTCGCACGAGTCCTCTTCTTCTTCTAGCTTTACTTTTACAGCTTTCTCACTTGGCGATCTTTTCTCTGTTTTCAAAGGCATAAAGCTTACCTCCTCCAACCCCTATGATATTTCTGGCATCATGATATATAATTGTGTTCCTTACTGTCTTGATTCTCTCCTGCGTATCTTCAATTCTGCTGTCCTATCCGGGTCCTTCCCCGCTGCTTGGAAACATTCTTTTGTCTATCCTATTCCTAAGACGGCTAATGCCACCACCATTGATTCTCTTTGTCCTATTTCTCTTACGCCATTCCTGTGCAAGGTTCTTCTGCTGAGTTCAACTGCTGAGGTACTTTGACTCTTGCAGTGCTATTCCGCCTTTCCAATCGGGCATTCGTAGAGGTTATAGTTACGAGCACTGCCTTGCTTCACATCTCGAACACTGTACTTCGTGCGTCTGACTCGCGTTGCTTAACTTGTATCACGTCTCTGGATTTCTCAAAGGCGTTTGATACAATTGATCACAACTTGCTGTGTGCCAAGTTAGGCTATCTTGGACTGTCGCCTAGTGCCTTGTCATTTCTTAAATCCTATCTTTCACCGCGCACTCAGCAAGTGGTGCTCAAACGCTCCTTACCTCTAACTTCGACTATTAGACAGAATTCTCGTGGAGTTCCGCAAGGCTCTGTGCTAGGTCCGCATCTGTTCAGTATCTATGTGTGCGATTTGCCTGCAGTCTGTAATCATTGTCAAGCTTATATGTATGCGGATGACACCCAGCTTATCAAGGTATTTGATCCCAGCTGTGCTGATCTAACCAAAGCAGAAATTGAAGCTGATTTACGTCGACTTATGCACTGGTCTGACTCTCACGGTCTCCAGTTAAATTCTACCAAAACCACTGTCGTAGTTGCTGGTTCTCCTATTTTCCTCAGTAACCTGTCCTCTTTCGACATTTCCTTTGGCTCTTCTGTCCTTGGTGTACAACCTGTATTAAAAAACTTAGGTGTGACCTTTGATCCCCATTGGTGTTTTGATCGTCATGTTGCTGTGTTGTGTCGATCTGCCTTCTCTCGCATGCGTCTCCTTTACCCTTCACGTCGTATATTGTCTACTAACACGAAGCTCTTGTTGTGTCAAGCCTTAGTCATTTCCATCTTTGATTATGCTGATGTAGTGTACGGTCCGTGTCTCTCCTCCTCACTTTTGTCTGTCGTCCAACGTGTGCAGAACTCATGTCTCCGTTTCTCTTACAATGCTCGTAAGTACGACCACATAACGCCTTCTTTCCAACGTTCTGGCTGGCTAAAGATGAAAAATCCATCTCTGCTGTCTTGTCTATAAAATACTCGCAACAGGTACGCCGAGGTATCTGTACGAACTGCTTCGCTCTAATTTGTCAATGCACTCTAGCGGCTCTATGACAAAGAGACGCTGTTTTGATTTGTCTGTGCCGCATCATCGCTCTTATAAATTCACTGCGTCCTTCTCCTACATATCTTCCTATTATTATAACCCCATTCCCTCTAATATACGTCCCCTATCATCGTTTGCTTCATTTAAACTTAGTGCTCGTTCTTTCATCCTCCCGCGGTTTCCTATGTAATTGGCTTATTCTTATTCTTATCTTATTCTTAGTTTATTTTATTTTATTTTATATTATTTTATTTTATTGTATTTTATTTTATTATATTTTGTTTTGTTTTGTTTTCTTACCCCCCAACGGCTTTTTAGGTTAGGTTGTAGAGCAGCAATTAATGCTGAACCTCGCCTACTCGCCATTGTAATCTTAATTATAATGGTGAATAAAGTCATTTAATAAGGATAATAACAATAACAATAACAATAACAATAACAATAACAATAACAATAATGAAAATAATAATTTCAGGGTCGTGTTGGGCCTGCGTTTGGCGCATGGGCCCCGTTCCTAATACCCGGGACGAAATCGCCAATGGATCAGTTGTTCTTCGTGAACATATTATGCTGATGATAGACGATATGAAAATACAAATTCTTCTTGCGTTAATCATCTTCACATCATTATCTTTCGTTCAATCAATAAAATGTCACTCCACTCACTATTGAAAGCGACGCATTAGTCTTAATGCTAACCTGCACATTCCCAAACTCATACCTGCAAATCGTCTATCATGAACATAATATGTTCATGAAAAACAACTGATCCATTGGCGATTTCGTCCCGAGCATTAGGAACGGGGCCCACGCGGCAACGCAGGCCCAACACGGCCCTGAAACGAAGGGCGTGGGGCACATTTGCCGCCCCAACCTGCTGGAGTATCGCTTGCATCCCTCGGTTTTCCCTCAGGTGCCTACCCGAGGCCATTCGGGCCGGATGGGATTTTACTACCGGTTTCTTTTGTTCAAAACCGCAAAATCTCGAACTTTGAGGCCATTTTTCGAGGTGATATCATCTGATTTCGAAGTTAAAAATCGTATCAATCGATGCGTCTTGGCGAGATCTTTCCAACGGTGTATAGCATACGCTGTAGGCTCGTAGGTCACTAATCCCCTCTGCGACTTAACATTGTCCTTAAGAGTCGCAACGTCAAGTGCGTTCGGATTAATGTAGCGAATATTCACTTCACTGCACGGCTACTAACATTGATTACATAATTTAAAGTTCTAAAAATTAGTGGAAATGAATTTTCACTTAACGTTCGAAGCCTTGGTACAGCCCGCAAATGCTCGTACAACAGTACACTGTGTTCCATATAAGAGTGTACCAACGCCCCTACCGATTTGCGACCGATCTGCGCAGGTCCCACGGATCTGACACACGCGATTGGTCGTAGCACTTTCCCTGCCGGTTTACTACCAACCAACAGTGTATCCTTGTTCGAAACGAGTATGCTCTAAGCTGGAACGCAGTGTAGGTGCGTCTCCGTTGTTCTGGGCATAAACCCAGAATATCGCGTAACACTCTTGTGTAGAAAATATTTCTCTGCCGCGATTGCTAACTGACTGACAGGATTTTTTTCAAGGAGCTTCCTCTATCCGCAAGTAGTTTCTCTCGTTCCATTATGAGTTAACTCCCACCAGGTTAACAGGCTTTAGGTAAAAAGAAGCCAGCAAATTTTTTTGAAACACACGTGCTTCGCAGGAGAGCAACGAACGAACCATCGTGCACTTTTAGAAAAGCCCGGGCTCCGTCCTTTTACTGCCAATATACCCACTGCTTTGAGATAGATAGCAGACACCACATATATCGGTTCGAAAGGGTCCGAAGAGAAGAGAAATAAAAAGTCTTCGAGTTGCTATAAAGAAGAAGATACATACCATTCCTGTTTCCTTTTTCCGATACCCTGAGTTCACGTCTACTACGAGGCGAACCCAATTAAACAACAAATTACCCAAAACTGTAGGCAACCGCTCTCTACCGCCGACTCGTGGGACAATGAGGTCATAAACCGCGACCTTGGCGAAATTCTCTGGCCGAACAGCCTGATTAATTTTTGGTAACCGGGTGTGGTACACACGTCAGCCTGTTGGAAGTAATTCGGGCATTCCGGTGTCTTTGCGTAAGGACTGGGGAGAGAGAGAGAGACGGAGCGACAGAGAGAAAGTAGATTACGAATGTGTAACAGCGTGCGTGAAGATATAGATAAGAAAGAAAGCAAACTCTATAACTCCAAGAGAGAGAATATTTACTGTAATAGTGGAATAAATATATATATATAAAACAAACATGTTAAATCCTAAGAAATAACACAGCCTGTGCAGTTGTTCCTTAAATATGAATGATGTGAGAAAGATGCCATCAATATATCAATTAAAAAGTATTATTCATCATCATTACGCCTCGTGGAGGGACACAGGAAGAAACGGAGTCTATGTCTATGTCTATCTATGTAGTTCGCTGACTGCGCATAGTCCCGCCTGCTTCGTCCCCCCTTCAAATTGAAGACAGATCCCTTATCTCTCGAGTATAAAGACGAGCTCTAATTTCAAAGCAAAAGCACGCGTTGACGTATTTCATGCGAGAGAAGGTGGACTTGAAGCCCAATTGGTCGTAACCTAACCAATCTGCCCTGCATCCCTCCCAAGGGGTACTCTCTTTAAGGGACCCTCTTCGCAGCAATGTCTCCTCCCCGAGGCCCACTTTCTCTCGCACGGAATACATCAACGCGTGCTTTTGTTTTGAAATTCGAGCGCGTGTTTATACTCGAGAGATAAGGGATCTGTTTCGAATTTGTAGGGAGAACGACGCAGGCGGGACCACGCGCAGTCAGCAGACTACCCCGTTTCTTCCTGTGTCTCTCTGCGAGGCATATTGAGGTTGGATAATACTTCTTAATTGCTAGTTCCCAAAAATTATTCAGGCTGATCGGCCACAGCATTTCACCAGGGTCGCGGTTTATGACAGTATTGTCCTGCGAGTCGGCGGTAGAGAATGGTTTCCAACAGTTTTGAGTAATTTATGATTTAATTGGTTCCGTCTCGCAGAAGACGTGAACTCAGGGTATCGAAGAAGGGAAATAGGAATGGTATGCATTTCCTTCTTTCGAACCGAAACACGTGGTGTCTGCTGTCTATTAGGACTATGGCTGTGGACCGGGTACCCGTGAAATACACGGGACGAGGAAAATTCCAGGGTAGGCGCTACCCGAGATACTCGAGATATCCGAGAACTTACAGAGTACCGAGTGTGATTCTGAAGCGACGCCTGTCAGAGAGATGCCACCTGACACCCTGTGGCGAAGTCAACCCCCTGTGGTACTTCACCGAATTTTATGGTTTTCGACCCTTGAAGGGCTTGGAATACTATTAAGATGTGAGAAATGTCCAGAATTTCCGAATTTCTCCTCAGATCCTTGCGAAAACGACGCAAATCGATTTCTTATGTTTCTTTGACGAAAATAACACCAAGAACTACGTAATTCGGACCATAATAAAGTAAATTCCATGAACAAATGTTTTGCATAATTTTAAATTCACTTCGTCAAAAATAGTCCGACGGAAGACGATCCTGTCTTCACTAGGGAGGAGGTTGATGGGGCAGTGGAAGGCCTGAAAAGCGGAAAATGCCCTGGACTCGACCGGATAGAGGTCGACGTACCGAAGCGCGTGTCGAGAGTTTCTCCGCGCGCCCTACTGAAACTCTATAACGGGTGTCTGGAGCAAGGGGTGTTTCCCTCTCGTTGGAAAGTCGGGCTAATCAGGACCATTCTGAAAAGCCCCGACAAACCTCCAGAAGAGGCAATGTCATATAGGCCAATCTGTCTACTATCGGTGCTCGGCAAAGCTCTCGAAGGGCTGATTACACGCAGACTCTCGACTGTATTCCTAAGCCAGGACTACAGTTCTGGTCGACAATACGGATTCAGGCCTGGACGATCCACGGAAGACGCGTTGGTAAAGTTCAGGGAATTGATATCTGGTCGAGAGGAACGGTACATTCTGGCGCTCTCCTTCGACATTTCCGGAGCATTCGACAATGTTTAGTGGCCGAGCATACTCAAGAAATTGAAAGTGCGAAGCTGCCCCCGAAATCTGTATAGACTTATGGTCGACTATTTCGCCGATCGGGAAGTTGTTATGGTCAGCAGCTCCGATAGCGTGCGGATGAAAGTCACCAAAGGCTGCCCGCAGGGGTCAATCCTCAGTCCTAATCTTTGATGAAGTTCTGCAGCTGCTTTCGAACACCGGGCTCTGCGAGCCCATCGCCTACGCGGACGACCTGCTCGTGATTGTTTACGGCAACTCGCGACGGGAACTGCAGCAAAAAGGCCAAGAAGCCGCGCTCGAGATCTCCGAGTGGTGCGCCACTCAGAAATTAACGCTGTCTGCGGCTAAGACCGAGATGATTCTCTTGAAAGGTTCCCTGAACAGAGAAAGACTTCCTGCGATAAAGATTTATGGGAAGAATGTGGCACTCAAGCCCACTATCAAGTGGTTGGGTGTTTACATTGACCAAGGAATGGGTATTAATTCCCATATCAAAAATATATGTGCCAAAGCCGAACGAACGTTTTACACGCTAGCGACACTCGCTCGCGCCGACTGGGGATTGAGACATTCGACCCTGCGAACTCTGTACACGGGTCTGTTCGTCCCAATCATAGCATACGCCGCCGCAGGCTGGGCGGATCTCCTGGACGTCAAGAAAAGTTCCAAACTTCTCGGGTTGCAGAGGCGGATTGTGATCAGCACCACTAAGTCCTACCGTACGGTGTCGACCCATGCGATCACTGTGATCGCGGGAGAGATACCGGTGGACCTTGTGTTAGCGGAGCGCCCGTCGAGCTATAAAGCCCGGAAAGCAATAAGCATTGAGATTGGAGAATGTCGAATAAGTCACGCCGAGCTGGCATCTGGAGATGTCTCCGTGGCCACGGCGAAAGCGAAGGTACGGAGAGAGATCCTTGCAATGTGGCAATCGAGATGGTCGGCGTCAGCGAAGGGAAGGATTCTTCAAAGACGTCCGGGACCGCCAGGAAACACGCTGGCTAATAATTGACCACTACACGACGCAATTCCTAAGTGGACACGGAGACTTCCGAGCGAAACTAGAGGAATTTAACTTGGTGGAGGACGGGATATGTGCATGTGGGGGGAACGGAACTTCGACCCACGTCCTTTTCCACTGTCCAAAGCACAATGACGCGAGAGAACTCCTGAAGCAAGCGGTGGAAGCCAGCGGCCAGCAATGGCCGGTGGTGGAAGCCGGACTTGTATCGAACGTCAACCTATCACGGGAGTTCCGGAACTTCGCCAAAACGGTGCTAACCACCAAGTGTCGAATGCAAAACGTCGTGCAGTAAGATACTACTCAGCAATGACAACTTGAACGTCGAAAGACCGAAGCATAAATGCTTGTGACTCTGCCTTCGCGTGGCCCCCACTGTTAAGTTCTAGACGGTTTCTGGGTGATCCTCGTCTGGAACAAATTAAATGAGTCATTACCTCTTAACGAGGACGGTCATCCCTTCTACCCCTGTTGTCGGGAAGAGGAAGGGAGTTTTTCCGAGCCCCCCTTGATAGTGGTCAGCTAACCACTTCGAACACCTGGAGGTATAAGTAGTGAAAATCTGCTCTAGGTACTCCAAAGCTGTGGACTTGTCCCTTGGAAGCTTATACAGAATAGATGGCCTGTTATTCTGGTGGAAGTTAACTCATAATGGAACGAGAGAAACTACTTGGGGTAGAGGAAGCTCGTTAGAAAAAATCATGTCAGTCAATTACCAATCACGTCAGAAAAATGTTTTCTACACACGAGTATTACGCGATGTTCTGGGTTTATGCCCAGAACACGGAGACGTAACTACTGCTGTACGAGTATTTGCGTCGCTGTACCCACGGCTCCGAACGCCCAGTGAAAATTCATTTACACCAATTTTTATAACGTAGGAACAACAGGTTCCATGAGAAATAAATTAAGTGATCAGTGTTAGTAGCCGTGTAGCCGTGTAGCCGTGTAGCACTTGACGTTGCGAACCTTTACTCTGGGTGGTGTCGTATGTACCTGCGATCAGCTGAGCACTGGCCGCTACCCTGCCATAAATCTTTTCGTCCAACGATGACCAGGATCGGTACAGTGATATAGTGACATAGGTTTCCGAAAAGGAAGGAAAGGAATGCCCGAAAGAATGAGTTTTATTTAATTTATTGTTGATTATTAAATGTGGGAATACATTCTTTCCGATTTTTGAGTACAATTAGTTCGATTTAAAAAATATGATATCAACTCAATTATCGAAATGGTAAACTTGTCGATTAGCATGACCATCACCGATTTCGATGACCTTGAAATATGTTGTAGGGGGCATGATTCTGAACAACTTTTTCCTATACATATAACCCTCGGTCAGCCTTACTTTCTAAGATATGCACAAAAAACCTTGGTAACCTTTTCCTCATGGATTTGAAGAGAAATTTTTTTAATCACCTTACCACGATCTCCTCTCTGTACAGTATTTCTGTAGACTTATTTCGACACAACGCATTCCACTTTCCAACTTGTCCCGGGTATAAAGCATGGTAGCGAACCAATGTCAGTTTAACTGAAACATAATTTTTTCGCTAGAAAGAGGGTGCTTTCAAGAGCACTTGTTGGGTGTGTGGGGGGTTCCGTCAACATCCCGACTATGTTCGACAGCGCCGGCGCCGCCGGATATTAGGATGACTCTGGTTCTAAAACGTAATTTTTTGCAATCTCATTTTTAGCATCCCCAAACTCACATCGGTTCGCTACCATGCTTTACGCGCCCGCAAGCGGGCGCCCCCCCCACTGATCTAGCCCCAACCAATACCAATACGCGGGACTAGTTGGAAAGTGTAAAGATTTTTGCAAATATCTCCGAAACTAGGGCCGACCGAGGGTTACATGTATAGGAAAAAGTTCTTCAGAATCATGCCCCCTACAGCATATTTCAAGATCATCGAAATCGGCGATGGTCATGCTAATCGACAAGTCTACCATCGAAATACCTTTCCCATTTTTCTGGCAGCTTACGAATACTACCGCGATAGAAATTCGGTAGCTTTGTACGGATTATGTAAATCCAGTCGCTAAGGAAAAAGTTGTTTGAAATCACCCCACGAATCATCCCTTTAAAGTAACGGAAACATTTTTGTTACACCCTCTATATTTAACTACTAGTTTATGCTTTTAGATAGAAATAAATTTGGGTAGTTTGGTCACAGAATACGATAACGTTAAACTCTGCCAAAAAATTTGCAAAACAGGGTGGTCGTGTAATTTTCTAACGTTTGCTCTGAATTGAAAAATTCGAACGTTTTTTAAAAGTATATTACAATAGCTTCAGTTAAGCGCACAGATTTAAAACAAAATTCATTTTTGAAGAAATGGCGTACTTTGATAGAAAAGATATAAAAAATCGACATGTTTTTTCAATGTTACGGTTATATGAATTATTCGATCAAAACACTTGTACGCTTAACTATAGATAATTTTACTACGAATATTGCCTGAAAATTTCAAGTGAATCTGATAAAAATTGACTGAGTTATTAATCCGCCAGTTTGAAAAATGCCGTTTCGAGGTAATCGCGTTTAAAGTTTTGACAGGAGTTATTTTCTACAACTCAAAGATTGGAGCTGTATACGGTCTCGTCGTGGCCAGTGATTCTCTACCTAGTTATAAACATTATATAAACTCATAATCCATCTTATTACATATATTTGGATTCTTGGACATAAATTTTGCGGCCGAATGACACCAACTTACCTATGCGTGCACTCGATTCTGAGCGCTGCGCTACAAAAAACCTTCCGTAGCTCCCAGAATTTTTCGAGATCCACTTTGAACTTGTGCAGGTATATTTTTGAGACTCCAAATATTATGAAAATGCACAAAAAGAAAAATCGGAAAAAATTGCACAGTTTCCCCCATTAAGGTGAAATTTTTGCTATTGTGGCGCCATCTACAACATACCTGAAATTTTACTCACATCATATTATTCTTCATAAAACTTCAAGTAACTGTTGTCTAAAACCATTTTTTCCAACGGCTGTTAGTTTTTAGTTAAGTACTATGCTTAGGAGGTTTCTCACATTAAATTTAAAGGGTAGTTTCAATTCCTAAACATGATTTTCCACGGATGAAAAATAATACTGTCAAATATTTTGGAAACCTTTACCTGTATGTCAAGTTTCATCAAAATCGACGCGTGTCAATTGAGTGATGATTCTTGTTAACACCGGCGGTAACAGGAAATGTAATTATACAGGGTATTTGACAACAAATACTATTGTTTGCTGAGGTGTTGCCGGAAGAAGGTTGGTGGTCCGATTGGTATATCTCCACAGGCGTACGTTCTCTAACACAATCGGAGTGGTACAACACACTTATTGCCGCTACTGCCCGACGCGACAACATCAACGAATAGGAAGAGTGCGAACGGGACACAGGCGGTGAGAGCCAATGCGAGCAAAGTAACCCCCTTGCCCCATGTGTTGTTGACGCTCCTTCTTCTCGGCAAACGACAATAGGGAAAAAACAGAATGATTTCACATGACAAAATACAGTTGTACCCGCTTAAGTTGATAATTTTACCCCCGTTAGGTTGATACAAAATCATTCCCACTACCATTTATTTTTTTAATCCGTAAGCGGGAACCTAGGAAGCAAAAAATGTCACGTTTCACATTTCTCATCGGACCTTCATGAAAGTTTTTCCGATGAAAATGACACCAAGTCCGACATAAAACTGCCGTCTCATTTTTGTTATGGTTCCAATCGATTGAAGCGTACCTTGTAAACAGAGGGACCCTAATGAAACTACTGGCGGTCTATAAAAAGAACTTGTGCATAGGTGACATCTCCAGGTACTCAGTCACTTAAAATTAATTTGACCAGTGATTGCATCAGCACCGTGTACTTCGGAGTTGGGCCTTGCAACCCCAAGAGAATGAACATTCTTTCGCGCGTATACCGGTAAGTTACACTAACTCTGCCGTGCTGTTGCCACACAGTTCTCGTTCTATCGAGAAGTCTTGAAAGAATACGGCACGAAAGCTGCGTGTAGCATCAGAGCCTCTCTGAACGTAGCAAAAATGGAAGATAGAGAGGTCCGGGAGATTAGGAAGGGAAGATGGAAACCAAACCTGACATAATCTGAACTATAATTATTAACGATATCACACCTAAAATGTATTTGCAGAATTGAAAGCCCGTTCGTTCAGAGTAGTCCGATTTAAATTATTTTCTGTCAATTTAATCGGCAAAATCACTTTCAAATTGACACGATGAAAAATAAGGCAATTCTGTTTCTGCAGAATCTATATGTATATACAGGGTGTCCGCGGGAAGATTGAACAGCTGAATATCTCTTAACATATTGGAGATAAAAAAAATTTACATAGAATTGCATGGTTCGAGGGTGGCAATTTATTAGCGCAGACGAATTTTTTTCTTCGATTATTATTTTAAAAGATACGATGGTCAAGTTCGGTTTTTTAAATAGAACTATTTTTTTGAAGAGATAACTTGATAGTGCGTTCCAAGACAAATTTAATAAGCTTTAATGTAGACACTTTATTCCCACTGGTTTTTGAGATATTGCGCTTGCGAATTTACTAATTTTCACTGGAAGAAAACCCGCTGAAATTGCAAGCACCGGGGGTGGTCTTGTTGGCGCCACGGGTGGCATTGCCTGTTGAAACAGATACCTACCTGCCAAAGGTCTACGCCAGGAATGGCAGGCCCAAAGGCTGGGCAATTCTTTTCCGTCAGAAATTCTAGGTAGGTACATCTGCGGTATCGAGAAGCGTAGGTACCGTTAATGTTTCAAAACGGCAAAAAATTTACTTAGAATTTGTACGCAAGGGGAAGTAGGAAAATATGACTCAATTTTCAACTTCAATACTCTTTTAATTCGTTCTTCCTTCTACGCTCGGCTGGCCGGTTGGGTTTCAGCTAGGAAATAGTGGGTGTTATAAAATTTTTCTTGGTCATAATAATTTCTCATTTGCATATTTTAACCATCCTCTGCATGGTAGGGTAGATGTACCAGTACATGAACACGTACCAGTGAATGAACATTTTATATTAAAATGAGTAAAATAAATTATTAAAATAAGCAACTAATTAATTAGAGACTTCTTTTAATTTCTTGCTTCATATCCAAACAATTTTTGCAGCACATGGAATCAATCGCGCTGCAAATATAATTTTATAAAAGTGTTCATTCATTAGCCTTAAGTGTTCATTTATTGGTGCGTTTACCCTAGCTCGCACGACGTATGGGCTCAATAATGAAAGGGTTAAATATCCAATTTTGTCTTTTTTAATAAATTGAGCGCGTTTACATATATATATATATATACTATACTGTATTCCACATTAGAGCATCCAGGTTTCGCGCAGGCACGACCCTCGCGATCGTTGCTACGCCCGACTCCCCACTTAACCGCCTATGTTTTTCTCCGTCACACGGCCCTCTACTCTCTCTGTTAACTTTTCGTGCGGGACGTTGTTTACGTTGACAACGGTCAGGTCCCGCGTTTGGGATGTACCAGTTATACCTTGCAAACCAATCGCGTGCGGTTCAAACAGTTGGTAGTAGTGGGAGCTGCGCAGATCGGTCGCAAATCGGTAGGGGCGTCGGGATGCTCTTACATGGAATACAGTATAGCATGCCCCGTGTCGGCTTCGTCCGAGTTATTAAGGGGGTAGACACGTCACGTGACCTCGCCGATTTGGCAGGTCGGTATTACAGCAGTTTTTTTCTGCACAGAAATGGTAATACCCATAGATACGCGGATGCCTGGTGAACGCGAGAGGGGGCTGTTTGCTATTTCCATATTCTATTCTGAGTGTGGAAATAAATCCTCAGCTGTTGCGTTGAATTTGTAAAAATTTAAATGGAAAGTCTGCTGGTAGTGCAAACGTAGAAATTAATTGTACATTTTAATTACTTGAAATGTGTTTATGCTACAATATTCTGCTTGGCAGTAAGGAATTATAAGTGAAAAGAAAAAATATATGAGGGGATGTCCCCAGAAAATGAAGTTTGTTAGCTTAGGTTAGGCATTTTTTCATTAGCAAAACACTGAAGCAGAACCTGAAAGTTATATACTTATTATAAGATAATTAAACGTCCTATGCAGAAAGCAGTTGAACAAACATTATATACAAAATTGTATTGGTGCAATAGTGACTTTAGATTACAATTGCATATTCGATAGCTTTTCATACCTATGCGCTAATGCACTCGCCGGTGCTACTGCGATGTTGTCATCGATTATACCGAAACAGAATTTGTTTATTTTTCATCGTATCAATGAAGAGACACGGTAGTGTCGCGCGCCAAGTATATATAGGTATATATGCGCAGCGGACACAGAGTGGATCTATTACGCCACGACTCGCTATCAAGAACCCTGAGATTTCCGAATCTCAATAACGGCTGATACGATTACATTCTAAATGGTCTTAATGGATAGCTTGTGTTTGATTTACTTAAGAAAAGTGTCTTCGCTTTTTTCCTACGGGCTTCATGAGCTGAGATATTTCGATGTAAAGTTGCAATTTGCTGAATTTTATGTTCTTAAAATTCGTCATCGCCCTCGTCCTCGTCATCGTCCTACACTTGTAGGCAAGGGGGGGGGGGGGTAACAAAGGGTGAGGAAATGTCTTTCAGGCACGTCGTTCATTGGATGCGGGTTTCGGCCAATCGCGTAACAAATTGTTGTAACTTGACAGCTAGACGGAGACATTATAACCAACCAAGTGTCAAGTGTCAAGTGAAGTAAGTTGTCCAAATTTGAAATGTCACGAGTTTTTACACTAAATATGAGACTAAATTATTGTGTTAATTAACAAGGTAAGTCGCCAAAATTGTTTAAATCGATTTCGTATGTAGAGTCGCAGACTTGGAAGTTGTCCGGAGAAGGTTCGACAGAGAATCTTCTTCTTTCGTATAAGTTTACGGAAATTTGTACCATGCATGTACAAAATAATATATATTGTAACAAATTCCATTGCATTTAAATTGCCAGATATTTTTATACCAGCAATTTAAAGATTTTATGTAAAGCTTATATTATATTTAGAAATGATTGGAGACGTACAGGACTTGGATAAAAATGAAGGGGACGCACAAGCTTGGATGGATGGAAATGAAGGGGATGCACAGGCTTGGAGGTTGTCCGGAGAAGATTAGATAGATAGATAGATAGACAGACCGTCTTGTTTCGCACAAGTTTTTGGAAATTTGTCAAATAAGGTAAATCGACAAAAATTGTCAAAAGACATAGCATTAAGAATTATTATGAAAATAGATTATTTATGGTGAACTGCTTGCAATGTAGAGCAAGTCACATTAGTGAAGAAAGTACGCTGAAAACACATCTCCCTTGATGCTTTTCAATCTTTTGTGAAAGACATTCGCAATACTTTAATAAAATCCACAGTAGTTGCCACGCATTCATTAATTCATTAATTTTTTAGCTGGTTTACCTTATTTGACAAATTTCCAGAAACTTGTGCGAAACAAGATGCTCTGTCTATCTATCTACCTATGTAATCTTCTCTGGACAACCCCCAAGCCTTTGCATCCTCTTCATTTCTATCCATCCAAGCCTGTGCGTCCCCTTCATTTCTATAATATAAGCTTTACATAAAAACTCTAAATTGCTGGTATACAAGTATCTGGCAATTTAAATACAATGCAATTTGTTACTACAATATACAAAAAATGTTAATTGTCTTGGTTAATAAATAAAACAAGACAAGACACCACTGAGACAAGAAAAAAAGAAAAAGATTTTAATGAAATTTATACATATTTATTCAGTTGAGGCTTCAAATTCAATACAATCTATGAAATGCTGAATTACCCATCCAATTAAGTCATATGCTAGTAGTGTTCCTGATTTCTCCGTTTCGGTCCAATTGTCTTGGTTAATAAATAAAGCAAGACAAGACACCACTGAGACAAGAAAGAAAGAAAAAGATTTTAATGAAATTTATAAATATTTATTCAGTTTAGCAACACCAATTCGGAGAGCAGCGCCAAGTATTTTGAATAAAATATTTATTCGTATTAAAATATTTATTTGTATAAAAATATATCTGCTTAATATTATTTAATACATTTTTTCTTTGTATAAATAGCCATTGTGGTAATTGGCGCAATTTGGGTATATCATTATATTCATATACGACAATGTTTTTAAATGGGATTCTTTTTGATGGGTTGACAATACCGTAGATTCTAGATTCTGGAGCCTAGAATATTTGCTTCGTATTACGATGTTCTTCACCAGAACACTGCATTAATGAATTAAAAAATAAATTAATTGGTCAATTAGTTAAAATGAATGCACTGTGTTTGGTTTTAATGTCGTCTAATTTAATTGCTCTTACAAACTGAATTAATAATTGTAATTAAAAGAATACTTTTTGACGTGCAACATGAAGCTGCGCACCCATATGGTTGGGCTCGGATTATAGGGAAAGACCTACGCAGTGCGCACCCCACTGTTTTGCTTTCTCGCTGCGAGCGAGGACCTTCGGGTCCCAGTAAACCACCTGTTGACAGCCGAAAGCAATAAAACCGACGGGCCAGATAAAATGTTCATGTTTTTGATAAGTGTTGATAAAAGTATTACCAATGGAGTTTTTAGTGTTGCAAACATGGAGCAATTCGGTCCGTTTTTAGTGAATGTAGTGTGTGTCCTGATCATGTATTCTTAAAAAAAAATAGACCGAATTGCTTCGCGTCTCGAATCATTCTCGTGGACATAAACTCACCAATCCATCGGTGGTAACACTCTTATCAAGGTATAATGAGAAATATGAACATTTTCATATTCAGTACTGGATGCCTCAAGTCGCCGTCGACCGCGGGTCTCTCGCTGGTGCGCTATTTCAGTCGCACTCGGTTTACGTCGTTCAGTCTCCTTGTCAAGCGGTTCGGACGAGAGCCCTGATAACGGTGAATTTATTTGGGAAACCAAAGTCGCGTCATTAGTGACACCTACTCGCGAACAGATATATGTATGCATGAGAACAAGCAATGCAATTGCCCGATGACTTGAAGCAACATTTCAATAGGTAAATGCATGAAACTCTGGGATCAGGAATTCCCAACCAAGTCATGCATATGTAAGAACTGGCAAAATGCAACAATAGTTCGTTGTCTAAATTTTACAATTAAAGTATTTATTTGACGTGAATATAAAGTTTGTCAGCAAAGCCTTTCTCGATTTGAGTTCTATAGAAGGCTGACTTTCCTTCGCCATGGTAAGTCCCCTCTTGTCCTTTACGCTGGCAATCACGCGACTCGCTGAGTTTCGTGGGTTTCGACGCTCGAAACCATACAATGTTGCACACTAAGCAGTGACAAATCTGCAGTTCTGCATTTCTAATCAGATCTTTGCTAAAGTTACGTCAATCGATTCCTTATGTTTTCTCGATCAAATTGGCACCAAAAATGATATAATTCGGACCATAATTAAGGAAATTACGTGAAAATTTGTTTGCAGAATTGAATGCCCGTTTCGTTAAAAATAGACCGATTTAAATTACTTTCTGTCAATTTAATCGGGAGAATCCCATCCATTTGTGTCACTTTCATATTGATACGATGAAAAATACACAAATTCTGTTTCTGTATAATCGATGACACATCGCCGAGCAACGACGATCACGCGCGGCTCGGGCCACAAAGGTTCTCGTCGGTTTTCGAGCATCTAAGGTCGTATTTAGATATGTATATTGGCCCGTGAGTTTTGTGACGCGTATTCTCCCACCATACCATCCATACCGCTTGCCTGCCTGGGTGCTTCTTTTCTCAACGTTTTCTAACTCGCTCTCGCCTTCGCAGAACAAGAGTGTTACAGAAGTGGTGGGGATAGCGCCCAACTCCTGACGTGTAGGCGAAACTGAGCTCTGAACGTAGAAATACATACATCAGAATAGGTGTGCGTTAGCTTCGAAAAAATTCAGGAGTTTTATTGGTCAGAACATTGATTCTTTCTCGATAGCTTCATCTCGTATTGGATACACATAGCTTCGTAACGCACACAACTATTACGCCAACAATAAGAATAAATAACAGCCACACGGCTACGTTCAGGCGGAGCGAAGCCGCATTTCGGTTACTCCACCATACCCTTCGGGGGCCAAGCAACTCCAACTGACAAATCCACGATCGTCAGATGGTGGTGGCTGATTTCTCCTCGATCGCTGCTCGCGAAAACGAATCGACCGGCCAATATATCGGAATACACTCTTAGGATAAGGACGCAATGAAAGATGAAAAATTATTCGAAGACCAAGATGAAAGGCCTTCGAATAAACAAGGAATCCAATAAATATCCGAAGCTATATGTATACAATTTTATATTTTAGCTACACGCCCCCTTCTCTCCCCTTCCCCAAACCTCGTATCGATCGGCCACTGGGGCCATTCGGAAGTATATCCTTTTATTTAAATAATGCCCATCTCTGCATAGGACTTACAAAAAAAATCAGGGAGTCAACTGTTGATCGGTTTGGAGACTTTTCCTTGTATATGATTATACAATAGTCGGAAGAATAATAATAAGAGCAATAATTGCAAATAATTGCTGTAACTTCCACATTCTGAAAATATGATATCAGTAAATCAATATTTCCAGTATTAGTAAAAAAGTTCCAATCTCTCCTTTTTTATTTTAAATAGTGTGGCCATATAATTATAACATAAATTCGACAGCGATTTCAAGTGATGTATGTGTCACGGTAAAAACGTTAATTTAGTAAATGTATACAGTTCGTAACAGTTCCTAGTCAATGTATGCCTAAAATGAATATAACCTAACCTACAATAGTACGAAAGTGCATATATTGACTGCATCAAGCTTTTACTGTGGCACATGAATCCAGCTAACGCTTCAGTTTTGCTACGATTCCACGTTGGCAGTCCTCCCGAATAGGCGCCATCTCGTATTCACTACCTGAACTAAATTTGTCACGTGACTTGCCCTGTATTATCGTCAAAATGGCGGTACTCGTATTTGGGAATCCAGTCACGATTTTTCATTTTTCGTCCTTATATGAGCATATTTTGGGCTGGGCTAGGACTCATTCAAAAGAGAAAGGTTCAATGCGGAGCGCTCTGCTCACCATTTGAGTCACAAAATTCTTTTAGTGACCTAAAAATATTATTAGATATTTACACAATCTCATTGAACCATGAGCAAAGCGCTCCGCATTGAACCTTTTTCTTTCGAATCAGTCCTAGCCCAGCCCAAAATATGCTCCTATAAGGACGAAAAATGAAAAATCTCAAACCCATGTTTCGGGCCAGATTGTGTCGGTATACAGCGCGCTGCATTACCCGTGTCTACCCCCTTAAGCGTGGACTGATTTATGTATATTAAAATTAAAATCTTTTAACGAAATTAAGTATTTTGAAAAAAGCTTAATTTGCTCATAATATTTCGGAAAAAATAACATTCTTGGTAAGATGATTTTCTGACATTAGTGTTGCATACGTGAGCTCGGGCGGATGATCTTGACAAATTTGATCACACGCGGGACATAGTAACATCCATAGAGAGTACGGATAAATCTACAAAAGCAATTTGTACCACGACGATCATTCTGACATACAGGGTCATCCATTAAGACTGCAACCCAGGTCCGCCCGACCAGGTAAAATGATAACTACTGCCTCAACCGATACTTCCGCCATCTATGAGCCAATGATGAAAGTGTACGGTCTTTTAGGCGCCAGTAGAGAGCGCAGGGTGCTTTTGGCTTTTGCCAGAGAATATTGAATTTGACGTAGCAGACGGGTAAGAAAACGGTAGCCATTTTATGAGTGCGACCGCGACGATCCCGTTATCTACGTATGCAATGGCCCAGCAGCGGTATTAGACCACGCTGACGCGTTAGTGACCTGAGTTGAAGAATTTGGGGATTTTTTCGCATAACTTTCGAACTACAAAAGATATCGGAATGCAATTTGGTCCATAAAATGGGGACAAATTATCCCCTTCTAATGGTGGAAAATTTACCAAATTTTACGTTTACTTAACTTTTCTTTTTTCCATTTTTTAACCATAATTGTTGTTTATTTAAATACTTTATATAATGCTCTTTTAAAATTCGTGGCGCCGATAAACAATAGGCTAGTTACCCCTGTATCATTACTTTCACAAATTGAGGAATTAAATTTTTATTCAATTATATATTAGTTCTGCAGCCCCAGAATCTAATGCTCTGGTTTCCTATTTTGTGATTTTATCCTCAATGTAGTGCATGCACAGATCGGATGTAAGGGGTAACTAATGGGACGTGTCTTTGTTTGTAGCGGTCTTTGAATTTTTTTCTACAATTTTTGTGTCTGAATATATTAATCTTTTAGCTACCTAACGCCACGCCTATACCGGCTTCCGGTTATGCCATTTTTTGGAACGATACGCCATTATTGTGGGTTTTATACGTAGTCAGCGAAAAATTTCTTCGTACTGAGGTATAGCGCCGCGGTCAATCCTGTCGTAGCTAAAAGTTTGAAAAGGCCGGTACGGGACCAGTTGATATTGTTTTCAAACCTCATTATAGTAATCTGGGGTGCGAATGGTAAACCGACCATAAAAGCGGAGCGCCCAGCTCACTTACTTGAGACGGGGGCCTCCGCTTCACTACCTGATAACTGTTTGCGACTTTAATTTAAAAGGGACCATTCTAGAAATGAGCTGATTTTGTAGGTAGCACATCAAGGAACTGTTTCTGGTTATGTATAAAAACGGCAGAACACTAACATCGTATATCAATCAGCTGCAGCGGTTTTCGGTAACGAACGTTTCGAATCGCTTCGTGTGTTATTCAAACGAGGAAGTTCTGGGTTATTATTTCAAAACCACCGTCTATTTTACACAGAGACATAGAAAATAATTTTACTCGGCAATTAATATTTTTGTTTTAAAAGTACTTGCAAGTTTTACAATATTCAAAGGATGTCTAAGACCGCTACAAACAAAGACACGTCCCATTAGTTACCCCTTAGGTCCGATCTACGCATATCTGCATTAAGGATAAAATCATAAAAAAGAAAACAGGGTTGTCTGCCCGCGACGAGGCCCGAGTGTAACCAAAGTCGACTTTCAAACGGAGACACACTCCGCGGAGCGTTAAAGGTGAAATCTGACGGCACGTGGATCGGCGAGCCTGGCCCGAGACCACGCCGAGCCCACGCGCTGTCAGAACGCTCATGGCTCGCCGACTCACGAGCCGTCAGATTCCACCTTTAGGCGTGCGTTTTAAATGAATGAATATGAAAACTGAGGCGCGACGAAGTCTACGCGGAAGACTATTCCGTGCGATTGTTTTCAGATCAAATTCTAACGCACAAAGAAGCGGGCGAGTAAACCGATAATACAATACCTACAGCAAAGTAGTGTGGGTGAACAATAGGACGATATCAACGATAAGGGTGGAATCAATTTAAGGAAAATATAATGAGAGACCTGTAAGACAAATCGGAACCACTTCTTGCACTGGCCCGGCGCGCGGCGCCGCGTTCGGAGAGCTGCCAGCGAACGCTGGACAGCGGTGATGCCCGAGCTTCGAGAATTTTAGGATGGTCTCTTTCAAATTAACGTGGCAAAGAGCTATTTGGGAATTTCCCGGCCCAGGTAAGCGAGCTGCGCGCTCCGCTTTTATGGCCGGTTTACGACTCGTACCCCAGATTACTGTAACGAGGTTTAAAAACAATGTGTCGACTGGTCCCGTACTCGTCTAAATTTCAAAAATTTTTGCGACGACAGGGTTGACTTGATTTTTCGTCACCTGCGTGTGAAAGCCACAATAGTGGCGTATCATTTCAAAAGATGATATTAACGTAAGTCACCCCATAGTGGCGCACATCGGGCTCAAGAATATGGTTCCAAGTTGGAATACGTGATTGCTATTATCTCAATTTCGAAACGAATGTGGGTTAGTCCATTGTTTGCTCTCACTGCCTCCATTAACGATATTACACATGAAATTAGTTTGCAGGATTAAAAATAAAAATTTAATTCCTCAATTTGTGAAAGTAATGGAAAAAAGAAAAGTTAAGTAAACGTAAAATTTGGTAAATTTTCCACCATTAGAAGGGGATAATTTGTCCCCATTTTATGGCGCAAATTGCATTCCGATATCTTTTGTAGTTCAAAAGTTATGCGAAAAAATCCCCAAATTCTTCAACTCAGGCCACTAACGCGTCAGCGTGGTCTAATACCGCTGCTGGGCCATTGCATACGTATTTAGATAACGGGATCGTCGCGGTCGCACTCATAAAATGGCTACCGTTTTCTTACCCGTCTGCTACGTCAAATTCAATATTCTCTGGCAAAAGCCAAAAGCACCCTGCGCTCTCTACTGGCGCCTAAAAGACCGTACACTTTCATCATTGGCTCATAGATGGCGGAAGTATCGGTTGAGGCAGTGGTTATCATTTTACCTGGTCGGGCGGACCTGGGTTGCAGTCTTAATGGATGACCCTGTATACAGGGTGTCCCACAGTAGACTGGACAGCAGGATATCTTCTAATATATGGGAGATAAAAAAATTTAAAAAAATATGGAATTGCATGGTTCGATGGGGCCAATTTATTAGTGCAGACGAATTTTTGTTTCGAATATTATTTTAAATGATACGATGGTCAAGTTCGGTTTTTTAAATGCAACTATTTTTTTTGAAGAGGTGAGTTGATAGTGCGTTCCAAGACATATTCAATAAGCATTAATGTATACACTTGATTTCCACTGGTTTTTGAGATATTGCGCTTGCAAATTTACTGATTTTCACTGGAAGAAAACCCGCTGAAATAGCAAGGACCGGGGTCGGTCTTGCTGGCGCCACGGGGGGCCTTGCCTGTTGAAACAGATACCTACCTGCCAAGGGGCTACGCCAGGCCCAAAGGCTGGACAATTCTTTTCCGTAAGAAATCCTACTTAGGTAGGTACATCTGCGGTATCAAGAAGCGGGTGCAATATCCAATACACCGTATTAAGAAATTCTTTTCTTCATCGTATGGAAGGGGAAGTGACGCCAATGGATTCCTTATGTTTTTCTGATGAAAGTCATACCAAATATCATGCAAATCGAACTACTTTGACACAAGCTGTTTGTATTCCTTATGTAAAAGTTGTCCGATTTACACGACATTTGTAATGATTTTCATCGGGAAGGTACTCGAACCCCTTCGAGGGTCGAAAGCCATAAAAATCGAGTGAGGCACTGCGAAGGTCTGTCCTCGCCACGGGGTAGGCCGCATCTTCTTGGCGAGCGTTGCTCCAGAATTACCCTGTATCTGTTTAAAAAATAAAATAATTCTTTATTCTTTATCGTATGGATATGGAAGTGTCGCCGATGGATTCCTTGGGGTTTTCCGATAAAAATCATTACAAATATCGTGTAAATCGGACAACTTTTACATAACGAATACAAATAACTTGTGTCAAAGTAGTTCGATTTGCATAATATTTGGTATGATTTTCATCAGAAAAACATAAGGAATCCATTGGCGTCACTTCCCCTTCGATACGATGAAGAAAAGAATTTCTTAATACGCTGCATTGGATATTGCACCCGCTTCTTAATACCGCAGATGTACCTACCTAAGTAGCATTTCTGACGGAAAAGAATTGTCCAGCCCATGGGCCTGGCGTAGACCTTTGGCAGGTAGGTATCTGTTTCAACAGGCAAGGCCCCCCGTGGCGCCAGCAAGACCCCGGTCCTTGCCACTTCAGCGGGTTTTCTTCCAGTGAAAATCAGTAAATTTGCAAGCGCAATATCTCAGAAACCAGTGGAAATCAAGTGTATACATTAATGCTTATTGAATTTGTCTTGGAACGCACTATCAACTCACCTCTTCAAAAAAATAGTTGCATTTAAAAAACCGAACTTGACCACCGTATCTTTTAATATAATAATCGAAAAAAAAATTCGTCTGCGCTAATAAATTGGCCCCATCGAACCATGCAATTCCATATTTTTTTTATTTTTTTATCTCCCATATGTTAGGAGGTATCCTGCTGTCCAGTCTACCGTGGGACACCCTGTATATATATTATATACTACTATTATATACTATTATATACTTTATTGTGTCCCCTTGGGGTTTACAATCCTTACAATTCTACTCTTAACCTAGCTCGCTCACTTACATCTACTTGACTCTATCCTTACATACTACTGGACCGCTCGCTCGCCACCGCCGCTTCCGCCTAACCCGCACCCCCCTCCCTCCTACTTGACCCCCGCTTCCGCTTGCCGCCTCTCACTCCCATTCCTTTCCCATTCATTCCTCCAAGTCACACCCCTATCCACTCCTCCACCCTCCTCATCCAGTCCTCCCTCTCTCCATCGTCCCCCAACACCTCCCCCACCACTTCCTGCCAACCCCTTTGCTCCCACCAACCCGTACACTCCTTCCATACGTGCTGCCATGTTTCCTCCCCCCACGCACACACCCTACACCTCCCTTTCTCATCCACCTCCCAGTATCTTCCCCCCCCTCATCTCACTCCCCAGCCTAAACCCAGCCACCCTTCTGCAACTGCTCTCCCCCATACCCTTCTTCAAATAACCCGGTACCCCCACCCCCTTAACCGCCCTATACCATCTGTTGTACCTTGATTCCCTCATCTTTTCCCCCTCCTGCATCCTCCTTTCACTACTTACCATCTCCTCACCCCTCATTTCCCCCCTTCCCTCATCCTTTCCACCCCCTCTACTGTCCATCCCCTTTCCTCATAGAACCACTTCCTCTCTTCTTCCCATCCCTTCAGGCCCCCCCTCTCCTCGCGCGCCCCTTAATCTCCTCCCAGCACATCCTTGCCAGCTCCCCTCATTGCCCCTCCTCCAACTTCCTCTCATACTCCCAAGCCCTCATCCCCGCCCTACTCTTCATCATCCCCCGTTGCAACTCCTCTCTCACCATATATCCCGGTGTACACCACTCCACCCCCAATACCCATCTTAAATATCTCTCGTGCAACCCTTCTACCCCTTTCCTGCCTTTCCACCCCCATACCTCCACCCCGTAACTCATTGTTGCCCACACCAGTCTGTCGAACAACCAAATTCTTTCCCCCAATCCTTTCCAAACCTCCACTTACCAATCCCCCACACCTGCCCCATCGCTGCCGCCGCTTTCCTCACTCTCTCCCTTACATGCGTCTCCTGCCCTCCATTCCCCATCAGTGTATATCCCAGGTATTTGAACTCCCTCACCTCCCCTACCTCCTTTCCCTTCCACCTCCATCTTACCTTTTTCCATCTACCTCCCCCCCCTCCTGCACCTCATCACTTTCGATTTCTCCACATTCAACTGTAACCCCTTCCCATCCATATACTTTTCTAATTTCGCCATCACCCCTTTCATCCCCTCCTCATCCTCCGCCATTACCGCCACATCATCCGCATAGGCTAGCGTAAATATCTTCTTCCCCCCAGTCTCACCCCTCCCCATTCTCCTTTCTCTAGCTCCTCGTCCAAGCCAGCCAGCATTAGCGTGAACATACTTGGACTAAGCGGGCAACCCTGTCTGACTCCCCTAGCCGTCCAAAATACCTTTCCTTCCTCCTCCCCCACTTGAGCGCGTTTACATGAAATCGGTATTTACATAAAAAATATTTGTGAGCTTTTTGAAGCAACTACCGTCAAGGACCCAGCTCCTGATCACTTAAGAGTAACTACCGCGGGTTTTTAAACGTGTAAAGGGAAAACTTAACCAAATTTAAAAGATTTTTTGTTAGTTCAGTAAATCTATGTTTTATCCTTAATTCGGTAATAAAAAAAGTGCACACATAATAATAAATATTTCATAATTTATCTTTGAAAGTGAAAAATGCAAACGCAGCAGTTTCTGATCACCTTCACATGTTTTACTATGAGCTATCAAATTTTGCGTATAAATTTCAAAATACTTCATAATTATTTAGTAATTTGTTAGTGTTAATGATTCGAAAGGTCACGGGGTTTGTGATGCGGACGAGTTCTCTTTGCTATTTTTGAGCTTAAGAATTTCATTAGCGCGATTATTGTGACTGTTAGGCATCTGGTATAATAAACAGGAGAAACTCCAAATCCGAATTATGACCGGTACCCTTGGAGCCTCTCTTGGCGCTCAATAGCGATTGACGTATCATAAACCCCCTGGACAGGCCGCGCACGTGAGGGTCGTGTCTTCCACGTGACCTTGGGGTCTGTCTCGGGGTCTCGGTAAGAATTTTCCCCCAATGCAATTTGTTTATACGGAAAGGTGAGCGGAGTGTGGACAAAATTCGGGAAACCGCCCAACGTGTCACATTTTAAACCTGATTTGTGAACGAACATTTCCACCCTGATCGGACCTCCGTAGTAGAGGTTCGTGGAGGAGGACGAGCAGAATTCAACTGAGAAAGAAGTCAAAAAGATTCTCGACTCCTGTCGGCCTTAGAAACGGCCATACATATACATAGCTATACATCTTTATACTTTGACTCTTGTCGACCATAGTAACGGTCGTTTGTAATAAATGTTGTTGTTTTTAAAATCGAGCGTGTTACTGACCTAGCATCCACCATCCACGTAACAATTACGCTCAAAACAGTTAGAATAAATTTGTATCATAACAAGCTTATTATTTAGTTCTGATCAGGAACTGGGTCCTTGACGGTACCAAGTAGACGCGGTTGCGTTCCATGCGAACGCGACAACATCAGTACGCAGAATAGCGGAAAATTGTGACTTATCCACACCGACAGTGCACAAAATCGTAGAAAAATGGTTTGGAGCCGTATAAGCCGATCTCACCCCATAAACTATTTAATAGAGATTTTGGACCACGGATTGAATTTGCGATGCGGATACTGCAGAAAATCGGAGACGATGCACAATTTGTACGAAACTTAATGATAAAGAAGTGCGAAATAAAAGACTATTGAAGTTGAAAATTGAGGCATATTTTCCTACTTCCCCTTGCGTACAAACTCTATGTAAATTTTATGACGTTTTGAAACATTAACGGTACCTACGCTTCTCGATACCGCAGATGTACCTACCTAGAATTTCTGACGGAAAAGAATTGCCCAGCCTTTGGGCCTGCCATTCCTGGCGTAGACCTTTGGCAGGTAGGTATCTGTTTCAACAGACAATGCCACCCTTGGCGCCAACAAGACCACCTCTGAAAAATATAATGTTATGATTCTTCAATGATTGTTTATTTTGTTCGTTTTAATAGAATGTAAAAATGTCACATTTTCTGTCGCATCGGCATGAACGTTTCAGTAACATACTGCTGAGATTTTCCAGATGAAAATGAATTTAAACACGGTATAAATCGGATTAGTTTTAGTATAATTATATTATAAATGTTAGGGGAAGTGTAGCATATTTGGAATACTGTTGGTAATTTGGAATACCGAAGTATCTAATAAACTACTAACGTTATCTAATTTGTAACACCGTAGACAATAGGGGCTAGTGACTTGTTAACTCAGTCCTGAACAGCTGAATGCCCGCCGGGCAAAAATGTTCGGGCGCGTGCGGAAAGAGCATCGTAAAGCGCTAAGCCACGCCTTCGTGAGCAACAATGCCGTGGTGGGGAGTGTACATGAGTGAAGTGTGCCGCTGAACGTCAGTAACCCTCCTTACAGTTTACACGCATACTACGACAGCTATTGTCTATAGTAAGCCAATTTTTATTCGTCTTTGTTTCGGCAAAATCTCTCTCTGTTTATTTCTGTCTCTATCCATCTTTCTTTCTCTCTCTTTCTCTCTCTCTCTCTTTCTCTCGTTTCACATCAGCTGATATTATGGTATTTACTTTTCGCGATCATACATACATACATACATACTCTTCTACATAATATCTCACATACACTCACACACACACTCTCGCTCTCGTGACCGACCCGAGAGCTCGGTTATACTTCAGTAGTCTCTCGCATCGTGAACCGATTAAATATCTATTGTATCGTCTCTATTATAATACCTCATTTCTCAATTCTTTATTCTCAATAAACTGCACTCTTCTCAACTTTGTTGAGTTCTCTTTATACAGTCTTAAACAAACTGGTATTCCAAATATACTGCACTTCCACTACGTATTTATATTTAATTATCTAGTACAGTTCTAGAAATAATCCGATTCATACCGTGCTTGAACTGATTTTAATCTGGAAAATCTCAGCAGTATGTTACTGAAAACGTTACGTTTTACATTTTATTAATACATAATCCACCGCAAACAACACTGTATGCCTTTCGAGCCGAGGCTCGAACCGAGATCAGAAGCCGCCGCCGAACAGCACAGTTCCTCAATTCGAAGAGATATCACGCCGATTCGGATAAACATGCTGCCGAAAGTTGTTCGAAGCCTTCTAATAAAAGTCGAATAAACTAGGGATAAAGATGAAAACCTTATACGACGGTTCGAATAAACGTTTTTCGAATAAAAAAATTATCTTTCGCCGTCGAATAAATTCACTTCAAATAAATTTATTCATCCGTGGTGTTTGGAATAAAGATAAATCGTTTTATTCGAAGCTTCGAATAACGGATAAACATAAAGTATCTTTTATTCGAGTTTATCCAGATATTATCTTTGCCTATCTCTGTTTTTCCAGCTGCTTCGCCGTGATTTATTCAAGCCTCCCTGACGACAAAATAGTAATAGGAGAAATGCGGCAACAGCGCGATACGAGTCTCCAAACGTATCGGCAACTATGTCTTTCCTACATTTATCGGCTAGCGTGGACTTCCACCGGTTCTGATGCTACATGGCGCGGATAAACCATCAGCGCCGGTGACGGAGAATCCTTGAAGCCTCATTCTGTCATTTATCGAGTCTATCTCAGTACACGATTCATAAATTCATTACTATTTCAACGTACGGTGCTTATTAGCGTTCAAACGCACTAGACGCATCTGCACGGATGTCTGCTGGAGGCAACTATACCCGCAACAACTTCCTTCTTGCCGATTTCACAACGAAAGTTGGTTCAAAGGGTTTTCCTTTTCCTAGCTTGTGTGATCGTACGCACACATGCAAGCCCCAGACGGCAGCCATAAAAGTAATTTGTAGAATTGAAAGTCAACTTCGATTAAAATAATCAGATGTAAATGGTATTTGGTGTCTTTTAATCGGGAAAATGCCAGGGATCCGGAGGTACCACTTTCATATTGATACAATGAAAAATGAAGATTATTTGAAGATTATTTGATTATTTGAAAAATCGTCGCAGCGACCCTAGGCACACAGGTGCGGCAAAGCCAGCGAGCCGCGAAAAAGGGTACCGCGCGGACAAGCGTGAAGTACTGCATAATGAAATTCTATATTTTTCAACTGATCTTCATGAAACTAGTATCAAGCAATTCTTTAGATTTGTCTGATGAAAAAAATCCCAAACACAACCTCAATTGGTCTATTTTTAAAGAAATTGGGTGTATATTCTGCAAATTAATTTTATATGTAATTTCGTTTATTCTAGCCCAAATTATGGCGGGTTTTGTGCCATTTTCATCGGGAAAACATAAGAAATCGGTTGGTGGCATTTTCGTGAAAATTTGATGAAAATGCAGTACTGAACATTTTTCACTTTCTAATGGCTAGACTTATCCTTGTCTTTTATGGGCCATAGCTCTTGGACGCGGAAACCCATAAAAGTCAATGAAGTGTGCAATCGGGGATGTGAAATCTGCTCTACCATCCCGGGTAAACAATATATTTTACTTCTTAGTTGTAAATGTTAATCAATTCCAATGCAAACAGCCAAAAAGACAGCAATTCGCCGATCGCAAGTATGCATAGCGCACATTAGTACGCACATGTCCAATTGCTGTCAAAACACGATCGTGCACAGGTAAGAAGTTTACCTGGTAGAAGTTTTTCTTACGAGAATCTATATCGAAGTAAATAAATTAACATTTAATGTTGTACCAGTCAGAATAGTTGCAATTTACACATACAAACCCGGATTTTAATATTCGGACGACACACCAATTTTATGCCTTTTGCTTCGCATAATAAAGAGGTACCATCATATTCAATTACTTATGTTATAGAAAGATGAACTACTTATTTTCGTTTCGTTCGCGGAAACGACTTTTTTGTAACTATACTACTGTGTTGTGTAAGAAATACTAAAAAATTGTACACCAAATTATCAAGTTACATAGATATTAGGCGTCAAAATATTTATACGTATTATTTACAAGAAAACACAGTATTAGTAGGATTTAATTTGGCAGACATTATGTTAAGGCTGTAGAGGATGAATATAATTCAAATTAGTATTATGTAGGAAGTAGTTGATCTACTTATTAGTATTAAAATAAAACACACATTATTTTGAAAATATACCCTAGATGTGATGAGATGATGCTAGAATGTAATGTTAGCTACATAATGAAATTAGCGACCTCCACGCAAAATTTATTGTAAAACAGTGCAAAGTGAATTGCAAATCGAACTAAAAATAAATAAAACACCACAAACTTGAAAGAAGGTAACTATCTATATTCAACAGTTGCAATTATACTTGCAGTCCTCTCCAAAAAGTAATGTACCGATAAGTGTTTTAAAACATTTTAATGCGAACGAAATAGGTCAACGGGTAAAAACTAAAATCGAAGTATTTGTGATAGCTCACCTGTATGGGATTTCCAGATATGTCGAATTCTCTCAAAAGATTTAATTTCACATTCGGCATGAAACTTAATGTATTATTCACCAGCACGAGGATTCTTAAATTTTTCAGATATTGAAACTGTTTATCTGACGTCGTATCAATATGGTTGAGAGACAAGTCTAAGATATTCAAGTTCGTTAAGGGAAGTAGAGGAATGTCTCTGAGGCCACAACTAGCCAAATAAAGTCGTCTCAAGTCAGGTAGGTAATGGAAAAGCTCCTTAAAATTTGCCTGGAGAATGTTTTGGGACACATTTAAACTTAACAGCTTTCCCAGGGAGACGAAGGAATTGTCCGGCAGAATTGTTAACCTGTTATGTGCCAAATTCAAAGAAACCAGTTGGGAAGTTGGGAAGGCAGTAGAATCGAGGTGGTCCACGAAATTATCTGCCAGATTAAGATTCCTCAATGTGTCACCGACTTCGAGAAATGATGGCGATGGTACTACGGTCAATTTATTGTGACTTAAATCAAGAATTTCCAGTTTTGTTCCTTCAAAAACATCTTTTGGTAAAGATCTTATTTTGTTACTAGACAGATTTAGAAGTCGCAGATTCTTTAGATTTCGGAACTGCTTTACAGAGAGCTGGCTAATTTGATTTTCATTTAAGTCCAATTGTTGCAGCGATTCTAACCCGTGGAATGACTGTTCTCTCAAATTTTCTATTTTGTTATCTTGTAGATTCAGTGTTTCCAAGTGACTTAGCCCAAAGGTACCTACAACATTTTGATTGACTGTTAGGACATCTAATTCAAATCCTCAATAAATAACTACAGTGCATGTTTCGGTTAGGAGCAATTGTTATAAAATAGTTATAAACAATGTTACTTTCTTACCTGATTCAAGAACAGTGATGAAATTACTTCGTAGATTCAAACTTTTGAGATCTGGCATATCATAGAAAGTATCAGCTGGCAAGTGGCTGATATTATTAAAGCTTAAATCCAATCGTGTTAAATTATTCATCGAGCCTCCAGAATTTATAAGAGAAATCGCATTGTAAGATACATTAAGCGCGAAATCTGGTCCACCGATCTCAGAAATAGCATCTAAATCCAAAGTAGTTAATTTGTTGAACTCTAAATGAAGAAAGCGTAAACTGGGCAAACCGTAAAATGTAAACCTCTCCAGTTTGAAGATTCTATTATAAGCTAAGGATATTGTCAACAATTTTGGACAATCCATAATTGATCCAGAACTAAGAACTTTTATTCGATTTCCGGTCAAATCTAAAGATTGCAATTCCGTTAAATTGTGGAAGCTGAACTCTGGAATGGCTTCGAGAAAATTGTAACCAAGCTTCACATCTCTTAATTCAGCATGAACACTGGATAGAAATATTCGTTCTGGCAAATAGTGAAGACGATTAGACTCTAGATTTATGTACCGTAATTGTTGAAAAGAATAGAACGCGGTTGCTTCGATCGAATGAAAGTTATTGTTATCTAAAACTAGCCAGAGCAGATTGGAAAGAGGCTTGAGCGCTCTTTGCGGGAACACGTCGGTTGCAAAAGCGAAACTCAATTCCAGGATATTGAGACTCTCCTCGATACCAATGAAGCAGCCGTCGTCAAGTTCTGTTAGATGGTTAAAAGATAAGCTGAGATCCTTTAGTTTACCTAAAATTATTATTCCAAAGTGAATTTCTATCTTTTAATTCTAATTTCATGCTGATGCTAAAATCACAGAAAAAGCATGGGGGCGGATAGACGAATAGACGATAACAAATTTTTGGAAATTTTATCATTTGGAATTGTTATAATTGGGAAAAATGGGTTACTGCCGAGAATTATTATGCTTGAATATAAATGCATTCACACAAGCGCGAGCAGTTATAGGAGGTGTTGACAAAATGGTATGTACCTACAAGCCTACAAGGGACAGTTCTTTATTCAAAAATAAGTCAAGAGTGCAGAACCAGGTTCCTTCATCCGAGGCTTTGCTTTTGAGGAAATCAGGCTTACAAATAATTATGCTTATGTATCGCCAATCTAGCATCTATTGGTATCACCTTTGGCCAAAATGATATGGATTGGAAAATCGTTGTCTATAATAACCTGCTGCAGCAGATGCATAGTCATCATAAGATGCACTCAAAGTTATGGTGGAAGTCATATATATTAACCGGGCTGAGCGGTTTCGCGAAAAGCGATCGAGGAGAAATCAGACAATTTCAGTAAGCCTTACGCGTGCTCATGTATTTGTCACTTCCGAAGGGTGCGGTGAGGTATCGGGACCGCTGCTCGGCTTCTCCCGTGCGTAGCTCGAGAGAGAGTGAGAACGTTAAGAGAAGGAGTGCCAAGTCAGGCAAGCAGCATTGGTGGGAGTTACCCCCTTTTCCCCCTCCAGCTGCCCCACCCCTGCATCCAAACGCAGCCAAGAATTCAGCTTCTTCCGATTTAATCGACTGCGCCGACGTTCAAAGTTGCAGAGGCCTCTAATCAGAACCCAATATTTGGCTGATTCAATATATAGAAAAAAGGGTCTGGGTTTAAAGACCTCTCTCTCTACTCTCTATCTCTGTTCCGTTTCAGTTCACCTTTCTTCAGCATAGAAGGCTCTCCAACCTGGTAGCCGCCTTCTGCTGCTACATATCCAAGGACCCTGCATTCTTTATGTCTATTACTGTAGTAAAAGGGTACGTATATGGTTGTGTATTATGTATTTTGTTTCAGCTGTTTAGTGTGACCTGGTTTTTATGGAAGGTAAGTAATATGTAAGTATTTGTAGTTTAACTTTTGTTTTAATGTTCTTCTAGGTTTCAGGTTATTACGTGTATCGGTATTGTCTACGGGATACGATTTATATGTGTAGTGGTTAATGGGCAGGGTAAGGTCCACCAGCGGAGTTTACCTAATTGTGTCTCGCTTCGCTAGGTTCTACGCTTTCGCGCCCCTTTAGGACTGCTTTCCTATTCCCTAGATTAGTTACGAGTTAAATTTATTGTAATTTTGGCGTTAGCCACCGTCATCGCTATCTATGTTGATGTAGTCCTCTTCTTCGCCGTTGCGGGTCGTAGGCCCGTAGCGCGCTATTCTCTTCATCTGCCCCTCAGTCTCTTCCTTTGCAGCGTAGACGGTTCTGTAATTCCCAGGCTGGCGATAAGTTCTTCTCTATTAGCGGACCAATAGCCGCAGCTCAGTAGCATGTGCTCCGCATTATCCCGCTCCCGGCATCCATACCAGCATTTATCGGATTTAGTCATACAGACTCTTTTCAGGTATGCACGGAGACAGCCGTGCCCAGAGATCAGCTGGGTCATGTGAAAGTACAGCTCCCCGTGCCTCCTGCTGCTCCAGGTCTTAACGTTCCGGATCGTTGGTATCCCATCTCTCCTGCCATGCATCGATAGTGGCTCGCCTGAGTGTCTTCTTTTTAGCATTGACGCGCCCCTTTACTTCGAGAACGTTGTATGCCTCCGTTGGATGGATTGGGTGAAAACCCGCCAATACGCGGAGAGCCTCCCCGGACACCATCTGGTAGGCGTGCACGGCTCTTCTAAGTCCCGTTGTCTGGTCATGTCTGAGCATTGCCGCGTATCTGAAGATATCCTTTAAGGTATTCCGGGAAATCCCTTGCCTCAAGTTCGCGGTGGATCACGTCCCAGCTAAGGGTGTTGAATGCATTTTTCACATCCAACATGATCAACACTGCGAACCTTCTCTTTCTTGTTGCTTCTACGGCGAGACTCCTTACAGCGTCCATAGCCTGCACGGTGTTCCTACCCCTACAGAAGCCGACCTCGTTTTCGATAACATTTGAATCCATAGCCGTCAAGATTCTCTCCTTAAGGACGTTGTTTGAAATATTTGTTTATGTATCGCGCACGTTAATAGGTTTTAGGGAGGTTCGCGGAATTAGAGACCCGACCGGCTCGACCCGTACTTTCAATCTTACTCTAAGTTTAATTACACTGTGTACAGACAAGTTTACAATAAACGTCAAGCACTATTAATTAGCTACACGAAATCTTGGGTTTTAATTATCCAAAGCAAAGCGGGCAACCTAAGCGTATAAGCGTTTTGCAAGCTAGCGTGATTTTAAGCAAGACTGCAAGCACAGTGTTAAGCGAAGCACAATGAAGGGAAAATAAGATACGTGTACAGCGAAGTTTCTCGAGCGAGTGATCGAAGAAATCCTTGCCGATTTCCTGGTAACGTGAGCGGTCGGCGAATGATGGAAGGGAGACGTGATTTGATCGATGCTCCACCTGAGCAGGGAGACCGCCTAAAGAAGTATCACGCGTTGGTGGTACCCAAGTTAGCATGCTTAGTTCGTTCCTCTGGGGATGGGTTGGTGGAGAGATCCCCTCTTTTGGGAGGGAATAGGTGGCCCGTCCTTCTCCTCTCTCTCAGCAGAGTAGTAGCCCACTCGATGGCGATTGCACTCGAGTGAAAAGTTTTAGAGCACAAGACGCGAGTAAGGAGGTGCCCTATATGCTAATATCTGGTGCTCCCACTAGCTGGTGTTACTCATACTGCCACTCGTGGGATTGCACTACTCCCTCCTCACGGAAGAGCTATCCCCAGAGGAGGATGGGGGGTACCGTTTCCCAGTTGGGAGATGGTTTCGCTTCTTGCAAGAGAGCAGTGGTGGTCGCGAAGTGTCGGCAGTTATGTTGCTAAAGCCTTTAATAATGGCTTTTTGAGGCCAGTAAGATTGCCTTTGGGCCAGTTACGCTAGCGCGTCTGGCGCGAGGCGCGAGTAGGCATTTCCTGTGAACGGATGTGCTTTCCTCTCTGATGACGCAACCCGTGTACAGGGTTATCCACCGAATACTGGCGGCGCTCGCGCGAGTACAAATGAGACGGCAACATCTACATGACCTACACGAACCTATACTTTTAGCAACAACTCAACGATGGCGGATGTATCGACACATGATTGTCTCGTACGTATGCGTGTGGCGTTGTTGCCGTTCTCATTTGTATTGGCGCGAGCGCCGCCAGTATTCGGTGGATAACCCTGTATAAGGTCCGGTTCCTCATGTGGCCCGGGTCTAAGCGAGGAGTTTGTCCTCTCGACAGCGGATCAAAATATGAAACTGGTTAATGCCGCCTCTACGGAGGATACCATCCACGATAAGTGGAAGGAAGGTTGGTGATGGTACATCTGTCATCCCCGCTGCAAACTTTAAATAATAATAATAATACCCCTAGCTATGACCGGCCAATATATCTGACCATTACTATGGTATTATGTCATATTCTTTATTGGATAATTCAATAAAGACTATCAAGTTAAAATAACAGACGCTCAGAAGGCGAGGAGTACAAGACACTGATGCCAGAGTCGTGGGACATGGGACCCCCACCATGACCTGCCGTCGTCCCCCACTTTCCTCGCATCGCACAGTGGGGTATTTTGCCGATCTGTGCAGCCAAAATTATTTTTGCACTTCAGTTGGTTCCAAACATGCTGTTAGGCTAACCCAATTAATATAAGGTATCCAAAACAGTATTATAAGGGATAAACAAATTTGTTTTTTCCGTCCATCTTCGTTCAAATCCGGACTTGAAACGCAAAAAATTATGCTTAAAAAAAGCCTTATTTTGAAAAACCGCAAAAATTTGTAAAAAAATTCAAGTATCCTAAAGAATAAGACCTGAGCTTTCGATTAAGCCCAAATTCAATCCCGGGAAATGTCGGGAAGTACACATTGGACTCAAATTTGAAATAGAAAATACCAAACAATACTAGATAATTACATTTGTTTGAAATGCTATATTTTAGTTAATATGAGAGCTATCGCAACAGAAAGCCGTGCAACGTAGACACATCACTGGCATCACTGTTTTATCAAAATCCATGGCTTATATTTGGGACATTCCATGCGGACTCGGACAGATTTTGGAGTAAGTTTTCCAAAATTGCTGAAATTTGAATATGTTGTAGTCTATAGTGATATTTAAACGTACCTCGAAGAATTTTTCAAAATTTTGAAAAATGTAGATTTTCCAGCTGTGTGAAGTTAAGTGCTACCTTTTTTCAAAAAGTTAGAGCTATGGAAGTAGTAAACGGATGGAGATGAGCTTCACAGTGCTTATAGAGAAGACATTGAAATGTTTAGAAAAACTGATTTCAGTTTAAAAGAAAAAATTTGAACCATTTTTGTGCAATTATTTTAAACAAATGCAGGGTTTTAACATCGGACGCGATTTTAAAAATCAGAAAAAAGGAGAATATAGTTCTACCTTCCCCTAGAACAGGTATGCACAGGACCCCCAATTCCGGGCGCGAGCGCACATTCGAGCTCGTCGAAGGACAAGCGAGTCCGCCACGAAAATAAGGCACATTTTGGGAAATTTTTAAATGAAAAGTATTGAGTATTATAATTCCAATCTCTGTACTTTTATTAATTGAAATTTGAAAAATGTGTTCAAATTTTTGTATACAATAATAGTAATTTGGTTCAAAGTTATAATGGTAGTAGTAAAAGGGGTTTGAAAAAAGTTTGTTGCTAGCGAGCATGATTTTGGCTGTCGTAATCATCTGAAACAAAAAACGTACAATTTTTCTTAATCTATACGAGTGTGGTTATCGTTTGAACTTTAGTTTATGATGAATGAATAATGTTGAAAAGCCCAAAAATGTTTGTATTTCAAATGAAAACATTTATTTTTTCGAAAAGTATTTGTTAGTTTTCCGTGTTGCCAAATTGGATTTTTGCAAATAATTACTTTATTCTAGTTCACACGATAACCACACTCATATAGATTAAAAAAATTTGCGCTTTCTGTTTCCGATGACTACGACACCCAGAATCATGTTCTCCAGCAACAAGCTTTTTTAAACCCTTCTTACTGCTATCATTATAACTTTGAACAAAATTATTATTATTGCATACAAAAATTTAAACATTTTTCACATCGCAATTAACCCTCCGTATCCTGTGCCTGAGTCAATTTTAACCCACCGTTTAAGATCGCTAACGCACACAGTGATGCAGCTGTGTATGTCGGAATACTCAAGGTTTCAAATTGAAGAAAAATGAATCCACGATTAATAAATATTAACAAATTATACATAGAAATATATGTATATTCACGTATGCATATATATATGTTATTAGATATGTGCAAATGAAAATACTCAAATTTACGTGTGCGAAACGGCCCCCACGGCGATTCCTGGATTTGTTATTTTTTAAACAATGCTCCTTGCCTGAAACACCATTATGTAAAGTTTCAGATCGCTACCCCCGCGTTTAAGGGTAATACGGTGGTAAACGCCCTTAACGTTATTATTTTTTATCTCGGTTACTACTTACGATATTTGAATGAAACAAAAGCGACAACGTAGCTACGCATTAGCTGTACTTCCTATATTTTTCTCTAAATTGTAAATCAATTATTAAGGGTAGAAAAAAAAATTAATTTTTTGGGGGTGGTTTTTGGAAACAACCCTTTGAGTGACAACCTCCAAAAAAATTAAGAATAATGCTTTGTTATCGAGCTATTATATTAAAAAACCTGAATATTGTCGAGATGGTGGAACATAGTTAAATAATTTAAAGAAGATCATTATGTTATAAATATATGGGGTTGTTTGAGATTCACTCAGTTCATCTCAACGCCACACTCACGCTCATGGCAGCACCTCGCGGCAGCATGATTGCAACGAAGATCAACGATCGATCCACCACTCAGAGACGCGGATCGAGCGCGATCCGCCAATCAGCGTGGATCGATCAGCCAATCAGCGCGCCTCTTCGACTTTCCAACGGAATCAATGCGACGCGCGGACGGAAGTCCTGCCATGACGCTCTCTTGTACGAACTGCTGTGCAGAACGGACGCGTCGCGTGTTTTACACAGCATATTCATGCAATTATCATCGGTTCACTCATGTATTAAAAATACTAACGTTCTCATCTCACGCTCAATTGTACTCATTTCTGCTCTCGCGTGCTCATCGATTTAAGATCACCGCGAATAACCTTGCACGTCGTTGTGCACGTGCAAGAAGACTCATCATCGCGCAGTTTATCTGTGCGAGAGAACTCAACCTCACCAGTGCTCAATCACTCAGCTCACTCTGTGCAATAACTCACTCAGTTTTAAATAAATCGACTCGCTAAATCAGTTAATTGCAGTGTCGTCTTGCTCCCTCTCACCGCCGATTCCTAATCTCACTTTCACCAGCGTGACCACCGGTCTCATTCTCGAACAGGGGTTTTGTGACGAGAAAGAGTATTTGTTCCGAGTCTGAGTACGTGTCATTTAAATGCGAATGGACGAAACGATTGCAGTTCATTTGGGAGATCGAAGTGTGAAGGTGAAGGTAGCTGCAAAACAACGCGCATGCGCTAAATACGAATATTTCCCAGATATTAGTAGGGCATAGCAGGGTAAGCATGGGCAAAGGGCCCCCACGCCGATTCTTGGAGTTGTTACTTTTTAAACAATGCTCCTAGCCTAAAACACCATTATGCAAAGTATTAGATCGCTACCCCCTCCCCCCGTTTAAGGGTAATACGGGGGTAAACGCCCTTATCGTTATTATTTTTTTCTCGGTTACTACTGAAGATATTTAAATGAAACAAAAGCGACAAAATAGCTGCATATTAACTGTAATTCATATATTTTTTTCCGAATTGTAAATGAATTATTACGGGAAGAAGAATATAATTTATTATTGGGGGGTGGTATTGCAAACAACCCTATGAGTGACAACCGCCAAAAAATCAATTTTACTCTATTATCTAACTATGCGACCTCGACACGTCGTCGTATGGAGAATAGAGCGACACGGCCGCCGCGCCGCGCCGTCCGCGTAGAGAGAATATTGAGACGTGGTCGCCGTCGTTAAGGGATTAATTAAGTATGTTCCATCAACGCGATCATCCTACAATTTTATACATGATAGTTAGATAATAGAGTATAATTCTTGATTTTTTGGCGGTTGTCACTCATAGGGTTATTTACAAAACCACCCCCCAAAAATAAATTATATTCTTCTACCCGTAATAATTCATTTACAATTCGGACAAAAATATATGAATTACAGTTAATATGCAGCTATTTTGTCGCTTTTGTTTCATTTAAATATCTTCAGTAGTAACCGAGAAAAAAATAATAACGATAAGGGCGTTTACCTCCGTATTACCCTTAAACGGGGGGAGGGGGTAGCGATCTAAAACTTTGCATAATAGTGTTTCAGGCAAGGAGCATTGTTTAAAAAATAACAATTCCAGGAATCGGCGTGGGGGCCGTTTGCCCATGTTTACCCTGCTAGACTCTTTCTGTACGTTTTCGTTTGGTCTTGTATATTTATTGCGAGTATGCTTGTAGTTGTAACGGACCTTTACAATCATAGAATTCCCCACCATGAGACCTTATACCGAGGAGTGGGGGATGAGCATACCACGGTCGAGCTCGGGGGCGCACCAACTGCCCTAGAGCAGATTTAGTGTGCACCCTTGCCCTAGAAGGACAAATTTTCAAAAATATGGACATTTTAAAATTGTCCCTGTAAAAATTGCCGAAAGTTGACGGTTTTTCCGATACACACCGGCTCGACTGGTCGGGCCGTATGGTACTCGCAGCAGCCAAGCGGCTATACATGATACTCTTATACAGGATTCTCGAAAATGGTAAGTATTTGTAAAAAACTGAAGGGGGAATCTCTTACTGTTTTTTATATCCGACATAATACGGTATCTCAATTTTTGGTGTTCGCAATATTTTCCTTGAAACGAGGGTGACTTCCAGTTTTTTAAATGGAATGCTATATATCTGATTACCCAATATGAAAGCGACTGTCAAGACAAATTCAACCATGTGGTATACTATGACTTTCAAGGCTACACAAGGTTAGGAATGAAAGAAAGAAAGTCAATCTACTATTTAGATAGATAGTTCAATATATTCACTTCATTCCTAACGTTGTGTGGCCTTGAAGGTCGTAGTATACCATATGGTTGAATTTGTCTTGACAGTCGCTTTCATGTTGGGTAATCAGTTATATAGCATTCCATTTATAAAACTGAAAGTCACCCTCGTTTCAAGGAAAATTTACTTCCATAGCTATAATTTTTTGAAAAAAGGTAGCACTTAACTTCAAATAGCTGTAAAATCTACATTTTTCAACATTTTGAAAAATCCTTCGAGGTACGTTTAAATATCACTAAAGACTACGACATATTCAAATTTCAACAATTTTGGAAAACTTACTGCAAAATCTGTCCGAGTTTGCATGGAATCTCCCATTTCTAATGGTACACAGAACATAAAGAATAATGACGTTTAAATGTACGTATACTAAACATACGCTGAAAACTTCCTCACATTCACGACCAAGTTTCGACTGTTGGTACGGGCACTAGGATTGTGCGGGGGGGAGTGCTGTACGTCATTAGCACATGAATCAGCCTTATATAGCGGCCTTATATTTTTATCTGCATTGATGTATTTATAATCGACTTTTGGCCGCCCAGATCGGCAAAATCCTTCACTGTGCATCGTACTGCACACGAACGTATCCTTACTCCTGTCCGAGTGCGCTGCCGCGCTGCCTGTTGGGCCGCCGAAAGAACCCAATGCACGAGAAATAGTAATATAATATAAAAGATACCGCTTGTCCAGATCTACATTTTTGTTTGACATGCTTTTTAAATAATCAATAACTTACAGGATGATTAAATAAAATCAACTTTGTGTGCTGTTAAGTAATTATTGAAATGTTCGAGGGCCCGGGGGATCCTTTTTTCCTTATCCAATCGGGGTCAAGCTTTACATAAATTTTTTTATTGATTGGAACTACTCTAGGGGAAGCCGCGAAAAATTCAAAAGTCGAAAATAAGAGCCATCCTACATTTTAAGTAAATATGAAATGGTAATTGAGGATGACTTTGTATCACCCTAAGCCAGGAAAAATTATCAACTTAATCGAGGACCGCTGCACACAGAGTGTTCGGCGAAACATGGGAATAAATTTAAGTGGTGTAACGATATTGCGGCTGAGGCTTCGTTTGTTAGTTATAAGCGTTTAAATATATATTTAAAAGCAGGCAACCCGCGTGCAGCGGTGTATGCGGGTTAAGTCGGGCGATGAGTCGAGAAATGTGCGCGTGCGTGTAACTTTTTAGGGCAAAACTTTCTTTGGAAATGGCATTCACCCTCTCTACTTGACAATCCCGTTGTGCGGGTTGTAATATATCCTTGTGATTTTTATGAGTAGGCAGGTTTAATGTTGTACAATATGACGTGTGTACTTTTTCATAAATTACATTTTTTATGTTATCTCTCTTTAATGTTACATGGAAAAACACTGGTTAATAAACTCATTGTTTCGGAACCAAGAGTTCAGAAGAGTAAAGAAAATTTTGAAATCTACTCTATGACATTTTAGCAAATTTAAACCTCGACAAAACGAGCAAAAAAAGTATGAGAAATTGGTTGAAAATTCACTGAGATACGGAATTTGGTCCAAATTCAAGTGATAAAAAAATAGTGACTTTGGGCGCTATCGCTTACTAAACAAAATCCGATTGACGCCGAAATCGCAAATAGTCGTAACTGATTCCTTTCATCCTTTCTAAATTTGTTTATTACATTCTTACCCACACTCCAAATGCAAACGAAGTGGTCCGGAAAGATTCAATAAAGTTTTATGTAGTAATAAACAAAAATAAAAACGTAAAATAATAGATTACGGTTTTGACTTCCTCCAATATTTCTGAACGCTATTAGGTTCAATAATTATTAAATTGATATTTTAGACTTTTTGGTTGCAGTCAACTCGATAGACATTCCAAATGTTCTGGCATTGTAAAGTTGTATTTCAAACATTCTGATGTGTCGAAAATTCGCCTCTTTTATGTTTTCCATTATTGCTAAGTTCTAGTTAAAGATTTTATGTAAGAAAACAACTAGAATATGCAAAATCTTTCGAAATTAGCACTAAAGATTGTCCTACTAAAGTTTTCATCAAATTTTGTCACAAAAAAGAGAGAAAAAAACAAGTTTTGGTCGCAATTCAGGTATTTGATATTTTGGAAAATTTAATCCCCGAAAAAATGAGCCAAAAGGACAAAAATCGGTGGAGAATTCACGGAGATCCGGAATTTTGTCCGTAAAAGTCACTTTGGAACCACAAAAAAAACTTCGAAGATCTAATAGGCTACACAAAAAAAGAGGTAATTATGCAGAACAGGTGTTTCCTCACCGATTTGAATGATTTTTGGATATGTTGTCGGGGACACGATTCTGAACAACTTTTTCCTATACATGTTACCGCCGCTCGACCTTCGTTTCCGAGATATTCGCGAAAAACTGCTGCTACTACTACAATGTATTCTGCCGTATACCTATCTACAGTACGCGTCCGTGGCAGCGTATGCGCCAGCATGGGACCAAAGCAAATGACGAAGCTGGCCTTTGTTTCCGAGATATTTGTGTAAAACTCCGGTTGATTTATTTCGACGCAACGCATTCCAGTTTCCAACTTGTCCCGGGTATTAGTGTGGTTTGGGTTAGATCAGGGCGGGGGGCGCACGCCCGCTCGCGGGCGCCTAAGGCATGTTAGCGAACCGATCTGAGTTGGGGTGTTGACGGGAGCCCCATACACCCAACAGGTGCTTTCGAAGGCACCCTCTTTCTTGCAAAAAAATTATGTTTTAGAACCAGAGTCATCCTAATAACCGGCGGCGTCGGCACCGCCGAACAGAGTCAGGGTGTTGACGGGCATCCGCCGGTTTCTGGTTCAAATCTCTAAACTCACATCGGTTCCCTACCATGCTTTGCGCGCCCCCCGCACTGATCTAGCCCCAACCAATACTAATACCCGAGACAAGTCGGAAAGTGGAATGCGCTACGTCGGAATAAATCAACCGGAGTTTTACACAAATATCTCGGAAAAGAAGGTTGAGCGGTGGTAACATGTACATAGAATATAAAGGAGAAAGGATGGGGAAGAATATATATAACTACCTTAGTTTGCTTTTAGTTAAATTTTGAAATTTATTGAAATTTATTCGTTGCTAAGTGGAAATATTTCTGCCATTATGTTAAAAAACGCGATTATGCGATTATTAAAATCGAATTTTCGTCGAAATTGGAACTCCGCTATGTATCCGGAATAATGATATTCACGTGTTCCATAACGCGGAACGTTTGCTCATGTTTCCCGCCATACACGCTCGATATTTTGAGTGTGTGCCCCTGTATCCGGATCAACAAAGTTGATTTTATGATTCACTCTTAAGTGTCTGTAGCCTTCTTCATTTAAACAATTGTAAGATTTCCAACAGTCTGACATGATTGTTGTTCCTGGTTTAATCCATTTTTTTATAACGGAAAGTAGAGTTTCGCAAGTTCGATTTGGTACTGGTTCAATGAAAACTTGCTTACAATCTCGTTCAATTCCTCCAAACACCCACTGTCCAGTAACAAAACGGCCCTTGTTGTATTTACGCTTGCCAATCTTAGCTTCGTCAATTTCGACGACTTTGTTTTCGCCTCCCATTTGAACCGAAGATTTTTCGACCCATAATTCACACAACTCTCTGCAAAAGCTTGCCCAATTACCTGCTGTGTGTGAAGAAATACCTAATTCTTGTATCAAAAATGTTTGTCTGGGTGGCCGAAGCATTATATGGTATGCAATAAACCGACAAATATTTTGAATTGGCATGTGTATATTTTCAAACCAGGTATTGTGAAGTGCACTAATTCTTGACATACACTGTTGTTTTACGCGTTTTTTGTTTCTGTTCAATCTATAGAAGGTGTTATAACACGCAAACACTAATGTTTCACTATTAAACGTCATTTCCGTTTTGCATTTCGCGCAATTCATCCTTCCATGAATTACTTTTTGTTCAATTAAACACTCCAGCAAATTGTTATAATCATTGCAGATACTTAAAAATTCGTACAATTTCATTTTAAACACTCTCGGTACTGAAACAACACTCTTGATACAGAAAACTAAAGTGATACGTCTTTCACGTCGTGATGTGTGTACAACAATACAGAATAAACAGTCGAACGTCGAGCCCAGGGCTCGGCTACGGCTAGTGCATACAAGTAGCTACATACAATGTATGTAGGTATGGGCAGAATGCAACCGATAGTTTTTGGCAAATATCTCGGCAACGAAGGTCGAGCGGCGGTAACATGTATAGGAAAAAGTTGTTCAGAATCGTGTCCCCGACAACATATCCAAAAATAATTGAAATCGGTGAGGAAACACCTGATCTGCATAATTACCAAAAAAGATTCAAGAGTTTGTTAAAAGTATCACCTATCGGACAGATGCTAAATTTATTTGGAATTAATTCCATACATATGAAAGAATTGTTGCAAGGGTTGTCGGTATAGAGATTCTCCCTGAGAATCTCGCTGCACTCCGAGGTCGTCCTTGAACGGGTCGTTCCTTGGGTTCCGATATTTCGGGTGATGATGCCAGGCACGGGATACTCGGGTTGAGCCGAGAGGTAGTGGATCGTTGCCGGTTTAAGAGTTAGAACTCACCGTAGTTTTGAACAAAGGTTTATTGAGTTTGACTGATCTCGACGGGGCGCTCATGGGCGTGATCACGTAACTGATTTTATAATATTGCACTGGTTGTTCGGGCGTGGGTTTATATACATAACACTGACCAACACGATTTTTGGCCCGCAATATCCACTAGGTGGATCTTGTAGAATTTTTCGCCCTGAACACGAATCCACAAACCCGTTTATCGCCATCACCCTCACTTTTTGAGAAAATCGATTTTGAAAAAAACTGCAAATTTTTAACTTTGAACATCTGTTTGGGAATGCTTTACTTCCCAAATGCCGCCACACTCACTCTCATGGCAGCACCTCGCGGACGCACGAATGCAACGCAGATCAACGATCAATCCACCACTCAGAGACACGGATCAACAATCGATCCACCACTCAGAGACGCGGATCGAGCGCGATCCGCCAATCAGCGAGGATCAATCAGCCAATCGGCGCGCCTCATCGATGTTCCAGCGGAACAGAGGCGATGCGCGGACGGAAGTCCGGCCATGACGCATTCTTGTACGAACTGTTTTGTGTAACGGACGTATTAGAGGTTATGAACGAAAACTACAGATAAATGATTGAAACAGTGATCTGTTTTAATACTCGCGTGCCCGAGAGAAATACAAAGAAAGAAAAGGTTTCACACTGAACTTGTGCGCGATTACAACTGATATAGAAAATGATATGGAAGAACAAAACAAAACGCGTGTATGCATGCCCGAGAGAGAAAGAACAGCACAGGAAGCGCAAAGTGAGGGCATGCTTGCCCCACTTCGACTCTCCGCCAGATGATGCAAAGGCGCCAATTTTAAACTTAACAGGACGCATCGCGCAGTTATCCAATTTTGTGTGTATCTCAAATCGCTCTCAGCCTGTTCATGTGACAGAAATATTATTGCACTTCTCATTCTCACACTCAGCCCTTCTCTCACTCGTCCTTTCGACAAAATAGCATCGCGAGCGCGAGTGATCAGCACGTGGCTGTGCAAGTGCAGCGACGCTCTTGTGCGGTCCTCTCCCACCACTCACCATACAATCTCATTGTTATTAAAGCTCACCGTCTCACCGTTATCAAAGCTCACCGTCTCACTGTTATTTAAATAAACTGACAAGTTCATTTTACGCAAGTGCTGTGCTTTGCATCTTCTCACCGTCGACTCCTAACCTCACGTTCTCCAGCGCGCTCAACCCGTTTCAATTTCGAACAACATCTTTTGTGTCGAAACGGTAATAGTTATTCGGTTGCTGGTTGAGTCAAATTATTCCATGAGCCCTCCCGAATACAACGATATAAGTTATTATTGGATTATGATTATTTAAATGTTTAAACAACGATCAAAGGGAAAATGACACCCGAAATGCACCCATTTTTGAAGATATCTTTCAATTTATTTCCAAAACTAAGGGTCTAGGAGAAAATCTAACCATTCCATGCGTTGCAGCAGACATTTTTCCTTCGGAAATCATCAACAAAAGTGGTAAGTCACGTTTTGTTTTCAATACTGTAACGTACCACTACGAACCGCCGTCAATTTTTCCTTTTTTCTTACTACATTAATTGTTATTTTCCTTATATTATACGTAAGCCCTTCAGTGTTTGCAATAAGTTAGCATAAATACACGCAAGCGTGCGTACGAACAGTGTGCGACCCGGCGGCGAGTGAGAGAACCTAGTGACGCGAACGCATGCGCAGTGCCATTCACTCGACAAGTGAATCGAGTGCGGACCACGAGCGGATCGAGCGTGCGTGCGCAGAACGGACGCCGAATAAACTGAGTGTAGTGCGCAAGTGGCGCGAACCGGATGTAAAATCCGATTAATGCGCGTCACCGCGCAACTAGTGATTGGCGCGGGTCAAGTACCACCGAGAAGTATATATATAGACCCGCCAGCAAGAGATTCATTCTTGGTTCAGTCATTTCTACCAAATCCGAGGCCGCTCAAACAGGCACCTCGCCTTCCATCCGAGGCCGCTTAAACAGGCACCTTGGATCCCATCTGGGTACACCTTTTAAACCGGGTACCTGGCTTCCATCTAAGGCCACTTAAACAGGCACCTTGGCTTCCATCCTGGGCCACTTTAACCAGCACCTAGGCAACGCGGTATGTATAACTGAGGCAGCTTAAACAGGCACCTTGGTTCCCATCCTAGAAAGCGTGGACCAGCTTATAGGCAACAGGAAGCCATTTCCAACTCTGAGAGAAGGAATCCTCTCAATTTCTCAACTTAACATTTCAAATCAACCAGGACGTAAATTCCTGTATTACCAATAACACCGACTTAGCGTTGCATCCTTATATTTAATGATCTAGAATTATAACTAAGGTCGTGTTCAGATATATTGGCCGGTGAGTTCGGTTTCGCGAGCAGCGCGTGAGGAGAAATCAGCCACCACCACCTGACGATCGTTGATTCGTCAGTTGCGTGGCCCCCGAAGGGTACGGTGGGGTAACGGGAACGCTGCTCGTGTAGTAGTTGTGTGCGTTACGAAGCTATTCGCGACGAATTGTGACGCGCTCTCGTACCATCTCGCTCTCGCCTTCGGCAAGAAAGAAGCGAGAAACGACTGCTCGGAATCGTGTCCCGCTATGTAGTTAAAGTGGTGGGGATGGTTCGATGCATGTGTGCGTACCTCACGGGCACCGAATCCTCACCGCGCGACGAGCAGGCGTAGCCCGAGAGAGAGTGAGAACGTTGAGAAAAGGAGCGCCGCGGCAGGCAAGCGGTATGGTAGGAGACTTCCCCTCACGAAGCTCACCGGCCAATAAATCTGAACACGACCTTAGTTAATATATTTTCTATATCGATCAACGAAACAAATCTAATTTATGTTACCGACTGAAAGCGTTGAACACTATCTTTACTATTTTGGTACCCACCGAGCGTCAAAATACTATTCTCTCGATCGAGCGTCATAATTGTAAGTTCGTTCTTCAATTAAGCGACTAACGCGTTATTTTCATTAGTTAACCTTATGTTCAGTTACACCGACTTAGCTTCAAAAACCGAAATTAAACGATATTCATTAATAGAAAAAGTTTAATTTCGACCGTAAATTCAATAAGATACGGTACCGGCGCACTGGTTCAGTCACTTAACAATTATTTTTTTATAAAATTAAATCAAAGCTATTTTGCAATTATAAATGTTAATATCAGTTTCCAACGTTTCAGTCATTAATTTTGACCATTATCAAGGAAAGTTTTGATACAGCGAAAAATATTGCGTATGCTATTTGAAACTAATCGCACCCGTTTGAACGGAACGTGCGACACGCGAGTCGGTTAGCTGGTAACTGAGGTAAACAGCAGACAAAGCAAGAGCATCCAGAAGGTGAAAACGAAATGCGGCCTGAAAAGACCGTTAAAATTTACGAAATATATAAACACAAACTCAAAACAGTACTGCCATGAAAAATAACATTCTTGTTTATGTGGTAAATTTTATAAACAATAGTGGGTGTTAAAAGCCAAAATTACATAACATTAAAGATATGTAAAAACAGTCAATCATAGTACCTTAACACAAGGAATTCTTTAGAGAAAAACATCATAGACATTACTTCTTCAGTAATGTTGCGTAATATTCGTGTATTTTAGGTGTTTCATACCTAAGATTTACGCTAGGCTGTTTAATCATATGTAGTGTCTCTAATAGAATTCTCAGATTCCAATTAGCTTCCTTGTCCACAACTTTAACATTCTTAAAGTCAAATCTATGATCAAATTTTAGTGAATGTTTAGTTAAGGCAGTATGTTGGAGGGGAGATAAAACGATATTTCTTTTATGTTCATAAATGCGTCTTTCTAGAAGTCTGGAGGTTTGTCCAATGTAAACCTGGTTACAGCCCATGCAAGGAACTGAGTAGACAATGTTTGAGTTTTTTAACACAGGTATTTTATCTTTGATTAAAGGAAACAGTTGTTTAGCATAAAAAGGTAGTTTAAAAATAATGTGTATTCCGACTTTTCTGAATATTCTTCTTATATCGTTTGAAATATTATTACAATACGGTAAAACAACTGTGTTCTTCCAACTAATAGGTCCTATTACTTGGTGTCTTTCCTCTTTCCGTTTCTCCATTAATAATGGATGGTAAATTTCAAAAGTACGTTCTTTAATAATTGCAGAAACCATCTCTATAGGGTAACCATTGCGTTTTAACGTGTTTTTCAAAAGGAGCAAATTAGCTGGTCGAAATTCCGGGTCAGACAGTAAAATGGCACGATCTATCAGTCCTTTAATCAATCCTACCTTATGTTGCTTGAGATGAGCAGAAAAAAAGTTGATATATCTGCCTGACCAGGTAGGCTTATGATACCAATTTGTGATAAATTTATTATTTGATCTAATAACTATTGTATCAAGAAAGCTAAGACAAGAATCCTTTTCAATTTCATGAGTGAATTGGAGTCTAGCATGAAAACCGTTAAACACATCCAATAATATTTGTAAATCCTCAGGTCGAATACAAGTAATAATATCATCCACATATCTTTTGTAAAAATCAATTGAAATGGTACCTTTGAGAGGGAAATCGTCTCTAATATTCATTAATACCGACCGAGACGTCGTTAGGTAATTATGTTATGTTTAATTATATTAATTTATCGTCATAGTTCATACGAGTCAGTGTCGTATTATATGTTCCATTTCTACCTAGAGTGAAAACCTATTTTTGAACAAACTATTTTCATTATTATTGTTAAAAGAAGGACTCTCGTTTCTTGAAATTCATTTCTTTATCGCACCCCAATCGAACCAATCCCACAATTTCACGGGTAAACCGCTCCATTCGTGGAATCACCTGTAATTAACGGCAAAGTCTCGTTAGAGAACGTTACAATACAGAAGCGAAACAGTTTGGCAAAACACGCGGTGTCGACAGTGGTAGTCAACCGCAGCGCGCGATTCACTACCGCTCATCGTAACACAATCGCTTAACGCGCCTGACTACCACTGTTGGCACCGCGCGTTTTGCCAAACTATTTCGCATTTTGTATTGAAAACAAAACGTGACTTACCACTTTTGTTGATGGTTTCCGATGGAAAAATGTCCGCTGCGTCGCAAGGAATGGTCAGATTTTGTCCTAGATCCTTAGTTTTGAAATAAATTGAAAGATATCTTCAAAAATGGGTGCATTTTTGGTGTCCTTTTCCCTTTGATCGTTATGTAAACATATTCAAATGTTCATAATGCAATAATAACTTATATCACTGTATTCGGGAGGGTTCGTAGAATAATATGACGCAACGAACAACCGAATAACTATTATCGTTTCGACACAAAAGATGTTCAAAGTTGAAAATTTGCAGTTTTTTTTCAAAATCAATTTTCTCAAAAACTGAGGGTGATGGCCACAAACGGTTTGCGGACTCGTGTTCAGGGTGAAAAACTCTACAAGAATCATCCAGTGGATATTGTGGAACAGAAAAAAGTCTTGGTTTAGTGATCGCGGGGGGGGGGGGGAGGGGGGAGGCCTAATGGTCTCCGCCTGTGGTTCTCCGGCCTTGCAGCGTGTACGAATTCCTTTGATTGCGCATTTTGCTGAGCTTGTTGATGATCGTTACACCAGGTGTTATGAGTTACATAACAGAATATAACCAAGCGGAAAATAAAATAATTTATTTTTGAAACAAAGTAAGCCTTCCGTGGGCCTACACAAACCCGAAATGGATACCTTGGTGTAACAAAAATTACTTGCTTGGTTGGCATTTGGAATTCACTGAATTTAATTTGGGATTACATTCAACAAATATTAAATCAGCGCCGGGGATGGACGGATCGATTACGGAACCTTGATCAGAATACCAGTAAAACTCGAGGTGCTGCTATTAGATATATAAAACCAAATGTACGTGACTAATGACTATCCATCTAGTTGGCAAAAATATTTTCCTCATTTTTTTAATAAATCCAATGGAAAGAGTGTAGGACCAATTAATAACGCTGTCCTCGTGCTTGTGCACGCTGTGCAATCTGGGTTCTGAAAAGGTAGGTCATGCATTGACAACCTTGTGAACTTTACGCTACAAGTAGATGAGGCCATGATAAATAATTTTTTTTTTTAAAAAGTAAAATTGACTTCAAAATAATCAGAATGTACTAAAAAATAAAAAATCATTTTTTCCCTCATTTAATTTACGGCTCTCATATTTTTTAAGTCGACGCCACATTTACACAGTGCAAATGATGAGGCGCCGACTTAAAAAATATGAGAGTCGTAAATTAAATAAGGGAAAAAATTATTTTTCATTTGTTAGTGCATTTTTATTATTTTGAAGTCGGTTTTTATTTAAATTTTTATTTTATTTTTACTTTTTTAGTTTTATATGTTGCGTGGATTACGAGAATAAACGATTTATTGAACACGTGGACACTTACTCACTACTTAAGTACTTACTCATTGTTTATAATACTCAAAAAACACATAGAACATTCGTACCGCGTAACGCACGTGTCGCAACCACCACCGGAACTGATCGCTGCTCGCTCGGCCTTCTCGAAGGCTCGCTCACACACATACGTCCGCATCATCGGCACGCACACACGCGTGACCGACACATTCACACACATACGACCGGCGCGCAGCCATAGAAAGATCATTATTTGCCTTCGGCTTCATGTATCTCTAACATTATATCCCATACAGCATACATCGTTGCAAGAGTATTGCAGGAACGTTGCTGCAATATTGCGTTATTGCAGGTTGTATTGCAATATTGCAGGAACAATGCTACAATATTGCCGTGCAATATTTGAGTGGCAACGTCCTTGCAATATTGCAGGAATATTGCGCATACGTTGCCACTGTAATGTTCCAGTGGCAACGATCCTACACTATTTCTGCAATATTGCGCACACATTGACGCGCATTGTTACAGTAGCAACGCTCCAACATCATTCTGTAATATTGCGTACACGTTGCCGCTGCAATGTTCCAGTGGCATCGATCCTATAATATTTCTGCAATATTGCGCGCAAATCGACGTGCAATGTTCCAGTGGTAACAATTTTGCCGTTCCATTGCAGAATCATTGCCGGAACGTTGCAGAACTACATATTTGTAATGTTGCCACAACTTTGCAAAAATACACACCTGCAATATTGCGAAGGCGGACATAGGTTTGAACCTGCAACATCTCTGCAATGTTTTGGTGCAACATTGCAATCTTGCGCCGCGTCATTGCAGAAACGTTGCTGCAATGTTATGGTGCTGTGTGGGTAGCATTAAAGAAAATCCAAATTTTAATATTTGTCCACCTTAAAACATTGAAACTAAAATTGTCCATTTTTTTTTAGGAGAGACGCCGCACGTGCGGGAGCGGTGCCGCATTTCGAAAAACGTTTAATTTTCCATTTTAACTTGTTAATTTTAACTTTTTATTTCAAAAAATAGTAAAAGCAAAGTAAAATGAAACATCTTTTTAATTTATACAGTTATAAAATACAATAAAATTGGAAAAATAAATAGGTACAGATATTATTTCGGCTTTTCTAAATTTAATTTTGTAGCATGCAGAAAAACGCTTTGAGAAACGCTGACCATCGAGAAGTTTCTCGATCATGCTTGGAGGCTGCCCGTGAGGAGAGGCGTGCGGGCGCGGAACCGTGGCTCGCGAGGCCCGCACTTGACGACGCGTGAATTGTTGAAAAGAAATCTGTTGATTTCTGTGGGCGCGGATAGCAACGATTGGGTATAAATTAGAGGCCCGCAAGGCATTTGCCTTCTTCGCTGTTCCGAGAGAGAGGACGAGGTAAGACCATCGGCCGCTCTCGGACAGCTTAGGGACTCTGGCAGGAGAGTTCGGCGATAATACCTGGACGCCTGCTGGAGGGACTACGCATTAGGGTGTTCCTGGACGCTTGGCCGATATGCAGAGTACCGCGATAATACCTGGACGCCTATCGGTCGAGAGAGTACAGAGCATCTCGTTAAAATTAGAGAGGAGAGTACAGAGGAACTCCTGGACGCCTCATTAGAATAAAGTCAAGTGCCGTCAGCACAGTAGAACTTTGTAAAATTGTTTAAACGCAACGAGACGCAACGTCTGATCCCCGAAATTTGTAGCCCCATCCTGTCAACCAACCATGTATTCCTATCTAATCCGAATAAACCTTGTCTGTCCAGAATCTTATTCCTTATTCCTATCCTGGAAGGCTACAATTTTCTTTTCTTTTTCCTTCCACATTCATTACACATAAAATACAAATAAAATGTGAAAAAAGAGTAAAAAGCCCACAAATATGTTTGGATTACCAGAATTGTCATTAAAAAATAAATAATTTGCTTTGAGATATCACGGTATCTATTTTGAGACACTTTTTTTGTATTTTTAACATTAAAAGCATCATTTAGTCGACTTAGGTACCTTCGAATACAGTGCGGATAAAAGTGCGGCGTCTATCCCAAATACCCGGAAGAGACGCCGCACTGTCGTATTTCCAAGTGCTATATCCAATATTACCTATTCTGGCCGAGAAATATTCCACAGAGTTCCTTTAACATATTACAAAAGTTATATCACGAAAAACTATGAATGTTTAACTACTACGGTAGCAAAAATAAACTCGACGTATAACTATTGAAGCAAAGTGCGGTAGGCTTACCTCGAAAAATAGCAAAATCTTTAAAAGTAATGTTATAACGAAGTGTTCCCCCGTTAGGCATAATGAAGGTTTAACAACAGAACACAATAACAGAACTATATTAAACACAAGAACTATCAAGAAGTATAAAGGTGTAAACAGTAATTATAGTCTCGACCCTTCTGCTCTCAATGGCGTCTGGTTCTGGAGTGACGGCTTGACAGGCGATCGATCCGTGATCGCCTTCTTCTTGCTCGTCTTCTTGTCTTGTCGCGAGCACCAGCGGGCCATGGATTCTATCCATAGGGTGCTCGCAACACTGCTCCCCCCCTCGGGAGAAGCGGACGTCCCGACCACCGCAGCCTCATGCTGTTCTGCAGCCGTACCCTGGTCCGGAGGAGTGGGAAGGTCGCTGCGTGGCCTCCTCCGACCGTCGCCTCGGCATTCGCCTTCACGCCCAAGGGGAAAACCACCCAAAAACCCTGGGCAAGGCGTGGGTACGTGGTTCCCTGAAGGTGCTCCGCGTCTCTACCCTTGCGTCTTCAGTCTTGAGTACTTCTTTCTTGGGCCGGTTCCGTCTTCTTCGAAGGCGCATCTTCTTCTTGGGCAGAGACGGGTGGGAAATCTTGTTTTCCAGCGGTCGGAACTCCTAGGTTCTTTGTTCACTTTCTTCTTTCTTCTGCGAGGTCCTCTTCGGAAATCCTCCAGTCCTCTTGACGCGGGTCCCTTGAGCGGGTCCTCGAACCGCCCGTTGTCGCAACTCTCGCTCAGCCCTCCTGCTGGGGTCCAGGATCCTCTTGATTTCGTCGATCCAATTTCTCTTAAAAATGCCAGAGCATTAGTATCGCTCCTCGATGGTCTGTCCGTTGGAGCTGCACGAGCCGGAAACTCAGGAAGGAAGCCGAGGCCGCAAGCAGAGGCCCGCAGCCAGTCGCCGCCATGCGAGCCGAGGGCGCAAGCAGGGGACCGCGGCCAACCGCGAGCATGCACGCGGTCCGGCCCTCAACCCAGTCACCGAACTCGTCAGCCCTGTTGTCTTCCTCTGTCCAATTCTTGACTTCCAGATGGCCCCATTCCTCTTCGTGGCATCTGGTGCTGACCCAGGGGACCGTCCTTTGCGTCCTGTTAACGCTCCCGTCTCCGCGACATCCCCTCCAGCCGATCCAAGCAGCTCTTGTCCGACTGGTGATTGGGGGTGCCATTTCCCGTTTGCTGTCCACCCTGCACACATTTCTGCTACCCAGGGATCCCATGGTATCCTCCATGCCGGGGCCGGCCCCGGGGGCTCATGGGACTCACTTCCAGGGGGGCTAGCGGAGCGGTTTCACGTATGTCCGCGCTCCGCTGCGGACTGCCACGCTATTGTGGCACATTCGGGGAATTCGGGAGCGCGTATCCAGGCCGCGGTGGCAGTCCCCCGACACCTTGTCCCTCGTCGTGGGGTATCGTAAACCTGAAACAGTCTCAAGAGAGGGGGGGGGGGGGGCCGGGCTACAGAGGTAACCTCCGCAGCCCAGTCCACCCGGTTAATTAGTCCAATCTTCTCTCTTGGTTCTTGACGGATGCTCCATGACGTCTTCCATCCTCTTGAAACCGTCCTTCATATTTCCCGAGGCGACGTACGTGGACGACCTTACACTTCTTCCTGGGAGAGTGCTGTATCCTATAGACGATATCGTTGATTCTGTCCACTACGGTGTAGGGTCCTTCCCAATCGGCCTGTAGATTCGGGCACTTCCCTTTCACTCTTCGTGGTTGGTATAACCACACTCGTTCTCCGGGTTGAAATTCCACTGCATGGACTCGACTGTCATACCAGGACTTCATTTTCGAACTATAGACATCCAAACGGCAGCGAACGAACTCATGAATCCTCTTCATTCTTCCTCGAATCCATTCGGCGTATCCTTGCTCGAGATCCTCTTCCTCGTTTAGTTCGGGAGGTAGTCCCCTCCATAACTGTGAGGGAAGTCGTAATTCTTGGCCATACAGAATCATTGCCGGTGTTAGTTGGATCGCCTCGTGCCGTGCAGATCTATATGCCAGAAGGAACAGAGGGATCCACTCATCCCAATCCCGCTGGTGCTCCGAAACAAACATTGCTAGATATTGCAGCAACGTCCTATTCAGACGTTCGACCAGTCCGTCGGATTGAGGATGTAGGGGGGTCGTCCGTGTTTTCCTGACCCCCAGCAGTTTCAATAGTTCCCTGAACACCGTAGATTCAAAGTTCCTCCCTTGATCCGAATGAATCTCCAAATTTACGCCATGTCGACACACTACGTTCTGCAGAAGTACTCTTGCTACTGTGACGGCTCGCTGGTCTGGCATCGCGACGACTTCAGGTGTGAAATAGTCTGCTACAACCAGCATAAACCTGTTCCCGGCCTGGGACCTTGGAAGCGGACCCACAACGTCTAGCGCGAGCCTCTCAAACGGGGCTCCCACGTTGTAAACTCTCAGGTTCCCTGCTCCCTTCTGACGTGGTCCCTTCTTTGCCGCACAGGTGTCACAACGCCGGCACCACTCTTCAACGTCCTGTCGACATGTAGACCAAAAGAACTGCTGGCGTATTTTCGCCAAGGTCTTGTTGACGCCGAAATGCCCAGCCGCTGGAGCATCGTGAAACTCCCTCAGCACCTCCGTGACCTTTTCGCGTGGCACCACCAACAGCCACGAGGTTGTTGAACCGTCGTGCGACTCCCACTTCCGGAACAATAGGCCTTCACGAACTTCCAATGAGTCCCAGATTGACCAGTAGTACTTCAGTTGGGGAGAGAAACGAGCGACGTCCTGCCAAACGGGCTTCTCTCCTCCCCTCTTCTTTTCAAGGATGAAGCCAATCTCTTCATCCTCTTCCTGGCTTCGTTTCCATTCTTCGGTTTTCCCTTCGTCGCAGAACAACCTGTGGATCTTCGCTGTTTGTACTCCTATTTCTGTCTCCTTTCTTTCCAGACGGCTGCAGCTCTTGCAATCCTCTTCGGCACAGGGTCTTCTAGAAAGTCCATCGGCGTTTCCGTGTGCCCTCCCTTCCCTATGCCGAATCTCGAAATCGTATTCCTGCAGTCGCTCTATCCACCGAGCGACTTGTCCTTCGGGGTTCTTGAAGGATAATAGCCAACGGAGCGCTGCATGATCCGTCCTCACCAGGAATCTTCGTCCATAGAGATAATGATGGAAATGTTCTATGGACTTCACTACCGCTAGTAACTCCCTCCGAGTTACACAGTAATTTCTCTCCGCCTTCTCCAAAGTTTTAGAGAAATAGGCGATCACCCTCTCCTGTCCATCCTGAAGTTGTGAGAGAACCACACCAAAGGCAAAATTAGACGCATCAGTATCCAATACGAAGTCACCTCCCAACTCTGGATAAGCTAGAATGGGAGTCCTGGTTAAACGCTTCTTCAATTCCTGAGAGGCTGCCTCGCAGTCTTCAGACCAGCAGAAAAGTTGTTTCGCCTCCGTGAGACGATGCAGGGGCTTTGCGATGGTAGAGAAATCCTTCACAAACTTCCGGTAATAGGTGCACAACCCGAGGAAACTTCTCATCTCCGTGGCATTCTTCGGTTGGGGCCATGCCGAAATTGCTTTGACTTTCTCCGGATCAGTCTTCACTCCGCTCCCGGTGACGATGTGGCCCAAATATTTTACTTCCCGGCAAAAGAAGGCACATTTCTTGGGGCTCATCAGCAGACCGGCTTGGCGTAGACGCGAGAATACCACGCGAAGACGTTCGAGCTCCTGCTGGAAATCATCTCCGAAGATGATGATGTCATCTAAGTAGACTAGGCAGATCTTCCAAGTTAGATCCCGGAGAACATCCTCCATCAGACGTTCAAAAGTCGCCGGGGCGTTGGTAAGACCAAAGGGCATCACTACGAACTGCCACAGTACAGTCCCCACTGAAAACGCAGTCTTCTCCCGGTCCCTTTCGTCCATGGAGACTTGCCAGTAGCCACTCTGCAAATCCACGGTAGAGAACCATGCAGAACCGGCGAGAGCGTCCAAGGTATCCTCGATGCGGGGCAGAGGGTATGAGTCCTTCTTCGTAATCTCGTTCAGGCGTCGGAAGTCCACGCAAAACCTTATGGTTCCATCCTTCTTCTTCACGAGAACGATTGGGGAAGACCACGGGCTGCGAGATTCCACGATCACGCCCTGGGCCAACATCTTCCTGAGCAACTCGTCCACCTCCGGTCGACGGTGTAACGGCAACCTCCGCGGTGCCTGCTTGATGGGAGGGCAATCCCCAGTGTCGATCGTGTGTTTGACCCAGTCGCACTTCCCGATCTCACTCGAATCCGAAGCGAAGACATCCTGAAATTCAAAGAGAAGTTCAGCAAACAGCTCCCTCTGCCCATCCGTTAACCCTGTGGAACAACGAGTGTACAGCTCCTCCAAATGCTGTGGAGCGACCGCTGGCTGCGGAGCGGCCGTTACTTCCTCCACCGGGGTGGCCGCTTCTTTCTGCCCTTTGACGGGCGGCTCACCAAGACGAATCTCCGGCTTCCCAGGAAGGCTCAGTACATTCCGGGACAGGTCGATGTTACAACCGTGCTCCCTGAGGAACGTCGCCCCAAGGATGCAATCCTCCACCATGTTGACAATGTAGAAGTCCTCCAGGCTCGTGAGCCCACCGAAGCCGACTTCCAAGCTCTTCTTGCCGAAGACCTTTATTTTCTCCCCGGATGTGGAGCGAATGTCGAGCCCCGTCCCGACGGCGTCCCTCGTCGGGCACAGTCTTTCCTCGAGAAGGTTGACAGGGGACCCTGTGTCCAAGATGATCCTACAGCGGTTCCCATCGATTTCCCCACACACAAAGATTTCCTCCAATGGTTTCTTCTGATTTCCAGTCGCCTCCTGCATCGTCACACTCTTGACGACCGGGGGACTGTTTCTTACGGTCCGGCGTCTCCCCCTTACGCCGTCCTCTGCGCGTTTCCCGCGAAGGGCTTGGGAGGGGCCGTTTTCGTCAAGTTCTTTGCCTTGTAGCAGTCTCTTTGTAAGTGCCCGGACTTCCCACAGAGCCAGCATGTCCTTGGCGGGTCGATCGTACGGTCTTCGGGGTTGTTGGACCTCCACCTCTTCGCCGGGTACCTTTCAAACGTGTTAAGGGGTTTAGCTTTCCGTTTTTCCGGGTTTCGCTCCCGCGATCGGTCCGCAGACCTGCGAGACATCGCCTCAACAGCCTCGATCTCCAGAGCCCTGGTCACAGCGGCTCTTAGAGGTGTGAAACCGCCAAGGCGTAATTGTCTTTGCATTTCAGAACCCGCTAAAGCTGTTACGAACTGAGACGCGGCGAGTTTGTCCCGCGTCTCTGCGGGGCAGTCCGCGAAAGCTGCCTGGGCGAGTCTTTCGATCTTCGTGGCTAGAGACGAGATACTCTCGTCCCTGCGTTGCCGGTGGCTTTGGAAGAGGACATAATTTAAGTTCGATAGATTCTTTGCCCCGAAACGGAACTCTAGTGCTGACGCAAGATCGGTGAAACTCTCACGTTGAGCGGCGGATAATGTCGTGAGTATACTCCGGGCGGACCCTTCGAGAGCGGTGACCAAGGCTGTGGCTTTCCGCGCGTCATCCCACCCATTCGCTCGCGCGATCGTCTCGAACTGTATCTTGTATTCTTCCCATGAATTTTTCCCGTCAAAAGTCGACGGTTTCACTGCGTATCCTAACCGAAATGCGCGAGAGCCCTCCCGGTCGCAAGCCGGAAGTGTAAGGGGTTCCTGCGCCGGCAGAGTGACGGCGGCGGATGTGACAGGGCCGGAGACATCAGTCTGTACATCCCTTAACACGTTCCTATTTACACTAGCGATTGCCCCGGGGACCTGCCCCACCACGCCGAAACCCAACGGGGCACTTCGATCCGCGTTATTAAAGGAAGACGCTACGACCTGGATTCGTTCTTCAACCTCAGCCATCCGGGCCTCAAACGCTGCCTCCCTGGTCTCCCGTGCCGTTCTCTCCGCAGTCTCCCTCTCGCGCCGCAAAACTTCCCCCCGTTGCCAACGGGCTTCGTCCAGCTTCCTCTGCTGCTCCATTTGTCCAACGATGGTCTGTTGGAGGCTCTGAAACATCTCCTGCATAGTGGGATCTCCTCCTGCTCCAGAAGAAGTCCTTGAACGTAGAGTGGGACCGTGGCCAGCGATCCCACTTCTGACACCAGTGTTATAACGAGGTGTTCCCCCGTTAGGCATAATGAAGGTTTAACAACAGAACACAATAACAGAACTGTATTAAACACAAGAACTATCAAGAAGTATAAAGGTGTAAACAGTAATTATAGTCTCGACCCTTCTGCTCTCAATGGCGTCTGGTTCTGGAGTGACGGCTTGACAGGCGATCGATCCGTGATCGCCTTCTTCTTGCTCGTCTTCTTGTCTTGTCGCGAGCACCAGCGGGCCATGGATTCTATCCATAGGGTGCTCGCAACAGTAATAACAGAAACACGTTCTTGCTTATTAATCTAACCTAAAGGAACAGCCAAAAGCAAATAAAATCGACAGTGTTGCAATTTATTACCGATAACCCTGAAATACCGAAGGTGCGGCGTTTCTCCTAGTGTGGCACCTCTCCCACAATTACCCTATACGAGTATTATGATAAAAAAATCAAATCAGCGTCATTTTATTTTTTACATTAACCGAGGGCCCACCAAATATTCAGCCTAGGGCCCCTGAAAGGTAAATCCGGCTATGTACTTACGTTTAACACATTATTTATTATACACGCTGGCGCAAAGAAAACGGGGAAGCTAAAGTAATTGTAGAGCTTTGTGAAAAGACAGAACTCCCCTAGTTAGTAACAAACACTAATACACGCCCAGTCATCGTGTCCAATCGTGTAGTTTCAATTGCATAAAATCCCCATCAATATTCGCAGGCGATATTCCACTGAAGGAAGTTGGATGCAGCGAGAAAAGTTACGACCAATTCTCCTTCGCAATCCACTTGCTCCGCGAAATCAGTTTCCAAAGTTTAGTGGAGGAAAGGCGTCCGGAGAACTGCATCGAAACAGCATTACCGGAGCGCCGCGAATTTTTGCCTTCGAGGGAAATTCATTTCGTCCGCACGCTCAGGGTACCAGCAGGCCAACCGGGGGAAAAAACTGTTCCGTTTGACGAGTTCTCGAAAGTGAACGAATTGGGGGATCGATAGCCGTCGCGCAAGCCCTCGCCGCGACGCAGGAGGGAGAGGAAAAAAAAGTTACGACGGATCCGTCGCGGACGCGACGGGAAATCGAGTCGCGCGCCGCGCCGCGCGTAGAAACCGATCGCTTTCCGATATTTCCCCAACGAGGCCGGGTGACAGCCGCGAGCCCGCAATTTTTCATTGATCGCGAGTCATTAGGTCATTACGCTTGAGAAGTTGCGCAGAGTACGTTAGGCGTAATTGATGCTACGAGCTGCTGACTGATCGTTGATTAATGTGTGACCCAAAATTTCCCTTATCTCTATAGATAGGACCGGATAAGCAACAGTCATCATTTGCACACAGCCTACGTCACTTCCAGCACACTCACCGAATATCTTTCAGATATAAATACGGACTCTCCAGAAGACCAGGCAGTCTAAAAGCGAACTCCGAACTCAAAACATTGTACTTATATTGATTGTAATATAATCAAATTCTTGTAATAAAAGTATCTGTGGATACGTCCACAGAACTCAAGTCTTTTTTATATTCTTTCATAAAAAATTACATTACATTTTGGTGATCCTGCCAGGATCCATTCACTTCAGTGTAAACGAAATTACGATTTCGGCATACGTGTATCATTGAAGCTTGAAGGATCAAAAGAACCAGTGAAGATATACCAGCCGGTGTAAAAATCTGGATTCATTTACGGTGTATAGAACGAGAAGAGACAGCTTCTCTAGCTCAGACTCATTCGAATCAGTAATGTCTACCACAAAGAAGAGTGAATCCGCCAGCGGTACACTAGATCACTCTATTCGTGCAATCTTAGATGCTATGCAAAAGCAAAACGAGACATTTATTAGACAAATAGATAATTTAACCAAAAGATTAGAAGAAACACAGAAAGTAGCTGACGAAGAAAATAAGAAACGCGCCAAGGAAATAGAATTTCTAGGACGCAATATGTCCAAAGCAGCGCTAGGAGACGACCTATTGACAGACTTCTCAGGCTTTACCTCCAACACTGACGTACACTCAGTAATGACAGCCAGAGATAAAATGCCTAATACGTCAAGAATGGCAGAAGCCGCTCACACAGAACAACACACTACTGAGCAGTACGATAACCCAAACCTTAAAGCCAAAGACGCCATAAAATGTATCCCACAAATAAATGGAGAAGATGACATAGGAGTTGAAGAATTCATTCGCGAAGTAAGAGAGATGCGCGCAATGTGTAGTGAACAATCTTTACTATTAAAAATAATAAAGATTGAGAAAATAACTGGTAAAGCCGCTACTGCAATCCGTAATGTAACAATTAAGGAATATACGGAGTTGTACGATGCTTTAAGGCGAAACGTAGCAACCCAAGCTTCAGTAAGGGAACAACAAGACCAGCTCAGGGAAATTAGACAACGATTCGATGAAAATGTCCAAAGCTATATAATAAGATTCAGAAGAGCATTTAACAAATTACAATACAGTATAACCAACGAATACACCGACGAACATAACTAGACGCGCTATGAATGACAGAATACTACAAGACTCTGTTATTGATTTCATTCGAGGACTAAAAACTGAAATAGGACAGATATTGCTAGCCAACCCACCATATAACATACCAGAAGCCGAAAAGAAAGCTGCCGACATCGAGCGCTACTTCAGAGAAGATAGGATGAAAAGATCCAGACCTATAGAAAAAAGAATGACTACCTTTAACCCGAAACTAAATCCTATACCTCACTCTAGAAGTACTCAACCAATCCAAAGTCAACAAACTCAAATCCCCAGAACCTTTTCCCAAATAGAAAGAACTCCTCTTGCTCAAAGAAGCCAGATGAAATGTTTTAAATGTGGAAAAATAGGCCACATTGCAAACAATTGCCAAAATTTTAAATCGCGAGGGCCTCAGGAAAGAGCACCTCCCAGAATCAACAACATGGAAGCAACGATAGCCCAGGAGGAAAATTACGAATCAATTCCGTCACAGGAAGACTACCAACTATACGAGTTGGACCAACAGGGGGACATTCTAAATTTAGTTCAAACGAAATAATGATTGCAAATATTTACCATACTCCAGTTGAATTTCACATAGTCGAGAATAACTTCCCTATAATAGAAGACGGCATATTCGGTTTACCCGCTATGAAAAAATACAAGTTTGAGCTCAGTAATGACCAACTAAAATTAAATAATTACGTGTTAAAATTTCAGAAGGAACCTTCAGTCCAACCAAAAACATGTTTTGGAAAGACCGTCTATCTGGAAGGCAAACATACGCCAGTATGCTTTATCAATTGTGGTGAGTCTCAAGTACAAATAACCAATCTTATCGAAAATTCAAATACGTACGATGAGATTTCTACCTTTAAAGAACTGATTAGATTATCTCATATCGAAAAATCACTTAGAGAACCAATCGAAAAAATGTTATTGTATTACATAGATGTTTTTAATCTAGAATCCGACCTGTTACCCTGTACCGACCTATCCAAACACACAATCACTTTAAAAGAAAACAAGATAATTAATACCAAATCTTATCGACCACCTGAATGTCATAAAGAAGAGATAACTCGTCAAATGAACGAAATGCTTAAGAAAGGAATTATAGAACCTTCAGATTCTCCTTATAATTCACCAGTATGGGTAGTACCTAAGAAAATGGATGCTTCAGGAAAACAGAAGTGGAGAATAGTGATAGACTTTAGAAAATTAAATGAATTAATTGATCAAGACGCTTACCCACTACCAGACATAGACGATATTCTATCTCAATTAGGAAACGCTAAATTTTTCTCAGCCTTAGATTTATCCTCCGGATTTCACCAAATCCCTATGGACAAACAATCAAAGAAATACACTGCCTTTTCTACCCCTCAAGGACATAACCATTATAATAGAATGCCTTTTGGACTAAAGAACGCCCCAGCCACATTCCAACGAATGATGGACACGGCACTCCGAGGCTTAATTAATAAACATTGTTTTGTGTATTTAGATGACATAATAATTTTTGGTCAATCAATAGAAGAACATAATTCAAATTTAGCCATAGTTCTACAAAGACTTAGAGAATTAGGGTTAAAAATCCAACCAGATAATTTCTGAAAACATCTCACATCTTCGAGCTTCGCAATTAATCAAAACCGGAACTAGAGTATTTAGGACATATAGTAACCGCAGAAGGAGTAAAACCAAACCCAAAGAAAATAGAAGCAGTAAAGAATTTTAAACAGCCCAAAACACCAACAGATGTTAAATCATTCTTAGGACTAGCAGGGTATTATCGTAAATTCATTAGAAACTTCAGCAAAATAGCAAAACCTCTTACAGAATTAACTAAGAAAGAAACACCTTTTCATTGGACAAATGGAACGCAGAACGCTTTTCAAATACTCAAAGATAAATTATGTTTAGCACCTGTATTAAAATTCCCAGACTTTTCTAAACAATTCTTACTTACCACTGACGCCAGTAACGAAGGTTTAGGCGCAATACTATCTCAAGAAGGACATCCGTGTAGTTACATATCGAGAACCCTTAACCCACCTGAGAAAAACTACTCAACAACAGAAAAAGAGCTGTTAGCAATAGTATGGGCTATAAAAAGACTCAGACAATATTTATTAGGAAGAAAATTTTTAATAAGAACTGACCATCAAGCATTAAAATGGTTACAAAATTGTAAAGACCCATCTTCCCGCCTTATGCGATGGAGATTAAAATTAGAAGAATATGAATACGACATAGAATATACAAAGGGTAAGGACAATGCAGCAGCAGATGCATGATCCAGAATTCACGCTATTTCATTAGAAAGACAAATAGATTTAAAATCTGAATTTCATGAATGGAAAACTACGGAAGACCTACCTAAAGTTTTAAAAATAGCTCAGAATCATAAAAATTTTTATCAACTTACGAAAGCAGAATTAGGTGAATATGACGAAGATAATTGGTTAATAAAATTATTCGAAATAATACAAGATAATGATAAAATAGGAATAGCTGATAATGAAATTTCAGAACTTGAAAAGAATATGATTAAACTAATATTAATATTTTTGAATGATACAGTAAAAGAAATACAATTTGCTTGGGATCCAATCCGAATATATACAGAAGAAGAGATAGAACAAATAATACAAGAAAACCACGACCTAATAGGACACCCGGGAATACAAAAGACTTACGATAGAATACGAGAACGACACAAAATTCCTGACTTAATGAAATGAATACAGACTCATATACAAACTTGTGAAACCTGTCAAACCTCAAAATTAACTCGCATTCGACCTAGCGAAGAACCACGTATCACAGATACACCCGTAGAATCAAATGAAAAGATCGCTATGGATATACGGACCATTACAAAAAACTAAAAAAGGAAATCAATATATACTTTCCATTCATGATGAACTGACTAAATATCTCATTTTAGTCCCTTTAAAAACTCAACAAACAGAATCTATTTGGACAGCCTTACTAAATGATTACAGTATTGTCTCGTTAGCGGCTCGCTGGTCGGGACCGGCGTTGAGCCCATATCATGAGCAGAGCCCTAATTCCGTGCCAACGTTTCTCGCTTCTTTCTGGCCGAAGGGGGGAGTGAGAGAAACGCTTTGCGTGCGCGACGGGCGTGCGCAATGGTCGCGAGCAGCTAGCGTCGGCACGAGACCGCTTCTGTGCGAGCAAAGGACGGAGTGTCAGGCATCAGAAGGAGGGAGCGAGACAAAACATCAACACGTCGTCTGTCTCCTACCGTCTTCGCTCGCTTCCAGTGCCCCTGACTCTCTCTCGTTCCATCTCGCTCTCACCTTCGCCGGACAAGAGTGAGGCAGAAGTGGTGGGGATAGCGAAAAGTCCGTAACGTGTACACCAAATCGAGCCGCTAACGAGACAATACTGTATACAGGGTGTCCCAAAAATGTCGGAGTTCCTTCAAAGGGGTGACTCAGGGGGTGATTTGAAACAACTTTTTCCTTAGCGAAAATATTGTCCGAAGCTTCGTTAATGAGATATTAACAAAAAACCCCGACCAATCACAGCGCGCGCATTCCGCCCGAGCTCCCGCGGTAGCGTTGGCTACGCGGTAGGCGGCTGCGCTTGTACTACGAACGTACGAACAAGCAAGTCGGCATGCATCTTTTTTAAGCAGAATCTTAAATAATAATTGTTTGAGGTGAGAGGACAAGAAGTGATCGTAATTCGTTATTGAGGTAAAAATCCGCAGTTTAAAAATGGCCAACATAAATAAAGTTAAAAAATAATGTTAGGTGTATGAATAAATTCTTTCCGACTGGATTTACATAATCAGGTAAAAGCTACCGAATTTCTATCGCGGTGATATTCGTAAGCTGCCAGGGAAATGGCGAAAGGTAATTAACTATTTTTTAAATATTTTTTAAATCAAACTGTTATTGTACCCTAAAATCGAACGGAATTTATTTCTACACCTAATAATCACCAATAAATTAAATAAAACTCACCCTTTCGGACATTCCTTTCCTTCCTTTTCGGAAAGCTGTGTCACTAAGTAGGTCACTGTACCGATCCTGGTCATCGGTGGACGAAAAAATGTATGGTTGGGTAGCGCCCGGTGCTCAGCTGATCGCAGGTATACTACACCACCCGAAGGTAAGGCTCGTAACGTCAAGTGCGTCCGGGTTAATGTACCGAATATTCACTTCACTGCACGGCCACTAACACTGATCACTTAATTTATTTTTCATGGAACGTGTTGTTCCTACGTTATAAAAATTGTCTATGCACACCTCAGCACGTACGATCAGCTGTCTTTGGACGGCCTGCAAAGTTTGTGGCGTTATGTTTGTCACCGCAGCGGGAATTCGCACAACGATATTCAGAATAATTTTGACGCCAAATGCCGAATCGTACCCTCGCTTAGGGTTTGGATGTGCGGGAATTCCCGTGAAAACGCTCGCACAGTAGCACTTGCGTCCCCGTTGTTCCGGGCGTACATCCAGAACGTCGCGTAATATTCTTGAGCGGTTAAAATTTCTGGGACGAGATTGCTAGCTGACTGACAGGATTTTTTCCAAGCAACTTCCTCTACCTCCAAGTAGTTTCTCTCGTTCCATTATGAGTTCACTCCCACCCGGACAAGAGAGTTTAGGTAAAAAGAAGCCAGCACATTTTCGAAACACGTGCTTCGCAGAAGTGCAACGAACGAACCATCCTACATTTTCACAAAAGCCCGCGCCCCGTCCTTTTACTCCAATGTACCCATTGCTTCGAGATAGACAGCAGACACCACGTGTTTCGGCTCGAAAGGGTCCGAAGAGAAGAGAAACAGAAATTCTTCGAGTTGCTATAAAGAAGAAAAGGCATACCATTCCTATTTCCGTTTTCCAATACTCTGAGTTCACTTCTGCTACGAGGCTAAGGGATCCGTCTTTAATTTGAAGGTAGGACGTAGCAGGCGGAACTACGCGCAGTTTTGGGTAATTTATAGCATAGTTGGTTCGTGATGCTGCCGTGGCAGCCTTGCGCTACCTCGAGCATGATATTTTCCTCGCTGCGAGGCTGCCTCGTGCCCGTCACTCCGTGGCGAGGACAACACCCCGCAGTGCCTCATCGAATTTTATGGCTTTCGACCCTCGAAGGGGTTCGAGTGCCTATTAATAAGAAGTGCGAAATCTTCAACTTCCGCATTTCTCATCGGATCATTCTGAAAACGACGCCAATTGATACCTCATGTTTCGCCGATGAAACTGACACCAAGAACGACGTAATTGGGACCATAATGAAGGAAATTCCATGAAAAATTCATTTCCATAATCTCAAGCTAATTGGATAACACATGGATATTTCACCCTCCACTGCGAGGGCTTGACCCCAATTCGCTACGTTCGGCCCAAGATTCCTACCTTTTTCCGGAAAAAGCCATAAAATTCGAGTGAGGCACTGCGAAGGGCAGCCCTCGTCACGGGGTGACGGGCAAAGCTCCAGAATTACCCTGTATCTGTTTAGGAAATAAAATAATTCTTTATTTTTTATCGTGTGGATATGGAAGTGTCGCCGATGGATTCCTTGTGGTTTTCCGATGAAAATCATGCCAAATGTCGTGTAAATCGGACTACTTTTACATAAGGAATACAAATAGCTTGTGTCAAACTAGTCCGATTTGCATGATGTTTGGTATGATTTTAATCGACGGAACGCCAGGAATCCATTGGCGTCGCTTTCGCACAGATCTGATGAGAAATGAGGAATTCGAAGATTTCTCACTTCTTAATAGGTACTCCAACCCCTTCGAGGGTCGAAAGCCATAACTTCGGAGAGACACCACGGGGGGTTGACCTCGTCACGGTTGCCAGGCGGATCAGGCGTTTCGAGCCAATCACCCTGTATATTCTCCGCACCGAAGAAAATCTTAACAGATAGAGGACAAAACTTCATATCCGAATTGATGCAACATTATGAAGATGCTTTTAACTTAAAACACATAAAGACTACAGCCTTTCACCCACAAAGTAATGGCTCACTGGAAAGAACACATGCAGTAATTGCCGATATGTTAAAATCAATTCAGAAAAACTCAAACGATGAATGGGACGAACAATTGAACTTTATTTGCCTTGCATATAACACAATGGTACATGATGCCACGAACTACACTCCTTTCGAACTGACATTCGGACACACAGTCAACCTTCCCTCTACCATCTCCAAGAACCCTCAACGCTCCTACTCCGACGAAGTAACCTTCCGCAAAAGAGAATGGGATTCTAAATTACAAAAAGCTCGCGCTGCGTTAGTTAAAAGTAAAAAAAGATATCAAAGAGATCAATCGAGAAGAATTATAAAACCTCAAACTATATTTAAAGAAGGAGATCAAGTCTTAATTCATAACGACCACAAAAAGCATAAATTAGATTCAGAATGGTTAGGACCATACACCATTGATAAAGTATGCACACCTTATTATTTGATTCAAGAAAAGAAAATACATGGTAACAGATTAACACCTTACTTTCCAGGACGACAAGTACACTCATCTACTTAGCTAAAGCTAACATAGATATAAAACCTTTAGAAAATAGTGCGATATTTATCGAGAAAATCGATAAAGGATATTTATACAGCGACACAGCTAACATTATTATTGGGATAGATATTAAAGACATATTTGCTCAAATAGATGGTATCGAAGGATATAAGAATAAGATAAGTAGTTATTCCATAAGCAAAAATTATAAAGAAGAATTAGATACTTTACAACAAAGAGTTAACAATATAAAACAGTTATCCAGACATTTAAAAACCTTAACACACAGTAGAGTCAAAAGAGGATTAATGAACTTCATTGGATCTGCATCCAAGAGTTTATTTGGAACATTAGACGAAGATGACTTAGAATTAGTAATTAAAAACATGGACAAATTATTTGATGACAATAACAAAATAAAAACAATTCCAGCCAATCAAACATGTTTAATACGAAAAATCATTAATAATGAAGGACTCAATGCATTAGAAGCATCATATGACAAAATCCTAAAAGAACAACAATATACAGAAACTGATAGGGCACTTACTAAACTAATAATTAAAATTGATACAATAATTCAATCACTACATTTCCAAATAGATGAAATGTTAAATGTAATTATTCTTGCCAAACAAGGAATCGTAAGTCCACAAATATTAAATCCAGAAGAATTTATAATGCATTATGCAAAAACAATAGGTGATCGAGTTTACAATGTAGCAATTTCTCCGAAAATAGAACATTTCCAGTTTATACTCGATATCAGTGATCTTAAAGTCTTTACAATCAATAACAAATTATTCTTTAAAATAATAATACCTTTAGTTCGAAACACGGAATGGGATATAGTGCAAGTACACCCTATCCCGAGTAAACGAAATGATATTTTCTTGGCTCCAGCTATAGAGCGTCAAATTTATTTAACATCTGGAATATCTTTCATGAACACTGACATCGAATATCTTGACAAATTATGCAAAACCCATGCAGGAATAACAATTTGTAAACAAACTCAGCCAATTCATAATAGAAACTCGAAAACCGATTGCCACAGCGAAATCATTAATTTTCAATCTAGCGTAGAACATTGTCAAATTGTTATTTACAAAATAGAAGACATTAGCTTCATACCTTTAAGGACGAATAAAGCCGGGTCCAGACCTGAATGAGTATACGCTGAGCAGACTGTGCGCGCACGAATGACGCATGCGGAGGGGTCGAAAGTGCCACTGTGTCTTTCTTCACCAACTTCTGTGCTTATCTTAGCCCACTCCGCAGTCGTAACGATGGTGTCATAGTTAGCTAAATAAACATACAGCTCAACCCTCCGAGTCATCCTGTTTACCAATACAGGGTGATTCTCCAGCGACGCCTGTCAAAGAGTTGCCACCTGGTACCCCGTGGCGAGGACAACCCCCCGCAGTACCTCACCGAATTGTATGGGTTTCGATCCTTCAAACGGTTGGAATACCATTAAAAAGTCAGAAATGTCCAAGAGTTCCGCATTTCTCATCAGATCTTCGCGAAAACGACGTCAATTGATTCCTTATGTTTCGCCGATGAAACTAACACCAAGAATGACGTAATTCGGACCATAATGATGGACATTTCAGAAAAAATTTATTTATATCATTTCAAGTTGAATTCGTTATAAATAGTCAGATTTACATGAAATTTGGAATGATTTTCATCGGAAAAACGTAAGGAATTCATGGAATTCAGGATTTCAGGCCATGTGCCTTTGCCGGCATTCGCGAGTGGTGTCGAATGCCCCGAGTCGCCACGAATGACACGTCCACACTTGCATATGCGTTCACGCTCACCCTTTCTGACGTAGAAGCATGCGGTCCTGGCTACCGTTTCACCCGTCTACATCAGAATATTCGTGCGCGCTGAGCCTGCTCAGCGTATACTCATTCAGGTCTGGACCCGGCTTAACGCATATATAGCAATACCTAAAGAACCAATTTCAGTTGACACTATATGTGGCACAATACACAGTATAAGAACTGTAAATGGACCTTCTATCATTAGAACAAACACCTCATGCGATATATTGTATAATAATGAACACATGGCTATGCCTAGCTTTTATCGTAAGAACCCATACAGCACACTTCGTTGCAGCAGTATTGCAGGAACGTTGCTGCAATATTGTGTTGTTGCAGGTTGCATTGCAATATTGCAGGAACGATGCTGCAATATTGTGTTGTTGCAGGTTGCATTGCAATATTGCAGGAACGATGCTGCAATATTGTTGTGCATTATTGGAGTGCCAACGATCCTGCAAAATTGCAGCAATATTGCAAGTTCATTGCCGTGCAATGTTCCGTTGGCAACGATCGTACAATATTCCCAAGGCGGAGATAGGAGTGAACCTGTAACTTCTCTGCAATGATGCGGTGCAACAATATTGCCGAAGAGTTGCAGGATCATTGCCAGAATTTTGCCGTTTCGTTGCAGAATCATTGCCGGAACGTTGCAGGACTACATATTTGTAATGTTGCAGCAACTTTGCAAAAATACATCATTGTAATGTTGCAGCAACTTTGCAAAAATACATAATTGTAATGTTGCAGAAACTTTGCAAAAATACATAATTGTAATGTTGCAGCAACTTTGCAAAAATACATACCTGCAATATTGCGAAGGCGGACATAGGATTGAACCTGCAACGTCTCTGCAATGTTTTGGTGCAATGTTAGGGGAATTCATGGGCTTCCGTGCGAGAAAAGGTGGGCTTGAAGTCCGATTGGTCCTAATCTAACCAATCTGCCCATCATTCCTCCCAAACGGCCACTGTTTTGAAGAGCCTTCTTCACAGCAATGTCGCCTCCCCGAGGCCCACCTTCTCTCGCACGGAATACGTCAACGCGTGCTTTTGTTTTGAAATTCGAGCGCGTGTTTATACTCTAGAGATAAGGGATCTGTCTTTAATTTGAAGGAAGGACGACGCAGGCGGGATCACGCGCTGTCAGCGGACTACCCATTTTCTTCCTATGTCTCTCCGCGTGGCGTATTGATGTTGGATAATACTTTTTAAATTCTAGTTCCCCAAAATTAAGCAGGCTGATCGGCCAGAGCATTTCGCCAGGGTCGCGGTTTATGACCGTATTGTCCCGCTAGTCAGCGGTAGAGAACGGTTTCCTACAGTTTTGGATAATTTATGACTTAATTGGTTCCGCTTCGTAGCAGACGTGAACTCAGGGTATCGGAAAGGGGAAACAGGAATGGTATGCATTTTCTTCTTTATAGCAACTCGAAGACTTTCTGTTTCTCTTCTCTTCGAACCCTATCGAACCGAAACACGTGGTGTCTGCTGCCTACCTCGAAGCAATGGGTACATTGGCAGTAAAAGGACGAGTGCGGGCTTTTGTGAAAGTGTACGACGGTTCGTTCGTTGCACTTCTGCAAAGCACGTGTGTTTCGAAAATGTGCTTCTTTTTACCTGAAGCCTCTTGTCCTGGTGGAGGTTAACTCATAATGGAACGAGAGAAGCTACTTGGGGGTAGAGGAAGTTGCTTGGAAAAAATCCTGTCAGTCAGCTAGCAATCACGTCGCAGAAATGTACTCTGATGAAGAATATTACGCGATGTTCTGGGTGTACCACCGCCAAGTAAAAATTCATTTCCACTAATTTTTATAACGTAGAAACAACACGTTCCATGAAAAATAAATTAAGTGATCAGTGTTAGTAGGTGTGCAGTGAAGTGAATATTCGGTACATTAACCCGGACGCACTTGACGTTGCGACCCTTAACTTTGGATGGTGTCGTGTACCTGAGATCAGCTGTGCACTCGGCGCGTCTGTCGATGACCAGGATCGGTTCAGTGACCTAGTGACACAGGTTTTCAAGCTGCAGGTAAATTTTCGAAAGGGTGAGTTTTAGTTACATTATTGGTGACTATTATTTCTTAAATTTAACGCATAACGATAATTCTAAAAATTTCCATACCTAAATATTTCTTAGGGGTTTTTAAACAAACTTATTCGTTAAAAGCAACACTGTTGGCCGTTATTGAATTATGGATTTTAATCACAATAACGAACTATGATCACTTTTCGTTCATTTCCTGTTACATTACCTTGTCGTGGCTACGTTATTAACACAAGGAAATTTACGTATTCCTTATCCTCCCACTTCAAATAATTATTATTTTCGATTCTTCTAAAGAAAACCTTTGTATTCGTCTTTTTACGTTAGACATGATTTTCATCCATTTCACCTTTATTCATTATTCACTTTAAATGACGAACAAATCATGACAAAATGTTCGATTTTATTTGTTACGTCTTTTTCATTTGCCATTCTACGCAATTTCCTTCGATGCATGCCGAGTTGCTTGTTCGTAGTCGCAGCGCGGCACGCGGCCACACTAACACGGGAACTCGGCCGCCAGACTCGGGCTCTGATTGGTCGCTGCTTTTTGTTAATATCTCGTTAACGAAACCTCGGAGAACATTTTCGCAAAGGAAAAAGTTGTTTGCAATTACCCCCCGAGTCACCCCCTTCAAGGAACCGCAGCATTTTTGGAACACCCTGTATATGTCATTTCTTGGGCATTTATTTTTTCAATCAATGTATATGTAATTATATATTCGGGAAAAAATAGTGTCGCGCACTATATATATATTTGTAGTTCGTATTCATATGTACCGAACTAGAACTAAATGTAATGTCCGCACGTGTGACCGGTAGGGGGGCGCAACAATCGGATAACCTAAAGTTTGGTTTTCAACATTCCCTCTATTGATGTGCCCGAATTATTTTATTTTGTGCATAACTCTCTCGCTTGTATAAGGTTAACATACGTACTCACACACACGCACACACTTATACTATATGTGGATAAATTCTTTCACACAAAATTTGAATTTATATATAAGCAACTTATACTTACAATTAGTTATTTGAATTTAACATTTCAACGGATCTATTATTTTTTATTCGAGCTAAAGGTTTTGTTAAAATGTCTGCTGGCATTGAATGAGTCGCTAAATACTTTACTTTTATAATGCCATTTTCTTGTGCTTCTCTAGGGAATTGATACTTAATGTGTCACGCCGTCCGACACTCAATCGCCACCCAGCAATCCGATGCCAAGAGGATATGAATCCGATCGAACTCTAGACATAAGAATCGCCCCTCCACTCTATAAATTCCGATATGTAATAATCGATGCGGTTGCCAAGGCAGAATAAAGGATGGTCAGTCGTTCCAAGCCTATTGTCGTGTGAAGTTCATTTTACCCGACTCTAAGTCTAATTAATACATAAGCGTATTTCGTTCACTGGTTTCACGTGCTATTCCGAGCCGTCCAGCAGGACACGTGCGAACCAATATACCGTGTCACCAATTTTTGCTGATTTCCCCGTGACAAATGTCTATATGTTTACTTCTAGAGTGATATACCCAATTTGAGCTTAACTTAGTTGAACTTTGATTATCACAGTAGATATTAGTCGCACCTTCGATACAATTGTTAAAGCACATATTGTTCATTAGCCTGTATAGTAAATGTATTGTAAATCCTCGTTATAACCCCAATTTTATCATGCGTAGTACGCCCGGTGACTGTCCCCACCATTTCTTGGAATCTTTCGGTCGCGAGAGAGAGAACCCGGGAACGAGCAAGAGGAAACGAAAGAGTCGACGGCAACTTCGTATCAACTGTTTCGTTCCCTCTCGCTCGCTCTTGGGTTTTCATACTCGCGGCATTGGCTCCCTGCTGGAACTGCCAGTTAGAACCGCATTGAATTTTGAACTGGATCTATCTGGTTCAATGCGGTACTACCTAGATTTTTAAGCAGTGATTTTTGGCAGTTCAAAAAAGAATCCGGTTCAATGCGGATATCCAGATCGATGGATGAAACAGGATTTTTCAGGTCCTAAATTTATCAGTTTCTTTCAGGAATTGCCATTTGTATAAACCCAAAAGTTTCGTATCTGAAATTGCGGATCAAAAATCTTACGGATTCAATCTGGAAATGCCACAAGCTCTTTTGAGTCCGTCGCAGAAGAAAAAAATTTAACCCGGTTTCCAATGGATTGGCGGATAGAACATTAATGCGGTTCCTTCCGGTTTTACGAAACTCATACTTCGAAATAATTGATTTGGTTCGAACACCGCTAGGTGGCCGTTATACTGGTAACTCCTCTCGCGGCAACGATGTGCGCTGCGAGACATAAGATCGGCGCTGCGAGCTAACGAGGCAGCTTGTTCCGTGATCAAGACTTCGATGCAAGATTGATACGGCAGAATCTTTTGATGTAGTAGGTTTAAGAATAAAATTATATCAAACGTCAGTTCACGGTGTTAAGTGGTAACGGTTATTCGACGACTCCTTGATAACCTGAGTAAATCGGTCGAGGGACCATAAATGTGTCGCGAATACAAATAAAACCAGGTAGTAAAATGGCTTGGAAAAACTGATGAGTATCATCTCAATTTTGATCTACACTTCTAGATTCTAGTTAGAAACGACTAAAAATTTGAGTCGGTTTCATCCAGAAATCATGCATTTGAACATACGTTTGAACATGCATTTACGATATGCAAATCTGTGTAAGAACTGGTAGCAAAATAATTTGAAAAGACCAATAGAATCCCATTTTCGTTCGGCTCTGGATTTCCAGATAGAACCAGCTTAAAAAATGAACAAAGTTACTCAAGAAGTTTACTAGTAATATGCGTGTTACTTCGTGTAAATCCGAGCAGAACCGATGACAAATTGTGCTAGGAAATACAGATAGATACCAACAAGATTTTTACATGCATATCCCGTTTGAAACGGATAGAAAATATTTCATCTGGTTCAATCTGCAATTTACGGGAAGAAAACCGCATCAATCCGGATTTAAAAATTTGTAATGCGGTTCTAACTGGCAGTTCCAGCAGGGCTGCACGGAATAGTGTCCGCAACGCGTCGTACTGCGTCGTTAATACGAATATTTACTGTATTCAGCTTCTATGGTTGATGCTGCCACTGATTCTTGTTTCTTCGTTAACTAGCCGATTGGCCCAGCAGCGAGGATTGCAATGTTTCCTGAGCAGGCTCGTCGATCATCGATATCATCACCCCAGTCAGCATCACAAAAGGCTTAAATTTGCTGGTTATTTTTCATATAGGTGATTCCATAGTCCATGGTATTCATAATATAGCGTAGTGTTCGTTTTGCCATTCTCCAATGTGTTATTCTGGGGTTTGAGCAGTAGCGGCTCATTGCACTCGCAGTGAATGATAAATCCGGTCGTGTTGCATTTACTAGATAAATCAATCCACCCACAAGTTCTCGATAAGGACAGTTCTTCATTTCTTCTGCTTCGTCTGCTGTTTGCGGCATCATCTGCCTCGTTAGCTTGAACTGTATTAGCACCAGACTCTATTGGAGTTGAGACTGGCCTTGAATTATCCATACCAAATTTCTTTAATAAATCACTTACACTCCATTCCATATAAGAGCGGACCTACGCCCCTACCGATTTGCGACCGATCTACGCAGCTCCCACGGATCTGACACACACGATTGGTCTTAACACTTTTGCGATTGGTCGTAGCATTTTCCCTGCCGGTAGCATATCCCTGCGCGGAACGAGTCCGCTCTAAAGTGGAGTGCAGTGTACGTATTTTCGTTGTGTCAGTCACATACTTCCTGTCAATCCTCTTTCGACATTTCTTCCCAGAATATTATTTAATTGCCCTAAGTCTTTCATTTGAAATTTCTTGCTCAAAGTCTTCTTCGTTGCAATTAAGAAATTATGCCACTAAGAAATTATTTACATATATGATTATAATTACTTTATTTTTTTCAATAGTACTGATCACGGTGTAATAGACAGGTGTTCCGACTCTGTACCTTTTACCCCAGCGATTTTGGGTGCCGATTTCTGTTTAGTTCCCTTGGCCGTCGCGAGAGGTGTCGTGGCTTAGAAGGCATATACATATGAATTAATGAGGATGTAGTAGTAGAGATTTTAGTGGTATTAGTGGGCTTGCCAAAAACAACAGGCCACGCATGTATATATATGTATATGCCTTTACGACATCGACGAAATCTGCCGGCCGCCAGAAGAACTAGGACGAAAAAGTCACACATTCTGAACAGGAGTCGGAATACCTGTCTATTACACCGTGGTACTGACATACAGGGTGTCCCAAAAATGTCGGAGTTCCTTGAAAGGGGTGACTCAGGGGGTGATTTGAAACAACTTTTTCCTTAGCGAAAATATTGTCCGAAGTTTCGTTTAGTAGATATTAACAAAAACCCCCGACCAATCAGAGCGCGCGCCTTCCGCCCGAGCTCCCGCGGTAGCATTGGCTACGCGGTAGGCGCTACGAACGTACGAACAAGCAAGTCGGCATGCATCGAAGTAAACCGCGTTACACAGACTTTTTTTAAACAGAATCTTAAATAATAATGGTTTGAGGTGACAGGACAAGAAATACATAAATTTCATTTTCAAATAAGGCATAAACTTACTGGTAATGTAACAGAAAATGTACGACAAGTGATCGTAATTCGTTATTGAGGTAAAAATCCGTAGATTATTAACGGCCAACATAACTAAAGTTAAAAAATAATATCAGGTGTATGAATAAATTGTTTCCGACTGGATTTACATAATCAGTACAAAGCTACCGAATTTCTATCGCGGTGATATTCGTAAGCTGCCAGAAAAATGGCGAAAGGTATTTAACAGTAATGGAAATTGTTTCGATGATTGAAATGTTTTCATATTTTTTTAATCAAACTGTTATTGTACCTACCCTAAAATCGAATAGAATTTATTTCTACACCTAATAATCACCAATAAATTAAATAAAACTCACCCTTTCGGACATTCCTTTCCTTTCATTTCGGAAAGCTGTGTCACTAAGTAGGTCACTGTACCGATCCTGGTCATCGGTGGACGAAAAGTTTTATGGTAGGGTAGCGCCCGGTGTTCAGCTGATCGCAGGTATACGACACCACCCGAAGGTAAGGCTCGTAACGTCAAGTGCGTCCGGGTAAATGTACCGAATAGTCACTTTACTGCACGGCCACTAACACTGATCACTTAATTTATTTTTCATGGAACGTGTTGTTCCTGCGTTATAAAAATTGTCTATGAACACCTCAGCACGTACAATTAGCTGTCTTTGGACGTCCTGCGAAGTTTGTGGTATTATGTTCGTCACCGCAGCGTGAATTCGCACAACGATGTTCAGAATAATTTTGACGCCAAACGCCGAATCGTACCCTAGCTTGGGGTTTGGATATGCGGGTATTCCCGTGAAAACGCTCGCACAGTAGCACTTGCGTCCCCGTTGTTCCGGGCGTACACCCAGAACATCGCGTAATAGGTATTATTGGGCCGTGAACATTTCTGCGACGTGATTGCTAGCTGACTGACAGGATTTTTCCCAAACAACTTCCTCTACCCCCAAGTGGCTTCTCTCGTTCCATTATGAGTTAACTCCCACCAGGACAAGAGGCTTTAGGTAAAAAGAAGCCATCACATTTTCGAAACACACGTGCTTCGCAGAAGTGCAACGAACGAACCGTCGTACACTTTCACAAAATCCCGCGATCCGTCCTTTTACTGCCAATGTACCCATTGCTTCGAGGTAAGCAGCAGACACCACGTGTTTCGGCTCGAAAGGGTCCGAAGAGAAGAGAAACAGAAATTCTTCGAGTTGCTATAAAGAAGAAAATGCATACCATTCCAGTTTCCCCTTTCCGATATCCTGATGTCACGTCTGCTACGAGGCGGGACCAACTAAGCCATAAATTACCCAAAACTGCGCGTAGTTCCGCCTGCTACGTCCTACCTTCAAATTAAAGACGAATCCCTTATCTCCCGAGTATAAACACGCGCTCGAATTTCAAAACAAAAGCACGCCTCGACGTATTCCGTGCGAGAAAAGGTGGGCTTGAAGACCCATTGGTCGTAACCGAACCAATCTGCCCTGCATCCCGCCCAAACGGCCACTGTCTTGAAGAGGCCCTCTTCACAGCAATATCTCCTCCCCAAGGCCCACCAGTATAAAGACGCGCTCGATTTTGAAAACAAAAGCACGCGACGACGTATTCCTTGCGAGAGAAGGTGGGCTTGAAGTTCGATTGGTCCTAAACGAACGAATCGGGTCTGCTTATCTTTCGTGTATAAACACGCGCTCGAATTTCAAAACAAAAGCACGCGTCGACGAATTCCGTGCGAGAGAAGGTGGGTCTCGGGGAAGAGATATTGCTGTGAAGTGGGCCTCTTCAAGACAGTGGCCGTTTGGGAGGGATGCAGGGCAGATTGGTTAGATTAGGACCAATCGGACTTCAAGTCCACCTTCTCTCGCACGGAATACGTCAACGCGTGCTTTTGTTTTGAAAATCGAGCGCGTGTTTATACTCGAGGGATAAGGGATCTGTCTTTAATTTGAAGGAAGCACGTCGCAGGCGGGTTCACGCGCTGTCAGCGGTGAGGACGACGCAAGCGTGACCACGCGCTGTCAGCGGACTACCCCTTTTCTTCCTGTGTTTCTCCGCGAGGCGTACTGATGTTGGATGATGTTCCCCAAAATTAATCAGGCTGATCGGCCAGAGCAGTTCGCCAGGGTCGCGGTTTATGACCGTATTGTCCCGCTAGTCGCCGGTATAGAACGGTTGCCTACAGTTCTGGATAATTTATGACTTAATTGGTCCCGCCTCGTAGCAGACGTGACATCAGGATATCGGAAAGGGGAAACTGGAATGGTATGCATTTTCTTCTTTATAGCAACTCGAAGACTTTCTGTTTCTCTTCTCTTCGGACCCTTTCGAACCGAAACACGTGGTGTCTGCTGCCCACCTCGAAGCAATAAGTACATAGGCAGTAAAAGGACGGATCGCGGGATTTTGTGAAAGTGTACGACAGTTCGTTCGTTGCACTTCTGCGAAGCACGTGTGTTTCGAAAATGTGCTGGCTTCTTTTTACCTAAAGCCTCTTGTCCTGGTGGGAGTTAACTCATAATGGAACGAGAGAAGCCACTTGGGGGTAGAGGAAGTTGTTTGGGAAAAATCCTGTCATTCAGCTAGCAATCACGTCGCAGAAATGTTCACGGCCCAATAATACCTATTACGCGATGTTCTGGGTGTACGCCCGGAACAACGGGGACGCAAGTGCTACTGTGCGAGCGTTTTCACGGGAATACCCGCATATCCAAACCCCAAGCTAGGGTACGATTCGGCGTTTGGCATCAAAATTATTCTGAACATCGTTGTGCGAATTCACGCTGCGGTGACGAACATAATACCACAAACTTCGCAGGACGTCCAAAGACAGCTGATCGTACGTGCTGAGGTGTTCATAGACAATTTTTATAACGCAGGAACAACACGTTCCATGAAAAATAAATTAAGTGATCAGTGTTAGTGGCCGTGCAGTGAAGTGAATATTCGGTACATTAACCCGGACGCACTTGACGTTACGAACCTTACCTTCGGGTGGTGTCGTATACCTGCGATCAGCTGAGCACCGGGCGCTACCCTACCATAAAACTTTTCGTCCACCGATGACCAGGATCGGTACAGTGACCTACTTAGTGACACAGCTTTCCGAAATGAAAGGAAAGGAATGTCCGAAAGGGTGAGTTTTATTTAATTTATTGGTGATTATTAGGTGTAGAAATAAATTCTATTCGATTTTAGGGTAGGTACAATAACATTTTTATTAAAAAAATATGAAAACATTTCAATCATCGAAACAATTTCCATTACTGTTAATTACCTTTCGCCATTTTTCTGGCAGCTTACGAATATCACCGCGATAGTAATTCGGTAGCTTTGTACTGATTATGTAAATCCAGTCGGAACCAATTTATTCATACACCTGATATTATTTTTTAACTTTAGTTATGTTGGCCGTTAATAATCTACGGATTTTTACCTCAATAACGAATTACGATCACTTGTCGTACATTTTCTGTTAAATTACCAGTAAGTTTATGCCTTATTTGAAAATGAAATTTATGTATTTCTTGTCCTCTCACCTCAAACCATTATTATTTAAGATTCTGTTTAAAAAAAGTCTGTGTAACGCGGTTTACTTCGATGCATGCCGACTTGCTTGTTCGTACGTTCGTAGCGCCTACCGCGTAGCCATCGCTACCGCGGGAGCTCGGGCGGAAGGCGCGCGCTCTGATTGGTCGGGGGTTTTTGTTAATATTTCCTAAACGAAACTTCGGACAATATTTTCGCTAAGGAAAAAGTTGTTTCAAATCACCCCCTGAGTCACCCCTTTCAAGGAACTCCGACATTTTTGGGACACCCTGTATACACAAGGGTCAACTTCTGTCCTTTTAAATTTCATGTTTTGTAGGCAATCGATCATTTATATGTACCATTTTCTCCCAGCCTGTTTCAACCCATATAATGATTTATTGAGCCGACACACTTTGTTTTTATTCTCACGATCGATGAACATTTCAGGTTGTTGGATGTAAATCTTATCTGACAGATCACCTTGAATATACCTATGCCATGACTACATCCATTTGATGTACATACGTGCATTTCATTTTGCACTGATGCAGCCAGGAGTACACGTATCGTTTGAAGTCTTGCGAAAGGAGCAAAGACTTCCTCATAATCAATGAGCCTGATGAATAAAAACTAAGCAATTCCTTACAAGCAATTCCTTATTAGCAAAAGCAATTACTTCAAAAGCAATTACTTAAACAAAAAAGGAATTTCTTGTTTTCATATGAATAAAAATCATAAGCAATTGCTGGCTTTGCTAAACCGTATAAGTAAATGGTAGCTGTGACTGCTGGTAACGTTCTCACTCTCTCTTGGGCGCCCCTGCTCGCTAGCGTTCAGTGCTCCTCACTCGCCTTTGCAGAACAGGAGTGAGCAGGGTTGCCATGAAACATTTTGATAGACAAAAGCATTTATATGCCCATTAATCATGTCGGACAGCAGTGTTAATACTGACAGCGAGGAATCGGATAAGCAATTAATTTTTATACATAAGTTGAAAGAAAACACAGTACTATTTAATAAATCTCAAATACCACAAATAAAGAAAGAAAAAGAAATGGCTTTAGAAACTGTTACAGAGCATTATGGAAAAATGTTTAGTATTTCGGTAACCAAGAAACAAGTTTCGAAAAGAATTAGCAACATGAAGGCAGAAGTTAAAAAAAATTTGATATGTCAAAAACTGGTAACAAAAAAATTATATACAAACCCTGGGAAAAGATGTTGATGGACATTTTAGACGTCGAAAAAAATCCGGTGTTCACAAAAGTTCCAGGTATAAATATTTGCAAATTGAATGGCATTTCATTTTTAGTGGAATTGTATGTATGAGTAATACATATATTTATTTGATATTTAATGTGTATTTTAAGGTGCAGTATCCGTTGGTGTTAATGAAATATCTGTACTTAACGAGTGTAAAGGTTCAAATGTGCCATCACAAACTTCTGAGGTGCCATCGGTTACAACATTGAAGAAACGTAAAATTTCGACCTCCTTACCGGAAACTTCCGAAACCAAAAATTTGTCGAATACCGAATTACAACGATTGGTGTTGCTGGAGCAATTAGAGTTAATAAGATTGCAGAAAGAAAAAGAGAAAGAACAATTATAACTTATAAGAGCGCCGAAAGAAAAATATATAGCAAGCGATGAAAATAATGAATTGTATATGGACCTTTAAGTATTAGTATAGTAATATAGTATATATTATAATATAATAATATAGTAAAGTACATACACACGTATGTACATATGTACTTCTTTTTTAAAAACTTTAAGTATATTTAATAAAGTACAAAAGTTTTCATATTACAATAGTTTTTACATATCAAAATCAAATAGATACTAAATTTGATGAAAAAGTTGATGTGTAATAAGTTCTCTCTTTTGCTGGCCTAAACGTCTAACTAAGTTTGAATTTGTATGCTCATTACGCGTATCTTGTTCAAAGTTCCCAGGTTCTTCCGGCAAATCAAATAAGTCATCTTTCAAGAATTTTGCAATGTTGTGCAATACAACACAACAAGTTATAATTGAAGGAACTTTTTCAATTTTGCTGCGAACTTTATACTGTAGAACAGGAAATCTTGCTTTTAATTGTCCAAAACATCGTTCAATTATAACGCGCTCTTTACAAAATATTTCATTATAGTGCCGTTGCTCGAGTGTTACTGGATTTCTCCAAGGTGTCATAAGCCAAGGCGAAATAGAGTAGCCTTCATCTCCCAATAATAGGCAATTTTCGGCTGTATTCTTCAATACGTCATATATGTCAGAGTTCTTACAAATTCTGCTATCATGAACAGAACCTGGCCACTGACAATCTATACTCGTAAATATTTCTTCAGCGTTGCCTGCATATTTATACTTGTGAATCCTTTTCTATTTACATACTCATCACCAAAACCATTCCATTTGGGAATTCTTACGTGAGTGCAATCAATCACACCAATAGCATTTGGAAATGTGTACATTTGTGTCCATAAGTTTTTAGCTTCAACAATTTCTGCAGAAGTTCTTGGAAATCTTATCCATATATGCGCCTTATTTAGAATCTGATTCATCACCAAAGTAAAAGTTTTCGAAACAGTGGTCTGGTGTATACCAAGTTCTTCAACCACTCCATTCTGGAAACCAGGATCAGACACTACACGAAGAAAGATTTTCATTTTGTCAACTGGTGGCAATGCCCCACCGCGTTTTTCACCAGTATCTTCCAAAAAATAGTTAGCCAGCCATTCAACGTTTTCACGATTAAACCGATATAATTTTCGAAAATCTTCATTTTGGCATTTGTATCGCACATTATAAAATTGTTCTTTCCGGACATTTAAGAACTGCGCCATTTCCAATTACGACTGTTGCATGCCGAAAAGGAAACTTCGAGAAACGCCGACCATCGAGAAGTTTCCCGAATACGCTTGTAGGCCGCCCATGAGCCGAGACGTACGGGCGTGGAACCCCGACTCGCAATCGTTTGCATTCACTCCACAAATCACCCCTGTATAATTAATATATATATGAATTTAAAATGGCTACAATTAATTATCGTACCATGTACCATTTATTCACACGCTTTCTCTCTAATACGTACTGATGAAGTAATTGGTCCTTTAAGCAAATGTTAGCATGGGGTACAGCAGTCTTAAAAATTCTTAAGGAATTGCTTATTTAGCAAAAGCAATTGCTTCTTTTATTCATTCGTTTAATAAGTAATTCTTTAAAAAATTAAGGAAAAGTGATTCCTTTAAGTAATTCCTTGTCAGTTTAGGAATTCCTACAAGATAAACAAATGCTTGTGTTTTTATTCACACGAATTTAAGCAATTCCTAGTAAAATATTAAGAAAAAGCAATTGCTTACCCTTTATTCATTAGGCTGAATATCTTTTCTCTGTCGATGACCACCTGCAACTAATCTAGCTTTATAACGGTCAACATTCCCATCTTGATTATATTTTATTTTAAAAACCCATCGGTTAGGTAATACCTTTTGATTTTCCGGACAATTTACTAAAAGTATCATTTTCCATTAATGACATGTACTCTAATTCCATTGCCGCTAGTCATGATTCTGAGTCATCACGTGTCATTATTTCGTCTACGGTTAATGACATGGATAATGTCTGATCGCCCACCTGATTTGCTGCAATTTGGTAGATGTTTCTTGATCTTCCAACTTCTACAGTTTTGATCTTCTTTGGTCTTCCTGGTCCCCCTTTCTTAGTTTCCTGATGATTTTCTTCTAGTACTTCTTCATGGAATCCTCCCTCTGACGAAGTTTCTTCGACTCTAGTTTCTTCATTGGTGTCAGTGTCATCTTCGTTTGAAGTGAGCTCCATCGGAACATGTACTTGTTCTATCACTTCGCTTTCTGTTTTGAAATCAATTGAAGTTTCATCGCGATGATCAAATTGATTTGATTTATTCAGCACTTCGTGGAAACGAACATCTCGTCTTATTACTACTGTTTTTGTACGAGGTGACTAAAGTCTATAGGTAACTAAACTCTACATAAATATTTGTTAAACATTATGTCTACATAAATATGTAGCGGCCTTCAAGTTTATTGCTACCTTGGAGTAACATCGTGAGCCAAAAATGCCTGCAAAACGTGATAAACCGTAGCTAATCCATAGCTTATTGCTCTGTTTTCGACGACACTAAGTAATTAAAAGCAGCAAAATGGTCATAAAACATATTCGTATTCAGGTATAACATTAAGCCGGGTCCACACCTGAATGCGTATACGCTGAGCAGGCTGAGCGCGCACGAATATTCTGATGTGGACGGGTGAAACGGTAGCCAGGACCGCATGCTTCTACGTCAGAAAGGGTGAGCGTGAACGCATATGCAAGTGTGGACGTGTCATTCGTGGTGACTCGGGGCATTCGACACCACTCGCGAATGCCGGCGAAGGCACATGGCCTGAGCCGACCGTTGTCGGTTTTCTTCCGCACATCAAAGGGAGTTTGGAGTGTATTGCGTTCAGCGGGGATGATAGAAGCAGATGAGATATACTACATGATATTGAACTATGTGGTAGTCCATATGAAATTAGGACGGGTTAAGTCCTCATTTTTGCAGATTCGAAATTGTTTAAAAATACAAATCTTCAAAGTTACCTGCTTTCCGTGATTTTTACGAAACCCGCCTACAGAAATTAATTTTAATGACCTAAATTATTGAAGGTATCGACTTGCGTCTTTTTTTTAATCATGAAGGATGGATCTATGTGAATGAATTTAATCCATTGCTAATATTGTCATAAACAGATAATCAAAAATTTAAAAATTACATTTTCAATAATAATAATGCAATTACCATATGATAGACGTTAAAGCTCTATTTTACTGAATAATTTGTCTTTCTTTTCTTCACTACACCTTTGCATTGTTCTTAATTCATACAGCCAACGTATTCATACCTGTTTCAGAAATAAAATAATTTCCTATTCTTTATCGTATCGATGTGGAAGTGACACCGATGAATTCCTTACGTTTTTCCGATGAAAATCATTCCAAATTTCATGTAAATTTGACTATTTTTAACGAATTCAACTTGAAATGATATAAATAAATTTTTTCTGAAATGTCCATCATTATGGTCCGAATTACGTCATTCTTGGTGTTAGTTTCATCGGCGAAACATAAGGAATCAATTGACGTCGTTTTCGCAAAGATCTGATGAGAAATGCGGAACTCTTGGACATTTCTGACTTTTTAATGGTATTCCAACCGTTTGAAGGATCGAAACCCATACAATTCGGTGAGGTACTGCGGGGGGTTGTCCTCGCCACGGGGTACCAGGTGGTACCAGGTGGCAACTCTTTGACAGGCGTCGCTGGAGAATCACCCTGTATTGGTAAACAGGATGACTCGGAGGGTTGAGCTGTATGTTTATTTAGCTAACTATGACACCATCGTTACGACTGCGGAATGGGCTAAGATAAGCACAGAAGTTGTTGAAGAAAGACACAATGGCACTTTCGACCCCTCCGCATGCGTCATTCGTGCGCGCACAGTCTGCTCAGCGTATACTCATTCAGGTCTGGACCCGGCTTTATATGTTACCTATGAGGAATGCTTGGGTTAAACTCTTGTTTGAATTCATACGGAAGGGGTCCAAAAAACTGTTCTGCAAGCATATAAATGGCACCATTCAGAGGAGTAAGGGATCCATCGATATTGTTTATAGACCTCATTGAAATAATATGGCATGGCAGTCGACCGTACCAGCGCAGCGGAGCGTCCGCGCAACGCCCGGTCAAGCTTATCTGATTCGTCGCGAACCGCAGTATTTACCACCCCACTGCGACGTTAATAGAAGCCGCACCACCCTGGGGATAGGCTTATTTTGTAGAAAAAACTTCAAGGAATATGGTAGTATTTTTTCGGATTTTTAAAATCGCGACCTCGAGCCCGAATTTTCAAAATAAAAATTTGTTTATAATTTTAAATGTTGCAAAATTAATTTTTCGATCTGGAAAAAAATATTCCGGAAGGTCGATCCTTCCACATTAAAATGTCGTAAGAATCAACTAAATCCGATAAATAGTTTCCGAGATAAACATTCATAAGTACAACCCATTTTCACGGAAACAGGCAAAAATCGGAAAATTCACTACCCTGTATTTTTTACACAAACTCGAAGTCGACAAAATGATGACTTCCCCCCCCCCCCCCCACTAACTCCACGAGGACTGCAACATATTCAAATTTAAAAAAGATCCGAGACATCGAGGGAAAAAAGTGATCGAGTTGGCGTGGAATGAACCATATTTCACATTTGAAATCAGCTTCGTTTAACTTCAAATTAATTCCAAGAGTCATGCCGTGCTTCTGTAATTTCTTAAAATCTTGAAGATTTATGTGTCCATATCTGCAGTGCCATCGCTTTCGACTGCTTTGTAGATTTTTTTGTTCAGCCTAAGCGGTCTCCGGTTTATTTTCGTCGACTATATATAGGTTTCCCTGCCTTTTTGAAATTAGTGCCACACTACCATCAGGACGATTCACTATCGCAATGCTTTTTTTAAAAAGTACACTATAGTTTCTATTACTCATTCGCGAAACCGACATTAAACTGTTTCTAAAACTCGGCACTAGCATCGTATCTTGAAGCTTCACTGTACCTGTTCCTTTATCGCGCGGCTTTACGTTTATTTTCACTTCACCAGCGCATGCTGATGTCCCACAATGTTCCGCCGCCGTGTATACTCTAGCACGCGTTTCGTTATCGGCACTTATAAAGGGTCTAACAGGGTAAGCATGGTCAAACGGCCCTCAGGCCGATTCTTGGAGTGGTTATTTTTTAAACAAAGCTCCTTGCCTGAAACACCATTACGTAAAGTTTTAGATCGCTACCCCCCCCCCCCCCCCCCCCCCGTTTAAGGGCAATACGGGGGTAAACGCCCTTAACGTTATTATTTTTTTTCTCGGTTACTAGTTAAGATAATTTAATTTAAAAAATGCGAAAATATAGCTACGTACCGACTGTACTTCATATATTTTTCTCTAAATTTTAAATCAATTATTAAGCGTTGAAAAAAATAATTAATTTTTTAGGGGTGGTTTTTGGAAACAACCCTTTGAGTGACTACCTCCAAAAAAATCAAGAATAATGTTTTGTTATCAAGCTACTATATAAAAAACACTAGAGATTGTCGAGATGGTGGAACATAGTAAAATAATTTAAAGAAGATCATTATATTATAAATATGTGACGAGAAAGAGTATCTGCCGCGAGCCTGAGTACGCGTCATTTAAATGCGAATGGAAGAAACGATTGCGGTCCGTTTGGGAGATCGAAGTGTGAATGAAGAGTGTTTGAGATTTATTGTTTATGTACATATACAGGGTGTTCCAAAAATGCTGCGGTTCCTTGAAGGGGGTGATTCGGGGGGTAATTGCAAACAACTTTTTCCTTTGCGAAAATGTTCTCCGAGGTTTCGTTAACGAGATGTTAACAAAAAGAAGCGACCAATCAGAGCCCGAGTCTGGCGGCCGAGTTCCCGTGCTAGCGTGGCCGCGTGCCGCGCTGCGACTACGAACAAGCAACTCGGCATGCATCGAAGGAAATTGGGTAGAATGGCAAATGAAAAAGACGTAACAAATAAAATCGAACATTTTGTCATGATTTGTTTGTCATTTAAAGTGAATAATGAATAAAGGAGAAATGGATGAAAATCATGTCTAACGTAAAAAGACGAATACAAAGGTTTTCTTTAGAAGAATCGAAAATAATAATTATTTGAAGTGGAAGGATAAGGAATACATAAATTTCCTTGTGTTAATAACGTAGCCACGACAAGGTAATGTAACAGGAAATGAACGAAAAGTGATCATAGTTCGTTATTGTGATTAAAATCCATAATTCAATAGCGGCCAACAGTGTTGCTTTTAACGAATAAGTTTGTTTAAAAACCCCTAAGAAATATTTAGGTATGGAAATTTTTAGAATTATCGCCGGAAATAAGCCATAGCCTGCGTTAAATTTAAGAAATAATAGTCGCCAATAATGTAACTAAAACTCACCCTTTCGAAAATTTACCTGCAGCTTGAAAACCTGTGTCACTAGGTCACTGAACCGATCCTGGTCATCGACAGACGCGCCGAGTGCACAGCTGATCTCAGGTACACGACACCATCCAAAGTTAAGGGTCGCAACGTCAAGTGCGTCCGGGTTAATGTACCGAATATTCACTTCACTGCACACCTACTAACACTGATCACTTAATTTATTTTTCATGGATAGTATTGTTTCTACGTTATAAAAATTAGTAGAAATGAATTTTTACTTGGCGTTCGGAGCCGTGGGTATTTCCGCGCAAATTCTCACGCTGCAGCACTTGCGTCCCCGTTGTTCGGATGGTACACCCAGAACATCGCGTAATATTCTTCATCAGAGTACATTTCTGCGACGTGATTGATCCACCAGGACAAGAGGCTTTAGGTAAAAAGAAGCACATTTTCGAAACACACGTGCTTTGCAGAAGTGCAACGAACGAACCGTCGTACACTTTCACAAAAGCCCGCGCTCCGTCCTTTTACTGCCAATGTACCCATTGCTTTGAGGTAGGCAGCAGACACCACGTGTTTCGGTTCGGAAGGGTCCGAAGAGAAGAGAAACAGAAAGTCTTCGAGTTGCTATAAAGAAGAAAATGCATACCATTCCTGTTTCCCCTTTCCGATACCCTGAGTTCACATCTGCTACGAGGCGGAACCAATTAAGTCATAAATTATCCAAAACTGTAGGAAACCGTTCTCTACCGCTGACTAGCGGGACAATACGGTCATAAACCGCGACCCTGGCGAAATGCTCTGGCCGATCAGCCTACTTAATTTTGGGGAACTAGAATTTAAAAAGTATTATCCAACATCAATACGCCACGCGGAGAGACAGAGGAAGAAAATGGGTAGTCCGCTGACAGCGCGTGGTCCCGCCTGCGTCGTCCTTCCTTCAAATTAAAGACAGATCCCTTATCTCTAGAGTATAAACACGTGCTCGAATTTCAAAACAATAGCACGCGTTGACGTATTCCGTGCGAGAAAAGGTGGCCTTGAAATCCGATTGGTCCTAATCTAACCAATCTGCCTTGCATCCCTCCCAAACGGTCACTGTTTTGAAGAGGCCTTCTTCACAGCAATGTCACCTCCCCGAGGCCCACCAGTATAAACACGCGCTCGAATTTCAAAACAAAAGCACGCGTTGACGTATTCCGTGCGAGAGAAGGTGGGCCTCGGGGAGGCGACATTGCTGTGAAGAAGGCTCCTCAAAACAGGGAGGGATGCTGGGCAGATTGGTTAGATTAGGACCAATCGGACTTCAAGCCCACCTTTTCTCGCACGGAATACGTCAACGCGTGCTTTTATTTTGAAATTCGAGCGCGTGTTTATACTCGAGAGATAAGAGATCTGTCTTTAATTTAAAGGAAGGACGACGCAGGCGGGACCACGCGTTGTCAGCAGACTACCCCAAACACGTGGTGTCTACTGCCTACCTCGAAGCAATGGGTACATTGGCAGTAAAAGGACGGAGTGCGGGCTTTTGTGAAAGTGACACTTTCAAAGTGTACGACGGTTCGTTCGTTGCATTTCTGCAAAGCACGTGTGTTTCGAAAATGTGATGGGTTCTTTTTACCTCACGCCTCTTGTCCTGGTGGGGGTTAACTCATAATGGAACGAGAGAAGCTACTTGGGGGTAGATGAAGTTGCTTGGAAAAAATCCTGTCAGTCAGCTACCAATCACGTCGCAGAAATGTACTCTGATGAAGAATATTACGCGATGTTCTGGGTGTACCCCCTGAACAACGGGGACGCAATTGCTGCAGCGTGAGAATTTGCGCGGAAATACCCACGGCTCCGAACGCCAAGTAAAAATTCATTTCCACTAATTTTTATAACGTAGAAACAACACGTTCCATGAAAAATAAATTAAGTGGTCAGTGTTAGTAGGTGTGCAGTGAAGTGAATATTCGGTACATTAACCCGGACGCACTTGACGTTGCGACCCTTAACTTTGGATGGTGTCGTGTACCTGAGATCAGCTGTGCACTCGGCGCGTCTGTCGATGACCAGGATCGATTCAGTGACCTAGTGACACAGGTTTTCAAGCTGCAGGTAAATTTTCGAAAGGGTGAGTTTTAGTTACATTATTGGCGACTATTATTTCTTAAATTTAACGCAGGCTATGGCTTATTTCCGGCGATAATTCTAAAACTTTCCATACCTAAATATTTCTTAGGGGTTTTTAAACAAACTTATTCGTTAAAAGCAACACTGTTGGCCGTTATTGAATTATGGATTTTAATCACAATAACGAACTATGATCACTTTTCGTTCATTTCCTGTTACATTACCTTGTCGTGGCTACGTTATTAACACAAGGAAATTGACGTATTCCTTATCCTTCCACTTCAAATAATTATTATTTTCGATTCTTCTAAAGAAAACCTTTGTATTCGTCTTTTTACGTTAGACATGATTTTTATCCATTTCTCCTTTATTCATTATTCACTTTAAATGACAAACAAATCATGACAAAATGTTCGATTTTATTTGTTACGTCTTTTTCATTTGCCATTCTACCCAATTTCCTTCGATGCATGCCGAGTTGCTTGTTCGTAGTCGCAGCGCGGCACGCGGCCACGCTAGCACGGGAACTCGGCCGCCAGACTCGGGCTCTGATTGGTCGCTGCTTTTTGTTAATATCTCGTTAACGAAACCTCGGAGAACATTTTCGCAAAGGAAAAAGTTGTTTGCAATTACCCCCCGAGTCACCCCCTTCAAGGAACCGCAGCATTTTTGGAACACCCTGTAGTGTCGGACATAGAAGCGAGTCGTGAAGCGTGCCGTGAGAGTAATCAGTGGGAGTTCGAAAATCATAGGTAATAACGAGAAAGGTTGATATCATTATTGATTATTATTTATTAATCCTCGTCACTATTTACGTCAATAACTGCCGTTGTGTCAGTTCCATCAAATACATTTGTTAATATTTGGGACGGTTTAATTATTTTGGATATATAACGCCCGTGTGATAAATAATAAATAATCGCAGCGACGTGCGAACAGCAACCCACTGTCCTGTTACCATTCGCACAATCGCACGTATATCGTTGTATTGCCGTGTAGCTGATAGAATTTGGTACATATTCGATATAACATTTGTACGTTTTCCGATTGATATGTCGCGAGCGGACCTTCATCCTTATAATGTTAGTGGTTTCCTTTAAATATTCCACGGTCAAACAATTTTCATTATTCATGAGTTCAGCAAGATAACACACTGCCTGTGATAATTGGTATGTGCCTGTAAATAATATTCAGTATTTAAGTATTTATTGTTCCTTAATGTAACATATTGCTTGCGGCGCCTAGTACGTACCTGTAAATAGTATTTGCTGAACTCATGAATAATGAAAATTGTTTGACCGTGAAATATTTAAAGGAAACCACTAACATTATAAGGATGAAGGTCCGCTCGCGACATATCAATCGGAAAACGTACAAATGTTATATCGAATATGTACCAAATTCTATCAGCTACACGGCAATACGACGATATACGTGTGATTGTGCGAATGGTAACAGGACAGTGGGTTGCTGTTCGCACGTCGCTGCGATTATTTATTATTATCACACGGGCGTTTTATATCCAAAATAGTTAAACCGTCCCAAATATTAACAAATGTATTTGATGGAACTGACACAACGGCAGTTATTGACGTAAATAGCGACGAGGATTAATAAATAATAATCAATAATGATATCAACCTTTCTCGTTATTACCTATGATTTTCGAACTCCCACTGATTACTCTCACGGTACGCTTCACGACTCGCTTCTATGTCCGACACTATATGTACATAAACAATAAATCTCAAACACTCTTCATTCACACTTCGATCTCCCAAACGAACCGCAATCGTTTCTTCCATTCGCATTTAAATGACGCGTACTCAGGCTCGCGACAGATACTCTTTCTCGTCACATATTTATAATATAATAATCTTCTTTAAATTATTTTACTATGTTCCACCATCTCGACAATCTCTAGTTTTTTTTATATAGTAGCTCGATAACAAAACATTATTCTTGATTTTTTTGGAGGTGGTCACTCAAAGGGTTGTTTCCAAAAACCAGCCCCAAAAAATTAATTATTTTTTTTCAACCCTTAATAATTGATTTAAAATTTAGAGAAAAATATATGAAGCACAGTCGGTACGTAGCTATATTTTCGCATTTTTTAAATTAAATTATCTTAACTAGTATCCGAGAAAAAAAATAATAACGTTAAGGGCGTTTACCCCCGTATTGCCCTTAAACGGGGGGGTAGCGATCTAAAACTTTACATAATGGTGTTTCAGGCAAGGAGCTTTGTTTAAAAAATAACCACTCCAAGAATCGGCCTGAGGGCCGTTTGACCATGCTTACCCTGCTAGACCCTTTGTCCCAGTCATTGCAGATGTGCTTTCTAGCACCACTGTCCAGAATCAGTAATTATCAGACTTTTCCCGTCCGACATGAAATGCCATTGCAGGCATCACATCTACCATGCTGCTTCCGGCGAAGTTTACCATCCTTGACTTGCACTCGTTTGACCGATGTCCTTGTTTTCCGCATTTGAAACACTTTCCGTTGGATCTGGTAGCCTTAAATTTTGTGTTTTTCCCTCTGGCATTTTCGCGGTAATTTTTGTTTTGGTTCGCTTTACTTCTGGCGAACAATGCGTCATCATGGCTTTGCTGGGTCTATGATTGTTTGTTCGTCTTGCCTGTCTTCCTGTTCTGTATGCTTCAATTTCAGTGATTCGATGTCGATACAAAATCCCTCATATTCGATCGGTAAGGAATTTAGGAACATGATTGACATCAATTCATCAGGAATCTTTATACAGTCTTCTCCTACCTATTGATGTATTGCGTCATACTTTGGTTTGATTTCTTTTTCATCTTGTACAGTTGCTTGTACAGAGCCGTTTTCCTTACAGGCCGTTTCAGTTCGTGAGCATCTTTTAACAGATTCCATGCTTGAGCTTACGTCACTGCCCTTTTTACGTGAATTAACTGTTTTTTAGACACATAATAGAATCAACGCCAAAGGTTTTTCATCTTTATATTGTCCAAGCAGCTCGAATTTCCTCTGTCGGGATGTTGGTTTCGTTTGCATAGGATCACAAGTCGTTGCAAATAAGGACGCTTTTCACTTGTAGCTTCCATGATTCGTAGTTAGTGTCGTACAGTTTTTCGATTTGGTGCGTAGAATGTATTGCAGCCATTACTCTTCGGATTCCTTTGTCCCGCAACGGGGAGCACTCGCATTTTTACATGTTTCCCGGTTTTACTTTAATTCGACCGCGTTTCTGGGCCCATAACCTATTCGGATTAGACGGAGAAGACTCACGATACGAGTACCGATATTATATATATTTGTAGTTCGCATTTACATGTACGGATAATAATCAAGACTTCCTCAATATCTCCAATTCCTCAAGTGCTTGGCAATGTTTTCAAAGTACGAAAATTGTGATTAGAATAAACAGTTACATACTGGAAATTAAAAAGAAATATAATAAATTCTTCTACGACAGTTCGAATAAAATAGGACCATAACATTGCTGTTGGTTCCATGTTCCATCATTCGTAGGAATTCAAGGCAACGAGGATGCTGACCGCTTAGCAAAAATAGTCACAGAACTTATTAACAATCCCGTGCACTGATTTTTTCGAAGGATTTAAAAAAGAGTAAACGTTCAAACGCGAAATATCATAAAAGAACAAGGACGGATCAAGGGACGAAACTATTTCACAAACTTTTATACTGAAAAATTAAAGCCATGGTATAAGTATTCATAAAAGCCTGTCTTGCGAATTCATTGCTACCATCAATCATTGTAGAACGCGCTATTATAATTTGAAAGTATCAATGGCTTGTATTGGAATTGTTAAAGCTTCAAAATGCAATTGTAAACAGGAAAGTCAGAGTATAAATGATATCGTTTGGCAGTGTCATCTCTACAAGTCACAGCGATCACGGTTAATTAGACCTTTGCAGAAACACAAGTTTCCATTACCATTATGCGTAGAAATGTTAATCGTTCTACCCATTATTACCGCGTGTTTATAATTTTCTGAAAAAACTGTAACTTAAGAATTTAATGTGGAAACCAAACAAAATGTAAATATTCCGGTATAGTTGAAATGTATTGGAAATGGGTTATTAAATAAAATGAGCCTTTTATATTAGTTGCGGAACAGCATGCTACTGCCACTCCTATAAACATGTTAAAAAAAAGAAATCCATTGACTAAAATGTTTAAAGCTGAATTTTTTTAGTGGTAGTTTATACCACAAAATGGAAGAAAAACGATTGCTGCCATTCCTATCGTGGAACAAAAGGCTTGGCAGGTGTCACCATTCCACGATAGGAATGGCAGCAAACGTTTTTCTTACACTTCTTAATGTAAACAATTTGTACAAAAAAATTCAGCTTTAAATATATGACCGCAACGGAGAAAATTAATGTTGAATTGTACGCGCCTAGTGAACGTAACTTTGCGCGGTGCGTCACGCCGTATTTTTGGTGGATCCTGCCACCAAATGAATCCTAGCCTAAATTATATAGAAAAAAACATGGAAAATTATACACAACAAAATAGCAGAAAAAAATAAGATGCTAGATATTTTCATCGAGCAGTGTATCCAACTGATTCAGAGATCTCGATTATTCTAATACAGATCGATTCAAATCATACAAAGAGGAGAATATGCAACCAGAAATTAAAAGATTTGTTGAAGAGAGGTAAGTAAATTGAAAAAAGTGAATTCTTACGTTATTTGCTGCAAAAATGAATGTGTAATTATGAAGGAATTTACAATTACTTTAAAATACTTGTCAGCCAGTTGAACGAAGAAAGCGGAAGTGACAGCGATGTATCAAAGCGCAAAATCTCGATTAGTTTTCTTGTCACCGTTTAGGCATGGTTGACATTTCAAGGCGGTTTATGGCGGACAATTTGCTCTAGGCTCATGTAAGCCAGATGTTGCGGCCCGAGTCTAGACTCCAAAATGTTTGGATCTTTCGAATGATGTCGCGAAGTTGAGATTTGCCAGACCCGCGTTTCGGGGGTGATAACAGCTTTCCCTCAAATAAGGACATCTTCCCACCACTGCCTAATTCTACACGTCTATTTTTGTATGCAGCCAATGACATGGCTAATTTTTACTCCACCTTTTTTGGAACCAACCAATCGGGTTTACGTAGCGTTTTCCTTAGCGTCACTGAGTCCGTTAGAACCCTTCTTGTAACCTTAAGTTTTTGGATTCGTCTTATTTAATTATGTAGTCATTGGTAAGTTATTCGAGTATATTTATTTTCCATTTTTATCTATCTCCTAACAAGTTAATTCGGCGTGTGAGGTGCGTATACGGTTCGGCAATCGAGTTGCGAGCATATAGGCACGTACATAACAGGTTACGACATATAGATAAACCTTGTATATAGCACAATTCAAAGTCTTCAAGTATTCTATTATCTTTTTGTACTCCATATAAATAAATACAATAAATCAATTTAAAATAGTGTTGTCAAAGCACGTAAACCAGAAGAAACACGGTTTTTATCAATTTTGTTCCACTTGAATCGCATTTTTCTTCGAATCCTGCGGGGCTAGACAAATTCTGCGGTCAGAATTGATTTCAGCGCGTCAAAATCTATAGGAAATGATGTATAAGAAGTCAACTATACGTTATAACGGAAAAACCAAAATTTTTTTCGAAAATGTCAACTTTGACATAGATTTTCAAGGGCAAAACTTGTTTGTCGTATATTCTCAACATTTTTTCCTTATTCTGTAATATCTTAGCTTTTACCTGAAAAAAGATTCATCCCTCTAGCTTATTCCTATAAAAAATTCTACAATTTTCACACAAAAAGGAACAGTTTGTCCTACTGTGCGTCGTATGCATTCACTTCATTTTTTACATATTTCGTCATTTATTGATTATAATCTAAGATTACAGGTCATATATTGTATAATAAATACAATCTTTTTTCTCGTCGCTCTTTTTAAAAATGGGACTCTTGATGCTGATTTCCATATATTTATATAGATCGGGGCTTATTAATAAATTATTTAGAACATCTTGATTTGTCATTTTTCGGCTGCTCTTTTTGCGTATAATTCGCAGTAGTTTTTGAAATCTTTATTTAGGGCTTTCTGGCTTTTCTTTGTTAAATATTTAAAAAAAATTTTACATTTCCATTTCTCGAAAATGATCAGCTTTTACAATGAAATAGTTTTAGTTAGTCTTTTTCTTGTAATGAAAAATATAAGTACTTATATTCTATTGCCAAATTAAGATTTTTGTTACCATATTTGTATTTTTCTGAAATAAAAGAATTGTTCGTATCTGTTCGAAAATTCAAGAATAACTCATAATTCTGGATAGATTCAATCTCACAAAATTCAATTATTTATATCCGTCCGCATCCGACGCTTTGAAAAATTGATATTTTTTGCATAAAAGCAGGTGCAAGTCAGGAAAAATATACTATTTTGCTTGAATTTTTTTATTTTCAATAATAATGGTGCAAAATGAATGTTTTTAATTTCAAAATACTCTAATAGAGTAATGTTAAAATATAATAATAATAAGTAATATATATTGGAAGTGAAGCACGCAGAGGTGTGAAATGTGCAAAAGTATGAATGAAACGCTAGATTGGCTAGATCAGGCCTGGGATTTAAGTGAACGCGGCGGCCGATTTTCGGAGGCAACGCCTCCTTTCTCCCGCCGCGCGTCTTGGCCCCCGCGGCAGCCAAGGAGCTTGGAGCGCCTCAGGCCCGTACCATATGAACCGCGCGTAGCGCATTGGGGGGGCCCCCCGTATCAATAGGTTTCCACATCACCCATGGGGGTTCTATCATTGATGCGATTTTTTTTTATAGTGGTATCCCCTATAGGCCTATTCCACTGTGTCGCGCGTTAAAAAATGTATTGGAAAAACGCGTTTTATTATCAAAATTTCAAATATCTTTGGGAAAACTAGATTTTCGCGCACGTTTAGACGTGCTAGGGCCTAGGGGATACCACTATAAAAAAAAACGCATCGATGATAGTACCCCCATGGGTGATGTGGAAATCTATTGATACGGGGGCCCCCCAATGCGCTACGCGCGGTTCATATGGTACGGGCCTGAGGCGCTCCAAGCTCCTAGGCTGTCGCGGGGGCCAAGACGCGCGGCAGGAGAAAGGAGGCGTTGCCTCCGAAAATCGGCCGCCGCGTTCACTTAAATCCCAGGCCTGGGCTAGATAAATAAGAATGAATCATGCATGCAATCAGAGAGTGATTGGAATCTAATTTTGGGGGAAAAAATAAAAAGAAAGCAATCAAGTTCTAATAATGACCCATGACAATCCGCTCTTGAATTTAACAATTGACTACCCATACATCCCTTATGTCAATAACCGAGCTCCCGGGTGCCCACCTGGGCATGTTTTATGAAAAACTTTTATGTTCCCGTGAAAATTTCGAAATGACCGTTTAGATCTTCGTTATTTCAACATTTTGAAAGAGGAATATGCTTTCAGACTTCGTTTTTTTGGTTTTGGAGTCAGAGAATTATCCCGTCAAAATTTACATGCTGGTTCTCAATAACCAGGGTACCCACCTATAGAAACATAAGATTTATGAACGAATTCCGAATGAACGAAACAATTTACAATAAGATATCGTTGCAGGGAACATTCAGTAAATAAAACCAAATATTTATGTGCAAAAAAAAGCCGTAATTATTTATTTATTTATGCATTCTTTACATTTTGTAAGCGTGACTGCATGCTCATCGCAGACTGGTTTGTCGCATACGATGCAAGATTTCTTGATTTTCCTGCGTTTCCTTATCGTTGCTCTATCACATATGTGACACGAGCCAGTTATCATTTTTCTTCTCAAATTATCTAACCCTTGCGAAGTCCCAGGCGGAATGTCCAGAGGACTGATCGACCGGCCAAGAACGTATCAGAAATTGCTAAGGTTTCTGTACTTCTATGTGGGCCAGCACTTGTCGCACAATATTGTGAACTGTTGTTTGATATTGACTAGGCGGGCTTTTCTGCTACACTGTTTTATCTTTGGCAATAAATGTGGTCACAGTTTCGGCTACGTCCTCCGCTTCGCTTTCGGAGCAGGTCTCGGCCTCTGTTTCGCCCAGTAATTCGTTCAAATACAGATCCTGTTCTTTACGATTTAATCTATAGAACAAATGTACATCACCAACAATGCTATGAATGATATCCTTTTGTAAAAGACCAAAGTAACATCCCACAATCATTTATCTTTCCTTGCAAACTCTGCTTTCAATAACTCCTCCATATCATTTGTATTTGATTTTGTTGTCATAATAATAGCGTACACACTTTGTACAATATCACCGAAGGGATAGGAGAGTGTCTATGTTCCCTTATTGAAATACACAATAGTTCAAATGCTAAGTCTTTACTTCGGGTGTTTAATACCAAAAAAGATGATATATCCTGTCGAGGTGTCAGCGAAGACTGGCGTCTGCCGGCCACACAATTTGCCGGCAAGACGCGCGCGGCTACCTACGGCATTTATATTACCTGGCCGCGTCTTTCTGGCTAGATGCGTGAAACCACAAGAAACGTGAAAACCACAAAAAGACGCGATAGAACGCGTTTATTTAAAAAAAACCAAAGGTGGGTACCCGGGTACCCTGGTTATTGAACAACGTAGGTACTTTTGGTTATTGACATAAGGGATATTTCAACTTTCAACATCAAAAATCCCATTGATAAGAACAGAGCGGAGAAAACAAATGTGGCCAGAAATATTATCTTTGCCAGATGATTCGGATACATAATAAAGTTCTGTATTTTATTTAAGTTTCTTATCAGAGATTTGAATGATTTTTGTATTTATTGTACAATATATTACATGCAATCTTAGACTATCTTAAGTATAGGATAATCTGTAATAAAGCAGAAAGTTTATATATTTGTGTGTTTGTCTATCGCCTAAAAACTTTCCAGCGATAAACTTTGGGGTCACGAAATGTTCCCCAGTTCATTATGCCTGGCTAATCCAGAAAAAATGAAATTCTTTTTAAAATCAGTATCTAAATTCTGTAATCTAAAGCTAGTAATCACTAAATGATGAAATATGTAAAAAGTGAAGTGAATGCCTACTTAAGTGTCGATCCGTCCCATTGTGCGGCGCGGTGCGTGGCGTTGCACCTTTGGTGGCTCCGGCCAAGTCTTTTGTCCCGTGATAGGACTGGCAGCAATCGTTTTTCTTCCATTTTATGATATAAGCTGCCACCAAAAAAATTTCAGCTTTAAACATTTAGGTCAATGGATTTCATTTTTTTTAACATGTTTATAGGAGTGGCAGTAACACGCCGTTTTGCAACTAAGGTGGCAGCAGATCATTTTTCAGTGTTTCACGGTGTCTGTTATTAGTAAAAGAAAAACTTTCAAATTTAAACATATAAGGATTTTGCACAATATTTTCTTACGTAATTGACACGCTGCTGTTAAGAGCTGCCCCACTATCGTGATGGCAGGAGGTCGTTTTGTCCATATGTAGCGTAAATATAGTAGAAACAAAGATAAAACAACTTTAAACAAATGAGACATCAAATAGTGTCGCTGGCTCCCGGACTATAAAGACAGGGCACACGTATTTTTGTTAATGGCGGAACCGGCCACATCTACTTACTACTATGCACACAGACAGGAGTTCAGGCGAAGCTAGCGGTGGACTACACGGCCTGGCAGGGGCCTTCGTTCTGTGCAGCAATAGTAATTCCTCGGCACACCAAGAGGAATATATTTAATCGCACCTTCAATTCTATGGGATACCCTACCGTTGGTTATCCCGACCTAACACCACAATGGTTTCACGGAAAAGTTGAGGAAGAACTGCTACAATAAGAAAATTTTCATGTTACAGGAGCAGCTACTTGACACACCGGACACGTTGTTCGGCATCGCTTTGAAGTGCTGCGCCGGGCGCAGGGGTTCGACGGGTCGCTTGTCCAGCGATTCTTAGAATATAGTGGGGATGTCGATGGTGCAATTTTTGAATCGTAGACTACGTGCAGATTTTGAAGTACTACTGTAAAATTCTGCAGCTTAGACTTATTTTTGCACAAGGAATTGTTCATAACTTGGTTCATAGCTGTAAAGATTTGTCTTCATCTAAGATCTACGGTGACGGTTCGGGACGAGCGTGAACGTGATTAACGATAGCGAAATTAATATGGAAAGATATGACTGAATACTTACTTGCACCTTTGAAGGTCTCTCTTTTTAATTTCGTTAAGATGTTGTTCCTAAGCAATAGAATTTCAAGATCTTCTGCCCATTCGAAATCACCCGCTTGAACATGGGAGATTTTATTGTAACCGAGATTCAGATGTAATAGTCTCTGGCATCTATGGCGGAAAAATGCGAAATGTGTATCATTGAATTATTATCTTACATATAGATCCACATTTTTGTTAGGTATTAATTTCCACAATTGAGAAGTCATCGATACCCGGATAATGCTGCAACAGGAATCGCGTCTAAGTTATTTGTGGCGAGTGACAAAGCCCGCAAATTTTCTGCAAACTCTTGAAACGTGTCTCCAGAAATATTTCTTATATCGTTATTCGCAAGGTACAAATAGGAAAGTTTCTTTAATCGGCTAACAGCTCCAGGAACACTTGGAAGCTCATTATTTTCCAGATTCAAATACTCCAAAGTATCCTCGAGTTCTCGAAAAGCATCGTTGTCGACATGTTTGATCGAGTTCGAAGACAGATGAATTCTTTTAATGTCCAGACGGTCGAAAGTCCCAGCAGTTATGGAGCTCAACTTATTATTGTCTAAGTGAAAGTCTCTGATTTTTAAGGTTCGATTCGTTAGACTCGATGCACGAATCCATTCAATACAATTCTCACTGACATCAACTAATTCCAAATTTAAACTTTTAAAGTCAGGTAACTCAAGACTTTTAAAGTCGTTGCCTCTTAGATACAACCACGTAAGGTCTTTCAAAGTTTTTAATGAAGATGGAAAGGATTTGAGGAGGTTGTTGTTTAAACTTAACGTGTGCATTTTAGGAGGTAAACTGTCTTCTGAAAGTTCTTCAATATTATTATTGTCCAAATTCAGCCAGACCAAAGACCCAAATGTGGAGAAAAGGTTTGGTATGTCGATGATTGAATTGTCTCCGAAAAAAGCGTGCGTTAATGTTTCCTTCATATGACCCCAATCACCGTCCAATGATGTTAAATGATTGCTAAAAATAAACACTTTCTTTAATCGTTTTATCTATAAAACAGTTGTATTCTCATGCGAACAAATTTTCATCTTATTTACTTCATGACTTATTAATAAAACCAAACTATTGAATTAAGTTGATATCCAATTACCTATGCATATTCAGCCAATTCAATTTTCTTAGGTCCCGAAAGGCTTTAAAAGGTACATCTTCCAAGGAGTTGTAACTGAGATCCAATGAACGCAAACTGTCCGCAATACCCCTAATAACAGAGCCGATAGAACTGTGAGTTTCTTTTTATCTTTACAAAAACTGAAACATATATCTTTACATAAACGTAATCTAGGGATCTAGTATTACTGAAAATTGAAATACTTCTTCTTTAAACGATCCCTGGTTCAATACACGAGATGTATATTCTACGACGAAAAAATTGTTGACCGAAATTAAGCGCCGTAGAAATGGAAAGAGTCCATTAATTCCGTATAGTTTACAATCAATTACACTGCATTCCACAATAGAGCATACCTGTTCCGCGCAGGCACGACTCTCGGGTGGCGTTGCTACGCCCGACTCCCCACTTAACCGCCTATGTTTTTCTCCGTCGCACGGCTCTCTACTCTCTCTGTTAACTTTTCGTGCGGGACGTTGTTTACGTTGACAACGGTCAGGTCCCGCGTTTGGGATGTAACAGTTATTCCTTGGAAACCACCACGACAAATCGCGTGCGGTTCAAACTAGAGCTGTTCCGAGACTCGAAACATTCGAGTAGCTTGAAGTTCGCACCGAGCGGGACTCGGTTTTTCTAGCCGAGCCGAGACCCGAACGGTTTCGGGTAACCCGAATGTTTCGGGTAGCTCGATTTTTTCAAGCAGATCGAATGTGTTTCGGGTAGCTCGATTTTATCGAGCAGCTCGAATGTGTTTCGGGTAGCTTGATTGTTTCGAGCAGCCCGTATATTTCGGGTAACTCGAATGTTTCGAGCCGCCCGAATATATTTTAGGTAGTCGACTGTATGGTGCAGTGTGACTGCTTGATGTAGCTGGAACATTTTGTAGGCACCGAATATAAATTAAGTTAGACGTATAATATGAGGTATATAGATATGAAAATCATATGAAGTAATTTAATCCTTGCCTGGCGGATATTTTAACAACACATTGGATGCGGGGTGCATTTTGACCCATAATTTAATTCGTATACGCCTCAGGACAAGCTCCTAAATAAGGTATTCATCTTGTCAGCATCTAAAATGCTCGTCTTTTTCAAGAGGTAGTACTAATAAGAAGTAACACGTGTAGTTTGATATTTCGGAGGGTCCCAATGGAGTATGGATATATATTAAAGGTAATTCCTTATGTTTGTTAAAATCATTTATTTCTGTACGCTGTGCAATAAGAAAATGAAGATGACCGCAGGGTCCACCTCCTCATTAAGAAGACATATGGAGACTTATCATACGGAGGTGTACAGCAGAAATAAGGAAACGAACGCGGGGGAACCATCGACGAATATGCCTGCGCAGAATAACAATACAACATTTTTGGATAAAAATTCGCGAATGATAGTTCTAGACTATCAACCTTTTTCAATATTGAAGGATAAGGGTTTTAGAGATTTCGTGCAAGTGGCTGAGCCACGTTATCAGATCCCAAGCCGAACCACTTTTTCGGACGAAATAATTCCAAATATGTATATGAAAGAAAAAAAGAGACTGGAACAAATTATTAATAGTGACGTCACAAATGTAAGTAAAATTTCTATAACTATTACTTTACAATATCTTTGTCGCTATAAGTAAAATATTTAAAATCTGTTATAATTTTATAGAGAAATGTACAACTACAAAGTCTGGCCTTCACTATAGACGGCTGGACTTCACGTGCCAACGACAGTTACGTGTCGCTGACGGAACACTATATCAATTCTAATTTTAAATTAAAAAATTATACACTGCGGATGAAACCAGTCACAGAATCCCATACCGGTGACAATTTAAACCAGCTGTTGCGCAAGGGCATTGAAGAATGGGGTTTGAACAAAACAAACAAAAAGTATATTTCACCACGGATAATGCGGCAAATATCGTGAAAGCCGTGAAATTGTGTAGCGAGTGGGAACGCATACCCTGTTTTGCCCATACATTACAGGTAAATGTACAAAAAAAAGTCGACATTAGAAATAAATTAAAAATTATTTTTAGTTTATGTTAAATTCAATGTTCTTTCCAGCTGGTAGTAAAGGACGCAACTGAAAGTTGCAAGGACATGACAACACTTCTCAAAAAATGCAGAGGCATTGTCCGCTTTTGGCCGCGGTCACACGAGCGTTTTTTCGACGTTCGTCGCGACGGATATGCAGTATTCCTAGGGAACCGGTCACACGAGCGTCGAGTTGTCGTCCGTTTTCAGTGAATTTTATTACTGCTATAATGGATATTGACGTTCTATTATCTGAAATTCAGAAACGACCTATTCTATGGGTTGCTTCAGATGCTGAATATAAAAATAAATTAAAAAAACGAAGCGTGGTCAAATGTTGCGGCTACCGACACGGGGAATAGGTTATTAGTAAGTAACAAATAACGAGTTATATGCTTAAAAATCCCGACTTCCGTATCGTCCATCCCGTTTGTACGGATATCTTCCGTCGACTGATGTGAGAGACTTTTCTCAGTTACGGACGATAAAGTTAACGCTCGTGTGACTGGGTCCACGACGCGACGTCCGTCGCGACGGACGTTGATTTTGACGGACGTCGAAAAAACGCTCGTATGACCGCGGCCTTTTTTATCATTCTACGTCGGCGGAACTACAATTAAGAAAAGAACAGAGAAACGTTTCCCCCTAAACAAAACCCCTTCACCTCATTCGCGATGTGGCAACCAGGTGGAATTCGCAGTATGATATGATGAACCGCCTACTTCAAGTACGGTGTGCAATAAGTGCAGTATTGAGTGAACCTGAAATGCACGAAAACCTAATCGGTAGCGACTGGTCTCAAATCAAATATTGCTGCGATTCATTAAGAATGTTTAAAGAAGCAACATTAATTACGGCAGTAGCTGAAGCACCAACTTTATTTCAGTATACAGGGTGTCCGCGCGAACACTGGACAGCTGAATATCTCCTAAAGTATTGGACATAAAAAAATAAAAAATATATGGAATTGCATGGTTCGATGGGGCCAATTTATTAGCCCAGACGAATTTTTTTTTCGATTATTATTTTAAAAGATACGATGGTCAAGTTCGGTTCTGTAAATGGAACTATCTTTTCTGAAGACGTGAGTTGATAGTGCGTTCCAAGACAAATTCAACAAGCATTAATGTATACACTTGATTTCCACTGGTTTTTTAGATATTGCGCTTGCAAATTTAGTGATTTTCACTGAAGAAAACCCACTGAAATAGCAAGGACCGGGGTCGGTCTTGCTGGCGCTACGGAGGGGCCACGGAGGACCTTGCCTGTTGAAACAGATACTTACCTGCCAAAGGTCGGCGCCAGGCCCAAACGCTGGACAATTCTATTCCGTCAGAAATGCTACTTAAGTAGGTACATCTGCGGTATCGAGAAGCGCACTGTTACATTTATTTCGCACTTGCTTCTACGCTCGGATGGCCGGTTCTTTTGGGAGGGATGCAAGTTCGATTGGTTAGATTAGGAGGCGTGAAAGTTGCCAGACTAAATTTCAACCACAGGGAGCAGATTGTATTAGAACCAATCGGATTTGCATCCCTCCCAAAAGAACCGGCCATCCGAGCGTAGAAGCAAGTGCGAAATAAAAGTTACAGTGCGCTTCTCGATACCGCAGATGTACCTACCTAAGTAGCATTTCTGACGGAAAAGAATTGTCCAGCATTTGGGCCTGGCGTTGACCTTTGGCAGGTAGGTATCTGTTTCAACAGGCAAGGTCACCCGTGGCGGCAGCAAGACCGACCCCGGTCCTTGCTATTTCAGCGGGTTTTCTTCCAGTGAAAATCAGTAAATTTGCAAGCGCAATATCTCAAAAACCAGTGGAAATCAATTGTATACAATAATGCTTATTGAATTTGTCTTGGAACGCACTATCAACTCACCTCTTCAAAAAAAATAGTTCCATTTAAAAAATCGAACTTGACCATCGTATCTATTAAAATAATAATCGAACAAAATTTGTCCCGGCCAAATAAATTGGACCTCTCGTACCATTAAATTACATTTTTTTTTAATTTTTTAACTCCAATACTAGGAGATATTCAGCTGTCCAGTCTTCCCGCCGACACCCTGTATATTTTATTATAGTATAGCGTGTAAATAGTGTATGTATACAGGGTGTCCCAAAAATGTCGGAGTTCCATGAAAGGGGTGACTCAGGGGGTGATTTGAAACAACTTTTTCCTTAGCGAAAATATTGTCCGAAGTTTCGTTTAGGAGATATTAACAAAAACCCCCGACCAATCAGAGCGCGCGCCTTCCGCCCGAGCTCCCGCGGTAGCGTTGGTTACGCGGTAGGCGGCTGCGCTTGTACTACGAACGTACGAACAAGCAAGTCGACATGCATCGAAATAAACCGCGTTACACAGACTTTTTTAAACAGAATCTTAAATAATAATTGTTTGAGGTGAGAGGACAAGAAATACATAAATTTAATTTTCAAATAAAGCATAAACTTAATGGTAATGTAACAGAAAATGTACGACAAGTGATAGTAATTCGTTATTGAGGTAAAAATCCGTAGATTAATAACGGCTAACGTAACTGAAGTTAAAAAATAATATCAGGTGTATGAATAAATTGTTTCGTCTTTAATTTAAAGGTAGGACGTAGCAGGCGGAACTACGCGCAGTTTTGGGTAATTTATGGCTTAGTTGGTTCCGCCTCGTAGCAGACGTGAAATCAGGATATCGGAAAGGGGAAACAGGAATGGTATGCATTTTCTTCTTTATAGCAACTCGAAGACTTTCTGTTTCTCTTCTCTTCGGACCCTTTCGAACCGAAACACGTGGTGTCTGCTGCCTACCTCGAAGCAATGGGTACATTGGCAGTAAAAGGACGGAGCGCGGGCTTTTGTGAAAGTGTACGACGGTTCGTTCGTTGCACTTCTGCGAAGCACGTGTGTTTCGAAATTGTGCTGGCTTCTTTTTACCTAAAGCCTCTTGTCCTGGTGGGAGTTAACTCATAATGGAACGAGAGAAGCTACTTGGGGGTAGAGGAAGTTGCTTGGGAAAAATCCTGTCAGTCAGCTAGCAATCACGTCGCAGAAATGTTCACGGCCCAATAATACCTATTACGCGATGTTCTGGGTGTACGCCCGGAACAACGGGGACGCAAATGCTACTGTGCGAGCGTTTTCACGGGAATACCCGCATATCGAAACCCCAAGCTAGGGTACAATTCGGCGTTTGGCGTCAAAATTATTCTGAACATCGTTGTGCGAATTCACGCTGCAGTGACGAACATAATACCACAAACTTTGCAGGCCGTCCAAAGACAGCTGATCGTACGTGCTGAGGTGTGCATAAACAATTTTTATAACGCAGGAACATCACGTTCCATGAAAAATAAATTAAGTGATCAGTGTTAGTGGCCGTGCAGTGAAGTGAATATTCGGTACATTAACCCGGACGCACTTGACGTTACGACCCTTACCTTCGGGTGGTGTCGTATACCTGCGATCAGCTGAGCACCGGGCGCTACCCTACCATAAAACTTTTCGTCCACCGATGACCAGGATCGGTACAGTGACCTACTTAGTGACACAGCTTTACGAAAAGAAAGGAAAGGAATGTCCGAAAGGGTGAGTTTTATTTAATTTATTGGTGATTATTAGGTGTAGAAATAAATTCTGTTCGATTTTAGGGTAGGTACAATAACAGTTTGATTTAAAAGATATGAAAACATTTCAATCATCGAAACAATTTCCATTACTGTTAATTACCTTTCGCCATTTTTCTGGCAGCTTACGAATATCATCGCGATAGAAATTCGGTAGCTTTGTACTGATTATGTAAATCCAGTCGGAAACAATTTATTCATACACCTGATATTATTTTTTAACTTTAGTTCCGTTGGCCGTTATTAATCTACGGATTTTTACCTCAATAACGAATTACTATCACTTGTCGTACATTTTCTGTTACATTACCATTAAGTTTATGCTTTATTTGAAAATGAAATTTATGTATTTCTTGTCCTCTCACCTCAAACAATTATTATTTAAGATTCTGTTTAAAAAAAGTCTGTGTAACGCGGTTTATTTCGATGCATGTCGACTTGCTTGTTCGTACGTTCGTAGTACAAGCGCAGCCGCCTACCGCGTAGCCAACGCTACCGCGGGAGCTCGGGCGGAAGGCGCGCGCTCTGATTGGTCGGGGGTTTTTGTTAATATCTCCTAAACGAAACTTCGGACAATATTTTCGCTAAGGAAAAAGTTGTTTCAAATCACCCCCTGAGTCACCCCTTTCAAGGAACTCCGACATTTTTGGGACACCCTGTATAGCTGAGCGTATAGCGTGAATGTCACTGTATATGATGTACATGATATTTCTTTATGTGAGAGTTTATTTTAAGGTGGTCGCATCTGCAGTCTACACTAGAGTCATTAGCGACCTCCCACCTCCGCACAAAGATTACACGCCTGGAGATTTAGTTACAATCTGTTGGGATTTAGATTTCGAAATCTCGCGCTTCCTGTACCTACACGCATTAGGTCGAAGCGTCACCTTCTATATTATACTACATTCTCATATACGTTTTCGCTATTGTAACACTGGATATTACTTCTTAGTCTTACTCTTGTATACGTGCATCTTGAATATGAAATAAACCTTAGGAAAGTTTTCTATATATAATATAAGTGTTCACTTTATTATATTCCCGAGGGGAGTAATTGGATTGAATCTGGTTTCCCAGAAGGTATAAATCACAACATAATTCGATCATACATAGAGCTACCTAGTGCTCCATTGCAGGAGATCAAGCGAATTTATCTCTTTGAAAAATTGAATCACATTCAGGATATTTTCAGACTTATTCAAGTTTAAGTTCAAATTCTCTCTGATGTTGAGTCGACTTCTTTCCTGCGCGAACTTAGGGCATTCTATGATTTTGTATTCCTATATTGAGTTACTATATTGTTTCTATTAAACACTTATTTCAACCCGTAATAAATTTGGTATACCTATTACGTTCTCGTTCTTTCCTATTTCCTCCTTTAATAAAATAATTGTCCGCTTTCAATGAAATAGTTTAATGTCAGAAACCATTTAAATTCATCGGGCAGGTCAATATAATCTATCGCTCGTACAGAAATAAATGATTTTAACAAGCATAAGGAATTACCTTTAATATATATCCATACTCCATTGAGACCCTCCGAAATATCAAACTACACGTGTTACTTCTTATTAGTACTACCTCTTGAAAAAGACGAGCATTTTAGATGCTGACAAGATGAATACCTTATTTAGGAGCTTGTCCTGAGGTGTATACGAATTAAATTATGGGTCAAAAATGCACCCCGCATCCAATGTGTTGTTAAAATATCCGCCAGGCAAGGATTAAATTACTTCATATGATTTTCATATCTATACACCGCATATTATACATCTAACTTAATTTATATTCGGTGCCTACAAAATGTTCCAGCCACATCAAGCTGTCACACTGCACCATACAGTCGACTACCTAAAATATATTCGGGCGGCTCGAAACATTCGAGTTACCCGAAATATACGCGCTGCTCGAAAAAGTCGAGCTACCCGAAACACATTCGAGTCTCGAAGCAGCTCTAGTTCAAACCGTCTGTAGTAGTGGGTGCTGCACAGATCGGTCGCAAATCGGTAGGGGCGTCAGTATGCTCTTATATGGAATGCAGTGTAGTTTCTCCATTTAAAACCAGAGTTAAAAAGGTAACAGTTTAAAAGCTGTTGCTCGTCACAGTATAGCTATGTTAATAAAAGAGGAGTACCGTTTTGTACACTTTTAAGACCTCAGATTACGATGTAAGCCGGTGAGACTAAACACCTTATAGTGGGCAGCACAGGTTACAAGAGAAACATTTTGACCTTAAATTTGAGTGTTAAGGTCAATTGGTGACACATTGTCGAACAGCGCGACCGCTCTAAGTGCGCCAATTCACTTATTTATGTAATATCATGATGAATACTTTCTTACGTTGTGTAGAGGTAACCACTATTTTGCAAGACAAACATTACTTTACATATCCACTCAAAAGTTGTGTATTCTTATTCTATATGATGTGTAAATTTCGGAATAGTTATTGCGTATAACAATTGGGCATGTTCTAGGTATTGCTACTTAACCCTTCCGAAACGACAAATATTGATGCAAAATGCGCGTCCCTTTTTCTATTATGCTTTCTTCACACATCACATTTGCGCTTCGCATTTTTTTAAATCAAAATTCACTTAGTGATACAAGCGAAGTTCTTTGCAATTATTGCCGATAAGATTTGTCGGGCGCTAATAGGCGCCTTCAGTTCGCTTCGAGCAATATAAAGTGAGCGCCTATAGGCGCCTACAGTACATCGGCAGCAAATTTTTGCCAGCAGATTTTCATGCCGGAGATTTTCGTTTCTCATTTTGAACATATGTCCACATTAATGAAAATTTAAGCTTCTATATTTTCTATTAGTTTTTCATAAGAGTGCACCCAATAATTGAGCAAGATGTTTCCAATGGAAATAAATCCAAATACAATCTCATTTGGAATATTTTTAATTACACATACTTTGAATTACCTACTTCTGACTTTCATATACCAATTATACACTTTATGACTTATACACTGCTCACATTAATTAAAGGATCACCTCTAGGAACCCGAAACATAGGCGCAAGTTCACATGGTCATAACTCCGGCAAAAATAGTCGTATCGATATTTTGAAAATATGCTTTGAAAGCGTGAAATCCCTACTTTCCGCTGTTTTTCAGATTTTAGATGTATTGCTTTTCGGCAAAGTTATAACGATATAAAGAGCACTTGATTAATTCTTAAAAAATTTCTTCAACTTGCGAAAGTTCCACGGGGAGTATGAAATTATTTACACAAACTCCATTTACACCAGTCGAAAGAGGCCACTTTCCTGTGTAAAAAGAGAGTAATACATTTTTTGTACGATTTTTTTTGGCCGACTTATTCTTTGAAGCAAAAACCGTTTCTTTTTACTTCAGTTGCTTCTAGCAAGCGAAGGAATCACCGTAGAACGTTCATGAAAAAAGCAATAGAAAGATCAGTCTTTCTTCTTTAAGACACATCTTTAACTTTTTCGATTCGGTTAAAGTTTCGTTCTACGATGTCGACTATTTTTGCCGGAGTTATGACCATGTGAACTTGCTCCTATTTTTCGGGTTCCTCGAGGTGATCCTTTAATTAATATGAATATAGTAATTCCTCGTTATTGTCCCGTTTTTTCCATGCGTTATAGTCCCCACCATTTCTTGGAATCCTTCAGTCGAGAGTGAGAGAATCCGAGAACGTGCGAGAGAGAACAAAAGAGTCGACACGAAGTTGCCGTCGGCTACGAAAGAGAGAAAGCATGATACTTTGTCTCGCTCCGACTTTCAGCTCGAGCCCGAGCTCGAGCTCGACCCGCGTGCGGGACTATAATGCATCGGCGCTTTTCGTATTTATAATTATAGATCAAACGAACTTACCTTAGTGAAGTTCGATCGTAATACGAGTGCCTCGTTCGAGATGATTACAACGTAGTATCGCTACTTGTTGCCAGTCATTGCCACTTCAGAGCCATAAAAAAACCAAAAGGAACTCTCTGTGCCTCCTCCTACCGAGCTCCATATTTCATCTAGTTCAGAGATAGTCTATCGAAATTTGTATTTCGGGCGGGATTTCGGGGAGGGTTGTAATCATCTCGAACGAGGCACTCGTATAATTACGATCGAACTTCACTAAGGTAAGTTCGTTTGATCTATAATTATACTTCATGCCTCGTTCTCGAGATTACAACGTAGATGTTTAGAGCTTTCTCAAATTTTGATTGTCCTTTCGTTTATCCAATTATAATGCTAATCAAATAAGCAAGATTTATTCAATTATTACAGTCCTTGCAAAGTTACCCTCTTTTTCAACAATAGGCCGGTTATAAAACTTAGCGAAAACTTTCGAATCGCGTGACCAGCCTGCGGCGGCTCTAATAATGTCGTAGTCCAGCCCTTTTTTAGAAGCTGCGGACGTTGACGCATGTCGTGTGCTATGCGCAGTAAAAATCTCATCGATTCCGCATTCTCTTAATACAGCTTTTATCCAACGGCTTAATGTCTGGGATGTAACCTCCTTATGCGGTCTTTTATACGATAAAAATAGTTTCGCTTTGCTACCTCTAATATTCTTAGTAACCTCTAGGTACCTTATCAACGTTTTCGCGACACAGAGACCTGGTTTCTCCTTGAAAAAAGGTAAATTCAACAGAGGCTGAAGAGATCCAGGCCTAGAGGTCTTTATTAAGTCCTCTATTCTAATCTCTACTGATTCTCTCAATATCGAAATGCAGTCAATCCTCATTAGCGATAGCGATTGAACTCTATAACCTGATCCTAAGGCTAACAGCATCACCAATTTTTCCGTTAGTTTTTGTAACCCCAAATCTTCGAGAGGAAACCATTTCTCTATGTTCACTAAAACTTCGTTAACATTCCAAGTCCTATCGTATTTAGGTTTACAGGGTCTCATGCGAAAGACGCCCTTAAAGAATCTGTTTAACAGAGGTATCTCTCTAAAGTCATCCCTGGAGATTAAGGATATAGCTGACCTAGCAGTATTAAGCGTGCCATATGCGGCCCCCTTATTAAAACTTACAGTCAAATAATCTAAAACTTCGGCGACTTTTGCACCAAATGGATCGCAGCCCTTCTCTTCGCAATACTTCCACCACGCCTTAAGTGCCGTGTTGTATTGTCTAATGGTAGAATCAGCTAAGGAAGCTGTAAGCACTTCTGCTACACTCCCTGCGATTCCCTTTCTACCATAGGCCTCGTGGATAATACTCCTGCAATCAGTGAAAGGCTGGATGCGAGTGGGTGCTTCCTTGTCCTACAAGGTGATAATAGTAAATCTTTTGACGGGCTAAAAACCATTGGTTCGCCTTCCAACAATCGCCTAAAAATGGGGAACCATGACTGCGAAGGCCAGAAAGGCAGTATAATAATACCGCGTGCCTTTTCTTCTATAATCTTCTTCATTATTCGCGGGATGAGCGAGAAAGGAGGAAATGCGTACCAAAAATCATCTGCCCAGCTTGTTGTAAAGGCATTAATCACCAACGCCTCAGGGTCTCTTTGCCAGGAACAGTACGTTTTGCATTTTCTGTTACATCTCGTTGCAAATAGATCGATCTTTGGTATGCCAAACCTCCTAACAATCGCTTCGAAAATTTCATCATTCAGTTCCCATTCGGTATCTAAATTTGTTATTCTAGATTCCTCGTCGGCCTCTACATTATTTTTTGACGAAATATACTCTGCGAATACCCATATTTTTCTTTGTTCACACCAATCCCATAATTCTTTGGTAACCTTATTCAGCTCGGGAAAACGAATTCCTCCCATCTTATTTATATAGGCTATCGCCGTCGTGTTGTCAATACGCAATAGAATCTGACACGTGTTTAGCTCTGAGGCGAAACACTTCAAACCTAAAAAGGCTGCTAAAATTTCCAAAAAATTTATATGTTTTACCCTTTCTGTTTCTGTCCAGAAACCGCGTGCTCTTTCTTGCATGCAAAACGCTCCCCAACCCGAAGTCGAGGCATCTGAGAAAATTTCCTGCTTATATTGAAAGGAGCGAATTGGGCCGTTGTGTCTCATAATGCGATCTTTCCACCATTCCAGATCCTCGGCAACCTCCTTTGATAGCGTCATAAATCTTTCAAAATCTCCATTGTTTGCGCTAAGAGCAAGATATTTTTGCCTTTCTAATATCTTATAATGCATCCAGCCATACCCGATAGCCGGACAAGAAGAAACTAAAACACCAACTAGGTGTGCTAGGTCTCTAATTTTGCATCTATTTTTTACCATAAAGGATAGTATTAGTTCTCTGACCCTTATTCTCTTCTCAGTTGTTAACTGTATGCACCAGTCCTCTGAATTGACTATAAAACCAAGGAATTTACATCTCTTATTTGGAGTAAAATTACTCTTTTTGAGGTTAATAATAAAACCTAAGAAATCTAGCACCTCCCTTGTTTTAGTCAGATTTGTATGACACTCCTCCAAGGATGCTCCGACTAGAAGGATGTCATCTAGATAATTGACGGATCTCCAACCCTGCTTTCTTAGATAAGTTGTGACGTAGCGTCCCAGCTGCGAGAAGTCGAGCGTACAGCGGCGCGACCGGGAGTGAGCGAGAGGCCGAGCGGCGGGGCGACCGCGACCGATCCGCGCCGAGCGGAGCCGAACCACGCCGGCCTCACGTCACGACGCGTCAGAGCGATGACGCTCACTCCCCACGGCGCCGCTAGATCGCGTCGATTTCTCGCAGCTACGGATTTCCGAGAATCGGGACATAAGCCCTCGTGTCGCGAAGGCAAGACAGTCAAGTGGGGGTTACGGAACCCCACTACCAGTACGCCGTCTGAATGCTGCCCGGGGCAATCACTGGAGATCTCCGTATATCCGCGCCGATCAGCGATCGCCGCTAGTCCTCTCTTTCCTTCTACCGACTCCGACAAGAGACGCCTGGAAGCTGCCCGGTCTCTTGCCTTCCACCGATCCCGATAGAGACGCAGGAAGTTGCCCGGTCTCTTTCCCTCTACCGACTCCGATAGAGACGCAGGAAGTTGCCCGGTCTCTTTCCCTCTACCGACTCCGATAGAGACGCAGGAAGTTGCCCGGTCTCTTTTTCTCCATCGACGAAGACCAGAGACGCAAGAGCCGCCTGGCCGTGGTCCGATCTTCCGCTCGTTCGAATAGCGAAACGCGCCGCGGACCGCCAAACCAAACGAACGACACGAACGCCCGTCGCGACGAAAGTGACGAAGGATATAAATAGTGTACTTAATAACAAACTGTATGACAAGAAATAAACGAATATAATAAGGATAGCATCAAACCCTGGCGTACCGACTGAGTCTACCAGCTGTAACCCTTATCCCGGTGAAAGACCGTCACAAAGTTATTACCGCTTTAAAGATTTTTGTAAAAATCCAGGGACTGACGCTTAACCCGAATGGTAGCAAATTGAATTGATATAACTGATCTTCGAAACAGAACCTAAGATATTTCTTACAATCCGCGTGTATGGGCACTAAAAGGTATGCATCTTGCAGATCCAAGCTACACATGTAATCGTCTGGTTGAATCAAATTGACTACCGTTCTTATATCCTCAAGTTTGAAATGCTGTGTTAGAACAAACTTATTTAACATTTTTAGATTGAGAATGAATCTATACGTCTTATCCTGTTTTTGTACTAGAAAATACGGCGATAAAAATTGTCCTTGCTCTGAGAAACACTTCTCAATTGCGCCTATATTTTCTAATCTACTAATAGCTTCTTGTAAGTTGCTCAGATCCTCACGTAACCTTTGGGGCATAATAGGTGGCTTCACTTGATGAATGTCGGCTTTCAAAGGAATCTTATAACCTCTAATCGCATCTAATACAGTCTTATCGCTCGTAATAGTTTCCCACCTTTCTGAAAAAGCTTTAAACCGACTGCGCAGATTGCGCGACCTCTGATTCTGTGACTGTGACATTGGACGCTGTGAGCTCTGGGACCTGCTCTTGAAAGAGACGAACGCCCTGTGATTTCCCCTCTTGTAGTTCGACTGTGTCGTCTCTCTGGCCCTCACAGTCGAACTCTTCAAGTTTAAAGCGTTCGATGACCTTAGCGGTGTTTTCTTAGTTATCACCGGTGTCTTCAGCTCTTTTCCTACTTTTTCTACTGCCAAAACCTCTTTCACCTTCTCTCCCAGATTTTCTCCAAACAGAAATTTGCCAGTGGTGGTCTTCTCAAATAAACTTTTGGTGTTCTTTTCAAAACCCAGAATAATATAAGCCTTACGCGCCACAGACACTGTATAGAACAGTTCCGCTAACAACTGCGCTGATCCCAGTACGCGTTCCAATAACTGGTTCTTATCAATCCCCTGTCCATCTTCCTCTATAAGCATTGTCACTGCTGAGGAGGAAGCCGATAATGCCGAGCCTATTACATTGTGCAGTTCTTTAAAATGATTGTCCCGCTTGATAGCCGTTTCATTCAGAGTCACAGCTATTTCTTCATTAAGCTCGGGCCCTTCAAGGTAACAGTCTCCGTTTTTAGGAAACTTCGAAAGTAAGCTTTCTTTTAATTCCCTCGGCAGACCCTTGATCGTCCAATTTGTGATCCGCGAAGCTACATCTGCATTGAGGTTTAACTCAGCCTGTTTGTTCGCTGCCGGATCATCACCCAACAATTTAATTGTTTCCTCATCTAAAACAAACGGCTCCACTGCCGGTTTGTCAGGGACCTCCACCTTGTCCTGTGAAGTTGCCGCAAATCCACTAAGATTATGCGAAATTAATTGCGAGTCGCCCCCTGCCACTGCAACTTCAGACTCTTTATCTGCGTCCTGCATGCATCATAACCTGAGTGACGTTTTCTTCCTGACTATCGCCTGAAGGAAGAAAACCAAAAATAATGACTACCCACCTCTAGGGAAAGGCTTTGTCGAATGTACGGATTATGTTTCATCTTAAAATGAACTCTCCGCCCGCTTGCAACTCACCCTGAACAGCTAGGCGTTCTGACGCTTTCTGCGTCGCGCTGCCGCCATCTCCTTTCGCCTCGATTTTTTCTTCTAATTTCCGTATCTTGGCAAGAATTTCCTCCAAATACCTATTATTTTCCCTGTCTCGCGAGGAACGATTATGTTTGTGAGACTTTTTGTCGCGAGCCATTCCTCACCTAAGTTCCAACACCTAACGAAATGGACGTGACTGACGCCAACAGCGTAATGAAATATGGAGCTCGGTAGGAGGAGGCACAGAGAGTTCCTTTTGTTTTTTTTTTATGGCTCTGAAGTGGCAATGACTGGCAACAAGTAGCGATACTACGTTGTAATCTCGAGAACGAGGCATGAAGTATAATGTCACGTCCCGCGACGTAGAATCAAATATTATTTAACCTTTAATTCATTTTTATTTACTATTCCGTACTCTGAGGTAGTATAACAACCTCGTATGAAAACATCATACTACATATTGTGCAACAAATTGCCGATAAGGCATTATCATAATAAGTTATAATAAGAAGAGATCGAGCAAGGGATATTCGAACGGCAACAACGAACAGGACAGCCGGCGTCAAGGAGGTAGCGGACAGTCAGCAGTACACCAGCTCGTTGACCGCACCAGCTGACGTTCAGCATGGGACGGAGGGCCTTATCAACCAGCGGAGTCGACACCACCTTCGCAGAGCTGTGCCCCTGGTCCTCGCCAGAAGATTGCCCTCCCATTTATTTCCCGATACTCGATCACCGATACCCATATCATGTATTTAACTTCAGACCCTAGTACGTAAGCCGCACGGAATCAACCGTACAAAAAATATAATAAACATATAAATCTAAATATGTATAAAGAATCTTGCTATCGTCGCCGCTGGGAATCTAAAAATAATACATATTAGTCGCGAGGAAAGACACATAAAAGGCCACGGAGGAACGTGACTAAATCGTAAACAGATTCTCAGATAGCGCGATGGGAAGATTCTTCCTGGAAGATACCAGGTGGAGGCTGTGGGGTGGGCTCTCCCACCTATGATTTGTCATGTGACAAATCCTAGAGTAGGAGTGACCAATTGCCCTATAAAAAGGGATTGACCACCCGCGGAGCTCATATATTATATTATTATTACCATAATAATTATCGGAACCATTTAAACATTTCGCTTCAGTGTCCACGATTTATATCTTCAAAGTGTAAAAGTTGTAAGTGAAGTTTCTATTATTAATAAAAGTGATAAAATCATATTTAACGCGTTTCGAGTGTTTTACTAGCCTTCCTAAGCTTTTGGGCATTCGGAGTGTTATTTTTGAATTACCGTAGAAATGAAAATAAAGAAATCCAGATTCTCCTCTGTTGAAAGTGTTATTGGCGAGCAGACAGCTGCCCACTATGTCACCAGATACTAGAGATCAATCTGTATACGCGGTCAATTTAATACTAATCGATCCATAAATTTCACAAAAAAATGAATAATTAACGAACCATGGTTTGGGCTGATTCTTTAGAATCACTGGCGCGCAGACAGCTGCCCACCAGTGTCCTCTGGAGTGTAAGCGAAAACCGAGTTCCATTTGAACAAAACTAAAAGATTTAATTAATTCACAGATGCCTAAAAGCAATCGTGCCGGGCGGAAAGTACAATTACGAAAAATAAACAATAATTATAAGTGCGCCCCAGCAACAAGATCCTTGTTGGGAGTCACCCCATCTCCTGTGATAAAAAACATCGACCCAAGGGTTAAAGGAGTCACGATTTACTGCGGCGATTGGGCCCAACCGAAATCCAACCCAGCTCCAGAAACTAACGGCATCCCGAACGCTCCCATCCCCTGGCGACCCATCGCATTATAAAAAGTAAGTATGTTCAATAATACGCGTAACAATCATTCTCAACTATCCCAGAGCGTTAAATCCCAGGATTAGTTCAAAAGCGGATAAAAATATAAATTCCCTAGAAATCGCGCTTAAATAAGGAACTAGGGACGTAACAATAATACATATTGTAATTCATATCGCGACAGCCGAGCGTGACAAATATTCGCGGAACGTAGAATCCTCTATAGTATTGAATCTTATAATTTTTAATTCGGTAACGTACATATTAAATATTCTCAGTGAAAAGAAGAGCAACCACGGCGTCCGCCGATTACATACTTTTGAATTACATACTCTAATTACATGTGTATACACACGCGTCCCTTATCCCCCTCCCATTCTTTCTTACTCGTATTTAACACATATTTACAATAATAATTCTTTAACAGTATTTACAATGCACCAATCTATGATAATGATATATACATCCATGTGACATTTATTATGCCCTCATCGTTGGACCTAGAACAAAACGATAAAAAGTTCAAAAACATCTCAGATGGAAGCCATTGTTTTTAATGGACAAGTTCTTCGTAACGCTTTGAAATAGGGTTATTGTAAATCATAAAGATGCGGTAAAGATCACGGTTTGGTCAGGGTTAGTTAGGGTTGTTTTTTTAATATAATTGCTATTTTTATTCGGGATTCTACCCCATATCTATTAAATCAAGAGTGAGGGTTTCATTGTTTTTGTCACATTTTCTGTAACGCTTTTTATGTCACGTTTTTTGTAACGCTATAATTTGGGGAAATTATAAATAATAAAGATATGTGTTTGGTATTCTTATTTTCGTCATTTATACAGGTTCAATAGAATACTGTCCGTAATTAAAATTCATGTTGCGTTTTAAAATTATAAACTAAAACATCACGGAAGTCATAGCTTTCAGTCGATTATGTCACGCTTTGTGAAACTCTTTAAAAGGAGGTTATTTAAAAAATGTGCTGTGGACTTCTTTTCTACATTAGTCAAGGTTGAATGGAATACTGTTCGAATTTTAAATTCATGTTTATTTGAATTTTAAATTCATGTTGTGTTTTAAAATAATAACCAAAAAATTATGGAAGGCATTGTTTTTAATCGACCCGTTCTTTGTAACGCTTCAAAATGGGGTTATTGTAAATCAAACAGATGCGGAAAAGGTCATGGTTAGGTCGCTATATTTTTATTCGTGATTAATTTAATTTTTTCGATCACTTTTTATCGGTTTTCAAAGGTTTGTCAAATATACATTAAATTTCATTGTGTCGATAAGGTAGGGAATGACATGAAAATAATTCATGTTGAAATCAAAAAGATATGTTTGTTGTGCATCTGTTCTACATTTATCCAAGTTTAATAGAATACTGTTCATATTTAAAATTCTACAACAATCTGGCGCCTAAAGGTCGAGTTTCCTAGCCGTGGCCAGCGCAGATTCCGGCTGCGCAGTGTGCAGGGTCCCACTTTGGTTCGGGCGCACTTGAAAAGGTCTACGGTCAAGGATTTATACCTGTTTCAGAAATAAAATAATTTTGTATTCTTTATCGTATCGATATGAAAGTGACACCAATGGATTCCTTATGTTTTTTCCGATGAAAATCATATGAAATTTCATGTGAATCGGACTATTATCAACGAAGACAACTTGAAATGATATAAATTAATTTTTCATAGAATTTCCTTCATATGGTCCGAATTACGTCGTTCGTGGTGTCAGTTTCATCGGCGAAACATAAGGAATCGATTAACGTCGTTTTCGCAAAGATCTGATAGGAAATGCGGAAATCCTGGACATTTTTGACTTTTTAATAATATTCGGACCCTTTCGAGGGTCGAAAGCCATAAAATTTGGTGAGGCAGTGAGAGGGGTTGTCCTCGTCACGGGGTACCATGCGGCATCTAAAGAAATATGTCAAAGGACAGGCGCCGCTGAAGAATCACCTTGGTTGCCTGTCACGTCCCGCGACGTGGAGTCAAATATTATTTAACTCTTAATTCACTTTATTTACTATTTCGTACTCTGAGGTAGTGTAACAACCTCGTATGAAAACATCATACTAAATATTGTGCAACAAATAGCCGATAAGGCATTATCATAATAAACTACACTAAGAAGAGATCGAGCAAGGAATATTCGGACGGCAACAGCGAACAGGACAGCCAGCATCAAGGAGGTAGCGGACAGTCAGCTGTACACCAGCTCGTTGACCGCACGCACACGAAGGAGGCCCAGTCAACACCAGCTGACGTTCAGCATGGGACGGAGGGCCTTATCAACCAGCGGAGTCGACACCACCTTCGCAGAGCTGTGCCCCTGGTCCTCGCCAGAAGATTGCCCTCCCGTTTATTTCCCCGATAATCGATCACCGATACCCATATCAAGTAGTTAACTTCAGACCCTAGTATGTAAGCTGCACGGAATCAACCGTACAGAAAATATTATAAACGTATAAATCTAAATATGTATAAAGAATCTTGCTATCGTCGCCGCTGGGAATCAGATAAAAATAATACATATTAGTCGCGAAGAAAGACACATAAAAGGTGCTACGGAGGAACGTGACTAAATCGTAAACAGATTCTCAGATAGCGCGATGGGAAGATTCTTCCTGGAAGATTCCAGGTGGAGGCTGTGGGATGGGGTCTCCCACCTATGATTTGTCATCTGACAAATCCTAGAGAAGGAGTGACCAATTGCCCTATAAAAAGGGACTGACCACCCGCGGAGCTCATTATCATAATCTCAATTATTATATTCAGTAACACCGTCCGCGCTACTATACTTCTTTAACACCATTGACTTTAAAAACTGTAATCAATCAGAAGGTACGGCAAGTGTTTCAAGTGAGGATTGTAAGTGCAGTTATTTATTATTAATAAAAGTGTTAAAATCATATTTAACGTGTATCAAGTGCTTTACCAGTCTGTTCCTAATCTTTTGGGCATTTCGAAGTGTTTGTTAATGAGCCATCGTAGAAATGAGAACAAATGAACTCAGATCCCCCTCTGTTGAAAGTGTCATTGGCGAGCAGACAGTTGCCCACTATGTCACTAGATATTAGAGATCAATCTGTTTACGTGGTCAATTTTATCTATCAATTCATCGGAAAAATGAATAATTAACGAACTACGGTTTGAGCTGATTTTTCGGAATCACTGGCGCGCAGACAGCTGCCCACCAATGTTCCACTCGAATATAACTAAAAGATTTAATGAATTGCCAGATGCCCAAAAGCAATCGAGCCGGACGAAAGGTCCAATTAAGACGATTAAATTATAATTATAAGTGCGTCCCGGCCATCGAAGGATCGCTGTTAGGAATTCGACCTACGCCTGTGGTAGCCAACGTAGGAGGGCACCAGGGTAGAACAATCTACCCAGGACCGTGGGTACAACCGAAAAACAACCCAGCTCCGGAAATAAGCGGGACTTCGGACGCTCCCATCCCCTGGCGACTCATACCATTCGAATCATAAAAAAGTAAGTATGTTCAATATATTGCGTAAAAATCGTTCTCAGCTATCCCAGAGCGTTAAGTCCCAGGACTAGCTCAAAAGCGGATAAAAAATATAAACTCCCTAAAAATCGCGCCCCAAGTAGGAAATAGGGACGTAACATTGCCAAAAATCATTGTGGCTGATCGACCAAAGCGTCTCGTCAGAGTCGCGGTTTATGACCATATTGTCCCGCGAGTCGGCGCGGCGGTTAATAGTAGTACCTACGTCCGGGTCCGAACCCATCGTACGTACTACCCACCGACAGAGCAAAATACGGATTAACTCATTGTGAGACTGAAGAATAATTATTAAAGACGGCACTACGTTCTTGACTGCCTTTTAGAAAGCTGGCAAACAGATGTTGTCGAAACGTTCTTGAGAAAATATGAAATTATCGGTCGAAAACAACGAATGAATTCTCACTTGGCTCCGATCCCGCTTTTACCCCAACGCACAGTGGGCGCCAATCCCAAGAATAGAGAAAAAATTCAACATGCCACTTTTTCCAATCAAAATGTCGAATCTTATGAAGCCACTTTATCAAACACCAGTACTGGATATGAAGAAATCGATAAAAAGTTTAAAACAACTTTGTTTGTATTGCAATGAGAATATTTTGAGCGTACAATCTTTTCTTTACTTTTTAAAACCTTTATTTCTGGCATCTTGGGTCCCTTCACCCAATTAGCCGATTGGAAGGTTGCCCAAATATTGTATAATTTCGTAGGATTGTATTAACACTTTGTGAACAGTATTTGGTACATAGGATAACATGGATACAGGTTTGCAAATATTTCTGCACTTTCCATAGTATGTAGGTATATTTATCAAATTGTTGTAGTTTTATTGGAATTATTGACATTATTTCTTTAAATAACGTCAATCCTCCGTATGAGTTGTATATTAATACTTTTTTTATGATCTTCCTTAATTATATTCCGCAGTTTCAATGCGAAAAATGTGATGTTGTTGAATTTTCCTCTATTTCTTGGCATTCAGCCTCACTGTGCGACATAGAATACAGGCAATTACTCCATTAATGGAAAATATTGCCAAACCTTGTTTTCGCAGTTGCAAAGCCAAATATATGTTGATTATAAAACAAAAAAGAAATTTCCTCGGAAGTTCCCGGAGGTTAACTAAAAAGCCGATAATTACAGATATTTCTTCAATGGGTTTCTTATGGAAAAAAACTGTATGTAACTAATTATTTTCTATTGCTTACCAAAAACGATACTACTCGCTTCGGTTCCCAAAAAATTTGTGTCTTTTATATCATCAAAATTTAAAAGACTCGATTCAAAATTTTCCACAAAAAAACATACAAACTTAGACACGTGTTTATACACAGATGGGAAGTAGCCACCACGATATTTTTCCCTTTTTTAGGAGCTCATATTATTAGTTTATAAGAAATATATAAAAAACATAATCCCATAATATATGTATATATTAATAACCTGGTTTTTGTCTAAGTATTCGTTTAATATTAAATTTGGATTTTCGACCTCTTTTAATGTTTCACCTATGTCTAAATTAGTTGGGATATGGTGGACAAGTATGTTGTAATCTATATTGTACATTTCAAAGTGCCTACTTATTCGTAATTCGTTGTTTGTTTTGTCCAGAGTGTTCTCAATGCATAGTTGGATGAGTCGTTTTCTCTTGCGTTTTCTTTTCCTAGTTATTTTATAGAACTGATGAATATTTTTACAAGTTATTAAGTTGGAATTTGATAAAGCTTTCGTTAGAAAATAATTACATAAAAAACATGCTCGGTCTTGAATTGATTGAAGCTTAGATTCGGCCAATATAATATTCGTTGGGATGCTGTTCCTATAACCAAGAGATATTCGTATGGCTGCCAGTTGTATTTTTTCTAATTTTTGATAGTTGTTTTTACGTGTTGGGAAATATATAAATAAGCCATAGTCGATGTGTGATCGTATGTAGCTTTTGTACAATATGATAAGTGATTCCGGGGCTGAGCCCCACCACGTACCGCGTGGAAATGTTATTATATTAAGAACTTTAGTGCATTTCTTTTGTACGTAATTAATATGATCTGTAAACATTAGTTGGTAGTCAAAAATGATACCTAGGAATTTTGTAGAGTGTCTGGATTTGATTACAACATCGTTAATTTTGATCTCTGTTTCGCCTGGGTAGCGTTTATTCCGATTAAAATGAATGAATACAGTTTTCTGAGCGCTGAGTTCAAGGCCTAAGGATCTGAGGTTGTCTTTAATTATGCATATGGACTTTTCAATTAGGTTTATGCATCGGTTTAGTGGAACTATTTTCGCGTATATGACAATATCGTCCGCGAACTGTAATATCATTAGATTTTTTGGGAGGTTTGTTATAATATGTGAAGCGTAGAGAATGTATAGTAGCGGGCTAATCACACCTCCTTGGGGTACACCTTGATAAGGTTTTATAAAATAAATACCCATATGGAAACGTATAAACTAATATAATTCAAGTTTGGAATGTCAGATGCAAAAGGAGCCAACACTCCAATGAAGGACACGGTGACAATAGGCCGAGGCAGCGGTGAGCGTGTTAATGTTCCATATCAGAACGCAATTGGTTGCTTAATGTATTTGTCACTCTGTACGCGACCTGATATTGCTCATGTCACTAATGTACTAAGTCAATTTAATTCCGAACATACGATGGAGCATTGGAATCATGTCAAGTGGGCACTACGATATCTTAAATCGACATCTCATTATACAGGGTGTCCGCGCGAACACTGGACAGCTGCATATCTCCTAAAGTATTGGACATAAAAAAATAAAAAAAATATGGAATTGCATGGTTCGATGGGGCCAATTTATTAGCCCAGACGAATTTTTTTTTTCGATTATTATTTTAAAAGATACGATGATCAAGTTCGGTTCTGTAAATGGCACTACGTTTTTTGAACACCTGAGTTGATAGTGCGTCCCAAGACAAATTCAATAAGCATTAATGTATACACTTGATTTCCACTGGTTTTTGAGATATTGCGCTTGCAAATTTACTGATTTTCACTGGAAGAAAACGCGCTGAAGTAGCAAGAACCGGGGACGGTCAGACAAGCACCACGGGTGGCACTGCTTGTTGAAACTGATACCTACCTGCCAAGGGTCTACCCCGAGACTGGCAGGCCCAAAGGCTGGACAATTCTTTTCCGTCAGAAATGCTACTTAGGTAGGTACATCTGCGGCACCGAGAAGCGCACCGTTAGTTTTATTTCGCACTTGCTTCTACGCTCGGATGGCCGGTTCTTTTGGAAGGGATGCAAGTTGGATTGGGAGCAGATTGTAGTAGAACCAATCGGATTTGCAACCATCACAAACGGCTGCTCAAGCTGGAAGAGGCCCTCTGCACAGCAATACCTCCTCCCCAATGCCCACCTTCTCTCGCACGGAATACGTCAACGCATGCTTTTGTTTTGATATTGAAATTCGTGTTTATACTCGAGAGGACCACGCGTCGACAGCGGGCTACCCCTTTTCTTCCTGTGTCTCTCCACGAGGAGTATTGACGGTGGATTGTAGGAGCGTAGATGTCGGGATGCCAGTTATTGAATTCAGGAGACGATAGAAACACTTTATTACAAAACACACATGTACTATAATTACAGTAAATCGTATTCCTCTCGGGCAGGAGTACTGATAACGATCGAACTTGAGCCCCACTTCGCGCAGACCGATTACACGGAGGGTAGTCGAGTCACACACTGCACAAATGATACAGGGTAATTCTGGAGCAACGCCCGTCAAGAAGATGCGGCCTGGTACCCCGTGGCGAGGACAGACCTTCGCAGTGCCCCTCACCCGATTTTTATGGCTTTTTCCGGAAAAAGGTATGAATCCTGGGTCGAACGTAGCGAATTGAGGTCGAGCCCTCGCAGTCGAGGGATTACAGCGTATTAAGAAATTATTTTCTTCATCGTATCGAAAGGGAAGTGACGCCAATGGATTCCTTATGTTTTTCTGATGAAAATCATCCAAATATCATGCAAATCGGACTACTTTGACACAAGCTATTTGTAGTCCTTATGTAAAAGTAGTCCGATTTACACGACATTTGGCATGATTTTCATCGGAAAACCACAAGGAATCCATCGGCGACACTTCCATATCCATACGATAAAGAATAAAGAATTATTTTATTTCCTAAATAGATACAGGGTAATTCTGGAGCTGTGCCCGTCACCCCGTGGCGAGGGCTGCTCTTCGCAGTGCCTCACTCGAATTTTATGGCTTTTGCCGGAAAAAGGTACGAATCTTGGGCCGAACGTAGCGAATTGGGGTCAGGCCCCCGCAGTGGAGGGTGACATATCCATTACAGCGTATTAAGAAATTATTTTCTTCGTCGTATCGAAGGGGAAGGGACGCCAATGGATTCCGGGCGTTCTCCCGATTAAAATCATGCAAATCGGACTACTTTGACACAAGCTATTTGTAGTCCTTATGTAAAAGTAGTCCGATTTACACGACATTTGGCATGATTTTCATCGGAAAATCACAAGGAATCCATCGGCGACACTTCCATATCCATACGATAAAGAATAAAGAATTATTTTATTTCCTAAATAGATACAGGGTAATTCTGGAGCTGTGCCCGTCACCCCGTGGCGAGGGCTGCCCTTCGCAGTGCCTCACTCGAATTTTATGGCTTTTGCCGGAAAAAGGTACGAATCTTGGGCCGAACGTAGCGAATTGGGGTCAGGCCCCCGCAGTGGAGGGTGACATATCCATTACAGCGTATTAAGAAATTATTTTCTTCGTCGTATCGAAGGGGAAGGGACGCCAATGGATTCCGGGCGTTCTCCCGATTAAAATCATACCAAACATCATGCAAATCGGACTACTTTGACACAAGCTATTTGTATTCCCTATGCAAAAGTAGTCCGATTTACATGACATTTGGCATGATTTTCATCGGAAAACCACAAGGAATCCATCGGCGACACTTCCATATCCATACGATAATGAATAAAGAATTATTTCTTTGCGGGGGCCTGACCCCAATTCGCTACGTTCGGCCCAAGATTCGTACCTTTTTCCGGCAAAAGCCATAAAATTCGAGTGAGGCACTGCGAAGGGCAGCCCTCGCCACGGGGTGACGGGCACAGCTCCAGAATTACCCTGTATCTATTTAGGAAATAAAATAATTCTTTATTCTTTATCGTATGGATATGGAAGTGTCGCCGATGGATTCCTTGTGATTTTCCGATGAAAATCATGCCAAATGTCGTGTAAATCGGACTACTTTTACATAAGGACTACAAATAGCTTGTGTCAAAGTAGTCCGATTTGCATGATTTTAATCGGGAGAACGCCCGGAATCCATTGGCGTCCCTTCCCCTTCGATACGACGAAGAAAATAATTTCTTAATACGCTGTAATGGATATGTCACCCTCCACTGCGGGGGCCTGACCCCAATTCGCTACGTTCGGCCCAAGATTCGTACCTTTTTCCGGCAAAAGCCATAAAATTCGAGTGAGGCACTGCGAAGGGCAGCCCTCGCCACGGGGTGACGGGCAGAGCTCCAGAATTACCCTGTATCTATTTAGGAAATAAAATAATTCTTTATTCTTTATCGTATGGATATGGAAGTGTCGCCGATGGATTCCTTGTGGTTTTCCGATGAAAATCATGCCAAATGTCGTGTAAATCGGACTACTTTTACATAAGGACTACAAATAGCTTGTGTCAAAGTAGTCCGATTTGCATGATATTTGGATGATTTTCATCAGAAAAACATAAGGAATCCATTGGCGTCACTTCCCTTTCGATACGATGAAGAAAATAATTTCTTAAGACGCTGTAATCCCTCGACTGCGAGGGCTCGACCTCAATTCGCTACGTTCGACCCAGGATTCATACCTTTTTCCGGAAAAAGCCATAAAAATCGGGTGAGGGGCACTGCGAAGGTCTGTCCTCGCCACGGGGTACCAGGCCGCATCTTCTTGACGGGCGTTGCTCCAGAATTACCCTGTATCATTTGTGCAGTGTGTGACTCGACTACCCTCCGTGTAATCGGTCTGCGCGAAGTGGGGCTCAAGTTCGATCGTTATCAGTACTCCTGCCCGAGAGGAATACGATTTACTTTAATTATAGTACATGTGTGTTTTGTAATAAAGTGTTTCTATCGTCTCCTGAATTCAATAACTGGCATCCCGACATCTACGCTCCTACAATCCACCGTCAATACTCCTCGTGGAGAGACACAGGAAGAAAAGGGGTAGCCCGCTGTCGACGCGTGGTCCTCTCGAGTATAAACACGAATTTCAATATCAAAACAAAAGCATGCGTTGACGTATTCCGTGCGAGAGAAGGTGGGCATTGGGGAGGAGGTATTGCTGTGCAGAGGGCCTCTTCCAGCTTGAGCAGCCGTTTGTGATGGTTGCAAATCCGATTGGTTCTACTACAATCTGCTCCCAATCCAACTTGCATCCCTTCCAAAAGAACCGGCCATCCGAGCGTAGAAGCAAGTGCGAAATAAAACTAACGGTGCGCTTCTCGGTGCCGCAGATGTACCTACCTAAGTAGCATTTCTGACGGAAAAGAATTGTCCAGCCTTTGGGCCTGCCAGTCTCGGGGTAGACCCTTGGCAGGTAGGTATCAGTTTCAACAGGCAGTGCCACCCGTGGTGCTTGTCTGACCGTCCCCGGTTCTTGCTACTTCAGCGCGTTTTCTTCCAGTGAAAATCAGTAAATTTGCAAGCGCAATATCTCAAAAACCAGTGGAAATCAAGTGTATACATTAATGCTTATTGAATTTGTCTTGGGACGCACTATCAACTCAGGTGTTTAAAAAACGTAGTGCCATTTACAGAACCGAACTTGACCATCGTATCTTTTAAAATAATAATCGAAAAAAAAAATTCGTCTGGGCTAATAAATTGGCCCCATCGAACCATGCAATTCCATATTTTTTTTATTTTTTTATGTCCAATACTTTAGGAGATATTCAGCTGTCCAGTGTTCGCGCGGACACCCTGTAGATTGTCATTCCAGAAAGATGGAAATTTGAATTTAACGGGTTTTGTTGATGCTAGTTGGGGAGTGATCCGGATGATAGAAGGTCGTACACAGGTTTCGTATTTATGCTGGCAAATGGCCCAATATCATGGGAAAGCCGGAAACAGAGAAGCGTTGCGCTCTCATCGGCTGAAGCCGAATATATGGCGGCTTCTGAAGCCACTAAGGATGCGATATACTCTAATCGACTCTTATCGGAAATACTGCGTGTTCATGCGAGTCCTGTTAAATTATTTTGTGACAATCAAAGTGCGATTAAAATGGCAAACAATCCTGTTTTCCATAATCGCACAAAACATATAGATATTCGTTATCATTCAATTAGAGATGCAATAGACGAAGAAAAGGTCGAACTTTTCTATATTCCTACGGAAAATATGACAGCAGATATATTAACCAAAGGATTGTCACGCGTAAAACACTTAAGATGTGTGAAAGAGCTAGGAATATGTGATAAGATTTATTCTTAAGAATTTACTGCCCATTGACACTTTTTTTTATTTTTACAAAGATATAATTTTCTTTTGTACTATTGCGTATGAGAGGCATACTGCGATATTGTAATGCAAATGTAATGTGCGGATTATGGGGGAGTGTTGCGACTGACTTTTAAATAATCCGCGATATAGTTGCGCGGATATATATATATATAGGAAGTGACGCAACCACTACTTCTACTTCTTAATCTCTCGTAACGCTAAGCGTAAGTTGTATCGTTCCTACTAAGATGTGATATATTAATTGAATTATATTAGTTTATACGTTTCCATATGGGTATTTATTTTATAAAACCTTATCACACCTTTGAATCCCAACCTATACACTTCACCCAGAGATTCAGAAGTAATAATTCTTTCGTACAAAAGAAATTTGATAAATACAATGACCCTCTTTGAACAACCGATCGAAGCCAATTTTGTCAGCAGAATTTCCCAAATAACGTTATCAAAGGCGCCCTGTACGTCTAAAAATGCTGCAAGAGCATCTTTTTTAATTTGTAGACCCTCTTCTATGGACGTAGTCAAATTACACAAATTGTCTACACACGACTGTCCTCTGCGGAAACCGGTTTGACTTTTCGGTATTAAATTATGTTTTTCGCACCATCACTGTAGACGATTTTTTATAAGGCTTTCAAAGAGTTTGCAAGTACATGATGTTAGTGTGATTGGACGAAGGCTTTTACCATCTGACTTTTTTATAAGATGAACGTACGATTGTTTCCAGTCAGTGGGGTACTCTTTTTCCCTATAGATTTCATTAAATATGTCTAGTAGTATCAATTTATATTTTATCGGGAGTTTTTGCAGGATGAGGTAATCTACTCCGTCACGTCCTGGGGCCGATTTCTTTTTCCGGGCATCCACGGCAAGATTAAATTCTACAAAATCGAATGGTTCATCGAAAAATTCATTATCTGTGCAATCGGGAAAAAATGATGGGTCCGTAGGTACCCATGGAGGACTTATTTTGTTAAGTGCTTCGTTTACTTGATTTTCATTTGGCATATTATTATTAGTACTACTCGCCGTCTGAGTGTTAATCCATTTGTTTTTAAATATTTTGCACTTGTTCCAAGTGTATGTTCTGTTCATCCTAAAATTTATTGTTTCCGCAAATTCCTTGAAATTTTCTTTTTTCTTTCTTTTAAACACTTTTTTAACTAATGCTGCTGCTTTCTTATACTTTATAAGGTCCCCCAATTGGTATGTACGTTCCCATTTTTTGGAAGCTTCTTTTCTTTGTTTTTTTAATTGGTCACAGTCCGAATCCCACCAGGGAACTGGATTTCTATGTTGCATGGGGTTTACGGTTTTTTTGGCTGGCGTATAAGTCTTTATAACCTGTATTATAATTTCGATGAACTTTTTATATTTTTGCGATGCAGATGAATTAGTATATGCTTGCGATAAGAATTCCGGATATGTGTTTTCTAGAAATTTTACAACTTCGTCCCAGTCCGTTCGAAGTGAGTAGATTCTAAATGACTTCTTATGATACAGAATTTTTTCAGCGCTCATAGTAACAAAGATTGGAAAGTGATCCGAACCTCAGGTTTCGTCGTTTACTTCTACTGTTATTTTGTCTGCTAAAGCATTTGAAGATAATATATGATCTAAGTTAGATTTTTTGGCTCTATAAAAATCAATATGAGATCACTTTGTGTGCAATTCCACACTACATGGTGTGCGTTAAAGTCACCCATAAATAGGCAATTTGTGCTTACTTGAGCGGTGTTGTTGACTATTTGGTTCCATTTGTCTTGGGAGAGATTGAAACCAGGAGTTCGATAACAGACTATTAGGTTAAGAATTGGATGAATATTAGTTATTTTTAGACTACTTATTTCTACGCTGTCATCGGGTATGATTCAATTTGTTCTGTCGGAAAAAAATAGGTTATTTCGAAGTAAGATTAAGATGCCCCCACCACGTGAGTGACTTCTGTCTTTACGATAGCAATTAAATCCGGCAATCTCTATTTTATTTTCTTCTTTTAACCATGTCTCCACACATATAAAGATGTCGATATCTTTCAAGATAGGTATCAGTTCTTCTTTATGTCTGTTGATGCTTCTGGCGTTCCAATATAGAATTTTCAGTTGATTGAACAGTGTTCTTGATTGTGTCGCGGAGGGATTTTGTGCTTGAAGACTTGTATATTGAGGAGTAACGTTCATTCTTCTGATGAAGAAAGTTCTTCGCTAACCTTAGTATAGACCATTGGATTTTCAAGTTTTTTATGATCCTTGTGATGCGGCTTTTAAAAACTCTATCATCTACATCATCGTAGACTCCTTTTAGCATGTCGGTAATTTTGGATATATCCTGCGAGTATTTTGATGCGATGTAGAATGTGTTAGGATTGCCATATGTTTCTGTGAGAAACTCAGCAAGGTTGTTGAAGTTTACAGTAGGAGTTACGGCATTGCTTTCAAAGAATTGTCGTGCCTTTTCAAGTTTTTTGTTTATGTCTACAGTAGATTCCTGCGTTTTGGTTTTTTCTTCTTTGGTCGTGTTTTATTTTTTTTCTCCTTCGTGGGTCCGTGGGATTCCGTTTTTTCTCGCTTTGCCCCATCCCCGGGGAGACTGTTGTCTGACTCAGTAATTTCTTCGGTGTGTGTAGAAATAGTTAAGGGACGTTTAAATGTGTTTTTTTCTGGGGTTCTTAGTTGGTTGGTTTCAGTCTCTTCCTTCGTGGGCGGATTTCCTGATTGCTCAGTGTCTTTGGTTCGAGGGATTTCAGTATTTGATCTTAGTATTTGTATGTTTGCCGATTGCGAGTACGTGGATGTAACAGTCGACATATTAAATTCAATATTTTTGCAGTATTTGGCCAGGTGCCCTTCCTCTTTACACAGGAAACAAGTAAGTTTTTCAGCGGAGATGTAAATCCAATATACGGTTTTTTCTATTTGTATTGACTCAGGTAGTTTACATACGTCATCTTGGTCCACATACATTTGTCTTCTGAAACTGAGTACGTGTGTAAAGCCAGCATCGTTCCATCCTGCTCTTAAGCATGAAATTTGTGATTTCGGAGTAATGTTGTATTCAGATAGTTTATTTTCGATCACATTATTGGGAATTACGGGGTGCACATTTGAGATTATGATACGTTTTGTTTTAGATATGAGCGGCCTTATTTCCAGTAAATGAGTCTTTATATTAACATGCTTATGTGTTTCTATCAGTTTGTCTGCTATTTCTTGACTGCTTAAGTATAAACATACTCTACCGTGGGATATTCTGGATATGTATAATATGTTATGTGGTCCGATTATTTGAGCGATGGCAACTGCGTATTCTTTAATTGCAATACCTTCCACTGAGTCAGTAACGATTGCTTGTTCTCTTTTTGGACAGACAGTTTGTTATGCGATCTTAGCGTAAGAGACTTTTTGGTTGTTGCCCGTTGGCTGATGCATTTCTTGAGCACTTTGAGTTTGAATGCCCCTGTTACCAGAGGCATTCATTTTTGGTAGGGGTCCTTACCCCTATCTAGATACTGAAAGCTCTAGCTCTTTTTGGAGATTTTCACTTATTCATTTGCGGAACGTATGTATATTACACTATGTGCTACGAGAACTGTGCGAACAACTGCTCAAGCGCTCGTGTTGATAAACACGTCTTACCGCGACAAGAGTTCAAGCAAGACTCCGTTTTATCATCTTCGAACTGGCATTTAAATCCCTGTCTTGGACGCACTGATTTATAGTGGGTGTTTAATAGCTGTGTCGGGTCCGTGCTGCGGCCCCAAGTTTAAGTTGATCGTGATCTCGGACTCCAGGCAGCGGTCTAACTGTCAATGAGGGAAATCGAAATGACGGGTGGTTCTAAGAAGTGCAAGGGTTGCGGTGCCGTGGTGTTCAATCCAGTCACCTGTCCGGGTTGTGGGACAGTCAGCCACCCGCGGGACCCTCTTACCTCAGCCGTTCGTGTCATCCTTGGCATGACAGCCGACTTTTGAATTGTCGCTCCGGATCCCCCTGGGCTTCGTACCGCCGTTAACCGTACAAGCGCTCTACCGGTACAGACACTCACAGCAATACAAGCTGCCACGCTTCAGTCACTCTCTGCATTACCCTCAGCTGACGAAATGAGGAACCAAATGAGGGAGTTAATTAAAAAGGACTTCCCCGTTTTCCGGGATGAAATACTCTCCGGCAGTAGACTGGATCTTTCGGATATGAGGTCGGCGATCAGTTCGTTGTCCGAGCGCGACACGGTGCTCGAAGAAAATCCCTCTAACTTTCCTGTGACGGAGGACATAATCGATGAATTGAATGACAGGGAAGCTCGGACCAAAAACCTGATAGTATTTGGATCCCGAAGCCTCGGGTTTCCACAACAGAGCTCGATAGGACTGATGATACTGAAGGAGCAATGGCCGTACTGAGTGGGATTTGCCCCCTTAGTACCCAGGATCTGGTCACCCATCACCTTGGTAAACCGAGCAAGACATCCAGTAGGCCCTTGTGTGTGCGTCTCGACTCCGTTACAGTGGTTAGGCAGATTCTCCAAAACAAGAATCACTATAAAGGGTCTTTCAAGATATCGGATGACAAGACTAGACTATAACGTGGGACTCTTACGCAGCTCAGGGCAAAATTGCATGACCTTCACGAGCAGGGGGAGACCCTCATGACGATACTATACATTCGAGGCGTGCCGAAGATCGTGCTGAGCAGCCATCGCCAGGGCTCCACACAAAAAAACACAGGCGGAACCCTTTAGTATGTTCCCAGAACGTCCGTGGTCTTCGCACTAAACTGGTCACTCTTATTAAATCGCTTCTCTTATCCGCCGTGTCATACGACGTTATTATTCTAGTCGAAACCTGGCCTAATTCCGCGATATCCACGTTTGAGCTAGGTTTAGGTGACTGTACAGTGTGTAGTAGGGTGGATCGAAAAAACATTTTTTATAACGAATTCTAATAGTGCGGAAAAGTTGCCCACCGCTATCAGTATTAGGGGTGTGAAAGCACAATTGAATCAAGGAATATCTTCTGTTCTGCACTTGAGCTTGAAATTTCGAAATTTTGTCAAAAAAAAATTCGGCTTTAACACTGGCTTTTTGTAGTTGGAAACATTTCTATTATTTTCTTCTCTGTCTCTTGTAATGGCAAATTCACCTCGCTCAAAAGCTGAAATGTTCACTCGCTCCAACCTATCCCCTCCAACACAGTTCGTCGCGTGACGAAGAACGCGAACGAAACCAATCCCAACAGTCCGCCGATAGGGACAGCCGCTAAGAACCTAAAAGTGGAATTTCTTGGAGGGGATTGGGCGAAGCAAGTGGACGATTCCCCTTGCCCTTGTGACATTACAGTTTGTTACTAGTGCGACTACTTTCCAGCTCGCAACAGTATATTCAGTGTGTCTTGTATAGCACTCCATACAGAGTTGTCTTCTAATATTATAATGTCACATTGTAAATTTTCTTCCCGGCAGTCGATCCTTTGTCCTATCTTTGGTACTGTGACGTACGTCACTCCGGGAAAGAGGATGGTAGCTTCAGTGGTACGCCAGGGTCAATAAAGAATCCTTCTTGCACTGGTGATTTCGTAATTCTAATTAGTCGTTTACTCTCGTCAAATATGTACAGCTATTTACAGAAGCGTCGGTGTTACGCTGATTATCGGGCCGTGTACGATCGTGGTGTTGACGTTCCGAATGCACGGGTGAGACCTCGTCTGTCCCGTTAGCGGAATGATTCGTCGCCTTGCTGAGACGGTTTCGCGGCGACATCTCGGTACGGAACGGTAGAGACCAGGCAGCGTCCAGGCGTCTCTGGAAGGACGGTAGAGACCGGGCAGCGTCCAGGCGACTCTGGTTTGGTACGGGACGAGATCGGGCAACGTCCACGCGTCTCTGGAAAGGAACGGTAGAGACCGGGCAACGTCCAGGCGTCTCTGAAAAAGGACGGTAGAGACCGGGCAACGTCCAGGCGTCTCGGAGAGGAATGGTGAAGGAAGAGGAGTAACGGCGATCGCTCGCCCAGCTCGGTCGCGGTCGCCCGGTCGCTCGGCCTCTCGCTCACTCCCGGTCGCACCGCTGCGCGCTCGACTTCTCGCAGCTGGGACGCTACGTCACAGTACTCCCAAAAATTTTACCCGTTTCCAGCTTCCTACTTATGAGGATGTCATAAGATTCTGCTTAGATATGAGACGATCGCTTGGACAAAAAAGTGGTGGAAATAGGGAGCCGCCTTTTTCTACCATTGCAGATTCGGTTGCGAAGAAATTAAAGGCAATATATATAAAAGCTTCTATACCTATAGTTTCGCAGTCACGGATTTTACAAAAAATTAAAACACATCACTCCCAATATATAAGAATAAAGAGTGATTACAGAAATATCGATAGGTGCCTGGCATTGCAGTCAAAGGTAGATACGTTTAAAACGGCCGCGTGTAATTTATTCGTCATGGCCGCGTGCAAGTGCCCTGATTTTTCGATTTATAGTTGTACAAAAGAGAAGAAGGTACCTCTTATTGAACAGAGGTACCTTCCTTCATTACCAAAGGGGTCCTAGAATTGGTCGCATTGGTGGAGTAGATTTGTTTGAAACGATGAAACTCAACGTGAGAAGATATCGAAATGCGAATATAAATAAGTTTGAGGATCCTAATGTTCTCGATACCGGGCCCTCCTACTCTTCAACTCATATTTCATCTCCGTTTAATAAGAGCGATTCAAGCGAAGAAATTGTAGACAAGGAATTTGTGCTCTATGAACCACAAAGGAAGAAAAAAAAAGTCTCAAGCATAAACGTATTATGCTGCATAGTTCACGTAGAACTACGGTTGTGATTTGTAGAGGACCTCAATAGAAGTATCAGGAAAATTTTTGTTTGTGCCCATTTTCGGGTTTTCAGGGTGAAAACACCCCCTAAAGGTTAATGAGTGTGTTCCTATTTTTCAGTATATCTTGGAAACGATATATAAAAAATATGTTGTAAGTAAATACAAATTTTGTTATAGGGCTTGATAACATTTCCTGAGTACAATCATTTGCAAAATGTCAAAAAAAACGCGACGCAAAATACGGGGTGATTCTCTAGCAAGCGTCGTCAAAGGCGATACCGCCAGCAATTACACGCCTCGCTGAGTTCCGTGTCTTTGGTACTCGAAACCAACGGGCTCATACAATGTTGCGCACTAAGCAGCGGCGAATCTCGAATTTTGCATTTCTTATCAGATCTTTGCGAAAGTGACGCCAATCGATTCTGCATGGCTTTCCGATGAAATTGGCCCCACGAACGACATAATTCGGACCATAATTAAGGAAATTACATAAAAAATTGATTTGCATAATTAAAATTAGGTTCGTTAAAAATAGTCCGATTTACATAACATTTGGTATGATTTTCATCGGAAAAACACAAGGAACCCATTGGTGTCACTGCTATATTGATTCGATGAAGAAAATAAAGCACTTCAGTTTTCGCATAAGCTGTGAATCATCGCGTGAGCGACCGGCGAAACCCGGCGAAGATGAAACGGCACCGCTCGGTTGAATGAGAAATACATATATACACTACATTCTGCCGGGCCGTGCTCGCTGCATCGAGCTGAAATGAAACCAAATCTCGTTCATTTTCGCGACGCTGTTAACTCGCTCAGAGTCAACTGATAATAACGGTTGATATACTTTTAGATGCAGTGTTCCTTCCTCTATCTAACGGTGTAAAAATCATCTCTCTATCTCTTTCCGTTTGCGAGCAGTAACGGCGCAACGGGGTTGCATATTTCGTGACATCCAAGTTTTAATTTGGGCCCCCATAGCCGCTGCATATCTATATAGTGAGGAGATAGACGTAGTTCTACGTCAAAAGTCTTCAGCTCAAATGCGAATTAATTTGACGGAAACTGCGCTTGTCTCACAATGATATGGTGTCAGCGATAGGGCAACAGCACATATCGCCTCTTCTATACTTAAAGATGTTGGATTTGTATCTTCAAGCCAACCTGTCTTAGTTATAGATAGGAACAAAATCAGACGTCAAAAACTTATAGTAGGCAATATTCTCCAGGAGAAATCACAGGATAATGATCCTATTCTGGGCCTGTATTACGATAGCCGTAAAGATGATACCATGACGCCAAACGGCATAATCAAAGAGGCCGCTAATTTCAGTCCTCGAGTTATGGGTCGGTAATACAGTTTGGGTGGTGACACGAAGTCCCATTAGGTGATAAGTCTATTCTATACTTCGTCGATGATCTAGGTTGCGACTCGTGGTCGGTACAAAAGAGAATAACTATGATCAATATGGCAGGAATTGGCCTTAACGGTTAGTTAATGATACAGTTTGAACGGATTGCTTGATTTGGATTTGTGAGGTGTTGTAATGTTTTATTTAGTGGTTGAGAGTAAGAGAGTTGCTCCAGATAGTTGCTTCCGCGGTGCTCAGGCTTTAGTTAAAACAACCTGAAAAGAATACTTCCACGGTTCTCAGAGGGCTGGTTGAATCAACCTGAGATGGAAGATTCACGTTGCCCAGGAGCTGTTTTAGGGCTACCCAGAATGCTAATTATAAATGCTATTGCAAGACTTATTCATTCTCTGAATATCGGAGAGATAGTCTTCCTTCTCTCGGTCGATGGGCCCGTATTTATACCCATTTGGCTCTTCGAGCGCGCTCCAATCACGATTTAGATTGTTTCGTAGCTGCGTGCGTCGCAGTCAGTGTTCGAGGAAAATACCCTACCGGTTTTCGGACTCCGGTCGTAGGGATGGGGCACTCATGCGCGCCATGACGCGGTGACGTCAAACCTATCAACGCCAAGATGGTAAACGATGGAAAACGATACGACGCCAGCGCTAAGTCAAACCAAGTGTCGTGGACGTGACGCGAAGCCAAGCGAGTGACGCGTAGGACGCCAATAACGCCATTACCATATTACGCGTCGTGACGCCACGCTTTCAAACTTTCAAATCGTACTTTTCTAAACGTCTTATTAGAGTGCTTAGTGTTTCATTAAAGTTGCAGCATGAGTAAGGAATCAGGTAAGACAAATATTTAATACTTTTACATTAGTATAATATGCTAAACTTTATGTTCATTACTTTTTTCTTTTAAAATTTTCTAGTATGTATTACTATGATATAAAAATGTACTAATAATGAATTGATGTACTACACAGGCATTGATACCAGTGTTGCTGGACCCAGCCATACATCTACAGCATCTACTACAAGCACTGATACAGAGACTGATTCAAGTAAAATATATCTTTAATTTAATGTTCTTTTTACTTTATTTTTTTCAATGATTATTTGATGGAAATTGTTTTTTAATAGTTTATGAATAGTAATTAGTATTTTATGAATAGGGATTGATATCAACCCTGCTGCAAAGAAAGAACAAAAAATTAAGAGGCAAGCATTTCGTAAAACTTGGCTAGAGGACCCAGAGTTTCAATCCTGGCTTCAAGAAGCTGCGGATCCATACAAAGCGAGATGCGCAGCGTGCTGCACTAATATTTGGGCAAGCAAAAGCGAACTGCAAAGACATGCAGCTAGTCTGAAACATAACACCAACATGAAACATAGAACAGAACCACTTCACAAAAACAGAAGCTTTACAGGTAGCGTAAAGGAGCTAGGACTGAATATTTGTCTTGAAATCGTAGAATACAATAGATCATTATATTCTTACACCCACTTCACAAAAATGTTACAGAGCGGAATGCCAAATGTCAGTTTAGCGCAGCACGTGTCTCTTCAACCAAACAAAATCTCCGCAATCGTCAAAAATGTCATAACTAAAGCGGTTATATTAGAAGCAACAGAAATATTGAAGGGCAAATTCTTTTCTATTTTAGTAGACGAAACTACTGATATCTCGGACACAAAAATTGTATGTTTTTTAATTCGATACGTGCACGGAGAAAATATACATATATACTTGTTAGATTTACTCGGAATTGACGAATGTACAGTAAGGCTGTAACGAATATTCGAATAATCTAAGTATTCGAATATTCGAATATTCGAATACCACAGAATTCGAATAATTTCTTCGAATATTCGAACATTCGGACCTTCGAATATTCGAACTTCGAACCTTCGAATATTCGAACGTTCGAACATTCGGATCTATTGAATTTCTGATTGTACCGAATAGGAATCTGAACATGAAATATTTGTTCACAGTTTATCGTGAAATTCTTTTCATATTGGCCTTTACAATTATTTGTTTTTCAAACTATAAATTTGGAATTTTATTAATCTTTGGTTCTATGAATTTTGCAACGAAAAGTATAAATTCTATTTAAATTTAGGGACCTAGTATATTTAAAATATATAATGTTGAATCATAATGCTCATTAATAACAATAGTAGTAATTTTATTCTTTGCTTCCCTTTACGGGATAACATTGTATCATTCATACAATATAATATTCATTCGTTCGGAAGTCACGGCTCGACTGGCTATGGTGTGACGCTGTCGCACAATAAACATACTGCGGTCTCGTTTCTTTGCAGACGCGTGCTCGAACCATACGTTTCTTTTCATATTCTTAAACTATATTATAAAAATAATCCAGTAATATACCCATATATCATATATTATTTATTTTAGTATTTCCATCCTGTGTTATTTTTAATATTTTCGGAATAGGTATCGCCGGCCCCGAGTCGCGGCAACATATCGAGAGAAGAGAAATATAATGTAATCCCGTAAAGAGAACTGTTCCGTCTTACGTATAAAGGAGGACTTGGAGCGAAGCGAAAATTCATTATCATTTACAGCCGGCAATTTCGTATTTTTCGAAGCGAAATTCGTTTTATTCGTTTACAATCGGACAATGCTTATTTTCGAAGCGTTCATCGGGAAACATTTGCCTGCAAGATGTAGAATAGGGGGCAATCGACATCGTCCCGTTTTTTCAGGAATTTCGACTTTCTTCGCTTCGAGTTAATCCGTATATTGCTCTGTTGGCGGGGGGTCATTTGGTAACCAGCCGTAGGTATCTGTATATACCGTTGTCCACCGCCGACTCTCGGGGCAATTCCGTCATAAACCGCGACCCTGGCGAGACGCTCTGTCCGATCATCCCGGCTAGTTTTTGGGACCAGCTGGTTGTACTTTTCCTCCACCTCGTCAAGATAGCGAAGGTACCCCCTCCACCGACGAATTAACAGATGGGAGGTTCCTCCTCTTCTTCAAAAGTGCAAACAATTGGAATTTGTCACCTCCCAAAATTCTGGCCAACGCGTCTACCATCAGAACGCCGGAAAAGTTAGCGAGGGCTCTTGTTAAAGTCATCGTTCAACTTATGTTTCGGCTCATATTTACATAAATTAATAATTTATACCAGAGACAGTGAGTATTTCATCAACTCATTCATAGAAGCCTCCAATAAAAAGACTAATGATTATGCTAGCCTTGTACAGTCAATGTACCTGCAGCCATTTAAAAAATAATTCATTACCCAGAGCAGACCTTAAATTATAAACAAAAGGACATGTTTTTGATAAACAGGTGAATATTAAATTTGGCGAGTTTCATTAATTTATTTATTAAATAAAAATAAATTTAATAAATTACTACTAATTTTATCATTATATATGTATACAATTTATTTATATACTATTTATGTTTAAGTAAACAACAGGACCCTTTCTCGTCAAACGTTCGTGACGCAGACATCATTCGAAAACACAGTCGTGTTCGTTCATCGTCAACGCATTATTCTCGTTAAAATCACCATACGGACAACAACGTTTTTTCCTTGTCTGGTTGTCCGTCGGGCCAATGAGTTCTTTTTCATCATGATATTTTCAATCATTCACTTAAAATTAATTTGTCGAGTGACAAAGTCACTTACTTCGCGTACCACGAGAGATAATCGGGCCTTACAACCCTGAGAGAAGGGAGAGACATTCGGGCGTGTGGGAGTAGGTTACAGAAACAAAGAATAAAATTACTATTAATGAGTAAGATGGCGTCTATAAAGCGAATAATACCTACTCTATAAATTTAGAAAAATAACGTTATAGTAACGAAGGAAAAATAAAAATATTATAGTTCCTCTATGGGGTTTTAGCTTCCTACAAAAAAGTCTGCTTATACTGTTTGTCATCCGCTTATGATGGGACACGGGTGGGCCTAGAGGAGGGGTTCCTTGGCCGATTCCGTCGGGATTGTCCACTCATTATTATAAAAATAATAATAATAATAACTGATGGATGTTTTCGTTACAAAATGTATAAATTTACCAAAGATTAATAAAGTTAAAAAATTATCGTTTGAAAAACAAATAATTGTAAAGGCCAATATGAAAAAAATTTCACGATAAACTGTGAACAAATATTTCACGTTCAGATTCCTATTCGGTACAATCAGAGATTTAATAGATCCGAATGTTCGAACGTTCGAATATTCGAATATTCGAAGGTTCGAAGTTCGAATATTCGAAGGTTCGAAGGTTCGAAGTTCGAATATTCGAAGGTTCGAAGTTCGAATATTCGAAGGTTCGAAGGTTCGAAGTTCGAATATTCGAAGGTTCGAAGTTCGAATATTCGAAGGTTCGAAGTTCGAATATTCGAAGGTTCGAAGTTCGAATATTCGAAGGTTCGAAGTTCGAATATTCGAAGGTTCGAAGTTCGAATATTCGAAGGTTCGAAGTTCGAATATTCGAAGGTTCGAAGTTCGAATATTCGAAGGTTCGAAGTTCGAATATTCGAAGGTTCGAAGTTCGAATATTCGAAGGTTCGAAGTTCGAATATTCGAAGGTTCGAAGTTCGAATATTCGAAGGTTCGAAGTTCGAATATTCGAAGGTTCGAAGTTCGAATATTCGAAGGTTCGAAGTTCGAATATTCGAAGGTTCGAAGTTCGAATATTCGAAGGTTCGAAGTTCGAATATTCGAAGGTTCGAAGTTCGAATATTCGAAGGTTCGAAGTTCGAATATTCGAAGGTTCGAAGTTCGAATATTCGAAGGTTCGAAGTTCGAATATTCGAAGGTTCGAAGTTCGAATATTCGAAGGTTCGAAGTTCGAATATTCGAAGGTTCGAAGTTCGAATATTCGAAGGTTCGAAGTTCGAATATTCGAAGGTTCGAAGTTCGAATATTCGAAGGTTCGAAGTTCGAATATTCGAAGGTTCGAAGTTCGAATATTCGAAGGTTCGAAGTTCGAATATTCGAAGGTTCGAAGTTCGAATATTCGAAGGTTCGAAGTTCGAATATTCGAAGGTTCGAAGTTCGAATATTCGAAGGTTCGAAGTTCGAATATTCGAAGGTTCGAAGTTCGAATATTCGAAGGTTCGAAGTTCGAATATTCGAAGGTTCGAAGTTCGAATATTCGAAGGTTCGAAGTTCGAATATTCGAAGGTTCGAAGTTCGAATATTCGAAGGTTCGAAGAAATTATTCGTATTCGAAATTATTCGAATTATTCGAATATTCGAATAGTCGAATAATTACAGCTCTAATGTACAGCCGAAAATTTACACAAGTGTCTTTTGAATTCTTTAGAGAAATATAATATGCCTGTACATAATATCGTTGGTCTATGCGTTGATAATGCGAATGTTATGGTGGGAGTAAGGAATTCATTGTTTTCTCGATTATTAGAAAACAATAAAGAAATTTGCCTCTTTCCGTTTATTTGCCATTCCATGCATTTGGCTGCACGCCACGCCTGCGCTAAATTGCCACCGCATATAGAGAAATTTCTACATAACATTTCCTCGTATTTTTCGCGAAGTCAAAAACGCCAGAGCGTTTTAGAAGCTACTCAAGAAAAGATGAAATTTCCAAAACTAAAAATTCTACAGCCATCAGCGACCAGATGGTTAGCACTTAGCGCAGGACAAATATTAAACAATTTTCAATGTCCTTATACGAAGGCATATTTGCACTTTTTAAATCATATATTACAGATGTTTACTACGATTAACAAATACTTTCAGGACTCGAAAGTCTTAATTCATTGCTTGCTCCCTGAGTGTTATAAAATGTTAAGAGTACTAGGAGGCGATTTCATAAAGTCTCAATATATTACAGGACCAAATATTCACAAAATAGATGTTTATAATGAAGAAAATTTAAAGCCACTGCAAACAATTTATCATGGAGCAGACTCTGTAAAATCAATCGAAGAAATTCAAAATAGTAATGGTGCAAATGCAGTCGAGGAAGCTAATCTGAAACTTCTACAATTTTACACAAATATACAGAATTGCTATCAATCGGCTTTCCAGAATATTGTTCAAAGAGTACCGTTTGATGAACCATTTTTAAATTCATTAGAATTCTTAAATCCGCGTACAGCTGTTGACATTGATAAACGTAACACTTATCAGTTGGACTCTGTTTTAAACAAATTTCCATCCAAACTTGAATCTGGCTATGTAAAAGACGAATGGCATAAAATGCTATTATATTTTTCAAATGAGGAAAAACAAAAGTTATCAGCACTGAGTATATCTTGTTTCTGGAACGAGATTAGACACATTAAAAATGAAGTGGGGGAATATATATTTCCCAACATATCCAAACTAGCAGATTTGTGCTTATCCTTGCCCCATTCTAACGCTGACGTTGAACGGTACTTTTCCTCTATCACGGATATAAAAACAAAACGCAGAAATAGATTGACGCCACAAACAATTGCTGCACTAACCAGGATTCAATTAGATTTAAAAAATAAAAATGCTAATTGTTTCAATTATGAAATCACTCAATTATGAATTTAAAACAAATAGGCGCATAAATATATATTTCTATTACTATTTTGTGTTTTCCTTTACATCTCTTCAACATTACATATACCCGCGTGCTTTACACATAATTACCGATTCGTACCACAATTGATAGCTGTGGCGGGATAAGCATGTGGCGCCGTTTCGTTTCCCATCTTGGCGTTGATTGGTTTGACATCACCGCGTCATCGCGCGCATGCGTGCCCCATCCCTACGACCGGAGTCCGAAAAGCGGTAGGGTATTTTCCTCGAACACTCGTCGCAGTTTCGCTCGAGACATTGCACGAGATTGCTTGATCCCCTCTCCAGTCGATCCACCGATCGAGTGATGCTCGCGCATGCGCTCGATTTTCCCCCTCTCATCGCCACACTCATTCTCACACCAGTTCCATTCAACGCACAAACACACTTACATGCGAATGGGTGACACGACAATGAAATATGAAAATTACTCTAGAAGTTGGCGCTTAATTAAGGGGGTAGACACGGGTAATGCAGCGCTCTGTATACCGACATAATCTGGCCCAAAACATGGGTTTCGTAGAATACGCTTTTCGTCCTTATATGAGCGAATTTTGGGCTGGGCGAGGTCTTATTCGAAAGAGGAAGATTCAGTGCAGTGGGCTCTGGTCATGGTTTAACGAGATTGTGTTGATATCTAATATTATGAGTGTTCAAAGTAGAGCAAAAGTCGACAAAATACACCCGCATGAATCCAAGTATTTTTAGGTTACTAAAAGAGTTTTGTGACTCAAACGATGAACAGAGCCCGCTGCACCGAACCTTCCTCTTTCGAATGAGACTTGACCCAGCTCAAAATCTGCTCATATAAGGACGAAAAGCGTATTCCCGTGACTGCATTCCCAAATACGAGTTCCGCCATTTTGACGATAATACAGAGCAAGTCACGTGACAAATTTAGTTCAGGTAGTGACTACGAGATGGCGCCTACTCGGGAGGACTGCCAACGTGGAATCGTAGCAAAACTGAAGCGTTAGCTGGATACATGTGCCACAGTAAAAGCGTGATGTAGTCAATGTATTCATTTTCGTACGATTGTAGGTTAGGTTATATGCATTTTAGGCATACATTGACTAAGAACTGTTAGGAACTGTAAACATTTACTAAATTAACGCTTTTACCGTAACACATACATCACTTGAAATCGCTGTCAAATTTATGTTATAATTATATGGCCACATTATTTAAAATAAAAGGAAAAGGGAGAGATTGGAACTTTTTACTAATACTGGAAATATTGATTTACTGATACCATATTTTCAGAATGTGGAAGTTACGAGCAATTATTGCTCCTATTATTTTTCTTTTTTATTCTTCCGACTATTGTATCAAACATATAACAAGGAAAAGTGTCCAAATCAGTCAACACTTGACTCCCTCATTTTTTTGTAATTCTTTACGGTCCTATCTGCTAAGTTGAATAGTCCTTAGTTAATATTTAAAACGCAGACGGGGTTACGAAAAAAAAACTTAAAATAACATGTGACTTATTCTAATTTCAATCAGTGAATACCTATATTGTAAAATAAGAAAACATTTTTGTTTAGAGGATAGTGGTAATGTGTGCGTCAGCGACGTCTTCATGCATACGTTACCACACTCCTGTAGGTGTTCCCATTCCGCTAAATAAGTGGTCCTGCCTAATGTTGCTGGCAATTTCTCGGCTGCTACGACCCTCGTTCTATCCTTCTCTTTTACAACCCATTGACAGCGACAAAGTAACCGCGAGCATCGGAGAATACTGTTCGCTGAATACCTATACCTATTTACATCGTAAAAATTAAATTTCGGACCGAGGGACGATGCGACAGAATTTGCTGAATACGTGTAACACTGTCTCCTTTTTAATCTTTCACCGGCTCGACTGGCTGAGCCGTGCGTACTACAATATTGAACTATCTATTTCTTTCATTCCTAACCTTGCGCGGCCTTGAAAGTCGTACTATAAAATATGGTTGAATTTGTCGAGCGGATGCTGGGCGACACAGCGTCACATTCAATTAATTTTCATGCGACCAATTTTAAAATCTCCGCGTTTCTGAAAACGTGTCCGTAAACAGCACAAGTAGGCCTGTATTCTCATTTTTTTTCAAATTTTTAAATATTGTCCTGTTAGTATAAAATTGCATTTGTTGAGAACAATTTCAAAATAAATGGTCTAAAATTTGTTTCTTTTTCAATGTCATAATTTTTATTAGGTACTCTTATTTCCCTACTGTAAGCACCCAAAAGCTCATTCTTATCTGTCTCTTTGTTCAACAGTTACAATTTAATGAAAAAAGTCAATTTCCACAAATTTTGAAAATTTTGAAAAATCCTTGAAATACGTTTATATAACACTAAATGTATTACACATATCCAAGTTTCACCAAAATCCCAAATATTACTCCGAAAAGTGTAGTGACATGCAACGTTGCCAAACTTCCGAAAGGAGGTTGCCGGTTTTGATGCGTATCGTACGTATGTACTCTGGGCTCAGAAATCAGAAATATTGTTCCAACTACCGCAAATGCAGGCTGGAGGAAGTACCCCCTCCATGACTCCGACCGGACTACTGAAAATGCGCAGGCTGAATGCGCGTGATAATTATGTGGTCCGCTCCTCGAAGTGACAGAAAATATAACCTATGTATATGTTATATGACAATAAATGTTTAGTGGCTATTTTGTTCTTTTACGCTACATTTGTGAACCTTTTATCATTCTTCCAAAACATTATTATTACGCCGCCCCAGTATCTTTAGGAAATCGGGTATAGCATATAAGTCATATTTTCTGTCACTTTGAGGAGCCGACCACATAATAATCACGCGCATCCAGCCTGCGCATTTTCAGTAGCGGATTTCATGAGCGAATTTTCTGTCCTCGAAGTGACAGATGGTGACAGAAAATATAACCTATATGCTATACCCGATTTGCTAAAGATACTGTTGCGGCGTAATAATAATGTTTTGGAAGGATGATAAAAAGTTCACAAATGTAGCGTAAAAGAACGTAACAGCCACTAAAGATTTGTTGTCATTTAGCATATACATAAGTTATATTTTCTGTTCCTTCGAGGAGCGGAACACACAATAATCACCCGCATCCAGCCTGCGCATTTTCACTAGTCCAATTCAACATCCAACAAAATTGTATACATAATGTTTGGTCATAACTGCTTTCTGCATAGGACGTTTAATTATCTTATAATAAGCGTATAAACTTCATGATCTGTTTCAGTGTTTTGCTAATAAAAAGATGTCTAAACTAATAAATTTCATTTTCTGGGGACATCCCCTGATCTATTTGTCCGTTTCAATTATAATTTCTTACTGCCAATGTAGAATATTATAGCATAATCGCATTACCAGTAGACTTTCCGTTTAAATTTTTACAAGTCAACGCAACAGCCGAGAATTTCTTTCCTTATTCAGAATAGAATACGGAAATTACAAACAGCCCCCTCTCGCGTGCACCAGGCAGCCGCGTATCTATGGGTATTACCATTTCTGTGCAGAAAAAACCTGCTGTAATACCGACCTGCCAAATCGGCCAGGTCACGTGACGTGTCTACCCCCTTAAGAAGGCAAAAGGGCTGTGGCAGGGGTGTGGGATTCGTTACATCTGTGAAAATAGTATGAGTACATTTAAGGAGAATACATTTAACAGGTTAGGCTTAATTTTCATAACATCTCGCAATTTGATATGTTCCTGATATGAACGAACACTTTCATAGCTTTGATTGTTTTCTTAGGCTTCGTCAAGCATCAAGTATCATGGTCAGAAGATGCGCATTAACATCCACGGCCTACAAATATTTGGAAATTGGAATCGGTGTACGACACATAGCCCATGTAGAAATTGTTCTCGGCGACAATCGCGGCAATCATCTCATATTGCCGATTTCAACATGGGGCGCACTAGTCGAAAAACCACACCGATGTCGAGCAGCGCATGCAGTCCATTGAATCAACACCGCTATGGATTGATGAATTGACGGTGGAATTTTGCTTGATGTATGATTCTCCAATTATAAAGATGACACTACATAAATTAGTCGCTGTATTTCAAACCGGACACAATAACATTTTTATTTAATCTTGAGCTGTGTATGGGCCATGTGTATTCGCGGTTGTATGAAACTGCACATCTTGTGCAGACGAAATTTTTAATTTTTGTTAACGTGCTACAACAGCGCGATGATGCCTGCGAAACATTAGATACGTATCATGCTGCTAAAATCATACGTGATACAGAATATTTCGATAGCGAATATCTTGTAGATTGTGAACTGTTAGCATGCATCATGAATGATATTGTATGTGATGCTCGTAGCAAAAAATGTTAAATTATATTCTATTTTTATATTTTTTAATTTTAAATAAATTACTTAAAACATATTATTTCTTCATTTACTTATCTGTCTTCCTCGTTCTCTCCTAACCAATTTCTACCGACACAGCATAATTCTTTCTATGATTCTCAACTGCGACGCGTTTGACTTCAACAGGTATCATATTTCGTTCACGCATTCTTCACACCGCCAATATCATGTCATCTTGCACGGCTGCCCCAGAGAATTCAAATTACGCGTGATTACGCGATACGCTGCGACGTTAAAATCAAAAACGTTTGAAAATTAAGCTTTAGAACAAAATGCAATTGTAAATATTGCATGTCAATGTCATTTCTCCAATCTGTGCGGCATTAATTCGCTACATATTGATTCGCTAGATCGGTGGGGGAGGGGATTAAAATTATTATTTTTCTGCATTGGGGGAAAATGTCTGTTTGCTACATATTGGTTTGGAAAAAAAATTTTTACAGTGGGCCAGGTTTGTAAACATTTTTAGGGTGGGTCTTGTCTAAAGGTCATCCCCACTCTCGGTTAGGTCTGAAAAATTTCCGGCGGCGGGCCGGGTCTGAAGAGTGCCCTAAAGGAGGGTATAAAGGAAGGGAATAGAAGCAAAGGGGAAAGTGTAAAAAAGGACTAAGGGATGGTAGGGAAAGAGAGGGGAAAGGGAGAGGTAAAGGGGAGCGAAAAGGTAGCAGCAGAGACAATGGGGGAGGAAAAGGAAGAGGAGGTTAAAAGGAATGGTAGGAAAATACATGCAGAGCGTCTGATAAGAGAAAGGACCACAAGTGGAGGAAATTTTGTTGAAATTACGAAGATGTGGAAGAGGAAGAGGGAGATAAAAAAAGGAAGGCAAGGGGACGGCAGAGAGGGAGAAGAGGCATTCCTAAAGACTGGAAAGGTGCAGAGAGGGCCAAAGGAGAAAAGAGCAGGGGAAGGTGGAGGAGTGGAGAGATTGATAAGGGAAATGAGGGAAGAGGTAAGGAAGTAAAATAGCAAGGGAGGGAGGTAAAGGAAGATATGGCGAAGCTAAGAGGGAAGAGGAAAGAGTGGGACGGAAAATGGAGACGAGAAAAGGAAGAAATGGAGAATAGAATTAAAAGGATGGAAAAAAGGCTAAAGCAAGTGGAGAGAGAGAGAGAAGGAAAAGATAAAGGAGATAGAGGGGAGGTTAAAGAATATGGAGCTGAGGAGGGAGAGGGATGAGGGGAACGGAGAGGAAGGAAGGAGAGACAGGACGGGTAAGAGGGCAGGAGGGGAGGAATGGGAAACAAGAGTACAGGAGATGGAAAGGATACTTGAAATGAAAGAGGGAGAAGAGAAAAGGAAAATATAATAATAAAAGGGGTAGGTAGAGAGGGAACGGCGATGATGAGGGCAAAGGAAGTGTTGGAGGTAATAGGAGTGCAGGGGAGAATAGAGGGAGTGAAAGATCTGCGAGGAAGAAGGAAACAGAGGGAGGAAATGATATGATGCTCGAGATGAGGATGGAAAGTGTGGAGGCTAAAAGAGAAATAATGAGGAACAAAGGAAAGCTAAAGTAGAGAAAGAAGAGGATAGGAGACGATTTGATTTGGAAGAAAAGAAAGATGCTATGACGTAGCGTCCCAGCGCGAGGAACCTAAAGGCGGGATCTCCTACCTGCGACTGGTCGCTGCCGGTCGCAGCGACCGGTCGTAGTATACTGGTGCAATGGGGAAGCATGCATCTGTTCTTCTACAAGCGTCTGCGACCGTCGAGTATGCGCCAGACGTAGGACCCTGACGCGAGGCGGTTTGAGTACCAGCCTAGGCTACTCGAGACGCAACACAATGCGGTAGGGTCTGTTTCCCATTATACCTAGTCGCAGGCTGGGCACTGCGACCCATTGCCACAGTGGGACAGAATCCCCCCAAAAAAGGAAAGAAGTCAGAATTCAAAAGATATGGGAATATGTATTTTTGTATGATACCTGTAGACTACTAATATGAGCACCTAAAAAAGGTAAAAATATCATGACGCCTACTTCTGATCTGTGTGTAAACACGTGTCTATGGTTGTATGTATTTTTCGTGCAAAATTTTATATCGAGTCTTTTAAGTTTTGGTGATATAAAGGAAAACAAATTTTGGACCCCAAATGAGTGGTATCGATTCTGCTAAGTAAAAGCAAATAATTAGTTTCATATAGTTTTTTTTCCATAAGAGACCAACTAAAAAATTGTCAGCAATCATCGGCTTTTTAGTTGCCTTCCGGGAACTTGCGAAATTTTTTTTGTTTGTTATATAATCAACAAACAACAATCTTGTCCTTGCTACTGCGGAAAAAGCATTGGCGAATATTTGGCAGTAATGGATTAAATACGTGTATTCTATGTCGCACAGTGGGGGACTGATTCCCAAGAAATAAGGGAAAAATGCAACATCCTGTATTTTGCATTTAAAAATGCCGAATATTATTAAGGAAATTGATACAAAAATGGTTAATTATACAAGTTTGACGTTATTCAAGAAAATAACGCCAATTCGTCATGAATTGACGTCAATAATTCCAATAAAACTAAAAGAATTTGATAAATATGCCATGGAAAGTGCAGTGTTCGTATCGACACACGCGCGAAGTTCCATGATGTAGCGTGATGAGTGATGCCCTAAACGGATTGTTAGCAGGTCACGGTTTACTACAGTTGTATGACACTAGACCTTAGGCCCCCTACACAATATATAGTAATTAGGAAACATCTGCCAAGTAACTTAATCCCTAATTGCTATAACCTAATTCCTCTACGTTCGGCAGGCAATAAGCCGTGTATCGCCTCAGTATAAAAGAATAATAAGTATGGTCGGAACGTTGACCGTGACGAAAATTAATTTTATGGTCCGCACAATTACCAAAAGAAGAAGATGTTCTTATGTTACATCGAAGAATGTTGCCCTGGTAATGGGGTAGGAAACGAAATTATTCTGCAGAAAGACCAGTACCTACACTCGCGGAGAGCCACAGGAAGAAAAGGGGTGGTCCGCTGACTGCGCATGATGCCGCCTGCTTTGTCCAACCGACAAATTCGAGACCGATCTCGTATCTCTCAAATATAAACACGCGTTGGAATATTAAAACAAAAGCACGCGCTGTCGTATTCAGATGTGAGAGAAGATGGGTCATTGGAAGGATAGAATATTTTGAGCTACAATTTTTTCTACAATATTTAAAATCTTTATTTCTGGCTTCTTCTTGGGTCTCTTCACCCAATCGGTCGAGTGGAAGGTTGCCAAAATATTTTATATATTCGCAGGAATGTATTAACACTTTGTGAACAGTATTTGGTATATAGGATAACATGGATATAGGTCTACAAATATTTCTGCACTTCCCACGGTGTATTTATCAAATTCTTTTAGTTGTATTGAAATTATTGACAAATTAACGATAGTTTCTTAAATAACGCCAAACCTTCGTATCAGTTATATATTAACACTTTTATTAACTTCCTTAATAAAATTCGGCATTTTTGAACTCGAAATATGGGATGTGCCATTTTTCCCTTATTTCTTGGGAATCAGTCCTCCCACTGTGTGACATAGACTGCAGACATTTAATCGAATATGCATTCCCAAATATTCGCAAATGTTTTTACCGCAGTAGCAAGGACAAGATTGTTGTTTGTTGATTATACAGTAGAGCGTCAATTATCCGAACTGCTTGGGACCGAGGTGATTCGGAAATTCGAATTGTTCGGATAATCGAACAGTTCGGAGAATAAAGCATACATGTACTTTAAACAGTATATAACTAAAGGAATTACACCTAAAATTACTTATTAAATACTAGAGTCCTACTGCGTTAATTTATATTACGCAAAAGTCAATCAATCAATTCGTATCGCTACACTGCTTCGAAGAAATGGTGGGGATAGCGATGATGCAGCACTGGTTCGGATAATCGGCGGTTCGGTTAATCGAAGTTTGGATAATTGACGCTCTACTGTATAACAATCAAAAAATTTGTTCGCAAGTTCCCGGAAGGCAACTAAAAAGTCGATGATTGCTGATATTTTTTCAATGGGTTTCTTATGAGAAAAACTGTATGTAACTAATTATTTGCTACTGCTTAGCAAAATCTATACTACTCATTTGGGGCCTCAAAAATTGTTTTCTTTTATATCATCAAAAATTGAAACACTCGATTTAAAATTCTGCACGAAAAATACATACAAACTTAGACGCGTGTATACACACATATCAGAAGTAGGCGTCATGATATCTTTACCGTTTTTAGGAGCTCATATTAGTAGCTTACAAGAGATATATAAAAATACATAATCCTCCCACAACTTTTGAATTCTGACTCGTTTCCTTGTTTCTTGCGATTCTCTTCCACTGTGGCAATGGACTTGGTCGCAGCTAGGAGATCCCGCCTTTAACGCGCGGCGGTGTGACCGGGAGTGAGCGAGAGACCGAGCGCTCGGGCGACCGCGACCGAGCACCGCCGAACCGAGCCGAATCGCGCCGATCTCGCGACGCGTCAGCGCGATGACGCCACTCCCCAACCGCGCCACTAGATCGCGTCGATTTCTCGCAGCTGTTTATTTCCCAGAATCTGGACTAAGCCCCGGCGCGACGAAGGCAAGACAGTTCGAGTGGGGTTACGGATTCCCACTATCAGCCTGCCTGCCTGGATGCTGCCCGGTCTCAATTTCGTTCCGTTTCTGAGACGCCTGGACGTTGCCCGGTCTCGCAATCCCGTTCCGCCACCGAGACGCCTGGAAGGTCCATTTATACATATCCGTTCCGGGTCCATTCCGGGTGCGGGGGTTAAGGCGTTAATATTTATATATGACCGAGGACCGTCGGGAAGGCCTCCGGGTCACTCATGCCAGTCAGTTTGAAGTCAGAGGTTATAGTGGGTATGTCCAGAATGCCGTTTCCAACTAAATACTTAGCTTTAATAGCAATACTTTTGGATGAAGAAGAGGAAGAAGAAGTAAAGCAAAAAAGGAAGAACCGACGATTTAGTGTACATCCGTTATGGCAAAACCGTAAAGAGGAAGGAGAATTTATTCTTTACAAACAATTAATAGACCATGAACAAAAGTTTTATGAATACTTTAGGATGACACAATATTCATACAATGTTTTACTAAATAAAATCAAACACCAGATATCGAAGCAAGATACACAGTGGAAAAGACCTATTTCTGCAAGAAAGCAGTTAGCTGTTTGTTTACGGCAAGTGTATACAAAATTCATATCCTTTTTACAAATTAAAATATAAGTTACATTTTTCTTTATAAAATATAAGTAAAACCATATTCAGTATGCGAAAAACTTTATTCATAAAATAAATACAGTTCTGAATGTATTTTTATATTGTCCATACAAAATAATACCTTAATGAAAGTTAGAAAAAGAATTTGGTAATGAGTGTGGCGTGTTTTGTGTGTTTAATGAATGAATCTCTGAATTTGGCGCTGTGGATGTTAAACATGGCAATATTTGAAGAGCTTGATCAGAGTATTCGTATGTTGATTGTCCTGCAGGAGTTGATTGTGAGGAAGATGTTAACGAATTTTCGTTTTTCATTTGTTCGAACCCCAATTCTTGTACTATTGCAAATATTTTTTTCAACACCTGCATGAAAATGGGTGTTTTTTTACACCTGCTGAGCGGGAGCAAAATGAGCAATTTCAGACTATTCACGTGTAATACTTTTCTCCCAAGGGAAAAAGACTTTACGCACATGCGTATTCGCAATTTTTTACTTTGCTCCCTACGAAACGTCATTTTGTGAGCTGAGTAAACATGGCATTACCCTGTGGTATGAAGAAGCAATTAGTCGAGTAATCCATATCGATCATGTGTGCGACTGAAATCAAAATTCCTAGTACAAATATGAGTCTTCAACTTATTAATTGCTCCAATATAAACATTACTTTTACAAATTCGTAAATAAATTATGTTTGATACTTGTAATGCATTTGTCATATTTTTTTGCGAATCGCTCAGCAGGCTTTAAAAAAAAAACACCTTTCATGCAGGTGTTGAAAAAAATATTGTGCGTGACAAGGGAGAGACGCGATTTCGCCTCGAGTGAAACTTCACGCTCGTCGGAATCGCTTACTTCTCTCCCTTGTCACGCAATGTACTATTGCCTTTTGTTGTATGCTGATAGTAGGGGGAAAGCTGTTTTAAAGTTAGGGCTATGCCTGACAAGAATGCATCCATTGGATGTGTATCACAAGATTTTTGGGATTCCGCTATTTCTTTCTGAAGAATGTATTCCAACAATTTTGAAGAAGCTGTTTCGTTTTGGGGAATTGCATTTGTAATTTGCACGGATGAATGAACTCTCTTTTTGTTTCCTTGAGTTGATGTTGATGTTGATGGTGTGCTCATGCTTCCTTGAGTTGATATTGATGTTGATGGTGTGCTCATGCTTCCTTAAGTTGATATTGAGGCTGATGGTGTACTCAACTGTGTATTTTGATCTAGCTGAGGTAAGTAACTAACAAGTTCTAACTGATCATCATCAACTTTTACACTTATACGAGGATTATCTGTTTGATCCTTACTCTCAGGAGGTGGATGGATATTAGATATAGTATCTCTTTCCATAAGATGTGGTATCAAAAAGCTTAAAATGTCTTCATACGTATATTTTCTCATTTTTCCTGCCGACTGACCGCTTTTTGTTACCTTTTTGGCTGGATTTTTTCTGAATTGGTCTCTGATATTTTGCCATTTTGTTTTACACAATGAATCTAAAAACATAAGTATAATTGGTTTGTACATATTTGTATAGCGAATTATCTTCAGTTTTGTTAATAACCTGTTATTTATTTTTTTAGGTACTTGGCAACAGGAGATTCTTTTAATAGTATTTCATTTAGCTATCGTTTAGGACACACAACAGTGTACAAGATAGTTAAAGAAACGTGCAGGGCAATAGAACATCAACTAATTACTGAAGTTATGCCTACTCCAAACATGGATACGTGGAAAAATATAACAACGCAATTTTGGGACCGCTGTAAATTTCCAAATTGTTTGGGAGCGTTGGACGGGAAGCACGTTACAATTCAGGCTCCGCCAAATAGTGGTTCGAGCTATTTCAACTATAAAAAAACCTTCTCAGTTGTGCTTTTGGCTATGGTTGATGCTAATTACAATTTTATTATGGTCGATATCGGTTCCTATGGAAAAAATAGTGATGAAAAATAGCGATTCTATCACACTCAAATTTTGGAAAAGCTCTGACAAACGGGACGTTTGAGTTCCAGATCCTCTAGATCCGCTACTACCCGATTCAACACAACTAGCACCGTATGTTATTGCCGGCGATGAAGCATTTCCCTTGAAAAGATACTTGATGAGACCTTATCCTGGTAGCCATGCAGATAACTCAGTTAACAAAAATTTTAATTTTCGCTCATCTCTAGCTCGACGAATCGTAGAAAATATATTTGGGATACGGGTACAAAAATTTAGAATTTACAATAGAAGGATACAGTCTAATCCCGAAAATATCGATTACATTATAATGGCAACCTGTATACTTCATAATTTTATCCGTAAGTACGATGGCTTTATACCTTCTATTGCAGAATTGTCCTCCGAATCAGAATCTGTATTTGAAACTATAAATTCTCAAGGAGGAAATGCAGCTCGGAACGCTTTTAATACCAGAGAGATATTTAAAAACTATTTTCTATCACGAAGGATAGGATTTTTTAATGTAGCGGGCGTGGCAAATAAGGATAAGGAATTTTTGAAGGGGATATGGAAATGGGGGGTAATAATTTTGATGGAGACATGGATAGAGAAGAAAGGATAGAGTGGCCGGACACGGTAGGCAAGAAAAAAGAATGGGAAGGGGAAAGCGATGGGAGGCATGATGATAGGGGTGAGGGAAGAGACAATAGGGAGACAGGAACGAGGTCGTGGAGAAGAGGAAGGGATAATGGTGGAAAGAGTAAAGGCGGGGGAGGAGGAATGGATATGGAGGAATGGTGGTGACGGTATATGGGAACGGGGATATTTTTTTTGTAATAATTTAATGTATTTACAATCAATTCCACCCAGGGAATTGTAAGTAAGTTTGATGACATTATATCGTGGCGTGAGAAGTACCTAACTGAACACGTTAGTTACATTAGAGAGTTCTATACATTTTTGCGGTTATTTGGATGGATCAATTCTGAAACTAGTGGGTTGATATGCTCTGCTAACCGTTCTATATGGTGTTTGCAGTAATTTGTTATTTCTTGTTTTACTGTGGTTATTGCCAGATCGCGATGTATTATGTCATTGGAGACGTACCATGGGGCGTGTTTGGAACGCTTTCCGAACTTCCCTGTATATATTTTGAGTTTTAACCTAGTTCTAAGTCTTGTACATATGTTTGATCTAGTTTTAGTTTGGTGTATATTATTATTATTATTATTATTATTATTATTATTATTTATTTCAACGGGCAGAGACCCTTTAGTATACAATAATTCAAAAGTTAGCAAGTAAAAAAATGTAAAAGAAAAGAGAAGAAAAGCCAGTACATACATAAGCAAACAATAATACAATAAACAAACAATAATACAATAAAATAGTACAATACAATAGTAAACTAATAACTAATAGAAATAAATTTAGAAGTAGAATTAACGGGCGCGTACAATGACATTCCTGCGAGCCAAAGCCCGCAAACGATATTTAAAGGCGGCCAATGTGCCGTTAAAAAAGTCCACATGTTCTCTGCAACGATTTGCTAGTCTACATATTCTGTTAATGGAGTTATTCATCCCAAACAATGTGTTGTGACCTGATAGGGATTCCACACAGGAGACGCGTACAGTAAGTGGGGAACGACTAATGCATTGTACAGGGTGATTAAGGTATCAGGATTAACGAAATCTGCCGATACCCGCATAATGAAGCCAAGCATTCTAGCCGCTTGATTTCTAACATTATAATAGTGCTGAGAAAAAGACAACGAGGAATTGAAGGTAACACCAAGGTCACGAATACTCTCGATAGAGTTCACTAAGGCACCATTAAGTGTATACTCAGTACGGCGCAAACATTTCTTATGAGAAAAGTGTAAAACGTGACACTTGGAGACATTCAGTGCTATCTCATTAACCCTGCACCAGTCACAAAGCCTATTAAGATCACCCTGTATGAGCTCTACATCTCCGTCTATCGCAATTCTTTTAAATATCTTCAGGTCATCGGCGTAAAGCAGGAAAAGACAATGCTGAAAAACCTCGGCAACGTCGTTAACGAAAATGTTAAACAATAGGGGACCGAGGTGCGATCCCTGTGGTACACCAGAAGTGACTTGATAAGTCCTCGAAAAGCTTCCTTTTAATTTGACCTTTTGGTGTCTATTTGTTAAGTAGATCGACAACCATCCGAATAAATTGCCTCGAATACCAATAGCATTAAGTTTTCGCAAAAGGACCGAGTGTTTGACAGTATCAAAGGCTTTACGAAAGTCTGTATAAATAGAGTCAACTTGATAACCACGGTCAAGTTCATTTACAATATAAGGATGGTACAAGAGAAGATTCGTGGTGGTTGAGCGACCTGAAACAAAACCATGCTGCTCTTTAATAATGATGTTCTTAGTAAGAGCTGATAGCTTATCCGTAATAATACTCTCGAAAACACGAGGCATGACATTTAAAATGCTAACGGGCCTGTAATTCGTAATATTGGACTTGTCATTTGCCTTGTAAATAGGTGAAACGATGCTGCCTTTCCACCTTAACGGAAAAATACCAGATCTCAATGATATGTTGAAAATAATGCACAAGATCCTGGCGATGATGTATTTGCATGATTTAAAGAAAATTAAATTCCTTCCGGTCCTTTGTTGACATCAAGAGAGGAAATTTTCTGATAAACTTCCCCAATGCTAATGGATAGGTGAGAAACATCAATATCATGGTCAGAATTGAAGGATTGAGTGCATGGAGTATCACGAACATATACCGATTGAAAAAAAGACGCAAAATTATTAGTGATATCCAAACTGTTGTGATAATAATGGCGGTAAACATGAATTGCTTGCGGAAGAGAAAGATCTCTATTTCTCGAATTAACAAATTTCCAAAAACTTTTGATGTTAGTTGAAGTCATCCTTTCCACTCTGCGTACATATTCGAACCAACTTTTCCTTAAGGCAGTTTTGCATTGCGTTCTCAGAGCCGAGAAGCATAAGTAATCGGAGTACAAATTACTATTTTTATATTTAGTGTGCGCTATTTTCTTCAGGCGGATCAAGTTTCTGACATGGGCTGAAAACCATTCAGGGTAAGGCGAGGACCGAACATAGAACTTCGGAACATGCGCATTTATTGCATAGTTAAGATGTGAATAAAGAAAATCTACAGCTGCGTCCGTAGATAATCCATTTAAACTATTATCCCAGTCTACACTACCTAAATAATCTATTATGGAGCTGAAGTCAGCGAGATTAAAATTGGCCTTAAGCGGATAGGTTGATTGGGAAGGTCTTTCAATTCGAGCAGAAATACAGATGCACAACGCAGGATGGTAAGAGTCGCATGTCAGAATATTCTCGGGCGGTATATACACTCTGCACATACTGTCATTGGTAAAAATCAAGTCCAAAAATGATCCATACATGTTAGATACAACGTTTTTCTGGATAAAGTGCAGCAAGTTAAAGTATTCACAAATAATATCAGCTGGTGCGCGCACCTGAGAGACTGTTGACGTATAATTTAAAGTACCCGCAACATCCGTAAGCCAAACAGTATGACGGAGGTTATAATCACCAATGACGTAGATGTTTGTGTTTGGTAGAGACGCTGACACATCCGTGACAGTTGAGCAGTGTTTCTCATATAATGTACAATCAGAAGATGGAGAAATATAAACCGCTCCAAAAATATACAAAGAGTTCCCAAACCGTAACTTAACAAAAAGTTGTTCAACGCACCTTTCCTGAATATCAATGAGTTGACTAATAAATTTTTCATTGACAGCAATGAGTACACCACCACCACGCGATAAAGAGCTTGTATGAGAATTCCTGTCCGCTCGATAAATCGTATACCCATCAAACAATAATTCAGCATCAGAGAAATTCTCATTAAGCCAAGTTTCTACAAAGATAATGACATCATATCGAATGCAGGAAGATGATAGGGCAAAACAAAGGTCAGTTAATTTAGTCCGAAGTCCCCGAACGTTCTGATAATAAACTAAAGGGTCGCAAGTTAGTTTTTTCGCGTAGGTCTGGGATCACTTGTTGTGCAAAGGGCCTGGATCGAGATTCTCCCTGAGAATCTCGCGGTGTTCCTAAGGCGTCCTCTGCGGTTGTCGTCCGACGGGCTCCGGATACTCGGGTGAAGATGCCGGGACGGGTATACTCGGTTGGAAACCGAGGGTAGTAGGATCCTTGGCCGGTTAAAGAGTTAGCACTCACCGTAAGGTTTAACAAGTTTATTCAATCCCGATCTGGGTTACAAGACACTGTGACAATCACGCGTGAGACATCCGACAGGACTCGTGTCAAGTCGGTAATAAGTCTGAGCTCGCATTGCTCGTACATCATTCTTATACTTTAATCGGGGCGAAGCGGGGACCATCGGGGTCTCCGCCTTCGGCCTGCTTTTCGACTGTTTCATCATGTGCTGATGCTTACAGTCGCGTTACCGAGAATCCTTACGCGGTTGTGCTGGATTTCGGCGTTCGATTATGGCAATCGAAATGTAGGGCGGTGTTGTTACGCCAGGGCGTTAGTTGGGTTACAACATCCCCCCCCCCCCTTTGAGGAAAGGGTGCTTAGGGAAATTTTTTCGCAAGTTATTGGTGAAATTTCCCGGTACCCTAAATCGTCATAGCGCACACGGCGTACTCGCTGTTCGTGACAGGCAATCTGTTTGTCGCTACGTGCGAGTTTGGTGCTGCTGGTTCCTGCGCTTTCGCTGGTATGGGTATTTGCCATCTCCGGCGCAGTTGGTAGTCGCGTGTTATTAAGTATGCGACGAGTATGCTAAGTATTACTAATACAATAGTTGTCGTCGTTGGGTGTACAATTTGCCAGGTTGCTAACCCTGCTGAGTAGCTGTTGTTAGTTAGATCGCTGTCCACCTTGTTCAGTTGATTATACAATGCTGAACACTCGGCTGGGTTCTTTAGTAGCTTGTCTAACTGAAAACGCGTGAGGGCCTGCGGCGGTTCGCCTCGTTGCGTTGCGTTTATTGCTGCCGTTATATCGTAACGTGGTGCCGTCGGTAGTTCGAAATCCTGACTATACGATGTCTGTCGCTTTTTTAGCACTATGTCCTTGCTTCGGACGTTACAATTTCCCGTAATCCTGAGGATTCCTGTTTTGTCAATATCGACGTGCTCAGGCGGTCGTTCGTTACATTGTATAGTCAGTGTTTCCGTTTGGTGCGCCGCGAAAATCCACGTGTCCGCTCGCGAGGTCCCTACCCACATCGTGTGGTTTGCCGCGATGTGTTTTATCTCGCAATTTTTCGGGAACTTGTCCGACGGTTGCAGCCATAGGCTTGCTTCGCACTCAAGATCGTCGTTTACGGTATGTGCGAGCATTGGCCGTTCGCAATAATATTGGGTAGCTACCTGTTTGCATCCCTTTAGTTCGTCCTGATCGGTGAGCACGTATTGGTCGGTGCTCGCGTCGATGACGAGGATTGGGGTCCTTATGACTAACAGCGCGTACGTGTTGTCGTGGACGTGGATCGGGGCTGGGGTTGCCTCGATCGCCGTAAATGTTTGCGAAGAGATTAATGGGACGGTTATTACTGCTATTAACGTAGTCCTATCAAAATACGCGGTGAACGATGACAATTTTTCGATCACGTTAGTATTTTCTATGTTTGGCGCGATGGGGAACGTAAACCCGTTTGGGAGATGTTGTACGGCGGTTTGTAACAACTTAGTGATTTGCATGCTTCCTAATACGTTACTGTGGATTATGCCTGCTTTCAGACTGGTGTAATATTGCAACACGTCGTCTACGTCCTGAGTCAGATCGGTCAGTAGGGCATTTAATGTAGTGAAATGGTCTACTGCGTCAGCTCTTCGATTTTGCTGTAGTAAGGCCGTCTCGATCCGCGTACGTAATAGTCTCGATTATTCGATGAAATGCTTTAGTTTGTTCGCGTGAGTAAGTAGAGTTTTCTTTCCCTTTTGAATCGTGTAGTTTACTCGCGAATTTTGTTTTAAGATTGTATATGGTCCGATCCATTTGCTTTCTAGTTTCTTAGATCTTCCTCGCCGTACTGTTTCGTCATACAGTAATACTTTGTCTCCCGTTTTGAAGTCTATTTCGCGGGTTTTCTTATCGTAGTTTACCTTGGATTTCTCCTTTGCGCCTTGCAGTTTTTCTCTTGCGACTTCGTGTGCCGCTCGTAGCCTTTCTCGGGTCTCTTGGGCGTAGTCATCGTAATTATACGTTGGTCTGGGGGGTACCCTTAACGCGGTTGGTAGTTCCGCGGTTTTTCCGAACGTTAATTCAAATGGCGTATAGCCTGTCGCCGTATGGGGCGTAGTATTGTACGTAAACATCGCGTATGGTAACCATTCGTCCCAGTCCTTCTGGTCGTGGTCTATATAGTGGCGTAGGTATTCCACGAGGGTTCGGTGCGACCTTTCCAGGGCTCCGTTAGACTCGGGATGGTACGCTGTAGTCTGGATTTTGTTAATCCGTAGCAATTTACAGACGTTCTTAAACATGTCGCTTAGGAAATTCGTTCCCTGGTCGGTGAGTATTTTCTCGGATATCCCGTACTCGCAGACTATTCGGGTGACGAATGCTTTTGCGACGGTTCGTGCTTCCTGGTTAGGAAGGGGGATCGCCTTACTGAGTTTGGTAAGGTGGTCCTGGAACGTCAATAAGCAGGTATTCCCATGTTCTGTTTCAGGTAGGGGTCCTACGATGTCTAATGCTGCTTTTTCGAATGGATTTCGGGGGGTGTCCGTGATCTCCATTGGCGCTTTACTTCTTCTGCTCAATTTATTCTTTTGGCATAGACTGCATTTCTGTATGTAGTCTTCGATGTCCTTGTCCATTCCTGGCCATCGGTATTTTTTCTTGATTCGCTGCGTAGTACGCTGGATGCCTTGGTGTCCTCCTAGGGGTGCCAAGTGGTATTCATATAGAATCTGTTGTTTATCTTCCTGCTCAGTGACCTCGATCGGTGCCTCTTCCGTCGAATGGTTTGTCAGGTGTTGCTCGTTGGCTGTTTGCAATGCATGCACATTTCGGCTTAGCGCGTCTGCGTTTGTGTTGCTTTTCCCTGCTTTGTGGATGATTTGGTAGTCGTATTCGGCTAGTTGTATTCTCCACCTGATTAGTCTGGATCCTGGGTCCTGTACCTTGAATAACCATACTAGGGCCTTATGATCCGTTACTACCTTAAACGTTGTGCCATACACGTAGGGCCGGAAATGTTTTACTGCCCACACAATGGCTAGCAACTCTTTCTCGGTCGTACTGTAGTTCCGCTCAGCTTTATTTAGTACTCTGCTGGCGTAAGCTGTTGGCTTGTCCTCACCTATTTTTCCTTGTGACAGTATCGCGCCTACCGCTACGTCTGAGGCGTCGGTGGTCACGATGAATTCCTTTGTAAAATCTGGATAGATTACTAGTGGTGCTGTCGTCAGGGACTCCTTTAATGTTTCGAACGCGTTCTGCTGTTCGGCTGTCCACTTGAAGTCTACTTTATTGCTCGTAATACTTGACAAGGGCTTAGCTATTTTGGAGTACTTTGGGATAAATCTACGATAGTATCCTGCTAGTCCTAAGAATGCTTGCAGTTCCTTTAGCTTGGTTGGAACTGGAAATTCTCTTACTGCTTGGGTTTTTTCGGGATTCGGCTTGATCCCTTCGGGCGTAATTATGTGCCCTAAAAATCCCACTTCCTTTCGCAGGAATGCGCATTTTCCTGGTTGTAGCTTCAGATTGTACCGGCGCAAGTTGTCTAAGACCTTTCGAATTCGCGTATTGTGTTCCGTTAGGCTTGCCCCGTGGATAACAATATCGTCGAGGTAGACGAAGCAATCTATTCCTTGCAGTCCGACTAGCACGGTGTTTATGGCTCGTTGGAACGTCGCGGGTGCGTTTTTTAGGCCGAAAGGCATACGATTGAATTCGTAGTGGCCTTGAGGCGTAGAGAACGCAGTCTTTCCCTTGTCCCTGTCGTCCATGGGTATCTGGTGATATCCTGACGCGAGATCTAGTGTGGTAAAATACAGTGCTTTCCCTAGTTGGTCGAGTATATCTGTGATATTCGGCAAGGGGTACGAATCTCCTATTGTAACTTCGTTTAGCTTTCTGAAATCTACAACTACGCGCTTCTTGACGTTTCCTTCCGCATCTGGTTTCTTCGGGACTACTAATAACGGTGCATTCCACGGGCTTGAGCTGTGCTGCACTATTCCGTCCTCTAGCATTTCATTTACCTGCTTCTCGACTTCGCGCTTATGCATTTCGGGTAACCTATAAGGTTTGACGTTGCAAGGTAAGGTATCCTTGGTTATCGGGATCCTATGCGTAGTCACTGTAGCCGTGGTGAATTTATCTCCCGGTAAATGGAATATGTCGTGATATTCCCTACAGATTTCGGTTATGGACTCTTCTTCTTCGGAATTCAGGTGTTCGCAGTTCACCTGTTCCATAATTCGAGAAATTCGCGCCGTCAGCGATTCGCGCGCGGTCAATGCTCGGACGACCGCGGCGCTATCGTTAGCTTGAACGGTTTCGTAGTCCGGTATGTCGGCTAACGTAATTCGCGGTATAACTACCTCCTGTGCTTGGTCTGTTGTATTCATGACACAGCCTATGCAATGGCCCTTTTTGGGCGTAGTTAGTCCTTCTCCTAGATATACACCTTCTATTAACTGGCGTTTTTCTATAATTCCTTCTTTGAGGCTGTCTGTCCGTATCAGACATATTTTCTGAGTGCGCGCGGGTATATTTACTGTCGCGTAACTCTTAATGTTTGCTTTTAACGTTTGCCAGGGTTTTCCCTTTATTGACACTTCCTGAGTGTCGTAGTTTATGGCAATTCTATTGGTTTTGAGGAAATCTAACCCTAGAATTCCGTCTGCGTTGCCTAGTGTGTCGGTGTCGACTACATGTAGCGGGTGTCTTACTTCTTTCCCGTTTATGCGGAATGTGGCTTCTATTTTCCCTAGGGTTTTAGCCTTGTCTCCTGTAAACGAAGTGAGTAGTACTTCGCTGGGCTCTATTTTGATATTAGCTGCTAGTGCTTTCTTTACGATCAATGATACTTCTGCGCCGTTGTCTATCATCATTGTGGTTTTACCCTGTCTAGCTTCTCCTATCTCGACTCCTACCCTATCTGACAAGAATCTCTTGTTCGCGAGTGAGTCTATTCTAATCATTCGAATAGTTCACGTCTGCTCTCGGGCAGGCGAATTTCTTCTCGGCAGTCCGGCGCGTTCGTCACTGTTTCGAGCTGCGGAATGCGCGCGATCAGCGTTTCCGTATCGCGGTGTCGACCTAGACCCGGAGGTCGGTTGTCGACCCTCGGTGTCGGCCGTTATGCGGCCGTGTCGGCCTATTATTTAGACTGTCCCTTCCAGCAGTCCTTTGTATAATGCCCTGATCGTTTACAATTTATGCAACATTTGCTTGCTGTGGTGCTCGAGGTCGCCGTGCTACTTGCAGCACGTGCCCCAGAGGAGATGACGGCTCGTTTTCGAGTTGTCCGTTCTTCTTCTGGTGGGTCAGAGGCGGGGGACGGCGTCCTTGCCGCTTGCCCTGGATTTATCTCCTGACCTACCGTGTCTGTTAACCGGTCGAGAGATCTTTCCATTGCAGCTATCTGCTCTACTAGGATCGCGACGCTTTCTGCGACTATGTCGCGTGCGGGTACCGGCTCGGTGCTTGACATATCCCTGGTTTGGAAGTCAGTCTGGTTTAATAGGGTACTTTCCCTTTGGTTACCCGGGCTTCCTAGGTTAGTAGCTGTCGTCCGGTCCATACGCGGAAGTAAGCTAAAATCTAGTTCTCTAAGCGGGTATCGTCGCTCGGATACTACGGATCCTTCGGGATTTAATACGTTTTGTATTGCTTCTAGAGGGAAATGATTGTCGCTTGCTGTCTGCTCGAGGGCAGATCGCGTACGGATTCCGGATCTACGGAGGTTGTCGAGTGCGAAAACTAGAGGGTCGTCCTCTGACGGTCGCGGTCGCGGTTTTCTGAGTCTACGCGGGCTGCTCCGACTGAGGGCGAAGGGCGAGGTTGGTTCCCTTCGCTCGGTTAATCAATGTTTCGCTCGATATTTGCGTCTACGGACTTTGCTCGGCGCATGAGAACGACGGTGTTCGACTCGTTTTTGCTGAATGTGATATTTCGCACTTACAGCACGTAGAGCTGGCGAAGCATGGTCGTCTCGATGTCGGTCGTGGAATTTCCTGCAGGTGTCCTCTGTAGACGGATGTCAGCAGTGCGGAGTGTGCTGCCCAACTTTTGTGGGTAGTTGTCTCTGCTATGTCCTGTTGTTCCTCAGTCGGTCTGACTTGTTCCTTACGTTGGCTGGATCCCACCGCTGCCACCAATTTTGTTGTGCAAAGGGCCTGGATCGAGATTCTCCCTGAGAATCTCGCGGTGTTCCTAAGGCGTCCTCTGCGGTTGTCGTCCGACGGGCTCCGGATACTCGGGTGAAGATGCCGAGACGGGTATACTCGGTTGGAAACCGAGGGTAGTAGGATCCTTGGCCGGTTAAAGAGTTAGCACTCACCGTAAGGTTTAACAAGTTTATTCAATCCCGATCTGGGTTACAAGACACTGTGACAATCACGCGTGAGACATCCGACAGGACTCGTGTCAAGTCGGTAATAAGTCTGAGCTCGCATTGCTCGTACATCATTCTTATACTTTAATCGGGGCGAAGCGGGGACCATCGGGGTCTCCGCCTTCGGCCTGCTTTTCGACTGTTTCATTATGTGCTGATGCTTACAGTCGCGTTACCGAGAATCCTTACGCGGTTGTGCTGGATTTCGGCGTTCGATTATGGCAATCGCAATGTAGGGCGGTGTTGTTACGCCAGGGCGTTAGTTGGGTTACAACACACTTGTCACTATTTTAGGCACTCCACGAATGTATCTGATTGTCTTATCGACTCCTCCAGCATCCACTAGCCGCTTTAGTTCTTCTTGAAGACTCCGCAGATGTTGGCGTTGTTTAAAAGTTCGGTCCTCGTAGATCTCGACTGGTCCCGAGTAGACCCTCTTATTTTTAAGGATGACCCTGACATTATCCTTGGAAGGAAGCGTTACGCGGATAGGTCTTGTCTTCCCCGTTACCGCTTTGCCAATCCTCGAGATTTTGATATTCGAAAAATCCAGTGGACTAACTTTGTTCAGAATATCTTTCACCACGGACTCATCAGATGAAGCTTGACCCTGCGACGACTGAACCGATGCCTCAGCTAAATCGTACAAGATCAGGTTGCATGATTTGGATTCCCTCTCCTTGATTTCTGTCAGCACATCCTCGTAAAAAGAAGAGTCGCCGACAGCTGCTGCCGATGAGGAGATTTTATTCTCCAACTCAGTGACACGCTGAGAGAGCCGCTGAAAACTAGCGTTGATATCGTCTATTTGCCGTCTATGCATCTCACGGGCCTCTGAAAGGAATTTTCCAAATTCAGATCTGATGAGGTCCTCCACTTTCTTCATCAGCGATCGCTCCAATATGGTTGCTTGATCCAAAGTAAGAGATCCAGCACAGTCCACAAATTGACCATTGGCACATGGATGGCCAAATGTAATGACACACGCTGGATGGGCTGCAATACCGCAAGTATTGCAACTGATAGGCTTAGCCACCGGAGTGGAGCACCCCTTGCAGATTTTTTTATCCATCACTGATTTGGAATTAGTCCGAAAAGAAGACACGTAACCACTAAACCTTATAAAAGACTTAACGTTTCAAGCGATTTCCGTTAATCCGTCCGTTAATCAGACAGCTATTAGTAAACACGTCTGTACTGTTCGACGGCTCGATTACAATATCTGTGACAATATATGTGAATCGTTTTAATGGCGCGGGCCAATGAGGGGACTGGTCGTCTGCTCTCGTCGATTCCGTGATTCGGGTGGACCGAGTAGCTCGGGTCGCGGGATCGGCGAGGGGGACGGTCGAGCCCGACCGGCGGCTCGCGACCTGCGAAGAAGAACCCGTCTTCTTGCGGTACAAGCCTTCCTTGCTTGACGTCCCCTCGTGTCTTTTGTAAAAGAAGCTTGTGCTCACGCGAGTATTCGCGTACAAAACCCTGAACTTTTGTAAAGATCTGTAATTGATTCTTCTGTGTTGGCGAGACGGTTCGGTGCGATCCGTGAATTCGCCGCTGTGCAACGGGAAGGATCGCGATTGTGAATCAATCGCAACAAGTGCTGCTTTGGCCGCCATTAAACGCTACACTCACATAACTCGAACCACGCAGTTTTACTATCCTTCAGTGTGAAAGAAGCCATCCTGAACGGAGTTCGGGAACTTTATCCACAGGGCGTTACATATGTTACGGAGAGTTTTTGATTGGAATTGTTGTAGGATTTCTGTTTGAATTGCTAGCCGTACCCTAAAGTTGGATACCATACGTCCAGACGGGTTTCAGAATAATCTTATATTTTAGTAGTTTGTTTTCCAATTCCAACAGGGAGTGTCTTCCAAACATCCAGTACATTTTTTTTGCTTTTAACTTGAGCTGATTGCATTTGGCTTGTATATGTTTCTTCCATGTCAGTCTTCTATCTAATGTCATAACAAGATATTTAACTGAGTCGTTTTATGAAATTTCTACATTGTTTCACTTTACTAGGGGACATAATTTTGTGGTATCAGCGAAAGCTAAATCCAACCAAACACTATATCTATCTATCTACTAGGGGACATGTGTTTTGCGTAGGGTGAAGGTAACATGATTTGATTTGTTTTCGTTTACTTGAATATTCCAGTTTTTGAGTCAAATAGCTTTCTTATCGAGGTGTTCTTGCAGGTTTTCTGTGGCTTCGGAGGGATCATTATGGGAGGCAAGAACTGCTGTATCATCTGCAAACGTAGCTGTAGTAACTTCTGCAGTATGTGGTATATCAGCGGTATAAATGAGATACAGGACAGGTCCAAGTACACTGCCTTGAGGAACCCCGGAATTGACTGGGTAGGCTGGGGTGATTACCTCTTGGAATTTAATATTGAATTTTCTATTGGTCAGGTGAGATTGTAGTATGATGTAGAGAGGATGTGGGAGCAGTTTTTTTTAGCTTATATAGGATACCAGTATGCCTAACTTTGTCGAATGACTGTTTAATGTCTAGGAAGACAGCAGAACAGTACCTTTTGTTTTCTAGATCTTGTCTTATATGATCGACCAGTCTATGGACTTGTTGCAGGGTTGAGTGCTGTCTTCTGAATCCGAACTGGTATCCTGTCCTGGTTTTACGTTCAATTCCGTTAACACCGGTTCTATACGTTCCAGCAATAATTTTTCGAATAACTTGGATAAGATTGGCAGAAGACTGATTGGGCCATATGATGATATTTCGGGGGCTGGATTAACGGGTTTGAATTAGGAAAATGGCCTACACGTAGTAAAGCATTAAATATCGATGCTATTATTGAGAGACTTTTCGGACTTCCGTTTCCGGTCGCGTGAGAGTTTGGTGTGTGAAAGTGTGCGGTGTGTTGGAGAACGAAAAGCGTAGGGAGAGTGGGAGTAAAGGGCAGTGAGTGAGTGGCGAAGGTGAGGGGTTGGAGAGGAAGGGAAGAGGGGGAAGGGAGAGGGCGAGGAGTGTGGGTGGCAGAGACGCTAAGGTGAGAGGGAATCATTTGGAGGTTAGGGTGGCACGACAAGCGTGGTGTTAGACGGGAAGAAAGAGGCAGACGGCAGTTGAATTAATCGGAAATTTAAACGGGCGGGGAAGCAAAAGGAAGACAGGAAATAGGATAGAGGGTAATAGGCAAAGGGTAATAGGAGGATATGAAAGAGGGTGAACGGATTAAGGAAGGTCAAGAGGAAGTAGGGTAAATGGTTGGTGGGAAAGAAAAGGAGGAGTGAGAAGGAGGAAGGTAAGGGAAAGGAACGGGCGCAAAGAGGAGAGAAAGCAAGGAAAGATAGTGAAAGTAGTGTAGGGAGTGTGGGAATTTTTTATAGCTGTCGCGCCTTCGACATCGAACGACATATAATATTTTTTTTGTTTAGCCGATTCGCGCGGTGAACTTAACTTGGTGGTAGGAAATTGAGCACACTCTTAACTTTAGATAAAGAGATGAACGTTATTCCACTCTCCCGGAGAGTCACTCTTCTTAACGCTCGTTGAACTCTGAGACAACCGACAAGTCTTCACGACCACGTAGACAAAGGTGGTCGTCGCCAATTGGCTTTCCCGAATCAGGCGAGAACTGGGAGCCAATGGGACCTCACCTACTTTTTCGTGCTTAACTATTAACGCACGGTAGCTGATGCCCGTAAACATAAACACGACGTGTTTGACGTCCTCTACGAACTCGAATGGTCAGCGCGACGACCATGAACGGCCGATTTCGAACAATAGCCTCTGGGGTAAAAAGAGGAAGGAGAGGGAGGAGGAGGAGGAGGAGGGGGGGGAGGCGGATAAACAAAGGAAGGGGTTTAAGAAAAGCGTCAAGACGGCGAGATCACCGGTGGGAGGGAATAAGGTGGGAAGGTTAGAGAAAGAAGAAGCGGGGGGGCGGTGGAAGAAATGATGAAGGAAATGATGAGATGAGGGTAGATAGAGAGGAGGGAAGAAGGGTGGAGGAGGAAATGAGCAGGGAGAGGGGTGAGAGAAGAAGGCAGGAGGAAGAATGGAGAAAGGAAACGAGGAGGTGGGAGGATGAGATGAGGGAAGAGAAGGCAAGGAGAGAAAGTTGGGAGAAAAGGAGAGAGGAAACGGATAGGAGGATGGATGAGGTGATTGAGAAGGTAGAGGGGTGGGAAAAGTAAAAAGGGGGTGGGGAAATAAGGGAGTAGCGGGGGTGGGGATAAGGGAGGAATGGAGAAATAGAACAAGAAGAATGGAGATAAAGCAGGACAAAAAAGAGAGAGAGGGAAGAAGAAATAAAGTAGTGGTGAGGGGAAGCTGAGATTGTGGGAGGAAATGGGGGAAAAATGGTGTGATGAGTAGAGAAACGATGGAAGAAGGTAAGGGGGAAAGGGGAAATAAAGAATAGGGAGAAAGGAGGGGAAGAAATAAGGAACTATAATGTGGCGTTTTGGAATGTGGCAGGGGTAAGGAGGAAGGATGGGGATTTTTGGAAAGGTTTGGTGGAGTGGGGCGTGATGGTTCTGAGCGAAACGTGGCTGGAGGAGAGGGAGTGGGTGCAGAAAAACCTGCCCAGGAGGTTTGTGTGGGAAAGTCAGTGGGCCAGGAGAGACAATAAGAAGGGGAGAGCAATGGGAGGAATGTTCATGGGTGTGAGAAAGGGGATGGAAATGAGAGGGGAGGAAGGGAGGAAATAGAGGGGATGATGGCGGAGGAAGTGAGAATGGGGAAAGAGTGGTGGAGGATAGTAGGGGTTTATGTTAACAACGATCTAGAAAGGAAGCTGGATAATTTAGGGGAATGGACGGAGGGGAGGGAGGAGGGGGTACCAATTGTAATAGGGGGAGACTACAATGCAAGAACAGGAGAGGAAGGAGGGGAGGTATGGGAAGGGGAGTGGAGGAGGGGGTAGGGTGAGGAGCAGGAGATCAAAGGATAAGGAGGCGAATGGGGAGGGGAGGAGGTTGTGCAGATATCTGGAGGAAAGGGGATGGGGGATACTGAATGTGTGACGTGGCGTCCCCGTGCGAGAAGTCGAGCGCGCAGCGGTGCGACCGGGAGTGAGCGAGAGGCCGAAAGCACACGGGCGACCACGACCGAACCGCAACGAACCAGGCCGAAGCCCGCCGGTCTCGCGACGCGGCAAGCGATGACGCTCACTCCCCACTGCGCCGCTAGATCGCGTCGATTTCTCACAGCTAGTAATTTCCCAGAATCGGGACAAAAGCCCCGGCGCAACGGAGGCAAAGCAGTTCCAGTGGGGATAGGGATCCCCCACCACCAGCCCTGCCTGGATGCTGCCCGGTGCAAGTAGTGGTAGAAACCTCCGAATCTCCGCTGATCGAACGATCGCCCGTCATCCTTTTTCCTCCTACCGATTCCGACAAGAGACGCCTGGAAGTTGCCCGGTCTCTTTTCCCCTACCGACTCCGACAAGAGACGCCTGGAAGTTGCCCGGTCTCTTTTCCTCTACCGACTCCGACAAGAGACGCCTGGAAGCTGCCCGGTCTCTTTTCCTCTACCGACTCCGACAAGAGACGCCTGGAAGCTGCCCGGTCTCTTTTCCTCTACCGACTCCGACAAGAGACGCCTGGAAGTTGCCCGGTCGATTGGTTAGGTTAGGAGGTGTGAAAGTTGCTAGACTAAATTTCAACCGTAGGGAGCAGATTGTATTGGAACCAATCGGATTTGCATCCCTCACAAAAGAACCGGCCATCCGAGCGTAGAAGCATGTGCGAAATAAAAGTAACGGTGCGCTTCTTGATACCGCAGATGTACCTACCTAAGTAGCATTTCTGATGGAAAAGAATTGTCCAGCCTTTGGGCCTGGCGTAGACCTTTGGCAGGTAGGTATCTGTTTCAACAGGCAAGGCCCCCCGTGGCGCCAGCAAGACCGACCCCGGTCCTTGCTACTTCAGCGGGTTTTCTTCCAGTGAAAATCAGTAAATTTGCAAGCGCAATATCTCAAAAACCAGTGAAAATCAAGTGCATACATTAATGTTTATTGAATTTGTCTTGGAACGCACTATCATCTCACCTCTTCAAAGAACGTAGTGCCATTTAAAAAACCGAACTTGACCATCGTATCTTTTAAAATAATAATCGAAAAAAAATTCGTCTGCGCTAATAAATTAGCCCCATCGAACCATGCAAGTCCATATTTTTTTAAATTTTTTATCTCCAATACTTTAGGAGATATTCAGCTGTTCAGTCTTCCCGCGGACACCCTGTATGTTGAGAGACCTTTTTTAGGTAGGTCCTTGATTATTTTGCCTGTGATTAAGTCGTGCCCAGGGGCCTTTTTGGGGTTTATTCCAGTCTTTATCATTCGTATTATTTCTTTACTCGTAAAAGGTGTAACCGCGGGGGAGAATTGATAAGGTCATTGCAAGTATTCTTGCAGGTTGGCTTCAAATACTGGGGAGCTGGGGGGGGGGAGGTTTGAATACTTCGGCAAAATAGGTGCCAAATGCTTCAGCTTTTTTTGAGGACTTCTAGCCCAACTTCCTTGCATTTTCCGAATAGGCGGGATTTTATTCTGTGCTCTTGTGATCCTATTGGTTGCTTTCCATAACGAATAGTCAGTGGCTTCTGTTGGAGTTATGTTCGTTACGTATCTGTTGATGGATTCGTTCCTATATTTTGACAATATCCGAATGAGTTTCCTGATTGCTTGATTCCGTAGTCTCTTGTTGTCAGCAGATCTAAAATAATTGCCATGCTCTTCTCAGTTTTCTCTTTTCAATGATCTGCTTCATAATGGAATTTGGGTAGGTTCCATGGATTGGTTGCACTATTTTTGGAGTTACAGACCTGACTGCTTCAATGATGTGATTGCGTATACGTATGTATATATCGCGGCAGCGATACACGGGATGGTTTTATTCGGTGTACACTGTTGTCCCGTCAATCGATGCCAAATTTTGAAACGAAGAATCAGTTCTCGCTGTAAAGTTTGCACACCAATAACAGCCAAATCAAGCGCAGTTTCTCGTTCTGGCGAATAAAACTATAAAAATACATCACAAAAAACAAAAATATAAAATACAAAAAATAACACAAAAACAAGGAGCCCGACGTACAGCTACCTCCGCGTGGTGAGTTCTGGGCCACTTGTTCCGTAGGAAAGTGGGCGAAGTGCTGCATGTTTTTTATGCTTTAAAGTGCCGATAGGCCATTCCTGTCGTTCCGAAACCAGTCACGGGTGTTTCTTTGCCTCATTTACGCAACAAATGTAGTTCTGGGTAAGAAAAAGGTAGAATCCACCAACGGAAGAAAGTTGAACTTTCTTCAGATTTTTACTAAAATTTTGAAAGTTAAGGCCTTTGGTGCACACAGAAGAAATTATCCGATCGAGCTAAAATTTTTTACACGTTTTATTGGACCAAGCAGGCAACTTTTCCGCATTATTAGAATTTTATCATCGAAAGAAAGTTTTTTTCACTCCACCCTAATGTATAGAGAGAGGTGGAGTGTATGTGGAAACTTAAATATTAAATTCTTGTTTTGGTTTTGATGAAGAATTGTTTTTTTATTTAATGGAGTCCCGGAACTTTTTGAATGCACTGTGTATTATATCCTCGTCGTCTTTCGGCACAACGTGAAGACCACACGTCCAAAATACTGGTGGGCCAGGCGTTGTTTCAATGTGGTGCGTGACGTCATGTTTGACTTCACGCTCGACTCCGAGTGGACGCGTGATGTCCGGAAAATTCGCGTGTACGGCGTGGTACCTGGAGTTCCTATTAATTTTCCGGATTGAGCTCACACCGCTGCTCTTTATTTGTTCTTTCGTTTTTAAGGTCGTGGTTTCGTCCACCAACCGGTGGTTACGGATATCCACTAACAAACCGTATGGTGTAGGAAATCGGAAAACAATTTGGGATTCTTTCCTCGTCGTAGTGAAAAAAGGTGTGTCCAAAAGTACGCTGATTTTTTTTATAATTTTAAAACTATATTTAGTCGGGCCCCGGCGGGCTGAAAGGTGCGGTTTTTTTTTAAATTAATAGTTTTGGTAGATCATAGGGCGCATTCGACTTCTACCAAGCTAGTAGGGTTTGTCGGTGTATAAAAACCGGGTTTAAAAACCGGTTTTTTTTTCATAAATTTGAAATATTCGAAAACTGGTTTTTAAATTTTGAAAAAAACGGTTTTATATACTAGACTTAATATGGAAAAATGTATTAATTATTTGATTAAAAACGTTAACATTTTGACTGGAAATCGCCTCGGACACAAGCATATTATAGTACGTAACAGTTTACTGTGAAACTAATCTTCATGAGTTCATATTTTCAGAAGAAAAATACTACATGAAATAAAGATTTATAATTTATATTTTGTACGGATTTTAGTGTATTTTATTGTGCTGATTTTTGTAGATCCAGAAATATTAAGTGAACTGAAAAAATGGTACGGATTTTAGTTATTTTAATTTCCTTTATTTATTTGGTTTTGCATAGATATAGCATATTTCATTTTGTTATTATTTTCAATTTTAATTATATTTTTTGTGAAAAATCGAAAACCGGTTTAACCGGTTTTTTGGGAACAGTGGAATTCGAAAATCGTTTTTTTTTTCAAAAGTCGGTTCTTGTATAAACCTTATGAGCTAATAAGTAACCGAAAGTTTTTTTGTTGAATTATCTCAATGTTTCACTGCGCCTCGCTAGCAAAAAGGAATGTATATTAAATACTTAGTAACCGACACGACACACAGTGGTCCGAAATCCCCATATCAAGGAAAAAATATGATAGCATCAATGTGAAACCTTCAATTTATACATAACTTGCTATCCCGGGGTTCTTGAGGTCGCTGATTACAAATCTGAAGTCAAAATTACTAAAAAACAAAATGGCTAATCCAAAGTGAAACAATAATCCGCGTTAATGGTGTTTTGAGAGGCATACGGAAAGGTAAGGAACTTAATGTTGGGGACATTTCATAATAAAAATAAAAATGATAGTTTTGCGATTTGTAAAAAAATATATTTCAAATTTAAATGAAATATGAAAAAGGAATATAATTATGCTGATGTAATTATAGTTTTGGAATAATTTGGTGTGTAGTGTTGTGTTCTTACGTAATAACACACGGGTTGTCTTAACTACTATTTATTTTACAATACACTACCTACTAACTATCCTAAGCTATCCTACGTTATCTATTCTATGTTATGACTAATTTACGGTAACTACACGGCGCGAGTGCAAAAAGGTGGAGCGCGTACAAAATCGGTGCGAGCGAGATTCGCCAACGTGTTCGCTCTTCTGGCTACTCGTCTCGCTGCTCGGTGCTCGATCGCGTCTAGGCCAGCGCCGTCTGGCGATCGATCTCTGCCGATCGATTCTCGCTCTCTCGCTAATCGCGCCTACGCGGGACGTTTGATTGCGCATTGACCGCGTACCGCTACAGGTGTAACTAGTTTTTTTTGTAGGTGTACATGAAGAAGACATAAAAGTCAACAATGTTTTTGTAACGGAATCACATATTTTTTAATGCATTAATCGATTCTAGTCGTCATTCTCTATTAAAAAGTATTAACCTACTGAGGTCAGATCTAAAAAACTATTAGTTTAGGAGATATTTCAATTTTATCATTAATATTGCTAAATTAATAGTTTTTCGACATAAGTAGGTTAATACTTTGCCATAAAAATGATAAACTGAATTCAGTGATGTATTAAAAAATATATCATTCCGTTTAACAAAACATTGGTGACCTTCATACATATGTCCTCTATGCGGCCCACATAAAAACTAATTACATTAAATTATGGCCTCCTATGAACCATTCAACTTTTACTTAAAACATTCTTTGAGATTATGAAAAACGAAAGCAAGATACTCCAAATACTGATAAGAGTTATAGAAAAAATGCTCCCGACACCAAAGCCGCAGGTTTACGCAGCTAAATCATGTTTGGTTATGTACTCAAAGGTATAATGCAGCACTAGTACTAAGTCTTACCTTGACTCTAGCTGTCGCAAAAAAGATATATCTGAAGCTAGAGCAGAAATTACCAATGGTCACGCATGCGCGTAGGAAGAGATCACGTGATCGATCGGGAGATGCGTGGATCCGCGGATCGGATCCATATTCCTTTGTAGGCCACGGCCAAGTAAAGACGCAGTTAAGACTATAATAAATATTATACTTTTCACTTATATTCAAATACAGTGTAAGTTAATACTATACCCTCCAACAATCTGGTAGCAGAGCGTGGTTCTGCCAATTTACCGGTTACGGAGAGCACACGTGCACGTGGGTCAGGTTAAGAAAAGCACGTGGAAGTAACAAAGGAAGCACACCATGTCGGAAGGTACGGCAATCCCATTTAATAAGATAGAGTTGCTCAATGATAAAAATTATCATGTTTGGGCACTAAAAATCGGTGCTGTACTTCGAGCGAAGAAATTATATAGAGAAGTGCTCGAAAGTGCAGAACCACCAGTTGCCGAAAACCCGGATTCTCAGGGGGGCAAAATTAGAGAGAAATGGGAAGCAAAGAACGACGAGGCCTTCGGTATTATAATTACAACCTTGTCGGATGATCAAGCTGGCCAATTTCTAACCGAGCGGAAGGCAAAAGTAATATGGGAAGAATTAAGCCGCATCCACACCGGCAAGACGGAGGACAGGAGAATCGACATTGCCGTGGAACTAAAAAATATTAAGATGGCAAGCAACGAGTCGATCAAAGAATACATTACGCGTGCCAAAAATATTGCCTCAAGAAGTGCTAGTATAGGATATCCATTCGAGGAAAGAGAGTTGGTATACCACGTGGTACGGGGAGTCAACGAGAAATTCGAAAACGTTGCCACGGTCTTGAGGGCTCACGCTCAATAAAATTAGAAGAAGCCCAACAAACGTTGGAGGAAGAAGAAACCAAAAGAGCACAGGTAGCTAGTACGATAGATAACGCAGGATCAAGTCAATGGAAAAATGAAAAGGCGTTCAAAGCAACGGTACACCATAAAAAGAAAGATACTCATCACATCCAAGGATGCTATATTTGTGGTAAAACAAACCATATAGCGAGAAATTGCTACCACAGGGGAAGTAACAATAATAACGAGACTAGATATAAAAGGAAATTGAACATCGTTTCACACAGGTCTAATAGATATCACAGGGAACAATCAAATATGGCGAAGGCAGAGGACGAATATTGCCTGTATGCCACAAGGAACAGGTATGGAAACCAGGAAACTCGGGATGAACGAGATACCATACAAGAGTGGGCATTGGATTCAGGGTCCACATCGCACATGACGCCAAATGTAAATATAATGCACGACATGAGGCCTTATCGCACTAGTATAGGCTTGGCAGAAGAGGAGCGAGCTATAGAGACTGAGGCTATCGGACACGTAAAGGTAACAGCGCAGACCAATGAAGTAATTTTTAGCAAGAAAGGAGCCGACATAATAAGTAAAGGGAACGTTGTAATAGGAGAAGCCAAAGAAAGAGATGGCATGTATATATTGAAGACAACACCCAGGAAGAAAGGCTGCATGAACACGCATGTAGAACAAAATAGGTTAGAAGTAAATAATAATTCAAATATTAAAGACAGGTACACAGAAAAAGATAAAGAATTATGGCACAAACGCATGGGCCACATGTGTGAGGAGTATCTGGACACCATGCAAAGGAAGGAAATTGTAAGGCACTTAAAATTCAGGGAGCAAAGCCTTGGAGTGTGCGAGGCATGCATACTTGGGAAACTGGCACAAGAACCTCACAGGCCATTAGGAAATAAAAGCTCGAATAACAATTTAGAGCTAATTCATATGGATGTGTGTGGCCCCATGCCGGTAGAGTCGTTGAACGGAAATAAATATATATTAGTCATCGTTGACGACTACAGTCGATTCACTTGTGTCTACTTTATGAAAAGAAAAAACGAAGTTCTCAATCACTTCGTTGAGTATGTAAATAAGTACGAAAATCAATTGAATAAGAAGTTAAAGAGAATTAGAACAGATAATGGGACAGAATTTATCAATAAAGACTTCGAGAATTTTACCAAAAGGAAAGGAATAATACACCAAAGAACTGTACCATACAATCCTCAGAGCAACGGCATTGTAGAAAGGACGAATAGGACCCTACTGGATAAAGCGAGAGCATTGCTGGCAGATGCAGAGTTACCAGCACGTTTCTGGGCGTAGGCTGTTGCCACAGCAGCGTACTTGAAAAATATATCAATATCCAAAGCCTCAAGAAACCTTACGCCGAGAGAAATATGGTCAGGTAAGAAACCTACTGCATCTTACCTTAAAGTATTTGGATGTATAACATACTACTATGTACCAAAGTTTATGAGAAACAAATTAGAAAATAGGGCCATAAAGGGCATATTCATAGGCTACTCCAATGAAACAAGAGCATACAGAGTACTGGATCCGGTCCTAGGGACAGTTTACGCAGTAAGGAGCGGAAAATTTGACGAGAATGTTAAAGGCTCGGAACTACTAAAAGATAAGTGTACTTATATAGAAAATAATATTAATATACTACCTAACCTAGAAGAAAGCGTGACAGTACCCGAAAGTGGGGTTATGTCACAAGAAGACGAGATAGAAGAGCCAAGGCGTAGTACACAAATAGAGACGCCAAGCAGCGAAGACGAAACAGAACCCCAAATAGAAACACCAAATACAAAGCGAGGACGAAAGCAAGGGGTTACGCTCATGGAAATTGAACAAAAACACAGAGAAAGAATGCAGAGAAGAGAGGAACAGCTACAAGAACAAGGGGCTAGAAGATCAGACAGATTGAAGGAAAAAGGGAACCAAGCGAATATAGCGAAACAATACACAATACCAAAAAACTATGAAGAAGCGATAACACTACCAAATAAAGATCAATGGATGGAAGCGATGGAAAAAGAGATGGATTCCATGAAAAAGCATAAAGTATGGGAAATTGTACCAAGGACCGAAGACATGAAAATACTAAAAAGTAAGTGGATATACAATATAAAAAATACAGTAGATAAAGAAACCCATGGATTTAAAGCTAGGCTGGTAGCTGCAGGGTGCTCACAGCGAGAGGGGGTAGATTATGACGAATCCTTCTCACCAGTAATAAAATTAGAAAGTTTCAGAGCACTAATGGCAATAGCAAGCGTCAAAGACTTATGTATACGGCAATTTGATGTAAAAACAGCGTACCTAAATGCCAACCTGCAGAAGCCAGTTTATATGGAGCAACCAAAGGGATTCGAGAAAAGCAAAAAAGGAAATCTAGTATGTAAACTAAATAAAAGCATATATGGACTCCAGCAGTCGGGGAGACACTGGAATGAGAAATTCGATGAGATCATCCAAGACGCTGGATTCAAAAGTATACCAGAAGATCCATGCGTATACAAATTAATATCCGAAAATAAAATGGTATTGGTGGGGATATATGTGGACGACTGCATTTTCTTGGGCTCAGACGATAAGATCATCCAAAAAATAATATCTCAACTGGAGAAGAAAATAGAAATAAAAGAAATCAAAGACAATCTAAAGTTTCTAAACATAGAAATTAATAGAGAAAACAACGGCATTTACTTATCTCAAAAAGGATATATAGAACAAATCTTGAGGAAATACTCAATGGAAAACACCTACACATCAAAATCACCGGTGGCCTATCAACAGAAATTAGACGAATATAAAAACTCACAACCGGTGACTAAAACCGAATACCAAGAAATGCTCGGAAACCTAATGTATCTGGCGGTAAGTACAAGACCAGATATCGCATTTATAGTGTCTTATTTATCGCGTTTCAGCCAAGACCCTAGGAAGATACACCTGGAGGCACTAAAGAGGGTTTACAGATATATAAAAGGAACGAAAGAATATGGCCTAAGATACAAGAATAAAAACTTAGATATAAATGCAATATCGAACGCAAGCTGGGATGTAACTCCGGATGCAAAATCATATACAGGATACATCGTCAAAATAGGAGAAAATATCATTAGCTGGAAGAGCCAAAAACAAGGCCTCGTAGCACTTTCAACATGCGAGGCTGAGTTAATCGCTATGTGTGAGGCAATGAAGGAGGTAACATGGCTCAGCCAAATGTTAGAAAGCCTGGACGTAATTAAAGGTAAAAACAAACGAATAAAAATAAGAACCGACAGCCAGGCAGCAATCGACTGGATAAAGAAAAACAATGTGACTGCAAGGACAAGACACATTAACAGAAAGTTCTATTTTATACGGGACGAATGGAGAAGTAACATCATAGAACTACAACACACACGGACCGACAATTTGGAAGCTGACATATTAACAAAAGGACTACCTACGGCAAAGCATCTAATACATTTGAACAAAATTTTGGAAGAGAAGAAACCCGATGCATGACCAAGAGGGGGAATTGAAGCTAGAGCAGAAATTACCAATGGTCACGCATGCGCGTAGGAAGAGATCACGTGATCGATCGGGAGATGCGTGGATCCGCGGATCGGATCCATATTCCTTTGTAGGCCACGGCCAAGTAAAGACGCAGTTAAGACTATAATAAATATTATACTTTTCACTTATATTCAAATACAGTGTAAGTTAATACTATACCCTCCAACAATATCTAATTAAACTTCGATTCTATTATTAAAAGTACCTCTTTGTTCAACTTGTGCCCTACCGAAATCAAGTTACAAAATTGTGATTTGTTTTTTAATTTGCAAATACTTTAACTTTTACTTGTAAGATAGTGCATTTGTAACTCAAAATTGCAGGTGTTCTGTTCCCCAACTTTCATGTTGTAATTTTCTTACAAATTAATGGTATTTGCAGAACATTCTTGTTGGTTCTGGTGCTTCAACTATCCTACTACGGGATTGTATTGACAAAATTCTGTGTACTTAACATTCATAAAATGTCTTTCTTCCTCTGTTCAAACCACTGTGCGACGTTGCCAACGTCTCAGCGCCTGCCCTCCGCCATGTATTTATTCCTACGCAGTACGCACATGCACAAGAAACAAGCTGTAGCTTGCCCGGTACACTATAGTTTCTGTATTATTAGTCAGTAACGACTAACGATAATTCTCCAAGTTCAGACCGTCACCAAGTGAATTGTATTTTGTTGTGTAAAAACAAAAATAGTGTTTTTCTTGATTTGTTTAGCATAAACGCTTAAAAATCGTTTGACGTTTATACTTTCTGTACAAAAATTATTATGGCAAGAGGAGTTAAAATGCGAAATAAAGACAGTCATCCGATGTTGGGCCCATCCATGTCTTCTTACGTATGAAGATTTGATGCGCTGTTATTCTTTGTGCAATCAGAATTAAAGGTAGGTGGCAGCAAGCAATCTCCAGAATCGGAGATTGTTAAAATTGTTGCAAATAAAATTCAACCTATATGGAAAGTTGCTTCCCTACTAACAGTCACACACAACCGTGTCATAGCCATGATAACTGCATATCACAAGAAATACAGAAATTTGATAAAGCCGATAAAAAATCTAAAAACGAATTCATTGCAGGCAAAACAAGATGCTTTTAAATTACAAGCATAAAAGTTATTCGACATTTGTTCTTACAAATGCAGCGATTTTAATTCATGCAAATGTGAAAAGAATAAAAAGGTTCCCTTGATTGAACGCGAATTTCTAAGTCATCAAAGAAAAGAAAGAAAAATGTGCATTAGCGGCGTAAACAAATTAACTACAGAAAAAATTCAAAAAAGACAGAAACGATTGCAAGGACAACTCTTGTAATCACCAAAACGTTCAAAGAGTAGTGAAAACAGACCGAATATAAGTGGTCCCACCGAATGCTTAGAAAAAACTTCTTCAAGTGAAGAGGAATTATCAGATTATGAAGAATTTAAATGGTCCTATCCTTTAACTCATTCCATTGCCAAAAGTAGGCCACAACAAAAAGGCCAAGCTAGAGCTCCTTTACCCAATATTGCTAAAATGGCGGATATGACTAGAGCTTCAAACAGAACCGTAGCAAGAATTGCGACAGCGGCTTTAGAGGACTTCGGATTAGTTTCTCTAAAATTATCCAGTTAATGTGATAGATAAAAATAAAATTCGCAGAGGATTGGATAAAACAAGGCGAGGCCTAAGTTTTCTTACCTACAGAAAACGGCAACAGAGCGAGTTGAAGACATCGAAGGAATTTATTTTGATGGACGAAAAGATCAAACTATGATGCCAGTTCAAGGGCGTCGTATTATAAAACAACAAGAACACATATTGCTAATTGAAGAGCCAGAAAGCAAATATTTTGATCATTTAAACATAAAACCACCTGGAACTGCTTTAAATATAGCAAAAAGTATTATATCTTATATGGGAGCGAAATCCGTAAATCTAAAAAGCATCAAAGCAATTGGTTGTGACGGTACCAATATAAACACGGGCTGGAAAAGCGATGTTATAAGATTAATTGAAGTTCACCTTGGGAAACCTTTTTAGTGAATTATTTGCTTACTGCACGCTAATGAATTGCCTTTACGACACCAACTTCAGAACGTCAAGATTATTAATATAAAAAAATGTTAGTAGAATTGTTTATTGATAATTTGTTTAAATCATTTTTTTACACAGTGACAGTGAAATCCATTTCATACAATCAAATTGATCATATTTTATTGTAACATTACTATAAAAATTGACTGTTATTAAAGAATTTGTTAACATAATAGATTTCAGTAATATTCAATAACGATAAGTGCAATTTGGAAGGTACATTCTGTTATGACGTAGGCACTGTTGTATATGTATGAATGTGCGTAGAGAAGCGTGAATGTGTGAGAGAGTCGCGAGTGGCCCCTAGTCAGTAATCCGGTGAAGTATCAAATGAATATTCATAATTTCAAAACTTTAATATCTACAGGTATCGATATCATTCGTAACATATCAAACGAATACCAAACATTTGTAGAAACATGAAATGTATATCGGTACTTTCATGAGGTATCAAACGGGTATTGATTCGGTGTAAGCACTTTTGGAATTGATATCGATTCAAGAAGTATCAGTATCGAATATTGATACCAAGTACCTAAAATTTCAATACGTATCGATACTGTCCATTGAGTACTTTAGTATCGAATTGATTGAATATCATTAATAATATCGGTATCGGTCCGATTAGTACCCATAAGCTGATTTTGACGCTCTGTACCTTCTATATGTAAAATAAATACCTTTCTTTCCAAGGCCGAATTACAAACTATTTTTTCTCTCAAAATATTATATCTGAACAATAACTTTAGTAGAGTATAGTCCAAATACAACCACCTTACAAGAAAAAGAAATTGTACAATGCAAAAGATGTCAACAATACGGCCCCACACAACGGAAATGCTCAGAACTACATTCCACTAACGAGTGCACGAAACCGTCTGATAACCCACCCAAATGCACATTATGTTTGGGTGACCATCCTGCCAATTATAGAGGTTGTGCAGAACATAAGGAGTTACAACAACGTAGATTTTCGAAGCCAAGGGCCAAAATAATGATTAACCAATCAATAAAGTACCCATACACCACGGCTGCATCCAACCCAGAGAATACTAATCCTCCCACCACCTACGCACTAGCGGTCAAACAAAGAAGTAAGGAACAAACAATCATTCAAGATAATACTACCGATAACAATTACAGTACCTTCGTACAGTCCATTGAACAATCATTTAAAAAACTGGAGCAAATAATCGTAAGACAAAACGTACAAATTAATAATTTGTTAACTCTACTGATAACAATAATAACAAAAATAACTACAAGATAATGACGAAAAAACCTATTCAAATTGCACTCTGGAACGCGAATGGGCTCGTGCGGCGTAAACATGAGCTCGAATCGTTTCTTGTCAGCCAATAAATACATGTAGTACTTATCTCTGAAACCCATTTCACCGAAAAAAACTACCTAAAAATCAAGGATACAACGTATACAGAACGCAACATCCCAGTGACAGAGCCAACGGTGGTACTGCTATAATAATAAAATCTAACTTAAACACTACGAACTCCCACTTTATACCCATGACTACCTCCAATCAACCAATATAGTAATCCAAGATTGGCATAGCTCTCGTAACCAATTCCCGGAGCGGTTACTAACCGGACGGTGGAGGCGTTGTTCGGCGACCTCCGGGTCAAGGGCGGCCGAGTGAATGAGAAGGGGTGAAGTGGTTAACCGGGTTTCATGTAAATCAGTGTACAAAAGAGCCCGTCCAGGTCTATGCTGGTTAACAGAGGAACGTCGGCTTAACTCTAACCTTATCCTACGGTTTAACCTAGTACACCGTAGGGCTGTTCGAGTACTCGAATATTCGAGTAGCTTGAAGTTCGGACCGAGCCGAGGCTCGGTTTCCGAGCCGAGCCGAGTACCCGTAAAAACCGAGTAGCTCGAAAGAACCGAGCGGGCCGAAAGAACCGAGAAGCTCGAATTTTTTTGAGCGGCTCGAAAGAACCGAGCGGGCCGAAAGAACCGAGAAGCTCGAATTTTTTCGAGCGGCTCGAATATACTTGGAGCAGATCGAAATTTTCGAGCAGATCGACTGTGTCGAGTAGCTTGAAGCTTGAACGTTTCGGGCAATACGAATGTTTCGAATATTTTAGGTTACGTTTGTCTACTGGAATGTAAATAAAGGTCCTCAATAAGTATACTTATATATTAATAGATTTTAGGTTATAAGTATACTTATTGAGAACCATTATTTACATTCCAGTATATAAACGTAACCTAAAATATTCGAAACATTCGTATTTCCCGAAACGTTCAAGCTTCAAGCTACTCAACACAGTCGGTCTGCTCGAAAATTTCGACCTGCTCCAAGTATATTCGAGCTTGTCGGTTCTTTCGGCCCGCTCGGTTCTTTCGAGCCGCTCGAGCTACTCGGTTTTCACGGGTACTCGGCTCGGCTCGGCTCGAAAAACCGAACCAAGCCCGGCTCGCTTTTTCCGAGTACTCGAACAGCCCTAGTACACCATCGGTGGCGTGTCGCAGTCGCGGTCGCGTGCGCGGAGTTCGGTGCGATACGACAAGGAAGGGGCGGTGGTCGTTCTGGTGCCCTGGCTGTGATTTCCACCAATGGGCCCTGACCGGGAAGCATTGATTCCGATCATCCTGTGGGTTAAACCCGCGGAAGATACGGTGACTGTAGCCTGTCCCTAAGATTGACTGCGGGTAACGACTTGCGTCTAAAAGCCGTGGAGGTAGGGGAAACTAAAAACGCGCAGCGATACAGCTTGTTACGTACAAGAGATCGCTGGGAGAGATACAACCAGTAGCCGTAACGCTCAAAGTAGACTCTGCCTGACGGGCTGCCGCGCTGGCTTATAAGCGACGCCGCGCGAACTTCGTGAGCGAGAGCGCCAATCGGCGCGCAGCCATCTTGCGGCCGCGCTCGGTAGCGGCGGGCCGCGCCAGGCGCGGTTGCTGCAGGGGAAGATCAGCGTCCCACCGTTATAACTCGTTGCACGGTATTACTATATCAGCAATATACTGCCCTCATAAACATACTATCTCTAAAGAAGATTTTGATACGTTTTTCAAAAGTTTGGGCAATAAATTCCTGGCAGGTGGAGATTTGCTAAAAATGTATCCTGGGGATCAAGAATCACAACCCCAAGAGGCAGTGTACTACTAAAAAGCATTCTAGCAAATAACCACATAAACACCGGTGAATCCACCTACTGGCCTATGGATCTAAATAAAACACCAGATCTAAATGAATTCTTCATGACAAAAAGTCTGTCACCTCGATACATTCAAACAAACTCCTGCACTGATCTCTCATCCGACTACTCACCAGTCATTGCAGTTCTAAACGCATTAATAATTGAAAGACGCCCACCTCAGAACATCCATAATAAATACACAAATTGGCCACTCTTTCGTAATCTCCTCTATGCCACAATTACAGCCCTCTTCCCGCTAAAAACAAGTAATGACATAGAGGAGGCAATCGAATACTTTACACATCACATCATTGAAACAGTCAGGTCTGTAACTCCAAAAATAGTGCAACCAATCCATGGAACCTACCCAAATTCCATTATGAAGCAGATCATTGAAAAGAGAAAACTGAGAAGAGCATGGCAATTATTTTAGATCTGCTGACAACAAGAGACTGCGGAATAACGCAATCAGGAAACTCATTCGGCTATTGCCAAAATATAGAAACGAATCCTTCAATAGATACGTAACGAATATAACTCCAACAGAAGCCACTGACTATTCGTTATGGAAAACAACCAATATGATCACAAGAGCACAGAATAAAATCCCGCCTATTCGGAAAATGCAAGGAAGTTGGGCTAGAAGTCCTCAAGAAAAAGCTGAAGCATGTGGCACCTATTTTGCCGAAGTATTCAAACCCCCCCCCCCCCCCCAGCTCCCCAGTATTCGAAGCCAACCTGCAAGAATACTTGCAATTACCTTATCAATTCTCCCCCCCCCCCCCCGGTTACACCTTTTACGAGTGAAGAAATAATACCAATGATAAAGACTAGAATAAACCCCAAAAAGGCCCCTGGGCACGACTTAATTACAGGCAAAATAATCAAGGACCTACCTAAAAAAGGTCTCTCAACATGCAGGGTGTCCGCGGGAAGACTGGACAGCTGAATATCTCCTACAGTATTGGAGATAAAAAATTTAAAAAAATATGGACTTGCATGGTTCGATGGGGCTAATTTATTAGCGCAGACGAATTTTTTTTCGATTATTATTTTAAAAGATACGATGGTCAAGTTCGGTTTTTTAAATGGCACTACGTTTTTTGAAGAGTTGAGTTGATAGTGCGTTCCAAGACAAATTCAATAAGCATTAATGTATAAACTTTATTTCCACTGGATTTTGAGATATTGCGCTTGCAAATTTACGGATTTTCACTGGAAGAAAACCCGCTGAAATAGCAAGCATCGGGGTCGGTCTTGCTGGCGCCCGGGGGGGCCTTGCCTGTTGAAACAGATACCTACCTGCCAAAGGTCTACGCCAGGCCCAAAGGCTGGACAATTCTTTTCCGTCAGAAATGCTACTTACAAGGAAACATATCGAACCCGAAAATTCTGATTTTAACGAACCTCCGTACGATTGTAGAGCATGTCGGAGTATTTAAGAAACGATTTTTTTTCTGCGGAAAAACACTCTGAGGGGGTGAAATCAGCCCCCAAATTTTCAGCGATTTTTCGTTTTTCGAGTATAACTTTGTAACGGAGCGAGGTAGAAGAAAACCGTAAATGGACAAAATGTTCAGTGTTTGCTGCCGTATAACGCGCTGCGAAATCAATTTTCGTACGTCCAACAATTTATAAATAATCTTTTTCCGTGTAAAAGTTATAATTCGCAATGGTTTACTAAAATGTAAAAGGAACAAATTTTGGTTCATTTGTTTATTTGTTTACAAAAATTTTCCGCCTTTGTCCATATTACTAGCATCTGCCACTTGACAATCGAGGATTTCGATGAAACTTGGTATACAAGCACACCATTTGGAACTATTCGACAAGTATTTGTCTTTATTGGCGGAAATTCATGTTTACAGGGTGAAACTACTCCCTCAAGGTTTAGGGGTGGGAACCTTCTAAAGCGTATAACCGAAAAAGTAATAGACATAGAAAGAAATGTTAAATACAAAAATTACTTGAATTTTTATGAGGAATAATATAATTCACAGTTAATAAATGAAATTTTAATTGCTATTTGTTAATTCCCAAAACAATTTAATTGTGCCTAACACTGCTCGTAAATAGTATCCCCATAAAAAACTTCCAAAAAGTAAAAAAATACGCCAAGTACATGAAAAATCAAATAAATCACAAAAAATAGAAGACAATAATAATCACAAAAAATAGAAAAAGTATACAATACAAAAAAAGATGTGAAATCAAAATGAGCTGCCAGTACATAAAGGTGCTTTCCAACTGCGCTTAAGATGACACAACTACATACACACAGCTAAAATGCTGTGTTCATACATTCCATTACAATGTATTACATAATACAGATATATTTTTATACAAATAAATATTTTAATACGAATAAAGATTTTATTCAAAATACTTGGCGCTGCGCAACCGAAAAAATGTTAATTGTCTTAGTACAAAATACATTACATATTACAACAAATACATACACGTATTAGAAACGCAGTTAGATTTATTCTACATATAATATCATACGTAGCACATGCACGCACGCACGCACGCACGCACGCACACGCACACACACACGCACACGCACACGCACACGCACACGCACTCTCTCTCTCTCTCTCTCTCTCTCTCTCTCTCTCTCTCTCTCTCTCACTCTCACGAACGCACCCACGCACAAGAAAGAAAGAAAAAGATTAATGCAATTTATACATGTTTATTCAGTTTAGCAACATCAATTCCGGGCGCAGCGCCAAGTATTTTGAATAAAATCTTTATTCGTATTAAAATATTTATTTGTATAAAAATATATCTGTATTATGTAATACATTGTAATGGAATGTATGAACACAGCATTTTAGCTGTGTGTATGTAGTTGTGTCATCTTAAGCGCAGTTGGAAAGCACCTTTATGTACTGGCAGCTCATTTTGATTTCACATCTTTTTTTGTATTGTATACTTTTTCTATTTTTTGTGATTATTATTGTCTTCTATTTTTTGTGATTTATTTGATTTTTCATGTACTTGGCGTATTTTTTTACTTTTTGGAAGTTTTTTATGGGGATCTCACTTCTTTTTACAAAGACAATATGTATACAATGACGGACGACAGTCCCTGCCGAATAATCCCGAGAGTCGACGAAACAAGAACGAACATGTGTTGGCTGAAGGTGTGTGTGTAACGCGTGTATACGTATTATGTGGACGAAAATTTGGCTTGGAGAATCAGAAGAATAATATTGGAGATATCGGAAGTGACCGATCCATGATACGATATTACGATATCTCTGTCATGCGTGGACCGATTTTATTGAAATTGGTCTTATTCGAAAGCCGATATGCGGTTTACATAAGAAAAATGCCTTTAAATTTACAAAATATTGCATGCGTGATGAGATATTAACAGAATTAGGTTAAGAGTGTCTCCGCGACGAGTAAAGATACACGGTAGCGACATCGACTCGACATATATATAACAGGGTGTTTTCATGTACTTGGCGTCGAGACGCTACCGCGTCTCTAGATTGTATTTGATTCTTTCTTACCTTGGTCAATTTGTGTACAATGTTTGTCACGAGTGGAAACAGGCGACTCACAAATGCAAATTATCGTTCTCGACCACGACGTTTTATTTACAACACCGGCCACCGTAATCGTGACCTTCTGCCCTCCAACAGATCGTATACGTGCATAACAATTCTATTCACATCGCTGTGTGGGTAACCGTGTTTACGATTGTTGTGACCAGACAAATTTAAAATATAAAAGCCAATCTACGCAGCGATTTAAAAATAGTTGTTATGTCGATAAAAAAGCCGTGGAAAAACAGCGATTACGTTGGCCGATGTTGTATATAAAACGCAATGATCCGGAATAAAAATTCGCATTTGTGAGTCGATTGTCAAGGTTCGTGCATAGTTCTCATCACATTACGATAGGTAACTCATTACAGCACTAGTGTAAGACCTGTACTGTTCGATAGTCATCCTAGTCTTTCGATTCTGAGATTTGTTAAAGGTGCACATTTGTAAGAATGGCGCGAATAAATCCTGTTCGTGTTATTCAGTTGCTCATGATAACATTCGACGTAGCGAATATAAATCAATCGGATGCGAACCAACAAGAGGTGGAACTGCACGATATTGTAGCAGATATTAGAAGAAGAAGTGTCGAGGACACATCTTTTACCATGGAAACAGACACGACGTTGGAATTCCTTCAACCATTTCGACCACATTCAGAAGACTTCGTTGATGAAGAGGCACTATCACCAGAAGACTTACTTGAGGTATTAGAGTCAACGGAAGATGAAGAACAAGCCTGCGTTCCAGAAGAAGGTGGGCTCGTGGACTTGGAATACAAACAAAACGCAGTCGATTATTGGAAAGGTGGTAAGAAAAAGCGGCTGTCACTTGAGAGTACGCCTAAGGGTACGGGCCTACACGCACACTACTAGAGTTTTCCCCATCCGTTGCATAACCGCTGCTTCATTGGCTTCGAGCACCCCTTCCGCACGGCTCGTAGAAAACGCTATGGATGCTCGGGCCCTCGGACCGCCCCCGGTGGGAATCCCTGAAGTAGACCGATCAAACTTCAAGAGCACGAATTTATAAAATGTCGCTTGACATCAAGGCGTCCACAATTTAGATTAAATCAATAATATTTGTTTTATTTATTAAATAACGCGAATATTCGTCAGTTGCGTAGTGCAATTTACCATAAAATGAATATAACAGATACACGAATTCGTTACACAGTTGCGGAGTATTTAGAGGCTATGTCGAAGAAGCGTTGGAGTCCAACTTAAATTCAATGTTTTCTTCACTTCTAAATACGGAACAATTTTGGCGTAGACCGAGAAGTGATTTATCTTGTATGGCACAACATTACGGACCTGCGACATGGTTTCTAACGTTAAGGGGGCCGTCTCACCGGGCCTTGAATGTGTGCGTACGCTCACACCAGCTAAGTTAAGCGTGTACGTATACGCGTGTAGCAAACAATCCGTAAATTACAACTTTCGTCCTGGAATCGGCACGAAGGAAGTTTTTGCGAGTACAGTTGCCTTCAGTAGACATCTGTGCAGGGTGGTCTGGTGCGTTTGAACGCTAATAAGCACCCAACTTTGAAATAATAATGAATTTATGACTCGAAAACTGTCAGAATGAAGCTTCAAGGCTTCTCCGTTGGTGGCGCTAATGGTGCACTGCAGCCATGTAGCACCAGCGTGACGTATAGGCAGGGCCGACGCGAGGTTAGCTGGCGCCCTTGTGCAAAAAAATTTTTGGTGTCCCCAAGTTTTTGCACTTGTTTTCTATTTAATATGTTTAAAAGAATTACATTTATATTTAGTTTATGTGGGATGTTAGATTCCTTTATTATTAAGAGTACGATCTAATTTTTTTAGCGTCCCATTCGGCTGGCGCCCTTGTGCGGCGCATGGTTCCGCCGGGCCTGCGTATACGCGATGTAGTAAACAAACCGTAAATTACAACTTTCGTCCTGGAATCGGCACGGTGGACGTTTTTGCGGGTTTAGTTGCCTTCAGTAGACATTCGTGCAGGGTGGTCTGGTGCGTTTGAACGGTAATAAGCACCGTACGTTGAAATAATAATGAATTTATGAATCGTGTACTCAGGACAGCCCGAAAAATGACAGAATGAAGCTTCAAGGCTTCTCCGTCACCAGCGTTGATGGTATATTCGTGCCTTGTACCATCAAAACCGGTGGAAGTCCAATCTAGCCGATAAATGTAGGAAATACGTAGTTACCGAGACGTATCGAGAGTCGAATTGCGCTGTTGACGCATTTCCCCTATCACTATTTTGCCATCAAGGAGGCTTGAATGAATCACGGCGAAGCGGTTGGAGAACAGAGATGGGCATAGATAATATCTGGAAAAACTCAAATAAAAGATACTACAGTATTGTCTCATTACGGGCTCGGTTTGGTGTACACGATGTGGAATTTTCGCTATTCCAGCACTTCTGTCTCACTCTTGTCCGGCGATGCCCGCCGCAATGGCTAGAGCGAAATGGAACGAGAGCGAGCGAGAGGCGCTGAAAGCGAGCGAGGGTGGTACGAGATAGACGACGAGATGTTGTTTTGTCTCGCTCTGTCTTTCGGACGCCTGACACTCCGTCCTCTCCGTGCGCGACCGTCGCGCAGGCAAAGCGTTCCATCTCGCTCCCCCTTTCAGCCAGAAAGAAGCGAGAAACGAACACTGAGAATTAGGGCTCTGCTCGCGATACGGGCTCAACGCCGCGCCGGTCCCGACCAGCGAGGATTTGGGCTGTTCGGCGGCGCACAGTGGGGCATTTCGGGTCGAAACACGGCACTAAGTCCTTTTACAAAAATATCGCTAAACTGCAAATTTTCTTTTACAGGTAGTTGATTGCAGGTGGTATGATTGTTTTTCACATTCGTTAATTTTTAACGCGACTACACGGTTTTGAAGAAGAGAACCTCGAAACTCTTCAGAATTTGTATTGTTGTTTATAGTATTATTCTTTGCTAAATTCAACTAATTTTTGGTGGAATTAAGTGTTGAGGTATGTATTTGAAGTGTACCAAATTTGATTTTGATATCCCTGATATTTTTGGAATTATATCTTACTGAATGTCCCAATTTTCATTGTTTATTTTTAACGGGAGTTCAAGTGGGGTAGTTAGAGGGACGAGAAGGGGTCTATGACGCATTTTTTTTACAAAAATGCCTTTCCTGCCATTAAAATTCAAAGTAACTGAAGTCTTTTTACATGTGCAATTTGTAAAAAAGTACTATGCCCCATTAAATAAACAAATTTCATTAATTTTTCTGTACCAATAGGATCACAAATATACGTCCTAACTGAATGAAATGGAAAAATTAACGATAAATATATGATTTGGGTGAGAAAATGTTTTGTGCCGTGTTTCAACCCGAAATGCCCCACTGTGCGGCAACTTGTAATCTCGGTTGGAGAGGCATACAGTGTTGATAAAATGTAAAATGTCACGTTTTCAATATTCAGTAACATACTGCTGAGATTTTCCACATTAAAATGAATTCAAATACGGTATAAATCGGATTATTTCTAGAACTGTACTAGATAATTAAATATAAATGCGAAACATTTCTAATCTAATAATGCTAAAAATAATCCGATTTATACCGTGTTTAAATTCATTTTCATCTGGAAAATCTCAGCAGTATGTTACTGAAACGTTCATGCCGATACGATAGAAAATGTGAAAATTGTACATTCCATTGAAACAAAGAAAATGAACAATCAAACAACAATCCACACTGCCTACGTCATCTTTCGGTATGAGCGACCTGGCAAAATTGTAGGAAGACCATCAATGAAGAAGAGGAATTACACAAAATGAGAGAAGATAATATTATTGCAGTATTGTCTCATTAGCGGATCGCTGATCCGGACCAGCGTTGAGCCGTCAGCGTGAACAGAGGCCTAAAGGTTCGCGCACACATATCCGTTCTGGCGTGCCAGTGGTAAGAAGAAGAGGGGCGTAGAGGGTCTCTTCTTCTTACCACTGCTACGCCGTAACGGTACTGACATGGAACGGATATGTGTGCGCGGACCTTCCGAGTGTTCCTTTCTCGCTTCTTTCTGGTCGAAGGGGGGAGCGAGATGGGACGCTTTGCGTGCGCAACGGGCGCGAACGCAAAGGACGGAATGTCACGGCGTCCGAAAGACGGAGCGAGACAAAACATCAACGCGTCGTCTGTCTCGTACCGTTCTCACTCGGTTTCAGTGGTGGGCATACTTAGCGAAAAGTCCACATCGTGTACACCAAACCGAGCCGCTAACGAGACAATACTGTATTTTTCGAAAAATATATACTTTTTTATCTGTAATTGTCCATTTTAACGGGGCGAAAGCTTGAATGTCGAATTTCAATTCTCCAATGAAGTTGGATTGATTTATGAGTCATTATTATTAATGACTGTAACTTGATTAGAAACAAAAAAATATATAAAAAAATGTTCTGTTAAACGATTTTGCCAAAACGCCACTAACAACTAAAAAATACTTCTATTCTTGTACTACAATTTCGATGGTGTTTTTTAACTTTAAATAAAAACGTGGAGCAGGATATTTCATAACAGAATATGAATCCCATTTAGTACAGCATCTAGTGTCGAAATGAATTTATTGCGAGATATCCTGCTCCACGATTTTATTTAAAGTGAAAATACACCATCGAAATTGTAGTATAAGAAAATAATTATTTTTAAGTTTTTAATGCATTTTTAATAAAATCGTTTATTTTAAATTTTCTTCTATATATTTCTCTTATTTTCTAGTTGTTAGTGTTTGTGGATTTACATTTCACAGCTCAAACTTCTTTACAATCATCTTTTATTGCTGTATGCAGTTTAATAGTTTGCTTGAACCCTACAGTACTAAAAGTTCGTAAAGAACGCGAGTGGTTGATTATAAGTCGATTGGATATGTGGATAATTTTTATTGGATAATTTTTTCACCCCTTGGAGTTTTTTTTCATAATTTTGTATTGTCGTCCAAACTACGCACCCCTGCAAAGTTTCAAGACAATTGGATGGTTGGAACTGATTAAAATTGAGTTTCCAGATTTGAATCAAACATACAAACAAACAGGGGATCGTAGATCTCTATCAACCTCTCTATCTTTCATTATTGCTATCCTCCTTTACGTTCAGTGAGGCTCTAACACTAGACGCAGTTGTCGTTCCGTATTCCTTCAAGACTTCTCGATAGAAAGAGCTGCGGCAACAGCGCGGCAGAGACAGAGTGAACATAAAATGAGGTAACTGAGGTAATGCGTCAAAAATTAGTCTACATAGAGTACCTGGAGATGTCACGTCTGTAGAAGTTCTTTTTATCGACCGCAGTAGTTTCATTAGGGTCCGTCTGTTTACTGGGGACGCTTCGATCGATTCGGACCATAACAAAAAGGAGACGGCCCCCTTAAGTCCTAGTGAATGGTTATGGGACGATTTAGGTGAATATATTCGTGAGGCAAATGGATGGCTAGACTCTTCGTTAACCACTAGTTTACTTGTTGCTAAAGATCCTGTATCAACATCGAGATTTCTTGATAATAAATTTCAAACAATGCTTGCTTTTATTTGTTCAGAAGATTCTCCGATTGGTAAAGTAACACACTATTTCTGGCGACGAGAATATCAAGTTAGAGGTATACAACATCTTCATTTATTAATCTGGATTGAAGGTGCACCAATTTTCGGCGAATCTCCTATTGAAGAGGTCTCTAAATTTATTTTACAATATAGGGGAGAGTTGCCTTTATTGGACAGGCTCCTAGATTGGACCATTTGTGTATTTCAATAAACAAATATATTTGCAGTGGTTCTTTTGGCTACACTCATTTAGGAAGTGGAGATGGAACGTCCGAGAACAGCGAGACGGTTATTCATTAGTTTGTCGTTCACCGTCGTCGAAATATAGAAACACGTGATGCGCGATCATTATTTTTCGTGCTATTTCAAGTGAACTTCTTTCTACATCTTGTAAGTACTATAGTTTTAAACGATACTAGTGTAAAGTGTGCTGTCTTAGCTACAACTTCAAGTCCTTACTTTCCCATATTCGTATAAGTATAACAATGAAAACATATCTTTTTTATGTAACCTACAAGTTGCCTAATATTGGACCATCACTAGTTGCTTGAATTGGACCGGTCCGTTCTAGGATACAATCTATGTTATGGTAGCGAATAGTTAAAAGCATACTAAAAAAAATTTTTTAAAATTAAAACCGACTTTAAAAAAATAAAATTGCACTTGTTACATGGGTCCTTCAGGTCCATCCCGTGCTCGCTATCCACGCGTCGCTTTCTTTCGACATCGGCGATTCAGCGGAATCGCCTCGCGCGCGGCAAGCAGGTCGCCGAACCGCGGAATCTATGGTCGTCTGCACAACGTGACCATCGACAGCCCGGGCCTCAATTTCCAAATAAGGAGCGATCGACAGGTGCCGACGGGGCGATTTCCCCCTACGAACTTCGAAAACGCAGGGCAAGAACGGTAGCAGGCGACTTGGAACCACGCATTCGATTTTGGGTTTTGGAGTCCGTCGGATCGACACGCGTACGCGCGGTAGGAACTCCACCAACCGATAGAACATTCTCATCCGTGAGCTCGAGATAGGAAGTGACGACGGACCAGAGGACCGTCTAGATACCGCGATCACGTCTCCGCGTAGATTCCGCGAAGTACGCTCGGCCGATAGGAATTCGTGAGAAGGGTAACTCCGTCCGATATACTGGAAACGGCCTCGCCGGGAGAGCCTTGCGCGAAAACCGAAATCCGACGTTTAGAGACAGTGCGCTACGTACGGGCCCCAGGCCACCGACTTCCGAGAGCACAGCGAGCGACCACGACCTACCCTTGGGTCAGCGACTCGGCGAGCGACTGAAACGCTAGACGGCAAGCGTGCCACGCGCGATACCCTAGCGTCAGCAGAGACGGAGCGCCGTCTCTGAGGTATGTCATTTATATTATCTTTAATCAGAATATATATATAATTTTATCGTTGTTCCTCAAATCCCATTGTAAACACTTATTTCAACCCCTTCCCCTTCCTGGTAAGTATAGTCAAGGTGGGCATAAGCCCTTTAAAAGAGCAAGAACCCGGTAGATCATTCCAGCCGCTCGGGGTGATTTACAGACAGTCCCTTCAGGGCGTAACACACTAAAAGGTAAAAAATAATTTTGTCCCTTATTTAATCTACGACTCACATTTTTTAAGTCAGAGCCAGACTAACACAGTGGAAATAATGAGGCACTGACTTAAAAAATATGAGAGTCGTAGATTAAATAAGGGAATCAATTATTTTTTGTGCAATTTCATTTTTTTGAAGTCGGTTTTAATTTTTTAAATTTTTTATTTTCAACTTTTTCGTTTTATATATATATTGACACAACATGCTGAGGACATATGCGCGTACATACATAAAATAATAATAATTAGGTGACAATAGTCTTTATTATTAACCAGAAGTGGCAAAATATTGGACCCCTGAAGTTGACGCTCCTGGGTTCATATACGTTGTGCAAATGTGAAACCCACCAAAACAACGTACTATTGCATTATGTGCACCGTAAGATACTTGTTTGATCCTATTTTTATTTTTTTCAATGCCCTGATCAGTGTTTTTTAGATTGTATATTTAAATTCATTGTTTTTTAGGAGCGGTCCAACGTAAGAAACCGGTGGTCCAAATTACGAAACCGGTTGCCTAGAATGGACCGAAGTCATTAGTTTAGTTTTTTTGAAATATTATTTTAATCACATATTTTATCAACATACTAAATACATGATAAAATCTACATAAAATGTAGATCGTTTTCCCGTTTCTGTTTCCTTTCTGCAATGTGTTATGCCCGTGTAGGAGAGAAAAATAAAAAAGTGGTCCAATATAGGCAACCCTCCCCTATAAGCTGCAAAATGCCACATGAAAATATTTCGCCATTATTGCGCAGACGTGTTAATACGCACCAACGACACAAACATAATAATTATTGTCTTCGTGCTAAAAAAGTAAGATCTAAAGTTATTCGTAGGTGTCGTTTTGGGTTTCCTCGTCCTGTTACTGACACTCTAAATATGAGAGACGTGGCAACTTCGATAGCAGGTAGAAAACAATTAAAACATAAGAGTAGATTATACGATCTTCCTCGAACAAAGAATGAAGTTAATATTAATGATTATAATCCTGTAATACTTACTGCGTGGGAAGGCAATATGGATATACAGTTTATTGGTGAAAAATCGACACTGCTCACTTGGTATGTTACTAAATACTTGAATAAAGCAGGGAAAAGTGAACTGTCTGATTGTGATTTTGCAAATAGTGTAAATAATAAAAATAAGTCATTGGCAAGTGTTCTTTGGAATTTTGCTTTACGATCCATAAGCAACAGAGAATGCGGAGCTCTTGAGGCTGCTGACACATTGTTAGGTATGCCTTTATATGGAACTGACCGAAATACAACTATTAAATGGTTAGATGTTAATCCTATACGACAGAGAAAATTAAAAAGTCGTAAAGAAATTGAAGCTCTTGATAGTGAATCTACAGATATATTTTGTCCATCATTAATAGATAATTATTATCCAAATAGATCTGAAGAATTAGAATCTGTGTCTCTTTATGAATTCGCTCAATGGTATGATATCACGAAAATCAAACCGAAAAATAATAATATTGAATATTATAAATTAGATAATAGTCATTATCTTAAACGGCGACAACGTGGATGTCTTATTAATCATTATAGACATAATGTTAATAATCGCCCGGAGGATTATTTCTTTTCTTTATTACTAATTTTAAACCATGGCGGGAATTAAAGGATCTTAAAAATAGTTGTGATACTTATATGGAAGCATTTCATAATGTAAAACTACATCTTACAAAAGCATTACAATATCACGAAAAACTAGAAGAATTGAAAAAAGCGTTTGAAACTGCACAAGAGTTAGTTCGGCAATTAGATGAAGAATTACAAAAAAACGTGTCCCAGGATGACCCTGACAATCCGATAGGCGCTCAAAATGTAGAAGCTGGTGAAGCAATGCAAGATTTTAGGGATCTTGGTAATAAAATAGATGAACAAATTTATGTGTCTGAAATGATAGCAAAATTAAATGCCGACCAAAAAAGAGTATTCCACAGAGTCATTGATACTGTACGGTCAGATAATTCGATATTACGATTGTTTGTTAGCGGAGAGGGTGGAACGGGAAAGAGTTTTTTAATTAAAACCATTAAGTGTTGGATAAAACAATATCACAATAAAGATACCGCTGTAGCGGCACCTACTGGTATAGCAGCGTTTAATATAGACGGTTTGACAGTTCATAGATTGCTTCAATTACCCGTTGAACATGGTCTAATGCCAAAGTATAAACAATTATCTGATCAAATCGTTTTACGAGCAAATCTCAAAAATGTTGTTCTTTTTGTGATTGATGAAGTGTCAATGATATCAAATTTAACTTTTATGTATATACATTTCCTATTGTCTGAAATATTTGATACCAATGATTGTGTAGACGGTTGGTTTGGTCAAAAGCACGTTCTTTTATTTGGTGTTCTGCTTCAATTACCCCCTGTACACGAAGACCCAATTTTTGCACAATTATCAAATTAAAAAAATAACAAATATGTCGGTTCTTTAATTGCTGTTAATTTATGGACTACGTTATTTGATTATGATGAGTTAACGATCAACATGCGTCAGCAAGGGGATGATTCTTATCGACAGTTGTTGTCAAGAATTTGTATTGGTCTATTGACAAAACCTGATTGCGAGATTCTGGAGAATAGAAAAATATCTTTTACTGGGGATTCGTTTGAACTCAGATTAAACGAATTATGCCAGGTTATTAATGATTTTCCGAGGGACATTGTTTGTTTATTGCCTACTCGTAATATGTGTGACGTTCTTAATGCTGCAATGTTAAATCGCATTACAGCAAAAGAGATATTATTAATTGCCGAAGATACGATTGACTGTATTCCGTATGTGAGAAAGAAAGTATCAAAAGTATTGTCCAATACTGATGACGATAATACTAAAACTGCTGGACTTTCAAAGGAAATTGTAATTAAGATTGGAGCAAACGTTATGATAAGGCGTAACATTGATGCTACTTTGGGTCTTGTGAATAGTACCATAGCTAAGGTAATTTCAGTAGAACATGATATGTCTACCGATTATGCAGAGAAAATTAAGCTCCTTCTACCATCAGGATTAGAGTATTTCATAGAAAGAGTAAGCGTTAAATTTGAAGTAGTGGATAGAGCATTTGTTATTAGAAAACAATTTCTATTGTGACTGACAAGGGAACACCACGGGTGCGGAAATCGCTTTTGGAACGACAGTATATGGAGGTCGTAGTACTCGTGTAGTATGAAAATACCATTTCGGCTTTTCACCGAATGGGCCTTCGTTTTCGAGATATTGTGGTTTAAAGTTTTGAACAAACGTACTAAGCCAGATATATACCTTCTATAGTAACCTATATCCAACAAGGAGCGTTGGAGCAACGATAGCGTGTCAGATTGTCACGCGGGCGGACGGGGTTCAAGTCCCGCAACCGCTTCAATTTTTTTTCAAATTTTTCCCGTGGAAATATATTTTGTGGATATTACGTATCACATAGTATGTTACATATTACCCTACGCAAATTTTAAGGTTGAAAATGCATTTACAACATTACGTATTATTCTAATCATCTCTTTCACCGGTGTTTTCATATTCTGGTCCTGCGAAAATATTTCATTCCGAAACTTTCGACGCCTGGATTGTCGAACAGGTAAAAAACCACCCTTACGGTCAGAAGTAACGGCTATCCCACTTCACCTGCTCGACAATCGCAGGCGTCGAAAGTTTCGGAATGAAATATTTTCGCAGGACCAGAATATGAAAACACCGGTGAAAGAGATGATTAGAATAATACGTTATGTTGTAAATGCATTTTTAACCTTAAAATTTGCGTAGGGTAATATGTAACATACTATGTGATACGTAATATCCACAAAATATATTTCCACGGGAAAAATTCGAAAAAAAAAGTGAAGCGGTTGCGGGACTTGAACCCCGTCCGCCCTCGTGACTATCTGACACGCTGTCGTTGCTCCAACGCACCTCCTTGGATATAGGTTACTATAGAAGGTATATATCTGGCTTACTACGTTTGTTCTAAACTTTAAACCACAATATCTCGAAAACGAAGGCCCATTCGGTGAAAAGCCGAAATGGTATTTTCATACTACACGAGTACTACGACCTCCATATACTGTCGTTCCAAAAGCGATTTCCGCACCCGTGGTGTCCCCTTGTGAGTTATGGAATCACAATTCATAAAAGTCAAGGATTAAGTTTACAAAGTGCTATTATGGACATAGGCAACTCTATATTTAATTGTGACCAAGCTTATGTTGCATTATCACGAGTAACGTCTTCAGAAGGGTTGCATTTGATTAATTTTGATCCTTCATCAGTAATAGCTGACGAAAAAGCTATTAGCGAATATAATCGGCTAAGATCTAAGTACAAACCAGACGCAGACATAATTACTGTTTAAAAAAAACGCTATTCGAAAGTGGAAGATGTTCCATGGATATTGTCAAAAGTAATTGATTCTGTCCAAGAAAATTGTCAAACACAAAAATTATTACAAAAAAATATTTCTTGGGTTTTACATGGTTTTCAAAATATAGATAAAGCTTCATGTTATACAAATGCAGTATTACAATGTTTAATGCATTTGAGTGCCATTAGAAAACAATTGTTTAATTGTAATGAATCATCAAATGTTTTGAAGATATTAATGCATCGATATGAAAATGGAATGCGCAATTTAAATACATATACAGTACGGCAAAGTTTAGGAGAACATTTTTCAAAAAACGTAAAACGAGATGTATTCGAATTTTTTAAAACCCTTTGCACAGAATATGATTGTATAAGACAATTGGTAGAGCATCAAGTAACTTCTACTACTCGATGTAAATCTTGTGATTATACAAAAAGAATTACTTCTGATAATTTAGTTGTTTCAATACCTATTAACAATTTGAAGAAAAAGCTATAATCATAACGATTTATGAAACGTTACATTTTCACATTGGTATGAATCAGATAACGGATCATGTGAACAGTGTACAGGAAATGTTATTATGTTTAAGAATGAATTAACATTGACGAAAGATATAGTTATTATTCGTTTACTATTATTTTCACTACAAGATGATAAAATAGTCAAAGCAAAACGTAAAAATATATGTGCTATTCCTACAACCAAAGTATTTATAGCTGGACAATCATATAAAGTTATGAATGCTATATTTCATAGTGGTACATGTATTGAGGATGGCCATTACACCAGTATATGTAAAGAAGAAGGAATGACTAGTACTTGGATTGAAGCTGATGACGTGCAAATTAAAAAAAGGCAATGGCCCAAAGGCGCTAAAGATCTTTATATTTTGTTCATACAAAAAAATGTTAAGAAATAAATAAGCCAACAAAAAAACACGCTATGGAACAGCTGAAAGAAGAATGCTGCCATTTGGGCTCCATATGAATCAGAACAGAGAGAATACATGCAGCTTAATACACATTTTATTCAGTGTACAACAGGATAGCACGGTAAACTTGTCGATGAAGTGGGCCCTCGCCGATTTCTATGACCTTCACGTATGTTGTCAAGGTCGTCATTCTGAACAACATTTCCCTTTAAACTTTTTGGCGGGTAAAAAACTTACGGCAAAATATATTGATTGAAAACTACATCTTCACAGATTGCAATGATCTTGACATATGTTGTCAAAAACATGAAAAACTTTGGGCATAATATATTATAATAAATTATAATAAATTACCTTTTTAAAAAAAGGTACAAAAAAGAGCGCCAACTATATAATCCCATCAAAAAGAATCCCATTTAAAAACATTGTCGTAAATTAATAAAAAATTTATTAATGTCCTATATTTAACTATACAAAAAAAATGATATACAACAATTGCGCCAATTATCACAATGGCTATTTATACAAAGAAAAAATCACAATGGTACAATGTTCAAAATACTTGGCGCTGCGTTCCGAATTGGAGTTGCTAAACTAAATAAATATGTTTAAATTGCATTAATCTTTTTCTCTCTTGTGCTTGCGTTCGTGAATGTGTGTATGTGTGCGTGTGCATATGTTACGTGTGATATTAGAATTAAATATATCTAGTATGTTTATGTACATTATGTATTTTAGATTGTAAGGGAGTTATTGTAAATTATTAATAATAGTAAGACAATTAGCGTTTCTACGGCTAAACTAAATAAATATATTTAAATTGCATTAATCTTTTTCTCTCTTGTGCTTGCATTCGTGAATGTGTGTATGTGTGCGTGTGCATATGTTACGTATGATATTAGAATTAAATATATGTATGTAGAATAAATCAGAGTGCGTTTCTAGTATGTATATGTACATTATGTATTTTAGATTGTAAGGGAGTTATTGTAAATTATTAAGAATAGTAAGACAATTAGCGTTTCTTCGGTTACGCAGCGCCAAGTATTTTGAACATTGTACCATTATGATTTTTTCTTTATATAAATAGCCATTGTGATAATTGGCGCAATTGTTGTATGTCATTTTTTTTGTATAGTTAAATATAGGACATTAATATATTTTTTATTAATTTACGACAATGTTTTTAAATGGGATTCTTTTTGATGGGATTATATACTTGGCGCTCTTTTTTGTACCTTTTTTTAAAAAGGTATTTAGAAAACAAATGCGATTTAGGACACAGAATATAGTGCACATACAATGTAGAACACATGCAATTTAACGCACATTTTTTTAGTGCACATCAGGATAGCGCAGAGCAAGATTTCACGTACAACCATCTTCTCGTCGACGTCGACTGTTTCACAGACGATGGTATTAGTACAGGTTAGGACCAGCGTGCGGAGCAATTAAGCTCAACAATGGAGGGTGGAAACACCGACAGGGGGTAGTGGTAATGTGTGTGTGAACTGACGCCAGCGCCAAGCCAGCCGAGTGGCCCCAACGCGAAGCAACTGTGACGTCATAGATGTAGGGCTGTAGGCTAAGCGAGTACGGATTGAGATATTTGAACATTGACATTTGACATCGAGTTACAAAATGAATAAGGTTAATGAATCAGGTAAGACAAATACTTAATGCTTTTGCATAATATTTGTTATATATACTACGCATTATATTGATTTAGTACGTATCGTTATATTAGAAATGTACTAATAATGGATATTTTATACATAGACAGTGATGCCATTGCTGGACCTAGCGGTGCTTGCTTTGTAAACACTGATTCAAGTAAGATATATCTTTAATTTATTAGTATCTCAAATCATAGAATTATAAACGGGACGTAGTTTCTTTGTTCAATGATTATTTACTTGAAATTGCTTTTTAATATTGTGTGAATTAAAATTAGTATTTTATAGTAATAGGCAGTGATAGCATCTCCATCAGCCCCACTGCAAAGAAAAGGAAGCGGGTGCCAACATTTCAGCGAGCTTGGCTGGAGGACCCACTCTTCAAATCGTGGCTCCAACAAGTGCAGGGCGACCCATGTATGAGTAAATGCAAGATTTGCTGCAAACATTTTACAGCAAAGAAATCTAATTTACTACATCATGCAAACAGTGAAATGCATATAAAGCACATGAAATATGTAATAAGTACAGGGAAAGCAACAAGGACTTTTAAAGATGAGGTAAAGGTTGCAGAAGTAAAAGTATGCATTGATGCCATACAGACTAATAGATCCTTTCGCTCATACAGCCATTATATAAAATTTACACAGGAGGTATTAAATAATCCAGAAGTAGTCAAATCCATGTCTATAAGTCCACGAAAAATGACAGCTATTAGTACAAACGTAATCAACAAGTCTATTATTACAAAAACTGTAGAAAATGTACACGACAAATTTTTTTCGGTTTTGATCGATGAAACTACAGATGTAGCCAATATAAAAATTCTATGTTTTTTAATACGTTACATTCAAAAAGACCAATTATGTACAGATTTATTAGATTTAATTAGGGTTAATGAATGTACAGCAGAAAACTTATACATATAAGTGTTTTCAACATTCTGTAAAACAGTATAATTTGTCTATAAGCAATATGGTTGGCGTGTGCGTGGATAACGCAAATGTAATGGTAGGAGTACATAATTCCGTAACTTCTCGTTTAATAGCAGAAAATAGCGAAATTTGTATCATACCATGTATTTGCCATTCTACATATACATTTGGCTGTACGCCACGCCTGTAAAAAATTGCCAAAGTATGTTGAGAAGTTTCTGCATTCTCTTTATTCATAAATTAAAACGTGAAATATCGGCGCACTGATTCGGTCAATACTAAATAAATAAATAAAAGCTATTTTGCAAGTTATACAAATAAAATTTCCAACGTTTCGGTCGTAATTTCGACCATTTTCAAGGAAAGAATAAGTAAAATGAAAACTGCACTGCTTTTAAATCAATAGCACGTGTTAAAACGTGCGAACAACGAGTCGGCTGGAGAATCTCTTTATTCATACTTCTCGCAAAGTGCTAAACGACAGCATATTTTAGAAGATACGCAACAATTCGCGAAGATTGCAAAGCGGAAAGTTTTACAGCCATCTGCAACTAGATGGCTGGCACTATTCGAATGTATCAAAAGAGTCTTAAGTCAATGGACAGTTTTATTTAGCGTGTTAGCAGAGGCAGCATCAGAAGAAGATGATGTCGCAGTGAAAATATTTTCAACTTTTCATTGCCCTTGTACCAAGGCGTATTTGCAATTTATGGAGTATATATTATATATATTTACTGAACTTAACAATCTATTTTAAAGCTCGAAAGTATTAATTCACCTCCTGCTCCCTGAGTGTTATAGATTATTAAAAAAATTAGCAAGCAATTTTGTACAGTCTAAATATCTGAAGGAACCAAATATACACAAAATAAATGTCAACAATATAGATAATTTACTACCACTCGCAAATATTTTTACTGGGTCAGAATGTATGAATACACTAAGTGAAATTGAAGAGAATGAAGAAATGATTAAATTTTATACAAACATACAACGATGTTACCAAACGGCCTTCCGAAATATTGTAAAGAGAGTGCCATTTGATGACACATTCTTAAATGGACTCAATTTTTTAAACCCACAAATAGCTTTAGACATTGAGAAACATCAGCACGGGCAATTAAAACCTATTTTAAACAAATTTAAATCAAAATTTAATTCTGCACTTGTAGTTAATGAATGGCATCTATTGCCGTTTACTTTTTCGGAGAAGGCAAAAGAAAAGTTACAAGTACTGAGTTTACCTCAGTTCTGGTACGAAATGAGCATTGTTACCAATGCTGAAGACGAATGTATATTGTCAAATATATCCGAAGTAGCGCAGTTGTGCTTATCATTGCCCCACTCAAATGCTGATGTTGAACGATACTTTTCCACTGTCACACAGATTAAAACTAGGAATAGAAATAGATTAAACACACAAACAGTAGCTGCACTCACCAGAATAAAACTGGATTTGAAAAATAAAAATGTACACTCTTATGATTATAAAGTTACCGATGATATGTTAAATTTATTTAACGACAGTATGTATAACGAGGAGAAAATACCGGAAGAGCTAGTAGGAATATTATTGCCGGATGAGACTATAGACAGCGATGCCGACAATAATTAGAATATTTTAGGTCAGGCATAGTAACAGCTTTAGGTCAGGCATAGTAACAGCTTACTAGCTGCGCCTCGCCTTTTACTGAGTAATAAAGACGTTTAATAATAATAATAATAATAATAATATTTATATGTAAATTTAACATAATTTCTGTATATTTCATGTATATTTTGTACATACTAAATACAAAAATGCGTTTTATCACTTTACACGTATAGTATTCCTTCAATTTATCATTATTAGTGCATAAATAGATAATATTTCCATTATTATTTTGTGTTTTCTTTTGCATGCCACCAATATTATGTATACTTCAATTCATTTTGTTAGAAACTGGGACGTAAAGGTCCTTATATTTTTTAATATTACCGCCACAATTCATCGCAGTGACGTCCGCCGCGCAAGCATATGACGTCACAGTTGCTTCGCGTTGGGACCACTGGGGTGGCTTGGCGCTGGCGTCAGTTCACACACACATTACCACTACCCCCTGTCGGTGTTTCCCCCCTCCATTGTTGAACTTAATTGTTCCGCACGCTGGTTAGGACTAGATTAGGGCAGGGCGCGTAAAGCATGGTAGCGGACCGATGTGACTTTGGGGATGTTCAAAATGAGACTGCGGTTCCAAGTATCGCGCGATGGGGCCAATATCGCTATTGTTGTCAATGTCATCATTCTGAACATTTCCCTTTAAACATTTTGGTGGTCTGCTTTGGTTTACGAGATATTCGCAAAAAACATAACTTAACATTAGAATTACCGAGTTTAACACATACCCGCATCGGTTCGCTACCATGCTTTAGGCGCCCGCGAGCGGGCACGCGCCTCCCGCCCTAATCTAGCCCCAACCAATACTAATACCGTCGGCTGTGAAAGTCGACGGTGACGAGAAGATGGTTTCACTATAAATGTGCGTTAAATTGCATGTGTTTTAAATTGTATGTACACTATATTCTGTGTCCTAAATTGTATGTGTTCTAAATCGCATGTGTCCTAAATTGTATGTGTCCTAAATCGCATGTGTCCTAAATCGCATGTGTCCTAAATTGTATGTGTCCTAAATCGCATGTGTCCTAAATTGTATGTGTCTTAATTCGCATGTGTCCTAAATCGCATGTGTTCTAAATTGTATGTGCACTATTTTCTGTGCACTATTGTTCCGTATTTCGCGGGCTCGCGGCATCGGCCAGCGCGTTACTGCTGTGACGCTGCGCGCACCGCGCAAGGCGCGGCGATTGCGTTTCCGGTAAAGGAACAGGTGCGAGAAGTGATCGGTTAGGGGCGTACTTGCTTCCACTTCGCGTGCAGCACGTTGACCGATCGGAACAGTTATAAAGCTTAAATTAGTCACACACGTTTTTTTGTTTGAAGCATTCACCGTATAACTCAGTATCATTTTGGGAATATACAAGTTCAGCATCATATTGAGTTTCATTTACAAGATTAGCACCCATAGCAATAAGTGCGCAACATCGCACGGAGCGTCTCGCGGTAGAGTGAGTCCCGCGTCCACGCCGAAGTCTCGGAGAGGCTTCATTTTTGCGCAACTATTCTGATGTGTGCTAAATTGCAAGTGTAATATTGTCCTATGTAGTTTTGATATGGAGCCCAGCGTTCGGCGATTCGATTCAATAGTTCTTTGCGAATATCTCGGAAACTACTGCCGTGCGGCGGTAACATGTATAGGAAAAAGTTGTTCAGAATCTTGATCTTGATAACATATCCAAAAAACATTGAAATAGGTGAGGATGGAAAACTTCTAAATAATTACCTTATCCATATATAACTTTCCAACTTTTACAAATGATATGTATCGTTATTTAAAATTTTATTTTCATTAACATTATAAATATTTTATGTGTCAGGAGATGCGCTAATAGTGCGTGACCGTGGACGCTTCCGATTACGCAATTGGCGCGATACTGCAACAATGCGTAGGAAACCAATGACAACCGCTTGCATTCGCCACGAAGGCTCTCCTACCTGCCCAGCGTAAGTACAGCACATACGATCGCGAATTATTAGCTGCTTACGCCGCGGCGATACACGCTCGTTTCATTCGAGCCTTAGGTATGCAGAAAATAAAACTTTTCGGTTTTTTCTTCTAGGTCGAACGGTATAGCCATGAGATTGAACACCGTGGAAAACGTCGCTCCTCAAGATCTTGCGTATCACGGCTCTACTGCCGCCATTTTGTAGGAAAAAATACGATTTTTTCCGGCGAGAGTTGTAAAATAACAGGCTTCATATTAAATGTTCTATTTATTTCATTATCTTCCTAAAAAAATTGCCGAAAATGACAGCAATTTTGCTCCGTCCAAGGTGGCCCAACCCCTTAAATTGATTCATATTCTGTTATGAAAAATTCTTCACCACAATTTGATTTAAAGTGAGAAAACACCATTGAAATTGTAGAGCAAGATAATAATTATTTTTTAGTTTTTAGTGCAATTTTAGTAAAATCGTTTAACATAAACATTTTTTTATATATTTGATATTTTCTAGATTTTAGTGTTTGTGGATGTTTTTATTTTTTTTTGTCTGTTGTTTATTCTTAGCGTAGTAGTTGTGTGCGTTACGAAGCTATGCGTCAACCAATACGAGATGGAGCTATCGACACTGTGTCCCATACAAGAGCATACTGACGCCCCTACCAATTTGCGAGTGATCTGCGTAGCTGCCACGAATCTGACACGCGCGATTGGTCGTAGCACTTTTCCTGCCGGTTTACTGCCAATCAACAGTGTATCCCTGCGCGAAACCAGTATGCTCTAATGTGGAACGCAGTGGAGAAAGAATCAATCTTCTGACCAATAAAACTCCTGATTTTTTCGGGTCTAACCCACACCTATTTTGACGTATCTGGCATTATAACACGCCTTTTCATTTTCTTCCTACCGTCGCTCATGCACTTCAGTGTGTTCTCACTTTTATACTTTTACTTTCTCGTATATTTTCTACACACTTGTTTCTTATCAATACATTGTTTCTCTCCTCAGCACGCACTCTTTCGCTTCTATACTGCCCGTCAGAGATGGACATTATTTAAATAAAAAATTATGGAAATAACGTATCAACTGAAAGAGACTTTATCTTACAAGGTACATTCGGCAACCCGAAAATTCATAAAATTATGAAACTCGGTGTGCAAGTAGAGTAGTTCATCCGTAACACAACCCTATTTTTTGTTGGTGCCATAATGCAATTTTTAGGGGTGAAATCACCCCTTGAAAAAAATGCAGAATTTTCTTTTCCGTGGAATATCTCGAGAACGGTGAGTGATATCAAAAAGAAGTTTAAACAAAAGTTGCATCCTTCTTTCATATCTACCAAACCGCGTAAAAATAATTTTCAAAAATTCCATATTTTTCAAGTTACCCCCACCACCAACCCTTAAAATTAAGTTTTTGTATTTTGTAAATATGCGCAGAAATACCTCTGGATAATCTCTTTTCATACATGTAAATAGTTTATGTGTTATATTTTTTTTGCAAACAAATAAAACCTCTATTACCGAATTTGAAGTCCATTTCGGCTGTTTCCATTAATAACATGGTTTCTTGAAGCCATATTTAGATTATTATTTATGTAAAGTTCAGACAGCTTTCAATTATTTAAGCAAGGCTGTACGTACCTAAAATCGCATCAAAGGTAAAACTCATTAAAACTAATCAATGATGTGCATGAATCATTATGATATCAGCACATTCGTACACGCATTGCTTCAAGTGTAATCTTATTAAGCTATTTTGGAAACCACACGATAAATAAATAATGTGCGAAAATTTACAAAGAATTTGCAACATTTTAACCCTCGTCAGACGGCATAGGTACAATTGTACCTTTTGCGGTTTTAAATTGCGATAACTTTTTTTCGAGAAGCCGAGGAGGGCTGAAGTTTTGTGACATCTCTACATTGTTGGTCTAGATTATATAGACCAAATTTCAGAAAAATATCTCAACCCCCTTCCGAGATAGGGGGTCGGGTCGAGGGTTGCATCCATAACAGCGGCATAGGGGCACAATGGCGCCCACACATATTTTTTATGAAGATAATGCAAGAAAAAAAGAATGCGATTTTTTTAATGATAATGTTCTTTTATTAGAAAAAAGTAAAAAAATAGATAATTTACATTCTAAAAGAAAATTTGGTAATTTTTTTTATTGATTTTCATTGAGATTAAATGTTATCAATTTATCGTACAAATTATACCGACAGTGAGAATATTTATAAAAAATATATGAGTGTGCAATTGTACCTCTGCCGTCTGTTAACGTTGTAAAATTGTGCCGTCTGACGAGGGTTAATTATAAAGGTCGGATTCCCTATACGCGTTCGGCCGCAGCGGCCGGCAGCGTTCCCACTAGTGCAATGGAGAAGTATGCAACTGTTTCTCCCTTGCATTAGTGGAACTGCCGCCGGCCACTGCGGCCGGACGAACGCATATAGGAAATCCGACCTTAACTGATAATACTTTTGTACCACATCCACTTTTCGGTAAACATGTTTACGTACTCGCGTCTTTTGCTTGATATAAATATTCCCGAGGATGCAGCGTATGGCAGTTACATTTTTGCAAGCAGTCAGTTACCATTCAATAGGCTTGTATCCACTAAGAGTAATTTGCATGGATTAGAGTTTCTAACGATTAATCATGATACAGAGGAAACAAAAAAATAAACTATTTATTATAAAAAATAAAGTTTGGTAATATTTTTGGAAATTAAATTCTGCAAAATTAGGCATTCAGTCACGTGACAGTGAACACCAATCAGAAAGCATGACGTCACGCCGTGCAAAACACCAACGCCATTGTATGTTGTTGTTGACAGGTTCATACAACAGGTTATTTCGTATTTACCAGTTTATGTGAAGGTGATTCAGTTGTTCGCGATTAAGTATATCTTGAAGCACAAGTGTAATAAGCTATGGAATCAGGATTTAGCAAAGCAAACAGTAGTAATTTGCCCAAAATTGACGCTGTTATGCTTGGCAGATTTTTCGCGGCAAACAGTGACTTTTGCTCATCGGAATTCCGCAATGTTAAAACTTCGATGTAAGTATACACAAGTGTAAAATATATATTATAAGCTTAAATAGTATTATATCAGTTTCATAGACCATAACCTTTTGTTATGACATAGGTATTGTAAGTTAATTGATACTGGTTTTGAGGTTAGATTTGCATTGTTTGGAACATAAATAAATAATTTGTTTGGCGTCTTTATAGTTGTGCTTTTACACTGGGGCACTATACAATACTTGTAGTACGAGGAATTCATTTTTAATTAAAAACAACACCGAAAACTAACAATAGCAATACACAGACACGATCGTTTAGTTTTGTTTTACACGGCGTAACGTCATACAGGATGCCATGACAGTCTAGCGCGTTTCCGAATCAAGTTTAAATAGGTTTTTGAAAACGCAAAAAAATCATATAAATGTACGGTTTTTCGAAAATAAATACAGTTTTCGTGTAGAATAGACATGAAAATAATGTTTTAACCAATGTCTCAAATTCAGTCAACTAGCCTATTGAAAAAAGTGAGTGATTATTGTTTGAAAGGCTTTTCCTTAAAATGCAGTCGATTAATGTTGCTAACGTAATAAACATGTTAGCCACTACGTTTCAAATTGCAAGTATAATACAGACACCTATAAACTCGGTAGAAACGGAACTGCACAATGAAATTCGGGACATTATAAAAAAGTTTCAAAACATACATTCCCTACCATTAATTGAACATGATTATGTGCTCGATTTTGCCGATCCATCCGAACCACATGGTGCACAAGTTGTAGAGTACATTATGCCTGCAGAAGAAGAAGAAGACAGTTTTGACTCTGCAGAATGTACTGTTGATGATGAAGGTGGAAAAATTGACTTAAGTTATAAGAGAAAAGCAGTAATGTTTTGGAAAAGTGGAAAAAAGGCACGTCGATCGCTTACCAGTGTACAGAAAAATTATCGCATGGTTAAATCTTTGCCGCAGCTATACAGGTGGGAGGCGAGTGTAGAGAGAGGTGGAACAAATGCAGATAAATTTGCATTTTTTGCGGAATATGTACTGCAAAAGTTTGAAGAAGCTTGTGACAGAAGATCTATTGTTCATCTCGACTCGTGGACGGGACACTGCCCAAATGAGTTACAGCAGTTGATTCCACAAGACAAGGAAGTAACTTTTTCAATGATTCCAAAAAAAACGACGGGCATCGTTCAGCCTTTAGATATGTGTGGATTCCGGATTTGGAAAAATTTCGTGTTGACATTTTCGGATAATGTGATTCTCTAAGAGAGAGATGTCAATTTGCACTTACGTAATGAAATAATTAAATTGCAGTCCCTAACCCACAACCAGTTTTCGTCGTCTGGATTCAAAAATCTTTGTCAATATGCTTGGTTTAAAAGCGGATATCTAGAAACGCATCCCAGCGAATTTCAAAATCCTGTAGATTTCTGTTACTTCAGGAATGAAAAGCTTATACCCAAATGTAGTATTTGCGGGGAGCCGGCTTTTATGCGATGTTGTGCATGGTGTGGCAAGTATTTTTGTTTCAATCATTTCTATGAAGAATATCATTATTGTGCCTGTAACGTCCCACGAGGACTTAAACCACAGAATACCAACCGTCGGTATAATAGAACTATTCTACATTATCATTAAGTCACTCTATGCTACCACGCATCAACATTGTAAATACTTTTATACACATAATTTATGAAACAAGCGAATATTAGACAAACAAACATTGTAGAAACATTAAGAATAATTAATTATAAATACTGACAAAAGGGCAAAACAAAATAACATATAATAAGCGAGTAATAAGCGAAATATCAGGAAATAACCTACTCCGCATGCGCTAGCCCGCCAATTTTACAGTATATAAGGAGGCGCACGCAGCCTAGTGCGCATTCAAAGCTACATTGGAAACCACGCTCATAGTCGACGAATGTTCAGCCCTGGAAGTAGCTTAAGTTTCAACCAGTGAGATTCAGCTCGTTCCGGAGACGGTAGCGGCTGTTCTTACTACAGAAATTGCCAAAGAGTCTACGAGCTCGCTCCGGAAACGGCAGCGGCCGTGCGCTGCAATTACCCAACACATATATATATATATAATCACAATCCATAGCTTTAGAATAGTATTAAACATAAAACATAAAAAACATAAAAAAACCAAAAACAATATAAGCGTAGTTGTAATTAGTATTAACTATTATGAACCGTTATCCTTGTTATTTTCAAACCAAGTGTTATTTAATAAATAGTCCATTGTTACAGTTAAGTTTGAATTTCAATTCTTTACTCTGTTACCGACGAATCCCCACCTTTCCAACACTCGAGGGGACGCCGCTCTCCTCTCGAGGCCTGCGACTTTAGTTGTCGTTCGACAGCTGAACGTTACATACCAATTACAAACCGTAATTTTCAATGTATCTATCGTCTTCTATTAGTATAACTTTTCCAATGTATAATCAAACAATACGTGTACAAAAAGAAACTGCGAATGTTTAAATATTACTTTATGCGGCCACTTCATTAATGAAAACTGCTATAATGTTATAATTAAATTTAATATTAACTGTAATATTATATATATGTTATTAGAGGGATGTAAAAGTCAAATTGATTTACAATCATTTAAAATTCATATACGTATGCATTATGCAAATCGGAAAGTTCGACAAGGTTATCGGCATCAATGCGATTCTGCGTCATTTCAATAGCATATATATTTTGCAAAGTCATTATAAATCTTCACGCATTATTTATTTTTCGTGTGGTTTCCAAAATAGCTTAATAAGATTACACTTGAAGCAATGCGTGTACGAATGTGCTGATATCATAATGATTCATGCACGTCATTAATTAGATTTAATGAGTTTTACCTTTGATGCGATTTTAGGTACGTACTGCTTAAATAATTGAAAGCTGTCTGAATTTTACATAAATAATAATCTAAATATGGCTTCAAGAAACCATGTTATTAATGAAAACAGCCGAAATGGACTTCAAATTCGGTAATAGAGGTTTTATTTGTTTGCAAAAAAAATATAACACATAAACTATTTACATGTATGAAAAGAGATTATCCAGAGGTATTTCAGCGCATATTTACAAAATACAAAAACTTAATTTTAAGGGTTGTTGGTGGGTGTAAAAATATGGAATTTTCGAAAATTATTTTTACGCGGTTTTGTAGATATAAAAGACGGATGCAACTTTTGTTTAAACTTCTTTTCGATATCTCTCACCGTTCTCGAGATATTCCACGGAAAAGAAAATTCTGAATTTTTTTCAAGGGGTGATTTCACCCCTAAAAATTGCATTATGGCACCAAGAAAAATAGGGTTGTGTTACGGATGAACTACTCTACTTGCACACCGAGTTTCATAATTTTCTGAATTTTCGGGTTGCCGAACTTCCCTTGTTAGTATCTTAGTGAAGTCCCGTCGAACAAACTGATTCATCCGTGGTGCTACAAATAGAAAAATTATTTGTGACCGTCGGATGAATTCTCTATGAAGTATTTATTCGCGAGGAATTGTGACGCCCTCTCGTACCATCTCGCTCTCGCCTTCGGTAAGAAAGAAGCGAGAAACGACTGCTCGGAATCGTGTCCCGCTATGTAGTTAAAGTGGTGGGGATTGTTCGATGCATGTGTGCGTACCTCACGGGCACCGAATCCTCACCGCGCGACGAGCAGGCGTAGCCCGAGAGAGAGTGAGAACGTTGAGAAAAGGAGCGCCGCGGCAGACAAGCGGTGCGGTGGGAGACTTCCCCTCACGAAGCTCACCGGCCAATAAATCTGAACACGACCTTAAACCTAGTCTTTGAAAGTGGGCACGAACACCACACTTTTTCGCTTGTACGTTTTAAGGACGGGCGGGGTACCCACGGATACGGACGGATTGTCATCGACTATACCGACAGGAAGCGCGGGATCCACAAGCTCGTCACACACCAGGTGTGCTGGTTTCAACAACTCGACGGACACGGTTTTAGACGCGCCATTCACTTCTATGCTGTAGACTCGATCAGTCACACGCTGCAGCACCTTGTGCGATCCTGTGTACGGCCTCTCCAACGCCCTTTTCACCATGTTACGCAGAAACACGTGTGAACACGCATGAAGCTCTTTAAAAATAAACGCACTTTTTTTATATTTATGCGCGACAGGCACTGGTCGTATCTGACGCATGTGCTCCCGAAACTAATTGACAAAATGTTCGGATCTGGCACAAAATCGGGAGATGCGCCAGTATCAGATCGCACATGCGACCTGAGGCCGAGAAGCACCGTTGAAAGTGTGCGAGGCCAGTTCGTGCCCGAATGACACATAATCGCTGCTTTGAATACGCGATGCCAGCGTTCAATCAACCCGTTTGATGCGGGGTGGTACGCAGTTGTACGCACGCGCTCGCAGCCAATCAGAGCTAGAAGGGCCGTGAACAACCTCGACTCGAATTGGGCGCCCTGATCCGAAGTCAAAATCTTCGGCGCGCCATATCGGGAAACCCATGTCCCAAAAAATAGTTCCGCGGCAGATTGCGCGGAAATCTCTCGTAAGGGCACTGCCTCGACCCACCGCGAAAACCTGTCGATCATCGTCACACAGTTATTCAAACCGCTACGCTCAGGCAATGGACCGACAATGTCGACGTGCACATGATCGAAACGGCCGTCAGGGGCCACGAATTGCCCGGGCAACAATCTCACGTGACAGTCCGTGCAGGTCTTACACCACTTCGCAACGTCGCGCTGCATGTCAGGTCATACGTAACGCTGTCGAATAATCCGATCCGTGACTTTCGCGCTCGGATGCGCCGGACGATGAAATAAATTAAAAACCGTCTCGCGAAAACTCAACGGAATATAAGGACAAATCGACGCGCCAGAGATCTCACAAAAGACCGTCGAGTGACTCGATCCCCACTGGATCGCCTTCATTTTTAATGGAAAGCCAGGAGACTTACGAATCAATCCAAGCTGCTCGTAAGACTTCTGCAGCTCGGCGAGCTGAACGAGCTCAACCTCGACCGGCAAACGTAACGAGTCGACCCGAGAAAGCGCTTCCGCGACGACATTGTCGGGCCCCGCCACGTGCTCTACCCGAGTGGAGAACTGTGCGACGAATGATAATTGACGCGCCTGCCTGGGAGATGCCTTTTCGGCTTTTTGCAAAAACGCGTAGATTAGTGGTTTGTGATCTGTAACCAAACCAAAATCACGACCTTCGACAAATGGTCGAAAATACTTTATCGCCTCGTACATTGCCGTGAGCTCACGGTCGTAAGTGCTGTAGTTCCTCTGCGCAGAGGTGAACTTTTTTTAAAAGAACGCGAGTGGTTCCCACACGCGCGAAAGAGACAACTGTTCCAAGACTGCACCCATTACGGAATCCGATGTGTCCGAAACCAAGCGCATACTTGCGTCGTGACGCGGGTGGACCAACGGGCGTCGTTGGCCAGGCCGTCCTTGACCTTGGCAAACGCGTTTACCGCCTCGACCGTCCACACGATTTCCCGCTTATCATTTTTGCGAGAATCGCGAAAGTAAGCATTTAAAGGTGCCTGAGCACTCGGCGAGTGCGGCAAATTCCTCCGGTAAAAATTTACCATCCCAAGAAAACGGCGTAATTCCACTACCGTCGTGGGTTTGGGGAAACTCGCAATCGCATCGACCTTCCGAACTGTGGGACGAATTCCCTTGCTGTCGACCGTATGGCCTAAGAAATCTAATTCGGGAACGCCGAACACACATTTATCGACATTCAGATGTAGGTGAAACTTCTTAAGCTTCTGAAACGCCTCCCGCAGGTGAGCAGCATGCCCCTCTGGAAAGGATGACGCAATTAAAATATCATCCATATATACAAATGCGAAATCTAAATCGCCAAGCGCACGATTAATGTATCGCTGGAACGACTGACCCGCATTGCGAAGACCGTAAGTCATGTAACAGTACTCGAACAATCCGAAGGGCGTGCAGACTGCGGTCTTTTGAATGTCCTCGGGGGTCATAGGTATCTGATTGTGAAGATCGAGAGACGAAAATATGGTCCTACCTTGCAGATTGCAAGTGCAATCATAAAGGTGCGGAGTTGGATATTTATCCGGCGCAGTGATCGCATTTACCTTACGATAATCTCCACAGATCCTCCAAGACCCGTCCTTCTTACGAACCATATGGATGGGACTGGCCCAAGGACTACTAGAGGGACGACAAATGCCAGCCGCGACCAGTGCTTTGAATTCGACTTTGGCCGTTTTGAGTTTTTCCGGCGTTAGGCGCCGCGGGCGCTCAGCAACGGGCGGCCCCGTCGTGATAATATAATGAAGAACGTCCCGCTCCCCAGGAGGAGATAATTGAGATGCGCCGGAGAAGTTCGCGTCCGGATTGATTGAGCTTACCGATCGAGTCGGAACAGCCCTCGCGACCCCCAGAGACTACATTCTGGTGGCCGTGTCGACGAGCCTACGCCTTTTAAGGTCAACGAGCAAGCCATAGTGCTTCAACAAGAAATATAGACCTAACAACTGCGTCATCGCATTGACCGTTGTTAAGGTTTCGCAACCGACTTAAAACGAGAAACGGCTGGCCGTCCGTGCGTACCTGCCCCTTTAGTAATTTGCGCAGATTACTTTCCACGGAACCGGCGAACGCCGCAATGAGCCGCGACTTGATTCGCTGGTAAATATCTGTCGGCGGTGGAGAAGTTCAATCTCAGCGTCGAGAGCAGCGAGCACTACATCCGCCATAGTGCCTTCTACGGAAATTCGCGCATTGCGCAGGGACGCCTCGACCTGCGCAAACCATAACATCGGATCCAAACGGAAAAATGTCGGAATTTTCGGGTTACGATACGCGTCAATACGCATCGCGTCGCTCGATGTTCGCTCCGCGACCCGAGCAGTCTCGGGTTGTGAACCAGAACGCGCGGCTTCGAACGCCGCCAGGCGTTGTGGCAAGTCCCAGACTTGAGCTGTTAAGGGGTAAAACCACTCTAGGATTTTCAAAAAATCGATGTTTTTTTGGCTTAAACGATACTTTAGGTCATAAAAACAATATGCCATTTGATGTATAGTGGAAAACAAGTGTTAAAAGGTTCAATTATCGATTTTGCCGCAGTGCCTCGAGCGCGCGCTGAACAGTCACGCGGCGCGCTGTGATTCATCGCTTTTGTACTATTTTTACCTTTCAAAATAATAAGTTAACTTTTTAACTACAAAGTAAACGGTTCTTAGGGTTCCTCGAGAGGTCACCAGTGTACGCTAATACTATAACAAACGTGTATGTGTGAGTCAGTAGCTGACAACAGGGTGGCCAGGAAAATGGCTACCGGCGGTAGCTACTTTGGAGTGGGGACAGCTGCCCACGTCCACGTATGCGCGCAATGACGTCACGAGCGTTAAGCCAATCAACTCCAAGATGAAAATTAGCCG